>CM014271.1:46048391-46162810 GCA_004135705.1 Alloteropsis semialata
ACCCTTGCTAATAGACCATATATGTGATTCTTCTTTCCTGTCAATTGTAGCTTCTTGTTACCGTACGAGTTGTACATCCTTCTTTATGCTGCATCCACCATGAGCTATAATTTTTTTCTTTTATTTTCTTATGTTGTCAAAAATCTCGAGGGTTATAGCATCTTGGTAAAGTGCATTTTTTTGATCAATAGTTTTCTGCTGTTATGTGAGGGAATAGGAAACTTTTTGCTGTCAGCTTTTGTTTCTTGGAGACATATCTGAATTTTGAGCACTCTTAATTTTTATTAGTAGTTCCATGCTAAAGCAAACCAAAAAAATATTGATGTCGATAAGGCATTTAAATGTTGTATGTATGATGTGATCTAACAAAGCTACTATGTTAATATGTTCTGACCACTTGAGTATGCAGTCATGTCTTAATTATAAGCCTTCTGGAGATTTCCTGTTCAGCTATTTGCACCATTCTAGTACTGTATTCAGTAGGACATTCAGTTGTTGTTTCCCCATGCCATCAAATCCATATATTTCTAATCATTTTTATTTACAGTATTCAGTACTAAAGTTTGATATTTCTGGTAATTTGTATAATGTCATCGTGATCATGACAATTTTTTTACTACTAGATGCTAATGCATTTTTCTCATCATGGCCAGCATGAAGCTAAATAAAAGTTGATTGGAGCACTCGAATGTGCGAGATCAAGTGGCCCAAGAATCAAATGACGAACTACCATTGTTGAAGTTTCTATCTTAATATTCCATAGACATTCTACTATTAAATGCATAGTTCGTAACTGACTATACACACTATTTCAAAGGATTATCACCTTTATATTTCATACGCTCAGATGGATTAATGTTGTGCTTTCATAGTCATGTGAGTTCGATAAATATATTCGGCACGACGTAATATTAGCATGGCGATATCTACAGTTGCCACGATACTCATGTTGAGGCAAAAGAGGAAGTTGCCACAAAATGTTTGCGAGGCAATAGATGCAGTTACCACCAAATGTTTGTGAGGCAATAGACGCACTTGCCACGAAATGTTTGTGAGGCAATACACGCAGTTGCCATGAAATGTTTGTGTGGCAATAAGAGGAAGTTGCCACAAAATTTTGCATGGCAATAAGAGGGAATTGCCACCAATGTTAGCGAGGAAATAAGACAAAGTTGCCATGAAATATTTGTGAGGCAATAAGACAGAGTAGCCATGAAATGTTTACGAGGCCATAAGATGAAGTTGCCACGAAATGTTTGCGAGGAAACACGACGGAGTTGCCATGAAATATTTGCGAGGCAATAAGATGAAGTAGCTGCGAAATGTTAGCGAGGCAACACAATGGAGTTGCCATGAAATATTTGCGAGGCAATAGGATGAATTAGCCACGAAATGTTAGCGAGGCAACACAACGGAGTTGCCATGAAATGTTCGCGAGGCAATAAGATGACATTGCCACGAAATGTTAGCAAGGCAATAAGACGAAGTTGCCATAAAATCTTTGCGAGGCAAGAGAGCTAGTTGCCACGAAATATTAGCGAGGCAAAAGAGCTAGTTGCCATGAAATATGTGGTGGCAATAATGACATAATGATCGTTGCAATTGAGCCTATTGCCACAGTGTCGTCCGTTGCAAGTGTTGGGTAATGCAATCCTGAAATATGTGGCAATAGAGCAGTATCGGTGGTGGCAAAAGGGTCTATTGCCATGGTGTCATTTGTTGCAAATGATGTCTAATGCAATGCCTAATTGTGTGGCAATAATTACTACTGCAACGACATGGGTCCTTGCAACTCTTATCGAATGCAACGTTTCACTTACGTTGCAATTACATCTATTGCAACAAACGAGAAAAAACGTGGCCCAAAGTTTATACCACACGACTACTTGCCATGACATCCCACGGAATGGTTTTGTGGCAATTGCCAGTTATTGCAACGATTTCATTGCAATAGGCACGTTTTGCCACGTTTTTTTTCTCTTGCAATAGACCAAAAATCTAGTTGCGTACGTTTGTATGGCGGAGTTGGATGATAGGACCCAAACTACTATCCTTCAGGGAAAGACATGGCAGCATGGCCATCTGATATGAGTTCTACTTGTATCATCTGCATGCTAGTGTCCTTTTTGCTGTCCATACTTTGTGTTGCTCAAATGCTTCCACATCACACATCAAAGTTCTTCTAGGGCCTTTTTTTTCTTCTTTGGACCATCGGAGGAGATAGAATTGCCTACTTTTTTTTCAAAAGATTCTTCAAATAAAGTTCTTCTAGGGCCTTATTAGTATGCCGCAACACAAAGTATGGAAAGCACAGTAGCATGATTCAGAAAAGGTAGAACTGAAGAGGGAGAACTCGAGCATCAGGCCACATGCAGCACTAGCTCAGCAGCAACAGCTGGTTGGTTCTGTATTGGAGATTTAGAGCCCACTATATGATTAGGATTAGTGGTGGTAGAATCTAAGCCGCGCCCCAAAAGTCTTCTCCTATCTTCTTATGCTTCTACATCAGCCTTAAAGGATACGACAGATTCTCCCCCACGCATGTGTTGTAGCCGAGTCCAATACGCCGGCAACGGGAGAAAAGGAGGCGGCCTCTTGCCGTCCAAAATGCGTCAGACGTTAACGTCCATCCTCGATGGCGACAAAGGAAAGGTACAGCACCAACCTCTTGTATACAAGTTTGACTTCATTTGACACACCACCTTTGGCTTGGTTCGCTCTCATAACTATGACAATGCCCTAAATTTTAGTTAATCACGTTAAGTTCATCGTTCACTAACACATACTCCCTCCGTTTTATTTTGAAACAGAGGAAGTATTTTAGATCACAAATAACTAGCTATGTTTGTAGTCATCCATCTACAAGTTAAATATAGCACCCCCCAAGCCACAAATTCCAACCTCTTGGCGGCAGCATCACAAGCATTATTGCACGGCAGGTGCCACTGTTGCTGCGGTCAGTAATTTTTGAGATACGGATTAGGTTCGAAAATAAAAACTAAAACAAACGCTTACTTTTTAAAAGTCCCAGTCTGCTGAAATATTTAAAACTATTATGATTTTTTTTTGTGAAACGCATAATTTCGATAATTATGATCTACACCACTTTGATAAAAAAAAAGGTGGAACCAAATATAAGGTGGACTTGAACTTCGGCCGACAAGGCTAGCTCAGCATCAACAGGTGGTTGGCATTGGTTCTACGCTTCTGCTGCATTATTTGATCTTTGGACTCCACTATCATTAGGATAAACGGTAGAATCTAGCCCTAAAATTCTTCTCTGTCATCTCACACTTTTATTAACACATCACGGAAGTATCCGAATTACTTATGCAAGACAGTTCTCGCTCACACGCCTGTTGTAACCAAGTCCATACGACGATGATGGTAAAAAGGTGATAGGCCATATGAACAAAAAGAGGCCAAACACTCGCTAATTGCTGGTAATCTGGCAGAAACTCAGCAACCACCACCTTTATTCCATTCAGATCTGTTTGGTACGGAGGACTAAAAATACAATTATTCTAAGGTTAGTTGATTTATCCTCGAATTAATTCCTAGAGAAAATGACACAAATATTTATCCTCGAAGTTCTTGCTTAGTGAAGAAGGTGCTCACTTTGTTATCAGATTACTCGATCCGCTTGCTCAACTAGAATTAGGCATGTTAAGTTTATATGTCCCTGATGCTGCATCTTTCTCAAGCATGTGTCTACAACACGCAAGAGCTTTAGAATGTACTCCCAAATAATTTTGTCAGAGAAATTCTCTTGATAATGTATTGGTTAATTAGGCCTATGTGTTAGATTCGCCGCTGTGTTTTATTATCTGGTACTACATATCTGCGAAACAGTTTGCATATATTCTCCCAGCAGGGTGGGGCTCTTTCGGCGTGGAGGATGATGAGAAATTAGTACTTCCTGTTTGTTTATGCAAGTGCAGGAATATATGGTTCTTGACAAGTTAGTTTAGTTCGGTTTTCCTCCAGATCTGTTGCGAGAGGAATGAGGGTAACGAAGAAGAGAACGCGTAGTAAATGTTAACAAACATTAGCTAGTGGGAACCGAGACTTGAAACTTTTTACCACATTAACACAAATTCTAACCGTCGAGACGCAAGTGTAATAGCTATATTACTATATATATGCCTGAAACCTTGTTAATAATCATTTACTCTTTAACCCTTTTGCAGAAACAATGTGTTTCTTTTGTCAAATATTCTGGATTACAATCCATTAAGTCAATGGTATGTGATTCGTTGTCTAAGTGCAGAGCTTTATGACACTAAGGCCCTGTTTGGAATGCGGGATTTTCCCCCTGTTCCTGTGTTTTTCCTGTGAAATTGAACTGTTTCCTATGAAATTCCTGCATGATTCCTGCATTCCAAACAGGGCCTAAGTGTGCCAAGGTGCCTGCCTTCTTTAGTGCATTATTAGTGTGGCTGATCTAAAATTTGGAAAAATGATATCAGATTCACAGAATTTGCCGAAATGGTAAATTATTTAAAATGTGAAGTCAGGATGAACGAAATATTCATGTTTTTTTTGTGAGGCCACCCAACTATGTATAGGTTGTGCGAAATCACCCGATGGATCTATCAAATGAAGTTGCATTTCTTCTTTCAAAAATGAAGTAATTTTTTTTTTGCTTTCCAAAGCAAAACATTTTTAGTGGACCAGAGTATATGGGGTGGCACCAACTAATGCATGGCGATAAAAAATAACATCGATCATCCAAATTCTTAAACAGAAATATGCCACCATCCCTATGCCACGGTTCCCATCATCTTCATCCAATTTGAACCTATTTGCGATTTTTCTTGCTCGATCGACCTTTGACCTGAATCATCAATAATTTAGCTATCTAGCCAAACTCATCTACTCCACACCAATATCCATGATGTTTGTTGTTAAATGATTCCAGTTAGAGCTTTTTTGCAGGTGCCAATAATTATAATGCTTCCAATTTTTGTTAGGTAGGTACTGTTGACGCGAAAACGCGCCGCGTCAAATACTAGCACGAGCAGAGAAGCTCTTTCCAGCTTCTCTGATCTGACCGGTCAGACCGGTTCTGGTGACCGGTCAGACCGGTGCTCGCCGGGCAGCTGGGAGCTCGGCGAGAAACCAACGAGCGCTCGTCCGGGAGGGACCCCGTCAGGATGTGCGCACCTTGGGTTGCCCTAGGCTCGGTCAGGCCAGCTAGGGCGCCTTCAAACGTCGTCGAGACGAAGGAAGAACAGCAATGGGGGTTGGAAAAGCTAGGGTTTAGAAGGTACAGAAAAGTAAAGGTAAAAATAGTAGATTTGATAAATTCGATTGGATCTAACTCAATCGGCCGAATCCCTTTATATTTATAGGGAGGGTAGGACTTTTCCCGCAAGGAATATGTTTTACAACTCGTAATTAACTAAAACTAAGAGTCCTAGTCGAATTACAGGAGCACACCGGTCTGACCGGTTCCCCGGACCGGTCAGACCGGTCAGGGCCCGGATTTTCCTAATCCTTGTCCTTCTTGCCAATTTTGGTTGCGAACATATGCCCCCCTGTTTTCTGGTGAAGCTTGCGAATCAGAAAACATTTCAGCAACCAAAACTACTCTAAGGGCAATGTTTATACATTGGCCATGTCTTGATGTCTTTTTCAAGTTGAAGTTGAAGCCACGTTCTTCGGTCTCCACACCATCTTCGTCTTCATTGTTGCCGCTGGCTTCTCTTCAACATGTTGTTCCATTGACTTCTTGCGCATCCGCTGCAATTTCCTCTTTTGAGTATGGGACAATCCTGGAGGACACCACCTTGGTTGCATATATATTGAATCTTGCTTGTTGTCCTTCTCATATATCTTAGAATCAGTGGATACACTTTCCTTGACCAGATTATTACTAGAAACAATCGGTCTTTGAGATGGATCATAATTGTAGTATGAAACAGGATATGGAACAAAATATGGCTGCATATTCATACTACTGTAATCCCAAGGCAAATAGTAGTAAGGATATGACCAGGACCATGGTGTGGTCGGTCTAAAAGATGGATACAATGTAGTACTACTATTGCCTTGAGTCGAGAAAGATTCTTGATGATTTGATGAGGCTTTTATTTTTCCTGGCCGATTTTTAAGCTTCTGAGTAGTACCAAGCTTCTTGTATTTCTCCAGAAGTACCTCAAAAGTCGGCCTTGATTTTTTCTTCGATTTATCAGATTCTCCCGGGGTTAACCGGTCTGACCGGTCCTGTCAGGACCAGCTCCTTTGCCAGATTTCGGCGTTAACCGGTCTGACCGGTGGATAGAACCGGTCGACCGGTCTTGTCAGGACCAGTACTGTTACTTTTGGCTTGCCCCCGAGCATCGAATTCACTTTTGCAACTTGAGGGTCCTTTTTCAGCCACACCTTCTTACTCCTTTCCTTTTCTGGTCGTGCTTCACCAATGATTACATTTTTCCCTTTTGTTGTATCGGCTTGACTTGGCCTGATCAACACTGCAGGATTCTGTAATTCAATGGTGTTGACAGAGAAATTCTTTGGAAAAGGATCAGAATCAACTTGCATTCCAACCAAAGTCAAATGTCCTTCATTAAGGGCCGATTGAATTCGTCTACGGAACACATTACAATCATTAGTTGCATGTGAAAAAGAATTGTGAAATTTACAATACGCACGACGCTTCAACTCATCAAGCGATGGTATAGTATACGTGGTTTTGATGTATCCATTCTTATGCAACTCATCAAATATTCTATCGCACTTGGAAACATCAAAAGTAAATTTCACTTCTTCTTGCCGATTTTTGTGAATCGGCCTAAGAGAAGGGCAACTATATGATTGAGAATTGCTCGGCCATGTAAATTCAGCATATATCTCTTTATTCTCATCGTCCAATGAATCATTGTTTAACATATGAATGTTGGGACGATCGAACTTTGAGCGAGCATCTTTACCTCGGCTTTCTTGAGCCAGAGCTTTTTGTAATACTTGATTAATGGTAAGAAACTCATGACTTTCCAATTTTTCTTTGATATGAGACTTCAAACCATTAAAAGATAATTCGGCAAGATCCTTTTCAGAAATACTCAAACTATAACATCGGTTTTTTGTATCTCTAAACCTTCTAATATATTCAACAACAGATTCATCATTCTTCTGCCTAACCGATGTTAAGTGAGATAGTCTCAATTCATTATCACCACTATAAAAGTGCTCATGGAATTTATGCTCTAATTGAGACCAAGTATGAATGGAATTAGGAGATAATGCCGAAAACCATGAGAAAGCAATACCAGATAATGACAAAGGGAATAATCTGATTTTCAAGTGATCAATACTACCATGAATACCCAATTGTCCATTAAACTGGCTAATATGCTCCCATGTAGTCCTATTGTCTTCCCCAGTGAATTTAACAAACTCTGGCACTTTAAAACCTTGAGGATAGGGCATAGCATCAAAACTTGAAGGATAAGGTTTTTGACATGCCAAAGTTTTATCCTTAACCTCTACGCCAAAAGTTTCTTTAAACATAATAGCCAAATCTTTTTATAATCTTCAAGCAGACTTTGAATGTAAAGATCATTTGGCTGTTGCTGATCATTAATATTTGGCACATGTTGAGGCATATGGTTCGGCTGTGTTGCATGTAATTGTTGTTGCAAATAATCCAAACTTTGGGAAGACATAGGATTTGAAGTATTTATCATTGGAATACCTGTAGTATAACCAGAAACACCACTAATTCGGCCAGAATTAGCCTGAATATGTGATGTACTAGTTATAGGCTCAGGCATCGTTTGATACGCAACAAAATCACCCACACCGGTCGGACCGGTGCCCGTAACCGGTCTGACCGGTATCTGGCCGTGCTGCACGTAACCGGTTGGACCGGTTACTGGAACCGGTCTGACCGGTGTAGCCGGGCCAAACTGCGTTGGATGATTCAATCCTGCAGAATAATTCAACGGCATCCCATATTGTGGATCTTTGGGTGGAATTGCTGCCGATGAATTATGAGGTATAATTTGTTGTGAAGTACCAGCATATCAGATCTAATAGAATTACTAGTTACGGTCGAAGGTTGCTTTCCTACAAATTTATCAATCATGCCTTGAACAATAGTAAGAAGATTTTGTTGACCAGAAACTAGCAATCTATTAATTTGATCAAGAGTAACAGGCTCTGGTGCAGTACTCACAGTGGGTATTACCTCATCTTTTTCCTTTTCTTCTTCTCCTTCTGAAAGAACGACCACCTCCTTGTCCTTGGAGATAGCACCCTTGCGATCCTTGGAGAAGTGTGAGAGGAACCATTGCGCCTTGTCTTCAAGCTTCTTTTTGGCCCGTTCCATCTCTTCCTTTTCTTGCAGCAGGAGTTGCTCGAATAGATGGCGATCCTCAGCCGATAGCTCATTAGCACTCGGCCTTTGAATATTGTCAGGATCAACTTCACCTGGCTTCGGTAGAGTCGACATGATAGTAGATCCTTTTTTCTTGTTCCCCAGCGGAGTCGCCAAAAAGTATGTTGACGCGAAAACGCGCCGCGTCAAATACTAGCACGAGCAGAGAAGCTCTTTGCAGCTTCTCTGATCTGACCGGTCAGACCGGTTCTGGTGACCGGTCAGACCGGTGCTCGCCGGGCAGCTGGGAGCTCGGCGAGAAACCAACGAGCGCTCGTCCGGGAGGGACCCCGTCAGGATGTGCGCACCTTGGGTTGCCCTAGGCTCGGTCAGGCCAGCTAGGGCACCTTCAAACGTCGTCGAGACGAAGGAAGAACAGCAATGGGGGTTGGAAAAGCTAGGGTTTAGAAGGTACAGAAAAGTAAAGGTAAAAATAGTAGATTTGATAAATTCGATTGGATCTAACTCAATCGGCCGAATCCCTTTATATTTATAGGGAGGGTAGGACTTTTCCCGCAAGGAATAGGTTTTACAACTCGTAATTAACTAAAACTAAGAGTCCTAGTCGAATTTCCCCGGACCGGTCAGACCGGTCAGGGCCCGGATTTTCCTAATCCTTGTCCTTCTTGCCAATTTTGGTTGCGAACAGGTACCAAACTGTTTAGTCTCCTATGTACAATTTTTGTTAGGTAAAACTCAAAAGGATAGAGAATTCTTGGTATTTGTGAGTGGCTTAGATTCAGACTAAAATCTTCAACACCATTTTGCATTGTGCCTTCTTTGTTTATTATCTCTGAAGTTGCCCTAGGCGATGCTTTGATGGAATTTTGCACAAGAAAACAGTCAAAAGTTTCTCCATCACTCTACATGCATATATAATGCCCTAGCCATCGATAAAAAGGCTACACTTTGACCTTGTTACTAGGTGGGATTTTGGAGCAAGGGAAATTGGTTTCCGGATTTTGAGCTCTTTTCTTAAAGTTTTGCATCTGAATCCTTTTATCCAAACAGTGCCCTGCGTAACCTGTGATGGTGATTGGTGAAGTAGGCTGTAGGCCTACTGGCCTGACCCATCAAATCTTTAATTTCTGCAGGTTTCATGCAGCCGAGGCCACGAATTGAAAGTCACTTAGTCACATGTGTATAACTACTTTCCTGATCACAGTTCACAAACATGCATTGCTTTTGATACAATCAACATTGTTAAATGTTTAGATTGAAAACATAAAGAGCATTATATCAGGGTTTTAACGGGAATGCATGCTGTCAGTGTCAAAACTGACCGAATAACCACCAATATAACTGGATACACCGAAACGTATGCCCTGCAGACTGAATCTGCGCTCCTTACGCTCCTTCAACTATTTTTTTCTGAATCTATTGATCAGCAGATTGAATTCTGTTTTCATTACCCGCGTTGATGTCCCAATCCAACTGGACGAGTTTTTTTTGCTATTTTTTTCTTTTCTTTTTCCTGCCTAGGGCCGTATTCTTGTATTTTTTTTTGCTATATCAATAGAAACTCGCACTGTCTCGTGCGATTCGTTCAAAAAAAATTCTGTTTTCATGAATAAGCACATTTATTTCCTGATTCACAAGACAGTATCTTCTTCATCACTTAGAGAGACTCAGCTTGATGTATTTAACATCTCTTGCCATTCAGCATTCTCTCTATATATAATTCTCCATGTCAGTGATCTGTCTTATTTTTCTATATGAAAACTTACTTCCTCAGTTCTCTTTTATTTGACGTTGGCTAGCTCAAATTTGAGCTAACGAGCGTCAACTAAATGAGAACAGAGGGAGTATAAGATATCCCCACAAGAAACAATATATTGAAAAGCTTTCATGCCATACAATTTTATTGGTTTCTGATAACTTTTTTACAAAAGAAATTATATTGTCGGACACATTTTCCACACCATGTGATGCGCAATCATATATTTGTGACTGAAGAGAGTATCGCTTCAGATACTAATAAAGGCATTCCCCCAGGCTTGAGGCCTACCACTGCACCAGGAGGTGCTTTTCCGAGTATAACGAACGACTCGGAAAAGCACCAAATAAAAGATGAGGCAGAAAAATCACATGCACCTTATTAGCCACTATCTCATTGTTCTGCAACTGGCTGGTTTCTACTGCGCTTGAGCCCACTTTGATATATACTATAGCAGAGGATAAAAAACGTAGCCGATCGAGATGCCGGCTGGCCCCGGCCCGAAAGCTTCCTTGTATCTCTCACCACCTTTACCCGTCTCTTTTGCATCAGCATATACCAGAACAGGCATGGCATGTAGCATCTCTGCATGCTTGAACACAACTCATGCATATGATCCTCATCCTCCTAGTCCTAAAGACATACATGTGCATATATTTCAAAGAAGCCCACCAGCTGCGCTATCTAGCTCTACCACAGGCCCGCCGGCAAGGGCAGGTCGGCGGCGGCCTGTCGCCATCGACCCCAGCGCGTCAAACGCTCGCCGCCGTTGCCGGTGACGCGGCAAAAGCGAGCTGGTCGCGTGTGTGCAGTGCACACACCTGTAGTGTTATTCCCTATCCTGCTTTGTGCTCGTCGTCGCCGTCCACTCTTTCGTCACTCTCCAGCAGCTGCTAGTCAGTGCTTGCGTGCGCTTTATTTGGAATTGGAATATGATCTAGAGCTGATGACAGTAGGCCGGCTCTGTTCCATTCCGTGACAGGGAAGGAGGAGGAAAAAGTGAAGAGATCAATATAGGCTAGCTGGCCTGGTCATGAAACGGAATCGAATTGAAGGACAAGCAGGTCCCTGTTACACATCAAGTGAATCTAGGCTTTCAAATAGTTTGACGTTTTTGAACGTTAAGATTCGGTAGCATGGATATTTTTTTTCTCTTCTTAACGTGTACTATATATATATATATATACATGGATTTTTCTTCTTCTATTTTTCATGTCTTCTATGCCTTAAACTAGTTCCAACTGAAGAATCCAGTTCAGTGAGATAAATGTGAGCCGCACACGTAGCGCCCCTTAGATCGGGGGAGGCATGCATCAGAAAGAACACAAATTGAAAACATTTGGGAGCATCCATGTGCTTTGATCGAGTGGTTACTGCTATCTGATATCTATATTGGGCAATAATAATACACTACTCCAGTCACAAATAACGTGGCGTTTTGGTTTGCCTCAGATCAACTATTTCCAACTTTGGTTGCATATTACTTTTTATGTGTTAGGCTTGGATTTCTAAAGATGTTCCGAGTAGATATGTTTCAGAATGTAAATTATAATGGAAAAAGCCCAAATTACTCCACTACAAAAGTCCGAGTAACCTAACTACGTTTTAGTTCATTTTACTTTCACAACTATGTCAATTGTTCACATCTACCCTGAATAAGATTTGTCTTTTTTTCTCCACGCAAAATGGAGTTCTAAATTACAATTTTGTAGAGTGATAGTGTACATCATACCACTTTTTAAAAATATAGTATAATTTTTCATTATTGTTTTGATGGGCTAGGACATCTAATAACAAATTAATCCTTAGGCTGCAATAATTTACAAAAAATAATGATGAAATACCATATATTTGTTAACATAAACTTATATTAGCCATTGTTGCCATGCAAAATTTGAACTTAAAACTACATTTGTGCATGGAGAAAAATAAATAAATCTTAGTAAGGTATATTTTGGACTAATTGATATAGTTGTGGAAGTCATAAAGGAGTAATTTGGATATTTTTTTTCGTTTTATAGAAGTATAGTTCTGCCTTGTTTTGTAAATATTTAATAATACAAAGTACTGTTGAATGTTGAGTTTGAGACCTTGTACCTTTTGATGCCCAACGTCACTCGTTAGCAACCAGAGGGAGCAAAAGTCACATCTGCTTTATGACCTTGCGTCATTTTCATGTTTTTGATCATGATAAGAGAAGGCGACCGATGCCTGCCCCTACACAGGTCAATAGCGAGCGGCCACTAAGTCGAGAAAGGAACAATGTACGAAACCATACGCCATTCTATCATACAAGATAGTAACGAGCATTCGTAGCTAGCTAAGGGCAGGCCCAATGCAAGCATCTAGCACCATTGGTTTCATTGTCCATGTGAGCAAAAAAGCAATAAAGATACTAGTGAAGCTTTTTACCACCCAATGCAGCAGCAGCTCCAAAAGAACAAGTGACATCACTTTTTACCCTTTCCCAATAGCACTCCTCTTTTTCTCTCTCCTCAAGGCACTGTGTCTTCTGCAAACCACTATGACAACCTGCAGGGCTACTAGCTGAGTTCCATGGTGGACTCCGAGCCTAACTGGCATCTCAGGCCACCACCGAAGCCACCGCGTTGGGCCTGCCCTAAGAACATCTCCGACAGTTTCTCTTTTCACTTTTTCCTTTATTACCTTTTAGAGGAATCTCCTTTCATATATTAAGAAGAAAAGCCACAGCAGATCCCTTTGCCTCTTTTCATCTCATCTGACACGTGGGATCCACCCATCAATAGCTTAGTCATTTCCCCCTCCACTTCTCTTTCTCTCTCCTATGCCAGGGGTAGCCAACGACACGCGGCCAGCGTGTGGCCATGGCCGCGCGCCGCCACGCTCGTGCCCGTGGGCGGAGGCGGCGGCTAGCTCGCGCCCAAGGCTGGGGCGGCGAATGCGGCGGCCATACGGCGGCGACGCGCGAAGCAAGCCAGTAGCTCAGGGCGGCTCGGCGTGGGTGGTGTGAATGGTAGGCGGCTGGCATGGCCAGGGCGGCACGGATTACCGGCTTTTGGGCAACAAGACAAGGAGGAATCATGTAGCCAGTAATCCATATGGACTGGAGATCATGTGGTCAGAAAGAATAGGAAGAAAAGGGGAAGAAAAAGGGAGACGAGGCAAATATCCTTTATAAAAAAGGTGAGAGAAGAATAAAGCGGATTGAGAAAAACAAAAAGAAGGATGATTATGAATAGACGTGTTGAAGACCTTTTAACAAGGATATAGAGAAAGATATTTATATTTTTAATCTGTTGGAAATGCTCTAAGTAGCTATCAGATGCATGGATGCAATGCCATGAACTTAAGGCCGCAAACGTTGCTCTATAGAGCCTAGGGAAAAGTGCACATGCATGGTCTGTAGCCTGTTAGATATATGGGCTTTGGTCCATATAAATAATTCTAATAAATCTCAAAAGCCCATTAGCAGTTGGAGGGGTTGCACTATCTATTAGTTCCATATTGCTAATGGACGAGGGTGTGAGGGTTTTCCACTCAATAAATATGGACCAACCCCTCATGGAAAAGCTACACCATAGACTATTATACAGGGAGCCCCAAGGTTCGGGAAATCCTAAGATAGTCTATATTAGCTAGATTTTTGCCTCTATTCTCGCTGCTACACTGTCTTCGTAGTCTGCTCCATCCCAAGCGTCGGCGTGCACCGACGAACGGGAGAGCGGGTCTCCGGAACCTCTCGCTCTTGTGATCCTGCACCGGGAGAGGGCGAATAAGGTTTTTGGGAAGCGCTCTGGGCGACTGCTCAAGATCTTCATCACGGCTCGTCCTTCGTCCAAGTCGGGTGCTGCGGCGTACTATTGTCTTCAACGCCGTGTCCCTTACTCCGTTCGCAGGGCTGTGGTCATCCCATCAGCGTCGTTCGTCTTCCCGTCGGCACACGCTCGGTACGTATACTGTGATTTGATCCAGTTCTTAATCATGTTTTCTGAGATCATGGTTATGCTTTCCGTACTGCCTAGTATATTAGAGAATTGCATGCTAGGAATCCTTCTTGTCATGTTTAATCTAGTTTGGAATTTACTCTTACAGTTGCCTATTTTTCCAACAATCCAAAAACCTTATTTTTGGCAATCTGTTGATTTATCTATGGATGGTTTCGCTGAATCACTGAGGCCAGAAAAGTTTTCTGGTGTGAACTTTAAGATCTGGAAATCAAAGGTTCGCCTCTGGTTTACTGCTGTGCACATCTGGGACACGAGACTTGGCAAGCCTGAGGGCGTACTTACTGCTGAAGAGCATAAGAAGTTCGACGATGCCAATAATCTCTTCGTGGGATGTATCATAAGCAATCTATCTGACAGCTTGATCCGTGTCTACATAGAAGAGACAGAGGCGAAGGCACTATGGGATGCTCTGGTTGCAAAGTATGATGCAACAGAAGCAGACAATGAATTGTACCTTATGGAGAGTTTTCATGACTATAGGATGGTGAATAACTGTTCTGTTGTGGAGCAGGCACATGAGGTACAGTGCATTGTTAAAGATCTTGACCTCCTTAAGTGTCCTATACCCGACAAGTTTGTGGCTGGATGCATTATTGCAAAGTTGCCTTCCTCGTGGAGGAACTTCGCCACTACTCTGAAACACAAGAGACAGGATATATCAGTTGAAAACCTGATAGCATCTCTTGATTTTGAGGAGAATGCTCGGAAGAAGGATGTCACTGAGACACGAGATCAAGGTCAGTGCAGTGCCAACATGGTCCAGAAATTCCAGCATGGGAAGAACAAAGGGAAAAATAAGCCTGTCAAGACTACCACCTTCAAGAAGAAGAAGAAGAATAAAGCTGATATGAAGTGCTATACTTGTGGTGAGTTTGGACACTTCTCCAAAGACTGTCCAGATCGGGTAGACCGCAAGGGCAACGAGGCTAAAGAGACTAAAGATGTCAACATGGTGACCATAGGCACCACTGGAGATGGGTACAGTGATCTACCTACTGTTCTTTCAGTGCTTCAATCCACGAGCTGGTGGCTTGATACGTGTACTAATGTTCATGTGTGTGCTGACATCTCTATGTTTTCTTCTTACCAGATCGTCCGGGGTTCCTCCGTCCTGATGGGGAATGGGTCTCATGCTTCTGTTCATGGTGTTGGTATGGTCGATCTAAAGTTTACTTCGGGAAAGATCATGCTGCTGAGGAACGTGCAGCATGTCCCCAAATCTGATTAGTGGGTCGGTCCTGTGCAAGGATGGGTTTAAGGTAGTGTGAGAGTCCAATAAATTTGTCGTGTCAAAACATGGACAATTCATTGGTAAAGGCTATGATTGCGGAGGCTTGTTCCATTTTTCTCTTGCTAAATTCTGTAATAAGTCTATGAACCATATTTGTGGCAATGTTAGCAATGATGCGAGTATTTGGCATTCACATTTGTGTCATGTTAATTTTGGTTTGATGTCTCGGCTTTCCAGCGTGTGTTTAATTCCGAACTTCACCATTGCCAAAGGTTCTAAATGCCATAGTTGTGTGCAATCAAAGCAACCTCGGAAGCCTCACAAGGCAGCTGAGGAGAGACACTTGGCACCTCTAGAACTCATACATTCTGATATCTGTGAGATGAATAGTGTGTTGACAAAAGGTGGAAAGAGATACTTCATGACGTTGATTGATGATGCAACTAGATTTTGCTATATTTATTTGTTGCTCACTAAGGATGAAGCGTTAGACTACTTTAAAATTTATAAGGCCAAAGTTGAGAATCAACTTGCGAGAAAGATCAAGCGTCTAAGGTCTGATCGTGGTTGTGAGTATTTTCCTAAAATATTTGAAGAATTCTGTGAGGAACATGGCATTATTCATGAGAGGACGCCTCCCTATTCACCCAAATCAAACGGGATTGCTGAGAGAAAAACCGCACTCTGGCTGACTTGGTTAACTCTATGTTAGATATTGCTGGTCTACCTAAAGCATGGTGGAGGGAGGTTGTATTGACTTCGTGTCATATCCTGAATAGAGTTCCAAACAAGAGTAAAGATCAAACTCCATATGAGATGTGGAATGGAAGGAAACCATCACTTTCTTATCTGCGTACTTGGGGGTGCTTGGCAAAAATCAATGTGCCCATTACCAGGAAACGCAAGTTGGGGCCTAAGACAGTGGATTGTGTCTTTCTAGGATATGCTTAGAGGAGCATTGCTTATAGATTTTTAGTGGTTAAATCTGAGGTACCTGATATGCATGTTGATACTATTATGGAATCTCATGATGCAACATTTTTTGAGAATATACTTCCGTTGAAAGATTTGCATTGCAACTCTAGATTTTCTACTGAGATAACTCCTGAACCTGTTGCACCTGTCGAATCTTCTGAGCAACCTAATGAGCATGAGTATGTTCTAGACAAGGATGACAGTGAAGCTCCTAGAAGGAGCAAGAGACAGAGGGTTGGAAAATCCTTTGGTGATGATTTCACTGTGTACCTTGTGGACAATACTCCCATGTCTATTGTTGAGGCTTTTGCATTTCTAAATGCAGATGATTGGAAAGAAGCTGTCCAGAGCGAGATGCACTCGATTCTGACTAATGCGACATGGGAGCTCACTGAACGACCCTATGGTTGCAAATCAATGGGTTGTAAATGGATATTCAAAAAGAAGCTTAGGCCTGACGGTACAATTGAGAAGTACAAGGCTCGTCTTGTGACCAAAGGTTTCACACAAAAAGAAGGCGAAGATTTCTTTGATACTTACTCACTTGTTGCCAGATTGACCACGATTCGAGCACTACTATCTTTGGCTGCCTCATATGGTCTTATCATTCATCAGATGGATGTAAAGATAGCTTTTCTAAATGGAGAGTTGGATGAGGAGATCTACATGGATCAGCCTGATGGATTTGTGGTGAAGGGTCAAGAAAACAAGGTGTGTAAGTTATTGAAGTCTTCGTATGGTCTGAAACAAGCACCTAAGCAATGGCATGAGAAGTTTGACAGAACTTTAGCCTCTGAGGGCTTTGTCATTAATGAGGCTGATAGATGTGTATACTATCACTATGGTGGGGGTGAAGGATTTATATTATGCTTATATGTGGACGACATACTGATCTTTGGCACAAATATTGATGTGATCAATGAGGTCAAGTCTCTCCTATCAAAGAGTTTTTATATGAAAGATCTGGGAGAAGCTGACGTTATTCTTAACATCAAGCTGATTAAGGAAGAGAATGGGATTAGTCTTTCACAATCTCATTATGTGGAAAAGGTCTTGAGCCATTTTGGCTACAAGGACAGCAAGCCTTCTCCAACACTTTATGACCCCAGTGTGATACTTAGAAAGAACAAGAAAATTGCTAAGGATCAACTGAGATACTCACAGATTATTGGTTCACTCATATACTTAGCTAGCGCAACGAGACCCGACATATCTTTTGCTGTGAGCAAATTGAGCAGGTTCATGTCAAACCCGGGTTCTGATCATTGGCATGCACTTGAAAGGGTTATGCGCTATCTTGTGTGTACTATGAGTTATGGGATTCACTATTTCGGACACCCAGCTGTGCTTGAGGGATATAGTGACTCGAACTGGATTTCTGATGTTGATGAGCTTTATGCCACGAGTGGGTATGTGTTTGCCTTTGGAGGTGGTGCTATATCATGGAGGTCTTGCAAATAGACCATTTTGACGAGGTCAACCATGGAAGCAGAACTTACTGCTTTAGACACAGCCACTGTTGAGGCAGAGTGGTTGCGTGAGCTCTTGATGGACTTACCTGTGGTTGAGAAACTAGTGCCGGCTATCCTTATGAACTGTGATAACCAAACGGTGATAGTCAAAGTGAACAGTGTTAAGGATAATGCGAAGTCATCAAGACATGTCAAGAGATGACTAAAATCTGTCAGAAAGTTGAGAAACTCCGAAGTAATAAGTGTGACTTATATTCAAACTGACAAAAACCTGGTAGATCCCTTTACAAAAGGGTTATCACGGAATGTGATAAAAAGTGCATCGAGGGAGATGGTACGAGACCCGTGTAAGTTGCCACAGTAGTAACCCAACCTATGTGATCGGAGATCCCGTGAATTAGGACCTGGGAAAAACAAGCTGTTGGTTAACTAAGGAGAGTATATATATTTTTAACCCTCTCTAAAGTGAAGATGCAATACTCTCAAGAGCTGTAAGGCTCTCGAGGCTGTAAGACAGGTTGGCTATGTGCCTTAATGTGTTCTACTGGCTTTGATAAGTGAAGATACTGTCCTACAGAGTATTCTTGAAAGAACGCACCTATATGAGCTCGACTGTAGAACGTCGCAGTCTATGAGAACTGGGTGATCTCTAGTAAGCTCATGAAGAGACCAGGGAGTACAACGTATATGCTCCACCCGCGGGGTAGGCTACTGGCAGCCAGGTACTAGTTATGACTTTGAGTGAAACTTGTTTGCACAAACTTGCAATTCAAGGCATAGTCCATTGTCAAGTTGTGGATGAGTGTAGCTTAAGGATCTAGGCGGAAGTTCAACTTAACAGTCTTTGCTGAAACACTGGTATATTAAACAGTAGTAAGAAACTGGCAAATCTCCAAATGTGTATTTGAGATCTGGTTGGGGATTGTTAGATATATGGGCTTTGGCTCATATAAATAATTCTAATAAATCTCAAAAGCCCATTAGCAGTTGGAGGGGTTACACCATCTATTAGTCCCATATTGCTAATGGACGAGGGTGTGGGGGTTTTCCACCCAATAAATATGGACCAACTCCTCATGAAAAGCTACACCATAGACTATTATACAGGGAGCCCCAAGGTTAAGGAAACCCTAAGATTGTCTATGTTAGCTGGATTTTTGCCTCTATTCTCGCTGCTGCGCTGTATTCGTAGTCTGCTCCATCTCAAGCGTCGGCGTGCACCAACGAACGGGAGAGCAGGTCTCCGGAACCTCTCGCTCTTGTGATCCTGCACCGGGAGAGGGCGAATAAGATTTTTGGGAAGCGCTCTGCGCGACTGCTCAAGATCTTCATCACGGCTCGTCCTCCATCCAAGTCGGGTGCTACGGCGTACCGTCGTCTTCAACGCCGTCTTCTGTACTCCGTTCGCAGGACTGTGGTCATCCCATCAGCGCCATTCGTCTTCCCGTCGGCACACGCTCGGTACGTATACTGTGATTTAATCCAGTCCTTAATCATGTTTTCTGAGATCATGGTTATGCTTTCCGTACTGTCTAGCATGTTAGAAAATTGCATGCTTAGAATCCTTCTTGTAATGTTTAATCTAGTTCGGAATTTAAACTTACAGCTGCCTATTTTTCCAACATAGCCTTCATCAGTATTCCCTCACTGTGGCTCAGAGGTAGAGAATACAAAAGTAGAAGAACCTTAAAACTGTTGACACTCTGTAAAAAAGCATTCGCTCCGACATGGACACCTGCACGAATATATTATACGTATGTTCATTTTTATGTTAAGACGATCTTATCAGATTTTAAGAATACGTTGTGGGGTCCAATGTTTATAGTGCAAGTCAGATATTCAAGAAACCACATTTGACCACTGATAGATGTGACAAATATTGTACGGTGTTCTACCAGTTTGGTATCATCTTTTCAACAACCGTTGCCAGTTTGGTATCATCTTTTCAACAACCGTTGCTTAAACATAGAGCTGTCAGTGAACGATGACCTCACCTAACTCTGTTCTTGTTTGTTGCAAGAGTGATGAGACTTGACGGAGCACAGCCGTGAGGCACATGCAACTCGTGGGTTTCTCCGCCTCTCCGGTCGTCGGCTTCCTGGTATGATCACACCAGAACATGCCCATCTGATCGCGACCTGCAGATCCAGGATCATGAATCAGCAGCAGGCTTGTTTTATTCCCATTTCTTTAAGAGCCAAACTTATTTTTGTTGGACCTGTTTAGTTGGCGAAGAAAGTTTGCGAAATTTACTGTAGCAATTTTAAACCGAAGATTAGGAGGACTAAACATGATCTAATTATAAAACTAATTACACGGATGGACGGAAAATCACGAGACAAATCTATTAAGCCTAATTAATCTGTCATTAAAGATTGTTTACTGTAGCACGACGTTGTTTAATCATGACCTAATTAGGCTCATTAGATTTGTCTCGCGAAGTTACCCGAGGGTTATGGAATGGATTTTGTCATTAACCCACGTTTAATATCTTTAATTAGTGTCATAATATTTGATGTGACGGGTAAATAGTGAAAAGTTTGAAAAACAAGGCCAAAAGATAGTGCCGATCATGTACGCCGACGACGAACTCGTGGATCTGGCACGTGCTCACCGTCGTGTCCCAGCTCCCAAGCGCCAGCAGGAGCGGTCGCCATATATATTTTTGCAGCATTTGAAGGGAATCGATCACCTCACAATTACGAGGGATTATTGGTAGTGTAATACGGTGGAATGATTGACTAGTCTCCGTAGCAGAGATATTATACGGAGACGAAGGACAGTCCCAACCAATATTATCTATAGCTAGTTTCTATTTTTTGCCAAATCAGCAGGACATTATATTTAGAAATTATATCACTAACACGGACTCCACGGTGTCACCTAAAAAATTCATCTATGTCGGGTATTGATATCAAGAACACCTGACCGGAAGGATTAAACGCGTAATGACTCATAAAATCTCTAGACAATCGATGGTTAAGACCATCGATCAAATATGGCCCCCACCCAACCAAGACCGAAGAAAGCGGACGACTCGTCTGACTCTGAAGAAGGGCCTCCGGTTCGTCCGACTCCGCTCACGGGGGTCGAAAACATGTTTGGCCCTCGAGGAGGATCTCCGCCTCGCCCGACCCCTCCGAGTGGAGTCAGGGGACTCGCTTGACCTTTGCCTCGGAAGTCAAACCTCGAGCGAAAGAATTACGGTTGGCGTGACCGGACGGGACAGGTATTTATTGCCCACGACGTGCGCCACAGGGGCACGACGCTACTACGCTGACTGCTATCGCTGTAGCTGGCCTCAGGGCGCTTTCAGGCCGCGCCGCGCGGGCGTGGCTATAGGGGTGCAACGTGCGCGCGTTCCCCAACGTCATTGTTGGCGCCAAAAAAAATCGGGTGCTGACTTTCTGGAAACAATACTGTGGCTTGGAAGATTTGATTGAACTTCAGTGCTGGTCCAAAATCTTGAGGTTCGTGGCTTGCCAGTCAATTTGATCTGAAATTGACAGGGTAGAGTTTAATCAGTAACTTCAATAGAACTTATTGTTCAAAGCCCCAATTTGTTCCCGCAATCGGATCAACGTAGAAAGGAGTCCGATGCAAGTATGAACCATCAGTCTTATGTCCGAATCGTGATGATGTAACATTTAATAGAACAAGCCATCGACTATAAGGGCCGATTGGGTAATAAATCAAGTTTAATTTCGCTCTTTATTACACATATCTCTAAAGACTTTAAATAAACTAAAATCAATGTCACCAACAATCAGATCGGACCTAACCGAGACAGCGTTGCCAGTAGGGCACCGATTTAACCTATTCAAACCGATAGATCTATATGTTTAGAGAACTTGCTTAAACTCAATTTATTTGTCGCTTAATTATTGAATCTAAATCAGATTTATAAACAAGAAGAATTAACAGATCTATTGCAAAATGTGTGATAAATAAATAATAGAAATAGCAGATAGATCTTGAACCAATATAAGCTGATGAGATAAAACAAACAAGCTACCACAGGGATTGAGCGGTCTAAATGAAGAAGAGCGATATGCTTCAATCTAATGCTTAGAACAACTCAATAAATTGGTGAGTTAAATAGACGAAGAAGGGCGATGCGCCTCAATCTAAAGCCTAATATTTTGATAGATGTCGTGCTTACAGACAAACCGAAGGTCAAGATGATGCAGCCCTGCTTGCTGTTGGTATTTTTTTAGCATCACCACTTAGAGTAGTGATGGCACTAGAGATACCTTCATCGTAAATCTAGACGTTACAGATATTCTGCAAGCGCATAGAAGTACGTTGTAGCATTTCACCCGGGAGTATTCCAGAGTATCGTTATTTGTTTATCCGCAGGGAAAGCGTTTAGTTAAAGAGAGGTATCATCCAATGCATTTACTTACAACAACATTAATCTACCATAATCTAGACAGGGATAAAGGATATGGAAATGAAAGGGTAATGTGACACATAGAAGCTCATTGCTCATCGTTAAGCAGTCTTAGTTAGTAACAGATTATTAGTAAAGATCACAAAAGGGTTCATTAGCATCATACAAATGGGATTTGGATACACTACAATACCCTATACAAACTTATACAATGGACGTATGCAAGAGGACATATCGAGGTGTCTAGTGGTTCCCTCATCAAGGGACGACAGGAGGACGTTTTATCATAAAGGTCTAATGTCATCTCCCGAACGTAAAGAATTACAAAGGACGGACAGGGCTATCACCACTTGCCGCCTACCTCTACTAATCCGTGGGGCAGCGATACTCTCAACAGTATTCCATAATCCAAACACCATGTTTGCAGTATGAAATACAACTCTATCTATCACGCTAATAAATAGAGCAACCATAAGGCACATTGAGCCAATGTCATAGTATACATTCACTTGAACAAGGTGCAAGACATAAGTAGTATATACTAAGTAGATAAAGTATAAATGAGGCATACAACATAAGTATGAAGATACTTCTATTCAGCTCAGAGTATTACAAGTAAGTAAGAGAATACAAGAATTGAACTCTAGAACTTACCAAGACTCCTCCGAAAACCCTTCAGAAGATCTACTACTAGAACTATCACTACTAAGACTAAGACTAAGCTTGTAGCAAAGGAGAGCTCTTCTTCTGGTGTGTGTTGAGTACGGTGCCCTTTGCAAGTATTTATAGCATCCATAGGCGGTGGAGGATCCGCCAGAGGCGGTTGAGGCCATTTGGCTGTGGGCCCAGGTCGGCCGACCCTTGGATGCACCGTTTTCAGCATTGCACGGCTCAGATGTACACCCCAAGGCGGTTTACAGGTACTGGTCAAAGGAGGGCCGAGTCAAGTGCACGGGGAGGTCGGCCGATCTAGGGGGGTCGGCCGACCCTCTACAACCGCCTCTTGGGGCCACGTTTCTCTGGGAGACTGTCATGTGGGTCCTGAGGTCGGTTCTAGGTGGGTACTGTCGGTTTGAGTACACAAAGCTCTTTTTGTGGGCCTTTCAATCTATGGGATTGACACGTGGCTCACCTTTCACCATTAACTTCAACCGACCATGATTCAGCGTCCACGGTCATCTCTTAGTGTGCTTCTTCACCTGTAGGAAGGTTTGGGTCGAATGGGTGCCAGGCCAGGTCAGCCGACCTGGGCCTGGGCCCATTCTCCTCCATCTTTTGCACCGTGATCCCTGTACTCAAATATATTCTATATATGCATGCTACAACATTATTTGAATACAAATGTCTAAGTTATGCTTGATCTTTTATTGGTTTTCTGAGCCTATTGACGGTCGGATTTTTGTTATAAGGACCGTCAACACTCGCTGAAGAACTCGACGAAAAGAGCTTGTTTGGCGCGAGGCCAAAAAGTAGGTTGTATTGATGGTTGTGCGAACATCGATTACAATGGCGCAGGGTTTATATTTATACCCTGAAAATCTAACTAAATCTTGCCGGACATGACAATATCTCTAATTTATTTAAAGAAAATATAAATCTAAACTACCTAAACAATTATAATTGCTGCAAATTAGGCCTAGTAGAAACATCCAAACACACGCCTCCCTTCAATTGTATTTGCTCCGGCCTTTGTCATCGCGTCCGATTAGGACTCCCATCGATCCCGAAACACCGCCAATCGGATCAATCCGATTAGGAATCAGACCCTTCTTGCTTCAGAGTCGGACTCGCCTTCATTAGTCAGAATCGACTTCGGTCTCGATTATCAATCGGACTGGCTCCACTCCTTTATCTTGCCATCATCAACTTTATTAAAATCGGTATTTTACTCATCCAGCCGAGTCAAAATCTGGTGTCAAAATATGCCCCCCAATTTTGGGATAAAATATTATTTTGTTCCAAAATTCTCCAAGCAATGATAACCCCTATAGTGAACAGTTTATAGAAACTCTTGTTTTCTTCACTGTTCCTCAATCTCCGCACGCGTGCAGCGCCTCAATTCTCAGGCAGTTCCTTCCTTTGTAAGCCCTATAAATACCAAATGCGAACCGCCCCCATTTCTTCTTCCTCCAGTTCACATCTGCTGCAGTCGTTCGAACTCACCACCACCGTCTCTTCATCTCTCACCCGACATTTTCGAATCACCATTTGCAAAAGCTCCACCGTGAATCTGGTAAGGACTTCTCCCACTTTCGATTCCTGCTCTGCATCTGGATTATTATCAACCTTTCTTGATAACTCTTGTCATTTCTTCACCCTGGGTTACTGTTCTTACTAGATCTAACAATGGTGGCTTCGGATAGAGCCACAAACACCCATGTCCTAGAGGTAATAAATCACCGCTGACTATCGCTCTCCTACTAAGATTCATCGCTTTATTTCCCTTCTTGCATTTTCTTCCTTGAAATCATTTGCGCCACTGTATTCATCAGCCATTTTATTTCCTTTGTAGAACCTCAAAGATGACCTCATCATCCTAGTTTCTCACCTTTCGTAATCTTATTACCTGGGACCGATGGGCAATCCTGATCTGACCAATTTCATTAATTTGGTAACAGAATGGGGCCCTTTCAGAGGATCAAATCTCCAAGCCTCCGATTGGGTACAATCTTTCCAATCACGGCTAAGTAGCATCCCTAGATGGAGGAACTGGCTACTCGGACTTTGTGAATCGAAATCGGCCTTTTGGGAATGAGAAAGAAATAAGTCAGTGCATCACTCTTTCCTTAGCTGATATGGCCAAAGATGAGAATCTTCTAGCTGCCTCATCAATGTTCTCGTCGGACACTTTAAATGCCTATCTTTTTGGCTATGCTCCGATGACACCAACTATTGACACCAGTGGTGGCAAATAGAAAGTCTGCAAGCGCACTGTTGGGGGATTGGCTTATCCAGGAAACACCTTCACCCGTTGGTTTGATTGTAAACCCAAGGCATTTGCCTTCGCCATCTACAGCTACAAGGCTTTTGCCTTCGCCGAATCATCAGACGCTGAGAGACAGTACGATTTGTGGTTAAGGCGAAGGCATTGTGTGGCTTCTCATTGTCTTCGCTACACCCAACTACCTTTTATGGAGATGCGAAGGTAATGTTCAAATATTGTGTATACTCGGATCATCTTGTTATACAGGCCGAAGGCGAGTCCGAGCGATAGCATGGCGCTCTGTTCTCCTCTGACCAGGAGAAGGTGTCGCTCGGACAGACGGGCATCAGCTGGTGAAGGCGACAGAGAAGCACTGGATGGTGAAGGCGAGCAAAGGGTCGCTGGAGGCACGGTGAAGGCAGCGTGGACCAAGTCTAAACCGAGTCAAAGACGGAGTTGCCGGTCTACGCATTCACATTGTGACACATGAATGTACTCTTATGCCCCTGGGGAGTCTAAGTTGTTAAGTCTAGAGGGTGATGCCTGATTCCCCGGGGTATAAGGGGAATGTAAAAAGTGCCTCTTGACCTCCCTATAAAAGGGAGCCTCCCGCCAACGTGTAAAGGGCTGATTCCCGAGAACACTATTGATAAGTAATTTACTGTTGCTTGTCTCTGTTCTCTGTTTTGGCTGTTGTCTGGGTTTATTGGCTTCGGCTATATCCCAACAACTGGCGCCCACCGCTTGTGCTGTGCACGAAGGAAACCCACGAACACCACTATGCCACCCAAAAGATCAACAACAAAATCAACCACCACCCAAAACACGGCATCATCTGGCGAAGCCGACGTCCAAGCCACAGTTCCACCAACCATCTTAACACCCATAACCGAAGCCGTCAATGAAGACACCGAAGTAGATGAAGACACTCTCACCACCGAAGAAAAGCTGTGCAGGGTGGAGGACAGGCTCCGTCTTCGCCGTCTGGAGCAGCAGAGAGAGCTCGAAGCCGCTCAGCTCGAACTGCAGCAGCAAATGCAGGAGGAAGAGGAAGAATAGCAACACCAGCTGCTGCAAGTCAAGAAGCAGTTGGAGGAGCTGAGACAAGCGAAGCAAAGAAGATTGAACTCCACTGGTTCTAGAGCTGCGAAGCTCCGAGAAGAACTCGAGAAGGCCAAGAAACAAGTTGCTCAACTCCAAGCCGAACTCAATGACCCAATTGCCTTTGCCAGCGCAGGGGCAAACCACATTTCCACATCGGAAACTGGTTTCCAAGTGCTGCATACACGTCCCATTGATCGCACCTGTCCTCTCTCAGAAAGTCTGCAATTGGCAAGATGGCCGCCTTCATACAAGCCAATCTCTCTACCAAGGTATAATGGCCTCACCGACCCCAAGCAATTTCTCATGAGCTATGAAGCTGCAATAGCTTCGGCAGGGGGAGATGATGTGGTGTTGGCAAAATCATTCATCATCGTCTGCAATGGCACAGCAATGAACTGGTACACCAAGCTTTCGGGGCTATCCATCACCAACTGGTATGATCTGAAAAGAGAATTGATCAAGAATTTCAGCATAATGGGAGATCAGGCACTCTCATATGCAGAGCTAACTCTACACCAACAACCGAAGGAGTCTCTGGAGGACTACTTTCACAGGTTTGTCGGACTCCGCTCTCAGGCTCCTCATATTCCTGATGAAGCTGCCAAATTTGCTGCAATTCAGGGGCTTCGGCCAGGTCCTTTTGCTCAGCATATTGCAAGGGAGACACCAGCAACTCTTGGAGATCTTTATGAGGAGTTCAAAAAGTATTGTCGATCTGACAATGACAATCGAATGAGAATTGCCAGAGAAGCCGTCTTGAAAAATCAATATGATTCCCAAAATAAGCAGCACCACTACAACCAAAACCACTACCAAAACTATCCATCCCAAACCATCATGAGCGTGGAAAATCCGCCTTCGCTCCCACAAAGTAAACCCACCTTCCCAGAAAACTAGTTCCAGAATCAAAGAGATGAGCCTTCCCAAAGAGGTGGAAGAACCGGCCGAGGCCGAGGAAGAGGTCCACCTTCGGGACTAGAGCTTTTTTGTCAATATCATGGCAAAAATCACACCCATGGCACAGAGCAGTGCCAAGATATCAAAAGAACTATCGACAAACTGAAAGCAGAAAAAATCCAAGCTACACAAACGAAGCCATTTTCGGCTTCGCCACCAAACACCCAAACCCAGCCACAAACTCAAGCTATCCAGCCATATTGCCCAGTTTATCCCTCCCTAAGCTCAAGCTTTGTTCACCCAACAACAGCGATGGCGACTCAATTTTTGCCTTCACCTCAAACTTTCCAACATTACTACCCGCAGACCATGTACCCACATTTCTACCCTCAAAACACCCAGCCTACCCAAAACAAAGACATCAAGGTAGAGGAATTACCACCTCCACCTCCACCTCCCCAAAAACAGCAAGACCCAAACACTGCAAATCCCTTGCCCAGTTACGGCCTTATCATGCCTATAACTGGAGGATCATCATTCGCCTTCGAAACGAAGAAGCAGAGAAAAAGCTACTTTCGTCAGGTCAATAACATCTCGGTTGATGGTCCCTACAAGAAGTCGGAATGGTCTCACATGCCAATTACCTTCACCGAAGAAGATCTCAAACTCCACAACTTTCCACACAATGACGCAATGTCGATTGAAGCCAACATTGCTGGCTGGAGAATTGGGAAAGTGCTAGTGGACACAGGCAGCTCTGCTGATATCATCTTGGCGAAGACTCTCAGATCGATGACAAACATCAACCCAGATAACTTGGAGCCATCTGACACACCTTTGGTCGGTTTCGGGGGGAAGCGCACTGCAACATTGGGAAAAATCACATTACCAGTATCCTTTGGCGACACATCAAATGCAAGAACAGAGTTCATTACCTTCGACGTCGTTGACATGTTCTTCGACTACAATGTTATCTTCGGCAGAGGAGTCATAAATGCCTTCGACATCATCATAAGGCAAGCTTTCTTGTGCATGAAAATGCCAGCTCTCAAAGGGGTCATTACAGTCTATGGTGACCAAATAGAGGCAAGAAGAATTGAATATGCTAACACCCCAGGCCAGCAAAAAGTCCATGTCCTCGAAGAAATTGATCCCATTTTACCCAGAGGAGAAGCCAAAAGCTGACAAAGACAGCAAAACTATGCAAGGGGCAACAGAAACCAAAGAGGTGCAATTGCAGCCAGACGTCTTCGATAGAAAAGTCATCATCGGCTCATATCTTGAGCCAGACGAAGAAGAAAGACTCATCGAGTTCTTGAGAAATAACAAAGATGTCTTCGCATGGTCAAGCAAAGATTTGCCAGGCGTTGACAGAAGCATAGTTGAGCACAAACTATCAATCAGCCCTGACATGAGGCCGAAGAAGCAGAAACTGAGGAAAATGTCCGAAGAAAAAGTGAGCGCAGTCAAGGCCGAAGTGCAAAGGCTGCTCGATGCGAATGTTATACGTGAAGTCGAATATCCCAAGTGGCTAGCAAACACTGTGCCCGTGAAAAAGAAAAATGGCAAGTGGAGAATGTGCATAGACTTCACCGATCTCAACAAAGCATGTCCCAAAGATGATTTCCCACTCCCAAGAATTGACAAGATTATTGATCAGGCTGCTGCAAGTGAGATGATGTCTCTCCTCGATTGTTTCTCTGGTTATCATCAGATCTGGATGAAAAAAGAAGACGAAGAAAAAACCAGCTTCATCACTCCTCTTGGTACATTTTGCTTCATCAGAATGCCAGAGGGAGCTTCGCAATGCTGGTACTACTTTCTGCCGCTTCATCAGAATGCCAGAGGGGCTTCGCAATGCTGGTACCACTTTCTGCCGCATGTCCAGCACCGTATTCAAAGAAGAACTATTCAAATTCATACTTGCATATGTTGATGACATCTTGGTCAAAAGCGGAAAAAGACAAGATCATGTCTCAGACTTGGCAGTTGCCTTCGCTCGAATGAGATAGGCGGGTCTCAAGCTCAACCTGGAGAAATGTGTCTTCGGAGTGACCAGAGGGAAAATACTCGGCTGTCTGGTGTTAGCCAATGAAATCGAAGCCAACCCAGATAAGATCAATGCAATCCTCAACATGGAAGAGCCAAAATGCATTAGAGATGTGCAAAAACTCTCTGGCAGAATTGCAGCACTCAACAGATTTATTGCTAAGGCAGCTGAGCGCAGTTTACCCTTCTTTGCAACTCTCAGAAATGCATCAAAGTTCGAATGGGGAGAAGAGCAGTCGAAGGCATTCCATGAGCTAAGGCAATATCAGATGCAGCTCACGAAACTGACAATTCCAGACCCAAAGGTACCGCTACTGCTATACATCGCAGCCTCGCAGTCAGCCGTCAGTGCTGCACTCATTGCGGAGAAACTGATTGAGGGCAGAAAAATACAGCAGCCAGTGTATTATGTCTCTGAGGCTCTGGCCGGATCGAAGCTATTCTACATCGAAATTGAGAAAATGATTTATGCAGTGGTGATGGCATCCAGAAAGCTAAGGCATTATTTTGAGGGGCACAATATTAAGGTGCTGACAGATCAACCACTTAAAGAGCTACTGAGCAACAAGGAAGCTTCAGTAAGAATACGCAAATGGGCTGCAGAGCTGTCAGAATATGTGGTCGATTTCGAGCGAAGAACCGCAGTCAAATCACAAGTCCTAGCTGACTTCATAGCCGAGTGGACATTGCCTTCGGCACAGAATATCACTAGAGAGGAAAACTGGCTAGTACACAGTGATGGCGCATGGGGGGATAAAGGAGCTGGCATCGCAACTATTGTACAATCGCCTTCGGGCGTGAAAATAAGATATGCAGCGAACCTAGAGTTCTGCAAAAACAGCGACAGAAGTACGAACAACGTTGCTGAATATGAAGCCGTGCTACTGGGGCTCAGGAAAGCGAAGGCGCTGGGGGCGCAGCGCTTCATTGTGAAAACAGACTCAAAGGTGGTGGCAGACCACATCGAAAAAGAGAGTATTGCAAAGCAGCCTGAGCTGATCAAATACCTCAATACAGTCCGAGCAATGGAGAAAAAATTCAAAGGTTTCACAATCGAATACATCCCGAGGGCAAAGAATGAAGAAGCCGATGCACTGGCTAAAGCAGCAGCAAAAGGGGACAAGTTGCCACCCGACGTCTTTTTCCAGACACTAACAACGCCTTCGATCAAGGAACTTGATGAGCAGCCAAGTCTGATCAACGCAATAAACTCAGAAGATTGGAGGTCTTCTATAATGGCATACCTCAAAGGATACTATGAACCAATTGATGAAGAAGATCTCAAAACCATGCAACAGAGGGCAAGATCATATCAAATTATTGACAATGTCTTATACAAGAAAGGAGTTGTGGCTCCTTGGCTTCGCTGCGTTTCCATCAGCGAAGGCAGAGAGTTAATTCAAGAGATACACAGTGGTCTATGCAGAGCTCACTTTGGAGCGAGGGCAATTGTGGGGAAGGCAATGAGACAAGGGTTTTATTGGCCTTCAATCATCAATGACGCAACAAATACAGTCAAGACTTGCGACGAATGCCAAAAATGTGCGGCAACCAGAAAATCACCTTCGGAGTCATCACAGCTGATAACTCCAACCTAGCCATTGCAGAGATGGGGCATCGATCTGGTGGGTCCTCTCCCCACGGCTCAAGGAAACCTTAAATATGCAATAGTTGCAGTGGAATATTTCACCAAGTGGATTGAGGCAAGGCCACTAGCAAATATCACGGCGAAGACAGTTATCAAATTCTTCTGGCAGCAAATCGTTTGCAGATTTGGAGTCCCAAGGGAAATTACAGTAGATAATGGGAAGCAGTTTGACTGTGACGAATTCAGGCAATACTGCATGTCCATAGGGACGAAGGCAAGATTCGCATCAGGCAATTGGCATCATCTTCACCGCCATCAGGAAATGCCTCGCAAATTGCAAGAAAAAAGGCAAATAGGTAGAAGAAATGCCGAAGGTAATCTGGGCTCACAACACCACCACATCAAGAGCAACTCAGTTCACACCATTCAAGCTATTATATGGCGAAGAAGCAATGTGTCCTGAAGAAATTCTCCACAAGGGGCTTCGCACTCAGCAGGAAGCACCAAAAGACAGTGAAGCTATAGATGAAGATCTTACAGAAATCTACAGGCTGCAAGCAGCTAAACACATTTCCAAGTATCAAGAAGAAACCAGGAAATGGTGTGACAAGAAAGTGGTAAGGAAAGACATAAAGATAGGTGACTGGGTGCTAAGGAAGAACTCAAGTATGCCTTCGGGAAAATTGCAGAACAAATGGGAAGGCCCATTCCTAATCTTCAAGAGCGACAGACCTGGATCTTTCTATTTGGGGGATGAAGAAGGAAAAGAGCTGCCGCATTCATGGAATGCGGACAGCCTGCGAAGGTACTACCTGTAAGCATCATGTAACAATTGGCTTCGTAGTCTATAAACGAAATCAATTGATAGAATAGATTTTCATTTTTTCTTTTCCTTCAAACAGGCCCGTACTCTTTTCCTCACAGGGGAACCCTTACTAAGGGGTGAGGTTTTTAATGAGGCGGTGCTAACTGTAACTCGTGAGAAATATATGAACGAGGCATTCCCCAAAAAAGTTGCATCGAAAGCGATTGACTTCGGCCAAGTCGCTAGCATTCGATAAACCGAATAGAACTGAAATGACCCTACCAAAGGTAAGGACAATTCAGATCTAAAATGCTTACTCTGAGGAGTAAAAGGGGCTTCGGCTCAAATTACTTTTTCATACACAAAAATGCTTACTCTGAGGAGTAAAAGGGGCTTCGGCTCAAATTACCATTTCATACACAAAAATGCTTACTCTGAGGAGTAAAAGGGGCTTCGGCTCAAATTATTTTTTCATACACAAAAATGCTTACTCTGAGGAGTAAAAGGTGCTTCGGCTCAAGTTACCATTTCATACACAAAAATACTTGCTCCAAGAAGCAAAAGGGGCTTCGGCTCAAGATAGTTTCCATACGCAAAAATACTTGCTCTAGGGAGTAGAAGTTCTGGCTCAGACTATTCTTTCATACACACAGCTCTCTTTGAGGACTATAAATGGCTTCATCTACGACTGATCTTCATACGCAAAAAGCTACAGAGACCGCCATGCGAGCGCGTCGAACGAGAAATACAAACTCGATTTGGAGGGAGGAGGCGTTTCTCTCGAAAGCAAAGACAAATCGGGTTTCATCTTTTTGTTCAAAGCGCACAACCACGCGAGCGATTTTCTCACATAATAAATACATTCATCTTCGCATGAATAATCACAAACTCGCTTCGGGGGGAGGAGGCGTTTCTCTTGAAAGCAAAGACAAAGCGAGTTCATCTTCATACATACGAAGATGGAATTACATCATAAGTCCCATTCATTTACACAACAGTTTCAGAACATTTCAAACACATAACCATAAAACTGTTCGCCAGATCTCCTAAACCGAGGAGCATTATTGACGCACGCAAAGTCATTAACATCAGGACTAACTTCCAATGGCTCCGTCTTTGGAATTCCCAGGGAAATAGCTTCGGCATTCCTCTTCGCAGCAAGCTCAACTCAATCGGAGCCGTGAGCAATAAACGCTGTGAAAAAATCAAAAACACTGAACTCGGTGTCGCGATAAAACTCGTGACAATACTCCAAAAAACTATGATGACTAGAGTTTGGATAAAGCCGTTGAAATTCCCTCCATGCGAAGCCAGAAATACAAAGCTGCCCATCACGCATGGCCAGCGGAGTAAGGGAAAGCATTTCATCACCCTGGATATACACAAATGTACAAGTTCAAAAGAGCTGCTCGTTCAATAAGTCCTAGCACTAGTTACAATTCAAAAGGTCCTTAGACCTGTGGATCGACATTTGAGGCTCCTTGAGTACTCTGTCTCTGCGAAGAAGAAGTGCCGGCTTCACCGGTAGCGGGCACAGCTGCAGCAGAACTTGACCCAGCTCCGGCTTCGGCAGCTTCCTTAGCAGCAGCTTCTCTCGCAGCGGCTTGGGCCTCAGCCTTTTGCTTCTTCACCTCCTTCGACTGAGAATACAAAAGCTATAATATAAAACAACGAAAAATTAAGGACAAAAAAGAATCAAAGTCGAAAGCGAGGGTAAATAACAAAATACCTTCACGAGACGTTCTTGGATCAAATTCTGAGCTGCCGAACGACCACTGGCAATCCAAAACTGCTTGAGAAAGAGTGCCTTGGCTTGCAAAATTTTCAACGGAAAATACCCAGTATCGGCAGGATCCCTGGGTGCCGGGTAAGGATAACCTTTCCGAAGCAAAGCATTGTAATGATCGCAGCCGTTGTCCGAGAGAACCTTCAGCAAGTTGCAGGAGCAGAGATTGACAGCGAAGTCACTTAGAGTTTCCACAACTGTCGGAAGCGAAGCAAACTCATTGTCAATCCAACTAAAGAGCTTCTCCAAGGTATACTCCTTATTGGGAAAGGCAGCCGGCTCCGCACCAAACTGTCGCAAGGCTTTCTTGTATAAGCGATACAATTTCAAGCCTCGCTCCCAAGCAACATCAACCACATTCTCATTCTCCTTGCGAAGGTTAAGGTTTGATGCGCGCAGCTGCACAGCCTCACGCTCAATGTTTTCGCTGCGAAACCGATATGTGTCGACATCGCTTGAAAGTTTTTCCTTCGCAACATTGAGGGTGTTCACCTCACCTTTCAGCATAGAAATCAATTTAGTGTCGTCAACAATTTTCTTGCGAAGGCCTTCCAAGGTGTCATCTTTATCAACAATTGTAGCCTCCAAGGCAGCAACCTTTTCCTTAAGGGAATCGGCTTCGCCAGCTTTAGCCTCTAAAGCCACGACCTTGTCCTTCAAAGAATCATTCTCAGCGATAATAGATACTCGATCTTGGCGAAACTGAGCCTTTTCATTTTCAAGATCCTGCTTAATTCTATCAATAGTTGCCTGGGTCTGGAGAAGCTCTGCCTTTTCCCTTCGCAACTTCTCTAGCTCTGCTCGTTCAGCAGCAACTAAGTTGAGGTTGGGAACCTGAGCGGCCAACTCGTTGATAGCTACAACAACCTATGGTAGAAAACAGTTTAGTATTACGAAATAAATGAAACGAAGATAAAATCAAAAACAAGATCACAAGACGAAGGCAATGAGGACATACCTTCATTCCCGAAGCCAAAATAGTGGAACATGTGCTTTCAGGATCAAGTGTCTGGATAAGTCGTTGATATTCTGCAAGGAAAAAATGATGATAACACTTATCTTCGCAAAATAGCCAAAGGAAAAAACCAGCTATAATCCCAAACAAAAAACACCTTCCAAATCAAAGTCTCGAAGAGGCCCACCTTCACGCACGCGAGATGGCACATCTCCCTCGCCACCTAGTAAACGGGTCTCAATCGCATTAGCATAAAACAAAAGAGCAAGTAACGCTGCCAAAGGAAAAAGCGAAGAAACAACATGAGTACCTTCGGGAAAAGGAATACTTCCACCCATATCAATATCCATATAAGACATATAAGATGCAGAAGCGGCAGCCCTCTCAGCAGCTTCGGAAGTCTCAGCTTAGGTAACCTCCTTTCCCTTAGCTTCGGCATCAACATCAATTGTCCCGGCAGCATGGGCCAGAACCTCCAAAGAATCCCGAACAGGAGGGGAGGAAGCCAAAGTCGTCGACGGAGGGCTAACCGTCAAAATGTTAACTGCAGCTTCGGCTCTGGGCTCTTCAAAGCCAACCTCAACATGAACCTCCTCCAGCACATTCTCCATGATGGGAGCATCCCGAGCAGGAGTCTCCTCAAACATACTAATATCAATGCCATCATCAAACGGGTTCGGAACCCGTACATCTTCGGCCGCTTCATCAACGCCTTCACAAGTAGTATCGATATCAAACACGGGATTCCGTGCCAAGTAGTCTCCTAGCAAAGGAAGACTGGTGCCTTGAAAATAATTCCCAAAGAGAGCAACCTCACCTAAGAAAATATCATCTCCGCTCCGGGGAGCTGAGCTCATAAACCCGGTGACTGGCGAAGCCGGCCGCTGCATGGGAGCCGAAGCTGCTGGGGCTGACCGAGGTGGAAGACCACCTCGCGAAGACGAAGAGGTGACCCTGGTAGCCGGAGCCGCAACTGATAACGGTACGGCAGCAATTGGCGGCTCTTAGCGGCGCCTATTCTCCGCAGCTTCATGAGAGCTGCTGCCTCGCTTAGCTGGCGTCACGGAAGAAGTTGCCTTCGCAACTCCCCTTTTCACACAGCCGCCTCCGCGCCCAGGTCGTCCTCCTCCGCGAGCAACACGCGAGGGAGCAGAGTCATCCTCATCTTGCTCTTTCGCCTTCGACTTCCCTTTCTTATCCTTCTCCTTCTTATCTTTCTTCTTACCCTTAGGAGTAGGAACCTCCCGTTCATCATAAGAAATTTGCAACTCTTCAAAAACTCTATTAATTCTAACATGCACAAATTTTCCTTCGGACATGCGATGCTCCTTCGAGCTATACGGTCCAAGAATATCAATGGCTTCACGCTCCACTGTAGCAACAAACTCAGCTGCAGTCATACCTTCGGGAAGCCTGGCCCCAAAGTGAGGGAAGCAAACTCGTGTGTGCTCACGAAAAGCTTTCCATTCAACCTTGTAAGGCGCCCAGTCGGCAGCCAGGAAATAGTGTCCACAAGCAAGGTAAGCGGCAATACCTTCTTCAATCAAGTCGCGGCTGCAAATCGTTTGCGAAGCCGCCTGAAATGCTTTCCAGCACTCAGTAAACCCAGCACTTTCCACATTGAAAGGCGGGCAAGAACACTTAAGCCACTCAATATGGCTGTGCAGAGGATAGGAGACAGACTTCGTCCCATCGTCCTCAGTTTTTTCCTCCGAAGGCACCCGAAAATAAAACCAATATTTCTGCCAATCTTTGGTCCACTTGTTTCTGTTAGCAAAGGAAGTCTCCACCTTCGCAAAATGAGACCCCCGGCGGCGCCCTGTGAAAGTGACACAACCAAAGTCCGGGGTGAATAACTCGCCGTCGACTTCTGATGATTTGCTCTGATTGTGTCCTTCATACAACCGAAGGAAACCGTCAACTGTAACGGCTGTGTCATGCGTCTTCACAGCCCAAAAGAATCGAAGGAGATGGCTGATGGCATTCGGCGTAAGATGATGCAGCTGTAAACCATAAGGCGCCATCATTTTTGCGATGACATTATCAATGGGCATCTTCAAGCCCGCAATGAAAAAAATCCGTAAACACCAGGGCTTCATCTTCGCGAGGGTCAGGGATGTTATCATTACCGGGAGCACGGCCCCAACCCTCAGGAAAATATCCTTTTTCCTCATAGAACTTGATATCACGTTTGCCGACCTTAGACTTGCCGAAGACAAGTGTCTTCGCCCTTTTGGAAGGATCCACTAGATCTTCAACGTCAGCTTCCACGTCATCGAGATCTTCCTCCTCGCCATCATCCTCATCATCAGCATGTTCGTCGTCAGTGCCTCCAACAACGAGAGTCTCCTCCTCAATCTGATGAGCAAGTTGCTCAGCTTCGGTATCGTCCAATCCACGACGGGGAGAGGCTCCCGCTTGTTGGGCATCGGGGCTGCCTTCGCCAGCCATATCAATGAGAATAGTAGTTTGCTTGATGCGCGCCGCTGCAGGAATGATAACAAATGTCATTACCTAAGCGAAGAAAATTCGAAAGAATGTGTCAAAATATGAAGAGAATCTTACTTGCAAAAACTGTCCCAGAAGAGAAGACGACGCGAACGCGAAAGCAAATGACAGCTCACGACACGAGCGAGCGAAGAAGTATTCGCAGCTGAAAGCGATTGACAGCGAAAGCGAAGAAAGGTAAAAAGGGGGGACCCCTTCGGTCCTATTTATAGGGCAGTAAAAAATCGACCGTTACCGTGGCTCGGAATTTGAAAAGGCCCGAAAAAATAAAAATAAAAATAAATCATGGAAAATCAAAAGTGACAAATGCGAAGCCAAATTCGAGAGCGAAGGCATCGACTTGGTACTTACTCCAATGGGAGGAGGCGTTTCTCTGGCACAGGCGAAGGCAATCCTAAGTATTCGAGGACATCGCCCTGTTGGAGAAAGCCCTCGTCCACGAGGGGCTACTGTTGGGGGATTGGCTTATCCAGGAAACACCTTCACCCGTTGGTTTGATTGTAAACCCAAGGCATTTGCCTTTGCCATCTACAGCTACAAGGCTTTTGCCTTCACCGAGTCATCAGACGCTGAGAGACAGTACGATTTGTGGTTAAGGCGAAGGCATTGTGTGGCTTCTCATTGTCTTCGCTACACCCAACTACCTTTTATGGAGATGCGAAGGTAATGTTCAAATATTGTGTATACTCGGATCATCTTGTTATACAGGCCGAAGGCGAGTCCGAGCGATAGCATGGCGCTCTGTTCTCCTCTGACCAGGAGAAGGTGTCGCTCGGACAGACGGGCATCAGCTGGTGAAGGCGACAGAGAAGCACTGGATGGTGAAGGCGAGCAAAGGGTCGCTGGAGGCACGGTGAAGGCAGCGTGGACCAAGTCTAAACCGAGTCAAAGACGGAGTTGCCGGTCTACGCATTCACATTGTGACACATGAATGTACTCTTATGCCCCTGGGAAGTCTAAGTTGTTAAGTCTAGAGGGTGATGCCTGATTCCCAGGGGTATAAGGGGAATGTAAAAAGTGCCTCTTGACCTCCCTATAAAAGGGAGCCTCCCACCAACGTGTAAAGGGCTGATTCCCGAGAACACTATTGATAAGTAATTTACTGTTGCTTGTCTCTGTTCTCTGTCTTGGCTGTTGTCTGGGTTTATTGGCTTCAGCTATATCCCAACACGCACGACTGTCGATGTAGCTTTCACCCGAGAGTAAACCTGGTATCTAATCCACGAGGAACGAGAGGGCACTGTCTAATCACTAAGGTTGACCGGATCGATCGAGTTTATATAAAGGCTGGATAGAGAGGATAACTTAGCACTAAGCTGAGAATATATCTAAGAGAGTTCTCCTATGCTTTCTTTGGGCACCGGGGTACCCTAGGCATCTAGGAAATTGCCGGCCAACAGCTTTAAACATTGACGATTACAAAGGATGGACAAGGCTATCACCACCTGTCGTCTACCTCTTCTAATTCGTGGGGTTACGAGGCAAACGAGGGCAGATATATTCCTAAGCACCATGCTTAAGATAATATCGGCTATGCTAACCTTGGTCAGAGATCAAGATACTTTAATAATAAAGCAACGAACCCACAAGCAAAATAAAGAACTCGGCTTTCTATAACTCAAACTTAAGTACTTAGCTGAATATCCTCGATACTTAATAAAGAGCTCGTATCCGCCGAGGTGCAGGTGGAGGGTCGACTACACGTTAGGACTCCTCCAGACTCTCCTCACTCTCTCCCTATTTCTACTCTAAAATATGAGGAGGGCTTCGCCTTGACTTCTTGCTCCAACTCGATGATGATCTCCAATGCCCAGGTCTCAGCTATTTATAGCTTGTAGAGGTGGTTGGGAGTGGACACGTGGAAGCTGGGGAGGAACCGACTCAGTCCCAGGTCAGGTGACTGGGCAGGTTGGTCGACCCTTAGAACCAATGCCTTGAGTGCTGCATGGCACAGATGGACTCCTAGAGGCGGTGGGAACGTGCACGAGAGAGATGAGACGATTTGGTCTCCGGACCAGGTCGACCAACCTAGGGGGTCGGGCGACGTGGCGCCGGCATATCTCGGGTCCATCTTCGGCCTAGGTGACTGTGTAGTGGGCCCTCTTGGCGGTTCTAGGTGATATAGCTAAATTTGAGTACGTTTAGTTTGTGAGGCGGGCCCTTTGATCCATGGGACCTCCCCTTGGACCATTCCCTTCTCTTGGATCCAACCGACATGGAATTAGTGGCTAGAATGGTCCTGGAGTGTGTTTGTTTGCTGTGGTCAAAGATGGGCTTCATTGGGCTTGGGCCTAGGTCTAGCCCTGAGCCCAAATGTCCTCCTCTTTTGCCAATCAATCCCTACACTCACATATTCACCAAAACTTGTGGAATTGATTAGATATAAGCCCTATAGCTATGGTGAATGCATTATATATATATTTTCTATAGGAACTGACGGTCAAAAGTGGTACTTAAGGACTGTCAACAAATTCCCCACACTTAGCCTTTGCTCGTCCTCGAGTAAAGCTTTAGGACTAAGGCGGAAACCATGACTGATATGAAGCTAGCATATATATTATTCCAAAACATACCTGCACTTATGAATTTTGAAGTGTCTACCACGTCATCTTAGATGGTTGAGGAATGGAATGGCCTTGATTCAAGTCATCCGCACTCTTCTGTTAAGTAACTTGGGTTTTTGGTAAATATTCAAAAGCACAACCTTACATAGCTCCTCGAATGATTCTCTCGAATCACTCAATGTGTATGATTCGTTACCAAGGCATTTTTTTGCCTTCTTTCACCCTACTTCTAATGTCTTATTTGGAGCTCAAGGTAGGAGTAATGATAAGGCACACTTGCATCATATATATTGCAAAATCAAAGAGTGGATCCAAGAAGAAAACTATTCATACAATCTGATCAAGATGTGCATGTGTGATGAATAATGGAATGATAACTCCTTTTTGTATGATCTCTCTCCTCTTGAATTTATTTTGAGACCATNCGGCGAGTACACCCTACAACTACGGTGCAAAAAAACGGGGTGCATGCGAGGATTTTCACGGGGAAACAACACCAAAACCGTTCTCCCCCCCTCCTTTTGGTCTTCGTCCTACCTGCTACGTGGGCCCAAAAGGATGGTCTGTGAGGTGAGGGTAGGTTTATGTTGTGTAGGATTTGACATCAAATCTCTCACTCTTTATAGTATAGATATATGTACATGTATCATGTATGCATGCACACCTTACCAAGAGTCCAAGACCCATATCCAACTTCATGCAGTTTTTTTGTGGAGTGTAGACAGTGTAGTGGCTAGTGGCCTAGTGCAGTACATACAACCATACAGGTTGGCAGGTTGCTGTGTTGCCAGCCACTTGGTCATCGTCCCAATTAAATCCTCACCAGCCATCAGGTCGTCCATGCAAGCAAGTACATGCAGCAACAGCAATGACCTTCTTATCGTCTTGGACAACAAGATCTAAGGCACAAATGGATAGTTCCGTGTGACCTAATTTCGTTCTAAAGTCCGGGGTGAATAACTCGCCGTCGACTTCTGATGATTTGCTCTGATTGTGTCCTTCATACAACCGAAGGAAACCGTCAACTGTAACGGCTGTGTCATGCGTCTTCACAGCCCAAAAGAATCGAAGGAGATGGCTGATGGCATTCGGCGTAAGATGATGCAGCTGTAAACCATAAGGCGCCATCATTTTTGCGATGACATTGTCAATGGGCATCTTCAAGCCCGCAATGAAAAAATCCGTAAACACCATGGCTTCATCTTCGCGAGGGTCAGGGATGGTATCGTTACCGGGAGCACGGCCCCAACCCTCAGGAAAATATCCTTTTTCCTCATAGAACTTGATATCACGTTTGCCGACCTTAGACTTGCCGAAGACAAGTGTCTTCGCCCTTTTGGAAGGATCCACTAGATCTTCAACGTCAGCTTCCACGTCATCGAGATCTTCCTCCTCGCCATCATCCTCATCATCAGCATGTTCGTCGTCAGTGCCTCCAACAACGAGAGTCTCCTCCTCAATCTGATGAGCAAGTTGCTCAGCTTCGGTATCGTCCAATCCACGACGGGGAGAGGCTCCCGCTTGTTGGGCATCGGGGCTGCCTTCGCCAGCCATATCAATGAGAATAGTAGTTTGCTTGATGCGCGCCGCTGCAGGAATGATAACAAATGTCATTACCTAAGCGAAGAAAATTCGAAAGAATGTGTCAAAATATGAAGAGAATCTTACTTGCAAAAACTGTCCCAGAAGAGAAGACGACGCGAACGCGAAAGCAAATGACAGCTCACGACACGAGCGAGCGAAGAAGTATTCGCAGCTGAAAGCGATTGACAGCGAAAGCGAAGAAAGGTAAAAAGGGGGGACCCCTTCGGTCCTATTTATAGGGCAGTAAAAAATCGACCGTTACCGTGGCTCGGAATTTGAAAAGGCCCGAAAAAATAAAAATAAAAATAAATCATGGAAAATCAAAAGTGACAAATGCGAAGCCAAATTCGAGAGCGAAGGCATCGACTTGGTACTTACTCCAACGGGAGGAGGCGTTTCTCTGGCACAGGCGAAGGCAATCCTAAGTATTCGAGGACATCGCCCTGTTGGAGAAAGCCCTCGTCCACGAGGGGCTACTGTTGGGGGATTGGCTTATCCAGGAAACACCTTCACCCGTTGGTTTGATTGTAAACCCAAGGCATTTGCCTTTGCCATCTACAGCTACAAGGCTTTTGCCTTCACTGAGTCATCAGACGCTGAGAGACAGTACGATTTGTGGTTAAGGCGAAGGCATTGTGTGGCTTCTCATTGTCTTCGCTACACCCAACTACCTTTTATGGAGATGCGAAGGTAATGTTCAAATATTGTGTATACTCGGATCATCTTGTTATACAGGCCGAAGGCGAGTCCGAGCGATAGCATGGCGCTCTGTTCTCCTCTGACCAGGAGAAGGTGTCGCTCGGACAGACGGGCATCAGCTGGTGAAGGCGACAGAGAAGCACTGGATGGTGAAGGCGAGCAAAGGGTCGCTGGAGGCACGGTGAAGGCAGCGTGGACCAAGTCTAAACCGAGTCAAAGACGGAGTTGCCGGTCTACGCATTCACATTGTGACACATGAATGTACTCTTATGCCCCTGGGAAGTCTAAGTTGTTAAGTCTAGAGGGTGATGCCTGATTCCCAGGGGTATAAGGGGAATGTAAAAAGTGCCTCTTGACCTCCCTATAAAAGGGAGCCTCCCACCAACGTGTAAAGGGCTGATTCCCGAGAACACTATTGATAAGTAATTTACTGTTGCTTGTCTCTGTTCTCTGTCTTGGCTGTTGTCTGGGTTTATTGGCTTCAGCTATATCCCAACACGCACGACTGTCGATGTAGCTTTCACCCGAGAGTAAACCTGGTATCTAATCCACGAGGAACGAGAGGGCACTGTCTAATCACTAAGGTTGACCGGATCGATCGAGTTTATATAAAGGCTGGATAGAGAGGATAACTTAGCACTAAGCTGAGAATATATCTAAGAGAGTTCTCCTATGCTTTCTTTGGGCACCGGGGTACCCTAGGCATCTAGGAAATTGCCAGCCAACAGCTTTAAACATTGACGATTACAAAGGATGGACAAGGCTATCACCACCTGTCGTCTACCTCTTCTAATTTGTGGGGTTACGAGGCAAACGAGGGCAGATATATTCCTAAGCACCATGCTTAAGATAATATCGGCTATGCTAACCTTGGTCAGAGATCAAGATACTTTAATAATAAAGCAACGAACCCACAAGCAAAATAAAGAACTCGGCTTTCTATAACTCAAACTTAAGTACTTAGCTGAATATCCTCGATACTTAATAAAGAGCTCGTATCCGCCGAGGTGCAGGTGGAGGGTCGACTACACGTTAGGACTCCTCCAGACTCTCCTCACTCTCTCCCTATTTCTACTCTAAAATATGAGGAGGGCTTCGCCTTGACTTCTTGCTCCAACTCGATGATGATCTCCAATGCCCAGGTCTCAGCTATTTATAGCTTGTAGAGGTGGTTGGGAGTGGACACGTGGAAGCTGGGGAGGAACCGACTCAGTCCCAGGTCAGGTGACTGGGCAGGTTGGTCGACCCTTAGAACCAATGCCTTGAGTGCTGCATGGCACAGATGGACTCCTAGAGGCGGTGGGAACGTGCACGAGAGAGATGAGACGATTTGGTCTCCGGACCAGGTCGACCAACCTAGGGGGTCGGGCGACGTGGCGCCGGCATATCTCGGGTCCATCTTCGGCCTAGGTGACTGTGTAGTGGGCCCTCTTGGCGGTTCTAGGTGATATAGCTAAATTTGAGTACGTTTAGTTTGTGAGGCGGGCCCTTTGATCCATGGGACCTCCCCTTGGACCATTCCCTTCTCTTGGATCCAACCGACATGGAATTAGTGGCTAGAATGGTCCTGGAGTGTGTTTGTTTGCTGTGGTCAAAGATGGGCTTCATTGGGCTTGGGCCTAGGTCTAGCCCTGAGCCCAAATGTCCTCCTCTTTTGCCAATCAATCCCTACACTCACATATTCACCAAAACTTGTGGAATTGATTAGATATAAGCCCTATAGCTATGGTGAATGCATTATATATATATTTTCTATAGGAACTGACGGTCAAAAGTGGTACTTAAGGACTGTCAACAAATTCCCCACACTTAGCCTTTGCTCGTCCTCGAGTAAAGCTTTAGGACTAAGGCGGAAACCATGACTGATATGAAGCTAGCATATATATTATTCCAAAACATACCTGCACTTATGAATTTTGAAGTGTCTACCACGTCATCTTAGATGGTTGAGGAATGGAATGGCCTTGATTCAAGTCATCCGCACTCTTCTGTTAAGTAACTTGGGTTTTTGGTAAATATTCAAAAGCACAACCTTACATAGCTCCTCGAATGATTCTCTCGAATCACTCAATGTGTATGATTCGTTACCAAGGCATTTTTTTGCCTTCTTTCACCCTACTTCTAATGTCTTATTTGGAGCTCAAGGTAGGAGTAATGATAAGGCACACTTGCATCATATATATTGCAAAATCAAAGAGTGGATCCAAGAAGAAAACTATTCATACAATCTGATCAAGATGTGCATGTGTGATGAACAATGGAATGATAACTCCTTTTTGTATGATCTCTCTCCTCTTGAATTTATTTTGAGACCATGGCTATATATATATTTTCTTTCATGATACTTGGGCCTTTATGTGCCCATATATTATTTCTTTTTTTATGCTTGGACCTTCATGTGTCCATATATTTTTTTCTGTAGCCCAGGTCTTTTTTGCAATAATACTTGGAGAGGAGATCAACACTTAAATGGAGCATTTATTTCATGGATGGATGAAATGAATATTGCTAACTTCCAGTGTAGAAGTTTAGAATATGTATGTGGCGTGTTTGTGATCTTGATCATGAAAGCATGAAGAGAATCTTACAAGGGTCACAACAATTTGATAAAGCTCAAAGTGATAACAAGCAACATATGTGTACATGTTTTGCAATGTGAACATCATATGGCTTTGGTAGGAATAGGGCACGACTGAGGAGCTCTGTAAGGCTATTGATTTTAAGCTTTACAAGAAAAACATCCCAAGCACTTTATACAGAAAGAGCAAGATTTCTTTTATCATACTATACCTCATTAATCAACCACTTAGATAAACATGTTTTCCTAAAGATATATGCTCACAAGCATCAGGCGTATGTGCAAGGAATAAAGAATATGCAAGCCAATCAAGGATAGACATGTAAACAAGAGGAGCATCCAAGCTCATTTTATCATGAGTTTAATTTTGGTGATCATCTGAAGGCAGGAACGAAATAACTAATGAATCAAAGAGGATGAGGGATAGGGTGCGCAAACCATCGCTCTGGACTAAATTAGAGACAAGAGGTACCAAAGGGCCTTCGGCCGTCCTAGGGGGTTGGTCGACCCCTTCTGGGCCATTTCCACCTTGATATTTATTGTGTAGTCTTGTGCGATGTTGTGCAGCCTGTCTGTGGGTGGTCTCGAACATGTGTGCATCAAAAAGCTTGAGAGACGCCCACACTTGATCTTGTACCTGCATTTATTCATACATGGTGGAAACAAAATAAGGGCTCTTTGGTTCTAAAGACCAAGAGCCTTTATTGGAACTCAATTTTTATTTTTTTTCCAATGTGCAAGAACTAACACTAGCTCTAAACTGAAATAAGATTAGGCTCAAAAGGAACTTACTTGGGATACTCACATACCTTCCCTACACTTGGAGTTTGTAGTGCAACACAACATAACTCAAGTGTGTGGAGTTCAAGCTTCTTTTATAATCATTCCCAAACCAAGACTTACCGAGATTTTTGTAACTGATGTAGCTCCATGTTCTTAAGCATCACCTATCCATCGTTCTTCTTAATCTGCACCTGAAATGGTTAGTGACTAAAAATACCCGAAGGAAAGTTTATACTAAAAACATGTTCTTGCTTTTATTCGAAAGAAAAATAAATGATAATCCGGGCCATCTCCTGGCAGTGCTTTGTTTATGGTCTAAAGCTAGACCATGAGGAATCCTCACATTGTAGCTATCCTTGGTGATGTAGTTTCCAAGCTCATCGCCAACTGTTGATGTGCCATTGAAGCTTTAGCTGCAGGGTTAGTGCGAAAGATGCAACCATGAAATCTGCAATGTTTATGGATGCATCCACAACCAACCTACTAAACATTTTAGAAATGAGGACCTTAAGGTGGTTGCAATCCTTGTGTGTGCTAGTGGCACAAAGCGTGACTAACACTGGAGATTCGTTAAATGAGCATGACTCTAATGGGATTTCAAAAGAGAAGGTTTTATTCTCATTTATAGAATCTTTTGCTCGGACACTAGAGTCAATACATCAAGGGTGTCCATGGCCCCGGGGTTCTCTATCTCAAGCGGTTCATCATTGAAAAACGGGGTTGTTTCTCGACCATTATCGAGAACAGCATCCCTAGGGCCATGGGTACAAATCTTACGCTTGATTGAGGTTGATGGAAGTCATTCGTGTTTTGAAAACTTGGTCACTAGGGTCAGATCATGTTTGTGTCTAAGGATGTAAGCGAACGAATTGGACATCATGTTAGCCCCAACTATTGGGTTATAAAGGATCTCTACGGCCACCTTGCTAACCAAACCTCGAATGGTTTGTGAAGGTGAGTTAATCCGAATAACTTCGGAAGAAGACTCAACCTCATTTGACCACTCTGTGTTTCGGATGGAAATCTGTTCCAGCACGGTTTCGTTAAGGAATTTCGTTTCCAGTTGAATGGAGGAGCCCTCTACCGTAGGTTTCTTCTATATGGTATAGCTTGAGGTATTCCCATAATCTTAAAAGAGATCATCCTCGAATTCGAATGATAATCCGAAAGGCTGAGTTTCCTCTGCCTTAAGGATGGTGTCTCAAGAGCTAGATCTGAACTGGGCAAGTCTATGGGTGAGGTAGGGGTTTCTTGGAGGTCTTCTTCCTCAGTTTTGTCCTTAGCAGTGGGAGGGTTCTCTCAAATATTCTCCAGAACCTCTCTCGCTTTAGCCGGTTATACATGTAAGAATGATCCTCCTGTGGCTATATCGACTAATCGGGCAGCTTTGCTAGTCAAACTGGACCAAAAATGTTGCATAAGCATAAAGTCTTAAAAAACTAGATCCGTTCCAGTAAGACATGAGTCCAAAAATGCTATCGCAATCATTTCCTTCTCCTTTTGCTGGAAGTTAGTGATTTTCTTCCGAAGGGCACAGATCCGATGAACGGGGAATTACTCTAGACAAAACTTGTTTCATAGCTTCTCGCAGTCACCGTTCGTCAGTCCAACAGTATGGTCATACCACTTCCTCGCCTTCTCTTTGAGAGAAAACGAGAAGAGCTTCCATCTAATCATTACTTGTGTCATGCTTGATATGACCAGGCATGAGCAGAGCAACTCAAATTCGTGCAGGTGACGGTATGAGTTTTCATCATCACGTCCTGAGAAGGATTTCTCTTGGACCATATCTATGAAAGCATGGCGAAGCTCATAGCTATCTATTTGTATAGGATTTGACGAGGGGTGCAGCTCCCCAAGTTCGCCCTTCGGAGCAGAGAACTCATGGATTTGAGGGGAGTCCATGACTAAGGAATAAAAAGGAAAGAAAGGATAAAATAAAAGATAAACGGCACCCGTAGTTCTTTGACAACACAGCTACCGTATACCCAGCAACGGCGCCAGAAAGCTTGTTGACACCAGCGGTGGCAAACAGAAAGTTCGCAAGCACATGGCTGTCAAAGTAGTTTTCACCCAAAGGCGGAATGATCCTGGCCTATTGCTCTTTACTACCAAAAATGTTCCTTTCCACTTGCTGTGTAACTTACCCGAAGGTGCACTTGGGTTTTTCCTTAGCACCCAATCGCCAATGCCGCCAATGCCAAGGTCTTTTTTTATTACATTCTTGTCTTGCCACTTCCTAGTTTCTGCTTGGTACTTGGTAAGATTCTTAGCTGCTTGCAGCCTATAGATTTCCACAATGTCTTTGTCGATCGCTTCGCTTTCGTTAGGAGCTTCCTGCTAGGTGTGAAGCCCCTTATGCAGAATTTCCTCCGGGCACACTGCCTCTTCTCCGTACAGCAATTTGAAAGGATTGAATTGTGTTGTTCTAGATTTTGTGGTGTTGTGAGCCCATATCACCTTCAGCATCTCTTCCATGCACTTGCCTTTTTTCTTGCAGTTTACTAGGCACTTTCTGATAGCAGAAAAGATTAGGCCATTTGCCTTTTCTACTGCACCATTGGATTGTGGATGATATATTAATGCAAATCTCGCCTTCGTCCCAATGGACATGGAGTATTGCCTGAAGTCTTCGCAATCGAATTGCTTCCCGTTGTCCACAGTGATTTCCCTTGGTACTTCAAATCTGCATTCTATTTGTTGCCAAAAGAATTTTGTGATTATTCTTGCTGTGATATTGGCCAGTGGCCTGGCTTCAATCCACTTAGTAAAGTACTCAACTACCACTATTGTATGTTTTAGATTTCCTTGTGCTGTGGGAAGAGGGCCCACCAAGTCTATCCCCCATATTTGCAGAGGCCATGTTGGAGTGATTAGCTGTGATAGTTCCGAAGGTGCCTTGCGTGTGGTTGCACATTTTTGGCACTCATCACATGTATTGACTATGTTTGTTGCATCATTGATGATTGTTGGCCAATAGAAGCCTTGCCTTATTGCCTTCCCTACTACGGCTCTAGCTCCAAAGTGTGCTCCACAGAGGCCACTATGTATTTCTTTGATCAACTCTTTGCCTTCGTTATACGATATGCAACAAAGCCAAGGGACTACAACTCCTTTCTTGTATAACGCATCATCAATGATCTGATAATATATGGCCCTTTGTTGCATGTATTTGAGGTCATTTTCATCCTCTGGCTCATAGTATCCACGAAGGTACGCCATTATTGGAGATCGCCAGTCTTCTGATCCTATTGTATTGATCATGCTTGGTTGCTCGTTCGGATCTTTGATCGAAGGCATGGTTATTTTTTGGAAAAATACATCTTGTGGTAACTTGTTTCCCCTTGCTAATGCTTTGGCCGGTGCATCTGCTTCGTCATTTCTAGCTCTTGGGATGTACTCAACTGTGAATCCCTTGAACTTTTTCTCCATTGCTCTCACTGCACTTAGGTACTTGATCAATTTCGGATGTTTGGCGGTGCTTTCTTTCTCGATGTAGTCTGCCACCACCTTCAAATCTGTTTTCATGATGAATCGTTGTGCACCAAGTGCTTTTGCCTTTCTCAGCCCCAACAAAATAGCTTTGTACTCAGTAACATTGTTTGTGCTTCTGTGTTGACGGCCCTTAGACGTGTCAATTGTGAACCGCAAGCGCACGGATCAGTTGTAGCTTTTCTCTTAGAGTACTCCCCCAAGGTTTATCAATCTGTGGAACTAAAGACATAAGAAACAATCCAACTAATAACCAATCTAGATCGCCTAGATCATGCATATTCTATAGCTCTGAGCCAAATAAAGTGAAGTAAGATAGATGTGAGTCTCAATAAAAAGCATCTTTAAATCACGACCTCCGGTGAAACTCCCGAAAGCCCCACCGTATATGGGATCACACCCTGCCACGATGCTCCCTATCGGTATGGGTAACTTAAGGGCACATTCACAAGTGAATGTGTCAAACCACTTGGTAGATCCGGTATGAACCCCTAGCCACCATGGCTACAAGAACACCCCAAGCAAGTTATCTCGAGAATAGATTGGAGAAGAAGCAAAACCAAGATAGAACGAAATCAAAGAAAGAGGCACTTGATCGCTAAAGATTTGGAAGCACAAATAACTTTACCATCAATGATAGTACATCACAAGATCACCACCGGGATCCTACCTTGATCTTGATGATTCTAGCTCCAAAACTCCGACGTGGTCTTCCTCGCAGGGTTCCCACATCGGCTAAGGTAGAAACCTAGACAACTAGCACGACCCTCAGCTCTCCAAAAGGTGTCCTTCTAGCTCCTCTGCTCCTCGGCGTCGAATGATGAATTGATTCTGTGTGGCAGGGGGCACAGGGGCTATTTATACCACGAGGAAGCCCTAGATCGAAGGGAAGGACGAGGCGGTGCCTGGGGGGCCTAGGCCGGCCGGACTGGCCTCTTTCCTGGCCGCCTCGTCCTCATCTTTCTCTCCAAGTCTTCTAGAAGCTTTAGTAGTTGTTTCATCTATGCATGTGGGCCTTTGGACGTCGTTTGCTTGGGGATATCTTCGAGATAAGAATGGGAAGTGGATGACCTTCCAAATTCTCCAATTGATTTGCCTTGACCCCGAAGTTTCTTGACCTTATCTTGAAGCACTTGCCTTTCAAATATTCATGGAGGATGGTTCACCAAAGATGAGCAGGAATGGGGCCCTGAAACACCATAGGCTGATCGGCCTAGGCCGTGTGGGGCGGGCCGGATGTTGACGGTCCTTAAGTACCACATTTGACCGTCAATTCCTGCAGAAAATATATGAAATATAATCACCAAACATAGTGATAGGGTTTAATACCAATGAATTTCCACAAGTGTTGGTGTTTTATGTTGCTATGCAGGAAAGGACCCTATGAGCTTGAGATGAGATCTAAAAATTTCATTATCATAAAGTATTTCATATGCCTAATTGGAGTGAACCTCTGCGAAGAGCTCGCCGAGACAATTCTGATAAATATATTATTTGCAATACTTGGAGCTCGGATGAATAAACAAAAGAATCACAAATTATTAGGCAGCACTGATGACATCAGCGCTGCTGACATCACCTCGGGCCCATGGGAAACGGCTTATGTCACGACTGTACAGGAGCTACAGGCCAGGCCGGGACCCACCGCGGGTGGACCATGTAGCCGATTGCGCCGCGGCAGAAGCACGCAGGCGTGGTGGCGCTGGTCAACGCCACCTAGACGGGGCCCACGGCTAGTCATAGGTGGGTTGGGGCGCTCTTGCCCCGTCCGCACAATCCCGAACGGCCACGCAGCCACGCAGGGCACAGGCCGAGGCGCCAAGCGCCTGACCTCCGCGAGCGCGAGCCCTCGGCTCTGCTGCGCGCCAGGCGGGCCCGGTTGCGAAACGGCAAAAGCAGCTGGGTCTAGCGGGGCCCATGGCCAACAGGCCGTGCGAGCACATGCAGAAGTTGGGCCCCGGGACGTGTGAGCATGGCCCAAGGCCAGTGGCCGGTGGCCAGTGGCTCGCCTAGGCGCTCTCGCGAACGGAACCAGGACCGACGACGTGGCGCGCATCCATTCGCCAGGAGATACTTCACGCGGATCAAGGCAGCTGATTTTGCCCACGAAGCTGTTGACACCAGATTTTCGCACCTGATATGCTGAGTCAGATGATGATGTGGTGAGGTTGAAACTACACAGTGGACCCATTGACTGGTCAAAGCCGAAGATGACAAAGAAGGAAGTCGATATGCAGAAGAGATCCGATGAAGCAGGAATCCAACCCGATAACGAGTACAAGAAGAAAGACGCGTCGGCTGAAGGAAGAAGCGTATCATTCAGGGACTATTTCCTTTTCAGAGGACATATGAGAGTCCCGTTGTATCTTAAGTTTAGTTTACCTTATTTAGTTAGTCTGGTCCGATCAGGACTCTCCACGACCAGGGTATAAATATGAACCCTCGTCCATTGTAAAGAATAATTCACACAATTCAATACAACCCGGCTTCACGCCAAAACCCTAGTAGTAGTTACCGACGAAGCTCATTGGTGGACGGGCTGCATCAATTCTGATCTCCGGCTTACCAGTAAGTTAGTCAATTTATCGAACTAGTATAGGCTTTGAATTGAGGCGCATCGCCCTTTCTCGTTTATACTGTTCAATCGATTTATCTCTGGATAATCAAGATTGATATAGATTCCCTACGTCGGAGCTAGATCAATATTGATTATTCAACAGATTATCGTTTATCGGACTATACTTTAAGCCTAGATTCCCTACGTCGGAGCTAGGTATCAAGATTAGTCTAGATTCCCTACGTCGGAGCTAGAGTAATCTTGGTTACTAAAGGTAGTCTTTGCGGTTTATTGGAGTTGCTAGATTGGTTTAGATCTACGCCATGTGAATCAATTCTACTTCTTCAACGGCTTTGAGCATAGGTCTTGGTCCGATTTAAGAAATATTTATCTTACAGCATCGTTCTATGTCCGATCTTGCCTTGTGGTTTAATCTGGTTGTTCTTTGAGTATTGTACTGGTGTAGATTCCCTACGTCGGAGCTGGATCTTTACAATACGCTTAGATTAATCTTTGACTGTCATGCTTGGTCTAGATTCCCTACGTCGGAGCTAGATTCATCTTGATTAGTTAAAGGAAGCTTTGGTTATGCCTTATTGCTATTTGAATGTTAAGTGTGGTGTAGATTCCCTACGTCGGAGCTGGATCTTGCTTAATTGTTCAGTAGCATATCTTAGAATCAGAACGTATCTGTTAATGTTTTATCTGCTTATTTTGCTTAATCTGATCAACACCTGTGCGAGCATCTTGTTTAATTAACAGGTTGATAAGTTAAGTCTGGTTATCTAGCTATCTGATCTGATTATAGTTAGAGAAATCTAGATTCCCTACGTCGGAGCTAGATTTCTCTGAAAAGGCTATAGTCCGATCGGTTAGTTAGATGGTCCGATAAGACGAGTCAAACTGGCAATTAGATAAGATGGACAATGTATCGGCTTACACTTTGATTATTTAATATCTTGTTTCAAGACACAGCTGATCCATTATTTTACATATTGGCCTTGTTATATGCTTTATTTTATTATTCAAAGGCTGGTCTGTTATATCAATCAAGGTCCGATCCTGATTGGTCCGATCCTGAGGTCCGATTTGGTGTCTGATTGAGGTCCGATCACTCGGTCCGATTGACGTCATCATTGAGGTCCGATTCTGAGGTCCGATCGGTATCGGCCGATGCGTGTCTGATTGGGTCTTGGCTAAAATTCGACGCTACTCCATCGTCTGAAATAGAGCCGGCACAATCATAGAGCAATTTAACTGTTTTATTCCCTTGTCAATTTCAGGTCAAATTGACTGGCACGCCGCGAACCTGAACTGGAGTGTAGACTGGCACTGGAGCGAAGCTGATCTCCCTGGTCTTCTTGTGCTGCACGCGGGGAATACGTCTGCCGATTTTCCGCGTCAACACATTTTTGGCACGCCCGGTGGGACACGAGAAACAAATCCAAGATGTCGTCGTCTGATGCTGAACAAGAAACTGCAGCAAGACTTGCTGCTGAAAAAGAAGCTGCTGAAAAGGCGAAGAACGACAAGAACAGGGCGACTGAGGTGACTATGCCCATTACAAAGGCCGATCTGTCCAAAGCCCAGTTGGATGCAGTTCAGGCCCAGATTGATGCGTTTGAAAAGCTATGCCTTGGTCAGTTTGGGCGTAATCGTTCAGGTCCTATACTCAAAGGTCCTCTCCCGGATCCAGAGTTGATCAAGAAGACAACTGAAGCTCGGGAGCACCAAGTCAACATGACGGAGATGATTCACCAGGCTGTTCATCATGCATTGATCAACCAATCAGGCACCTTGGTGAATTCTTTGGACAATCTCATCAAGAAGGCGGTGGACGATGCTGTTTGCTTGAAGGGTCCAGTATTTATAGCAGATTCTGCAGGAGCATCAGGATCAGGAAAAGGAAAAGAGACTGCAGATAATACAATGACCGTTGCTCCACAAATGCCAATTGCTCCACCACCTCCTGTTGAACTGGCTAACGGTTTCCTGTTGATGGCCGATGGAACTATTGTCGGCCCACATGGTGAAAAGTATGCCAGGACTCTGAGCGAACAAGAGAAACAGCCTGCTGCTGCAAGGCTACGTACAGAGGTTCCTTCACATCAGCGTATGGTCGGAGATTACAATAACTATGTGATGGACATAGCTGATGGAATGCCACATGGAAATCAACAGTCCGATTGGTCACAAAAGATAGCCGAGGTGATCCAGAATCAATTCGGCTTAAAGCCTAAAGATGAAGCGAGGTTGTATCGGCACCCGTACCCATCTTACTTTGATGCAGTGCCACTTCCTCCACGTTACAGAGTGCCGGATTTTTCCAAATTCTCCGGGCAAGATGATATGACCACCATCGAGCATGTGAGCCGATTCTTGGCTCAGTGTGGTGAGGCTGCTTCAGAGGAGGGACTTAGGCTCAGATTTTTCCCTCTGTCATTATCGGGGCCGGCGTTTACCTGGTTTACGTCGTTGCCAGCAGGATCAGTCACAGGGTGGTCCGACATGGAGAAGCAATTCCATAAATACTTCTTTTCTGGTCTCAATGAGATGAAGATCTCCGATTTGATTGCCATCAAGCAAAGGAATGATGAGACCGTTAAGGAGTACATCCAACGATTCCGTGACACTAGGAATCGGTGTTATAGTCTGAAGCTGTCTGATATGCAGTTGGCCGAGCTTGCATTCCAAGGTTTGCTCGCGCCGATTAAAGAAAAGTTTTCTGCTCAGGAGTTTGAGACATTGGGGCAATTGGTTCAGAAAGTGTCAGCTCATGAGGTCCGATATCAGGAGATGAAGCGTATGAAGTTTTCTAAACAAGTGTCTTATCTCTCTGATACTGAAGAGGAGGCTGATGTCAATATAGCTGAATGGACTAAATCCAAAAAGCCAGTGTCGCTCCCGTGGATCAAACAGAATCCTGAGAAGTTTGGATTCGATATAACAAAGGCCGATAAGATCTTTGATTTGTTGCTCAGTGAGAAGCTTATCCAGCTTTCTCCAAATCACTCGATTCCATCGGCCGATGAGTTGAAGAAACGAAAGTATTGCAAATGGCACAACTCGACATCTCACGAGACCAATGAATGCAAAGTGTTCAGAAGGGAGATCCAATTGGCTATTGAATCAGGCAAAATCAAGTTTGAAGACAACAAGAAAGCCATGAAGATTGATGGTCATCCCTTTCCTAATAACTTTGCTGATTTCTCCTTTTCTGTTCAATATGGTTGATGCTAGTGAAAAGGGGAAGGTCAAGGTGCTTACATCGGACCACGCCAAGAGTTCTGGTGCCGTTGATCCTGCAGTTCAAGTTACTATTGAGGAGCTACGAAGGAATCATCAGGCATTTGAGCGTGAATCTAATGTTCCTGGTGGATATCGGCCACGTGTGACTTCCCAGATGCTGATTAACAAATACAAGAGGCAGCAAGCAGCAGCCCGAGCGTGGAAAGAACGCGAGGAACGACGACGTCGGAGGTGATATCAAGCAAGGCGGCTTGATGAAGAGTTTGATGATCGACGCCGACGTGATGACAGGTCCGATGGCCGACGTCGATATGATGAGTGGTCCGATGACCGACGCCGGTATGATGATAGGTCCGATGGTCGGCGCTGGTTTGATGATAGAGTTGACGGTCGTCGTCAGTACGGTTATAGGTCCGATTGGTATACGGATGGACGTCAAGCTTATAACCGATACAATCAGGATGATGATCATTGGGGGTGTCCTTTCTTCGTATACTGCTGGAACGAGAAGCTTAGACTGCCATCGAAAGCAGATTGTCCTGAATGCAGCTTCCAGTATGAGGAATACAGAGCTTCCAAGAGAGGTCGACGATCAGTTCATGAACGGATCGGCGTCAGGATTGATGATCATCATCAAAGAGATGAAGGCCGGGTTAATACTCATGGCCACAAAAATAATGAAGGCTGGGCTGATGCTCATGGCCCTGAAAAAATGGAAGAAAAGGCTCCAGTTCAGAATCGGACTAAAGAACCTCCAATGAAGCCTGGACAGTGGTGCCCTTCAGGGATTTCTAAGTCTAAAAAGAGACGTGTTCAGAGGTTGTGCTATAATGAGCAGATTCGGGAGCAGGAATTGGCAAAAGAAAAGAAGGCATGGCGTATCAAGATGGCCAATGATGATGAAGCAAGCACATCGGCCGCAATAAACATGGTTTTGATGTTGCCTCTTGATTTTGCTGCTCCTGATGAACAGGACGACCATGAGGTCGATTACGAACTGGAAGAAGCCGCTGCATGCTTGGTTCTTGATTCAGAGAAGGCTGTCTTTGAGAAGCCAAATGCAAATGGGTATCGGCATCTGAAGCCTCTATACATCAAGGGATACGTTGATGGAAAGCCGATGACCAAGATGCTGGTTGATGGAGGAGCTGCTGTCAATCTTATGCCCTATTCCACATTCCGCAAGCTGGGTAAAGGGATTGATGATCTGATCAAGACCAATATGACGCTCAAGGACTTTGGCGGAAACGTTTCAGAGCCTCGGGGGGCAATTCATGTTGAATTGACCATCGGCAGCAAAACATTGCCGACTACCTTCTTTGTGATTGATGGCCAAGGTTCTTACAGCATGCTCCTCGGACGTGATTGGATCCATGCCAATTGCTGCATCCCATCCACAATGCATCAATGTTTGATCCAATGGCAAGGCAATAATGTGGAGATCGTCCCGGCTGATGATTCGGTCAGCATTGCTACAGCTGAATCAACAATTTGGGAGTTCGAAGGAATTGAATGCCTGTCAGGGAAAACATGGGATGGTGACTTCCTCAAGGTGTCCGATCAAGGACTACAGCCGATCCAAGCAGTCGGCTCTGAGACTTTGTTTTAAATGGATGATTATATAGAAGATTTTAAAGGCCGATATGGTTAATCAGTTCTTTCAAATATGTATTTTGAAAGTTCTTCTTATAAATTGAATCGGCCTGATTATTGTCTCGCCTTGGGGGGCAAAATTCGAGTTTGCTTATCTAATTGTACTACCCTAGCATTTGGGTAAATTCGTAAAGCCGATACCGCTGCTGCTCATGTCGTCGCTGCTGATGAAGGAACAGTACTGAAATACCAAGATTCAGAAGAAAGGATTTCAACATCTATGCTAACACAACGTCGGCTCGTCAATCCGAAAACTATGGTATGATCAAGTAAACTTTATTTCTTACTGCGAAATACTTGGGAATTTTATTTTGTGAAAATAAAATACATAGTTTAGCTCCTCAATGATATGAAATTCCTACCAGAGCCATATGTTGATATCTTCTGAAAACCTTACACATATGCTGCTTGTTTTGTATTGAGTATTGTCAAATTGTTTGTGACCCTTGTGAGATTTGTTTCATGCTTTTAAGATCGAGATCACGTACACTCCACATATTATTCTATTGTTGGGTATGCTAGACTTTAATTTCCGGGCATATCGGTCGTTTGGTCTGATTCGCATGCTCAACTATTCATATGCTGACTTCTACACTGGAAGTTACGCAAAAACATGCCTTCCATCCATACAAAAATACTCCGTCCCTTTGACATGACTTTTCAAATTCATTATGCAAAAGGTATGGGTTATGCAAAAAAAGAAAAAAAAATAATATATTATCCGTGCTCAAAAGCATAAGGAAGAGTGATAAAAAATAAATATGAAAGATAGCCCATATCTGAAAAGAAAAGTAAAATGAAGAGTCATGCAAAAGGGAGTTCCACCAAAAAATTCCACACACATGCACATCTTGATCTGATTGTATGACTTATTTTCTCCACTGGATCCGGTTTTTGACTTTGCAAGATATGCAGTGCAAGTATGCTTCCTTTCTATATCCTACCCTGAGCTCCACAAAAAAAGGCCTTATTAGAAGTAGGAAGAAAAAGAGACGATACAGTGCCTTGGTGAGGAATAATACACATTGAGCGATCTGAGAGAATCATTTGAGGAGCGAAGTTATGTTTTGATTTGAAAATAAAAAACCAAGTTATTTAGCAGGAAGAGTAGAGTTTTCTTGATTATTTATTGGCTAACATGTTATGATAAAGAAGCTTGAAGGAAGGTATCGGCTATGAAAAGGGCAGTGCTAGAGAAGTCAAGATGTTGAATCTATGAAGCGAATTGCATCAGCTAGGAGATTGAAACGCTGGATTTACAGAATTTCGAAGCATGAATCCTTCATGCTCCGAAATTGGGGGGCATGTGTTGACACCAGATTTTCGCACCTGATATGCTGAGTCAGATGATGATGTGGTGAGGTTGAAACTACACAGTGGACCCATTGACTGGTCAAAGCCGAAGATGACAAAGAAGGAAGTCGATATGCAGAAGAGATCCGATGAAGCAGGAATCCGACCCGATAACGAGTACAAGAGGAAAGACGCGTCGGCTGGGAAGGAAGCGCATCATATGCAGGGACTATTTCCTTTTTGAAGGCATATTGAGAGTCCCATTCTATATTAGATTTAGTTTACTTTGTCCGCAAGTTAGTCTGGTCCGATCAGGACTCTCCATGACCAGGGTATAAATATGAACCCTCGTCCATTGTAAAGAATAATTTCTCACAATTCAATACAACCCGGCTTCACGCCAAAAACCCTAGTAGTAGTTACCGACGAAGCTCATTGGTGGACGGGCTGCATCAGTTCTGATCTCCGGCTTACCAGTAAGTTAGTCAATTTATCGAACTAGTATAGGCTTTGAATTGAGGCGCATCGCCCTTTCTCGTTTATACTGTTCAACCGATTTATCTCTGGATAATCAAGATTGATATAGATTCCCTACGTCGGAGCTAGATCAATATTGATTATTCAATAGATTATCGTTTATCGGACTATACTTTAAGCCTAGATTCCCTACGTCGGAGCTAGGTATCAAGATTAGTCTAGATTCCCTACGTCGGAGCTAGAGTAATCTTGGTTACTAAAGGTAGTCTTTGCGGTTTGTTGGAGTTGCTAGATTGGTTTAGATCTACGCCATGTGAATCAATTTTACTTCTTCAACGGCTTTGAGCATTGGTCTTGGTCCGATTTAAGCAATATTTATCTTACAGCATCGTTCTATCCGATCCATGCTTTGTGGTTTAATCTGGTTGTTCTTTGAGTATTACATTGGTGTAGATTCCCTACGTCGGAGCTGGATCTTTGTAATACGCTTAGATTAATCTTTGACTGTCATGTTTGGTCTAGATTCCCTACGTCGGAGCTAGGTTCATCTTGATTAGTTAAAGGAAGCTTTGGTTATGCCTTATTGCTATTTGAATGTTAAGTGTGGTGTAGATTCCCTACGTCGGAGCTGGATCTTGCTTAATTATTTGGTAGCATATCTTAGAATCAGAACGTATCTGTTAATGTTTTATCTGCTTATTTGCTTAATCTGATCAACACCTGTGCGAGCATCTTGTTTAATTGACAGGTTGATGAATCGAATCTGGTTATCTAGCTATCTGATCTGATCATAGTTGGAGAAATCTAGATTCCCTACGTCGGAGCTAGATTTCTCTGAAAAGGCTATAGTCGAATCGGTTGGTTAGATGGTCCGACAAGACGAGTCAAACTGGTAATTAGACAAGGTGGACAATGTATCGGCTTACACTTTGATTATTTAATATCTTGTTTCAAGATATAGCTGATCCATTATTTTTACATATTGGCCTTGTTTTATGCTTTATTTTGTTATTCAAAGGCTGTCTGTTATATCAATCAAGGTCCGATCCTGATTGGTCCGATCCTGAAGTCCGATTTGGTGTCTGATTGAGGTCCGATCACTCGGTCCGATTGACGTCATCATTGAGGTCCGATTCTGAGGTCCGATCGGTATCGGCCGATGCGTGTCTGATTGGGTCTTGGCTAAATTCGACGCTACTCCATCGTCTGAAATAGAGCCGGCACAATCATAGAGCAATTTAACTGTTTTATTCCCTTGTCAATTTCAGGTCAAATTGACTGGCACGCCGCGAACCTGAACTGGAGTGTAGACTGGCACTGGAGCGAAGCTGATCTCCCCGGTCATCGTGTGCTGCACGCGGGAGATACGTCTGCCGATTTTCCGCGTCAACAGAAGCACAGTCGCGGGAGGACTTTTTCCTACGTGATTTCTTCCTTTGCGGCGCCGCCTCTGCAGCGTCGGTTCCCAGGGGCAGGTGTCGCATTGGAAGAATAGGGAGGGGAATATTCCCTTGGACTTAGGGAGGATCTCCACATCCTCAAGTCACCTCCTCTACTATAAATAGAGGAGTCCTCTCCCTCATTCAACACACAAGAAAGTGAAGAAAAGCTCAAGGCAAAGATCCAATGTAGTGTTAGAATAGGTGAGAGAGGTGAGGCGAGAGTCCGGGAGAAGCCGGAGATGTCGGCTCCTCTCCTCTTCTTGTACCTCGGCGGATGAGGCTCAGGTTCGAGTATCATCCGGGTGTTTTCTTTGTATTTTTGGATTAATATTTAATTAAGTTCAAGCTTTACTTTATTTACTTGTGGGCTCCTCGCTGTGATAAGTGTCTTAGTACTTTGCAAAGCTAAGATAGTATTTAATTGAGTAGATGGATGTCTAGTCTGTTGAATACCTTGGAGTGCGCCTAGTGCCACGGATTTGTAGTGGTAGCCCCAGGTGGTGACAGCCCTGACGGCCTACGTAGTCCACCACGTGAGAAGCACTAGAGTAGTAGGACCATTGCTTGGCTTGCCTAGTCTCCTTCTCATCCCTTTCTGGACTAGGATGGTTGGGCGTCCCAAGTAAGTAATACAGTAAATGACTTGAGCTATCCATTGATTATCTAGAATTACCTAGAAATAACCCTCTCTACCTCCTACACATTTATTGCTTCTGTTGTCCTTGGTCATTCTTAACTCGTCACTAGTATACACATGTTCCCTGTGGATTCGATGCCCTGGAATACTCTCGGGTGAAAGCTACATCGGTATCCATACGCTTGCGGATTTATCTGTGATCGTTAAAAATACCAACACCGGCCTACCCTCTTTTTCAGGCTTCTGGCCTGCATCTTTTACCATGTTGTCCTTGGTCACAAGCCTTGTCCATATGTACTCCAATTTAGCCCAAAAACCTGAGTAAACAGAAATCCTCCAAAAACACATGCATATACGAAAACATCCTGGTTATAGAGTATGATCAATAGTTTAGACATCAAATTCATGCCATTATTGAAGATAAACATGGGTAAAATGTGTCGCTAAGGAGCGTCAACATTTTGTCACTGTTCTTGCAGAACTCTAGGTTTGCTGCGTATCTCATTTTTGTTCCCGAAGGTGAAGTTGCAATAGCTGCGGTTCCTGCTCCTTTCTCCGCCCATGCGCTGTCACAATGTACCAGCCAAGATTCTTCTATGCTTGATTTTTCTGTCAAAGGCGATGTCCATTCTTCAATGAAGTCAGCCAGGACTTGGGATTTGATTGTTGTTCTCCCCTCAAAGTCCACCACATATTCGGGTAGCTCAGCTGCCCATTTGCGCAGCCTTACCGAAGCTTCTTTGTTGTTGAGCAGCTTGTTTATTGGTTGATCAGTGATCGCTCTGATGTTGTGCCGTTTAGTGCCTTAACTTTCTGGAAGCCATTACCACTACATAGATTATCTTCTTGACCTCTAAGTAGAATAGCTTTGATCCAGCCAATGCCTCCGAGACGAAGTATACTGGCTGCTGCACTATTTGTTTTCCCATTTCTTTCTTAGCTATAGATGCTGCACTTATGGCGGATTACGAAGCTGCAATGTACAATAACAGTGGTGCATTCAGATCAGGTATTGTTACCTTCGTGAGCTGCATCAAGTAGAGCTTTAGCTCTTGAAATGCTTTGGACTGCTCTTCCCCCCAATAAACTTCTGTTGCATTTCTGAGAGTTGCGAAGAAGGGTAAGCTTCGTTCAGCCGCTTTCGCGATGAATCTGTTCAATGTCGTGATTCTTCCATATAATTTCTGCACATCCCTTATGCACTTTGGCTCCTCCATATCGAGTATTGCTTTGATCTTGTCAGGATTGGCTTCGATCTCTTTTGCTGATACCAGGCATCCTAGTATCTTCCCTTTTGTCACCCCAAAGACACATTTTTCAAGATTGAGCTCTGTTGGTATTTCTTAGTATCACCACTTAGAGTAGTGATGGTACTAGAGATACTTCATCGTAAATCTAGACGTTACAGGTATTCTGCAAGTGCACAGAAGTACGTTGTAGCATTTCACCCGAGAGTATTCCAGAGTATCGTTATTTGTTTATCCGCAGGGAAAGCATTTAGTTGAGAGAGAGTTGTCATTCCAATGCAATTACTTACAACAACAATTAAAATACCATAATCTAAGCAGGGGTAAATGATATAGAAATGAATGGGTAATGCGACACATAGAAGTTCATTGCTCATCATTAAAGTAGTCTTAGTTAGTAACAGTACATTAGTAAAGATTACAAAGGGTTCAATAGCATCATACATATGGGACTTGGTTATACTACAATACCCTATACAAGCTCACTCAATGATATATGCAAGAGGACATATCGAGGTATCCAGTGGTTCCCTCATCAAGGGACGACAGTAGGACGTCTTATCATAAAGGCCTAATACCCACTCCCGTACGTGGAGGATTACAAAGGACAGACAGGGCAGTCACCACCTGCCGCCTACCTCTACTAATTCGTGGGGCAGCGGTACCCTCAACAGTATTCCATATCCCAAGCACCATGCTTGCAATATGTAATACACTATCTATCACGTTAATAAATCAAGCAACCAAGAGACACATTGAGCCAATGTCATAGCATACATTCACTCGAATAAGGTGCAGGACATAAGTAGTATATACTAAGTGGATAAGGTATAACTGAGGCATACAACATAAGTATGAAGGTATCTCCATTAAGCTCAGAGTACTACAAGTAAGTAAGAGAATACAAGAACTGAACTCTAGAACTTACCAAGACTCCTCCGGAAGCCCTTCAGAAGATCTAACACTATGACTATCACTACTAAGACTAAGACTAAGCTTGTAGTAAGGAGAGCTCTTCTTCTAGTGTGTGTCGAGTATGGCACCCTTTGCAGGTATTTATAGCATCACATAGGTGGTTGGAGCCGGCCAGAGTCGGTTGTGGTAGTTTGGAGGTGGGCCCAGGTTGACCGATGTGCCAAGGTCGGCCGACCCTAGGATGCACCGTCTTCAGCATTGCACGGCTCAGATGGACTCCTGATGGCGGTTTACAGGTACGGGTCAAGGGGGGAGCGAAACGGCCGCAGGGCCAAGTCGGCCGACCTAGCCAGGTCGGCCGACCTGGTTCCGCCGCCTTTCGGCCCCACTCTTCTCTGGTAGACTGCCGTGTGGGTCCTTATGATGGTTCCACGTGGGTATACTCCGTTTGGGTGCAAATGAGTTGAGGTGTGGGCCCTTCAATCCGTGGGAGTGACACGTGGCTCATGCTCACCCTTGAGTTGAACCGACCATGATTCAACGTCCATGATCCTTCCCATGTGTGCTTCTTGACCTGTGTGGAAAATGGGCTCGATTGGGGTTCAGGCCCGGTCGCCCGACCTAGCCAGGTCGGCCGACCTGGGTCTGTGCCCAGTTTCGTCCATCTTTTGCACCGTAGTCCCTGTACTCAAATATATTCCAGATATGCATGGTATAGCATTATTTGAATACTAATGTCTAAGTTATGCTTGACCTTTATTGGTTTTTTGAGCCTATTGACGGTAGGATTTTTCATTGTAAGGACCGTCAACAACTCCCTCAAGCTTAGCCTTTGCTCGTCCTGAGCAAAAGACTAAAACTTTTAGGCTCAGTGGATCAGGAGTTGCTTCCTTATTACTCCTCAAAAGTACCAGTGGTTCAGCAAGATATTCTACCAAGAATTGAATAAGCTGGTAAAATAAACTTCCCTTATTACCTTGGCCTTTTATGGGGCTTGTAGCTTCTCCTTGTCTTGGGCGGTTGATGGCTAGAATGACTTAGACCAATCACCTTGCCTTCTACCTTACTTGACAATCAAACCGGAGGTTTTGGAAGTTTTTCAAAAGAACAGAGTTCCTTAGGTGGTGTTGGGGGATTGGCCTGTCAAGGAAACGCCTTCACCCGGTTACCTTGCTTCAGGTTCAAGGAAATAACTTTCGCTACCTATCCCTGAAAGGAAATTACCTTTGTTGATGGCGGATAGAAGTTCATCGTACTCGTATGCGAAGGCAGTCTGTGAGCTTCGCACGCCTGAGTCTGGTTTCTCTCTCCTTCACTGGGAGACTGGGCACCGAGGGGCGATCCGGTGCCCTCGGTGCTGGTTGGTGCCGGAATTGGATGCGAAGGCATTATGAGCCGAACCGTTGCCTTCGCTCTCCTAGTCGGATTTTAGGCAGGTGCGAAGGTAACTGACGGATATCACTTGCATTTGTTTGGTTCATCTTGTTACACAGGATAAGGATGTGCTCGGTTGGTGGCGCGGCGGTTTTTCCTCCCTGAGCGGGAGAAGGCGCTGCCCGACTGAAGGCACATCGGGTGGTGAAGGCGACAAAGGTCACTGGAGGCACGGTGAAGGCAATGTGGACCAAGTCCAAACCGAGTCAACGACGGAGTTGCTGGTCCACTCATTCATATTGAGACATGTAAATGTACCCTTATGCCCCTGGGAACCATAGGTTGTATAGTCTAGAGGATGATGCTTGATTTTCAGGGGTATAAGGGGAATGTAAAATGTGCCTCTTGACCTCCCTATAAAAGGGGACCCCTCACCAAGGTGTAAAGGGCTGATTCCTGGGAACACTGTTGATAAGTAATTTATTGTTACTTGTCTCTGTTCTCAGTTTTGGCTATTGTTTGGCTCATTGGCTTCGGCTGTATCCCAACAACTGGCACCCACCGTTTGTGCTGTGCACGAAGACAACCCACGAATACCACCATGCCACCAAGAAGAACAATAAAACCACCAATCAACACCATCGAAGACACATCCCCAGCCGGCGAAGCCGATCCCCAAGCCATAATTCCACCAAGCACCCTATTACCCATAACCGAAGCTGTCAATGAAGACACGGAAGTCGACAAAGACACTCTCACCACCGAAGAAAAGCTACGCAGGGTGGAGGACAGGCTCCGCCTTCGCCGTCTGGAGCAGCAAAGAGAGCTCGAAGCTGCTCAGCTTGAGCTGCAACAGCAAATGCAGGAGGAAGAGGAAGAACAGCAACACCGGCTGCTGCAGGTCAGGAAGCAGTTGGAGGAGCTGGGACAAGTGAAGCAAAGAAGATTGAACTCCACTGGTGCTAGAGCTGTGAAGCTCCGAGAAGAACTCGAAAAAGCCAAGAAACAAGTTGCTCAACTCCAAGCCGAACTCAACGACCCAATTGCCTTCGCCAGCATAGGAACAAATCATATTTCCACATCAGAAACTGGCTTCCAAGTGCTACACACTCGTCCCATCGATCGTACCTGCCGTCTCTCAGAAAGTCTGCAGTTGGCAAGATGGCCGCCTTCATACAAACCTATCTCTCTACCAAGGTACAATGGCCTCACTGACCTCAAGCAATTTCTCATGAGCTATGAAGCTGCAATAGCTTCGGCAGGGGGAGATGACGTCGTATTGGCAAAGTCTTTTATCATCGTCTGCGATGGCACTGCAATGAACTGGTACACCAAGCTTCCAGGGTTATCTATCACCAGCTGGTATGATCTAAAAAGAGAGTTGATCAAGAATTTCAGCATTATGGGAGACCAAGCACTCTCATACGCAGAACTAACTCTACATCAACAGCCGAAGGAATCTCTGGAGGACTACTTTCGCAGGTTTGTGGGACTGCGATCTCAAGCTCCTCATGTTCCTGATGAAGCCGCCAAATTCACAGCAATCCAGGGGCTTCGGCCAGGTCCTTTCGCTCAACATATTGCAAGGGAAACACCAGCAACCCTTGGAGATCTATATGAAGAGTTCAAAATATATTGTCGGTCTGACAATGACAATCGAATGCGGATCGCCAGAGAAGCCATCCTGAAAAACTAATATGATTCCCAAAACAAACAGCACCATTACAACCAAAACCACTACCAAAGCTACCCATCCCAAACCATCATGAGCGTGGAAAGTCCGCCTTCGCTCCAAGACAACAAACCCACCTACCCAGAAAACCAGTACCAGAGCCAAAGAAATGAGCCCACCCAAAGAGGTGGAAGAACCAGCAGAGGCCGAGGAAGAGGAAAGGGTCCACCTTCAGGACCAGAGCTATTTTGCCAGTACCATGGCAAAAATCACACCCATGGCACAGAGCAGTGCTGAGACATCAAGAAAACCATCGACAAGATGAAGGCAGAAAAAATCCAAGCCACCCAAACGAAGCCATCTCCGGCTTCGCACCCAAACACCCAAACCCAAACACAAACCCAAGCTATCCAGCCTTATTGCCCAGTTTATCCCTCCCTAAACTCAAATTTTGTTCATCCCACAACCACAATGGCGACTCAATTTTCGCCTTCACCCCAAGCATTCCAGCATTATTACTCACAAAGCATGTACCCACAGTTCTACCCTCAAAACAATCAGCCTATCCCAAACAAAGACATCAAAGTGGAGGAATTACCACCACCACCACCACCACCACCTCAAAAACAACAAGATCACAACCCAGCAAACCCATTGCCCAGTTATGGCCTCATCATGCCTATAACTGGAGGATCCTCACTTGCCTTCGAGACAAAGAAGCAGAGAAAGAGTTACTTTCATCAAGTCAACAACATCTCAGTTGACGGTCCATACAAGAAATCAGAATGGTCTCACATGCCAATTACCTTTACCGAAGAAGATCTCAAGCTCCACAACTTTCCACACAAGGACGCAATGTCGATTGAAGCCAACATTGCTGGCTGGAGAATTGGGAAAGTGCTAGTAGACACAGGCAGCTCTGCGGACATCATCTTGGCAAAAACTCTCAGATCCATGTCCAACATCAACCCAGATAATTTGGAACCATCAGATACACCTTTAGTCGGCTTCGGGGGAAAGCGCACTGCAACTTTGGGGAAAATCACACTGCCAGTATCTTTTGGCGACACTTCAAATGCAAGAACAGAGTTCATTACCTTCGACGTTGTTGACATGTTCTTCGACTACAATGTTATCTTTGGCAGGGGAGTCATAAATGCCTTCGACATCATCATAAGGCAAGCTTTCTTATGCATGAAAATGCCAGCTCTCAAAGGGGTCATCACCGTCTATGGTGACCAAACAGAGGCAAGAAGAATTGAGTACGCAAACACCCCAGGCCAGCGAAAGGTTCATGTCCTCGAAGAAAGTGATCCCATTTACCCAGAGGAGAAGCCAATTGCTGACAAAAGCAGCAGCAGTATGCAAGGTGCTGCAGAAACAAAAGAAGTGCAATTGCAGCCTGATGTCTTCGACAGGAAAATTATCATCGGCTCAGATCTTGAGCCAGACGAAGAGGAAAGACTCATCGAGTTCTTGAGAAACAACAAAGACGTCTTCGCCTGGTCAAGCAAAGATTTGCCAGGTGTTGACAGGAGCATAATCGAACACAAACTCGCAATCAGCCCCGACATGAGGCCGAAGAAGCAGAAACTGAGGAAAATGTGCAAAGAAAAAGTGAGCGCGGTCAAAGCCGAGGTGCAAAGGTTGCTCGATGCAAATGTTATACGCAAAGTTGAATATCCCAAGTGGTTAGCAAACACTGTGCCTGTGAAAAAGAAAAATGGTAAGTGGAGAATGTGTATTGACTTCACTGACCTCAACAAGGCATGTCCAAAAGATGATTTCCCACTCCCAAGAATTGACAAAATCATTGATCTGGTTGCTGCAAGCGAGATGATGTCTCTCCTGGATTGCTTCTCCAGATGTCATCAGATCTGGATGAAGAAAGAAGACGAAGAAAAAACCAGCTTCATTACTCCTCTTGGCACCTTTTGCTTCGTCAGAATGCCCGAGGGGCTTCGCAACGCTAGTACCACTTTCTGCCGCATGTCTAGTACTGTATTCAAAGAAGAACTCTTCAAAACCATACTTGCATATGTTGATAACATCCTGGTCAAAAGCATCAAAAGACAAGATCATGTCTCTGATTTAGCTGTCGCCTTCGCAAGAATGAGATAGGCCGGTCTAAAGCTCAATCCGGAGAAATGCGTCTTCGGAGTAACCAAAGGGAAGATTCTAGGCTGTCTGGTGTCAGCCAATGAAATTGAAGCCAATCCTGACAAGATCAATGCAATTCTCAATATGGAAGAGCCAAAATGCATTAGAGATGTGCAGAAACTCTCTGGCAGAATCGCAGCACTTAACAGATTTATTGCAAAGGCCACCGAAAGAAGTTTACCCTTCTTCGCAACTCTCAGAAATGCATCAAAATTTGAGTGGGGAGAAGAGCAGTCGAAGGCATTCTATGAGTTAAGACAATACTTAATGCAGCTCACGAAACTGACAACCCCTGACCCGAAGGCACCCTTGCTATTATACATCGCAGCTTCACAATCAGCCGTCAGTGCTGCACTTATTGCGGAGAAGCTGGTCGAGGGTAGAAATATACAGCAGCCTGTGTACTACGTCTCTGAGGCACTGGCTGGGTCGAAGCTATTCTACACTGAGATCGAGAAAATGATTTATGCCATGGTAATGGCATCCAGGAAGCTAAGGCATTATTTTGAGGGCCACACCATCAAAGTGCTCACAGATCAACCGCTAAAAGAGTTATTAAACAACAAAGAAGCTTCGGTAAGAATACGCAAATGGGCTGCAGAGCTATCTGAATATGTGGTCGACTTCGAGCGAAGAACAACAGTCAAATCGCAAGTCTTGGCTGATTTCATAGTTGAGTGGACATCGCCTTCGGCACAAACTCTGACCAGAGAAGAAAGCTGGCTAGTACACAGTGACGGCGTTTGGAGGGACAAAGGAGCTGGCATCGCAGCGATTGTGCAATCGCCTTCGGGCGTTAAGATGAGATACGCAGCGAACCTAGAGTTCTGCAAAAATAGCGACAGAAGCACGAACAATGTTGCTGAATATGAAGCCGTCCTATTGGGGCTTAGAAAGGCGAAGGCGCTGGGGGCTCAGCGCTTCATTGTAAAAACTGACTCAAAGGTGGTAGCAGACCACATTGAAAAAGAAAGCGTTGCAAAGCAACCCGAGCTGATCAAATACCTAAATACAGTCCGATCAATGGAGAAAAGGTTCAAAGGCTTCACAATAGAATACATTCCAAGGGCAAAAAAAGAAGAAGCTGACGCACTGGCCAAGGCAGCAGCAAAGGGGGACAAGTTGCCACCCGATGTCTTCTTCCAGACACTGAGAGTGCCTTCGATCAAAGAACTCGATGAGCAACCGCACTTGATCAATGCAATAAATTCAGAAGATTGGCGGTCTTCTATAATGGCATATCTCAGGGGATACTACGAACCAATTGACGAAGACGACCTCAAAACCATGCAGCAGAGAGTAAGGGCATACCAAATCATCGACAATACCTTGTACAAGAAAGGAGTCGTAGCTCCTTGGCTTCGCTGCGTTTCCATCAGCGAAGGCAGAGAGCTAATTCAAGAGATACACAGTGGCCTATGCGGAGCTCACTTTGGAGCGAGGGCAATTGTGGGAAAGGCAATGAGACAAGGGTTTTATTGGCCCTCAATTATCAATGATGCAACCAACACAGTCAAGACCTGCGACGAATGTCAGAAATGTGCTGCAACCAGAAAATCACCTTCGGAGTTATCACAGCTGATAATCCCTACTTGGCCACTGCAAAGATGGGGCATCGATCTGGTGGGTCCTCTTCCCACAGCTCAAGGAAACCTAAAATATGCAATAGTTGCAGTGGAGTATTTCACCAAGTGGATTGAGGCAAGGCCATTGGCAAACATCACGGCGAAGACAATTATCAAATTCTTCTGGCAACAAATAGTGTGCAGATTCGGAGTACCAAGGGAAATAACAGTGGATAATGGAAAACAGTTTGACTGCGACGAATTCTGGCAGTATTGCATGTCCGTCGGGACGAAGGCAAGATTCGCATCAGTATACCACCCCCAGTCCAATGGCGCAGTTGAAAGAGCAAATGGCATCATCTTCACTGCCATCAGAAAATGCCTTGCAAACTGTAAGAAAAAAGAAAAATGGGTAGAGGAAATGCCGAAGGTAATCTGGGCTCACAACACATCCACTTCAAGAGCAACTCAATTCACACCATTCAAGCCATTGTATGGCGAAGAAGCAATGTGTCCCGAGGAGATTCTTCACAAGGGGCTTCGCACTCAGCAAGAAGCGCCCAAAGATAGCGAAGCCATAGATAAAGATCTCACAGAAATTTACAGGCTGCAAGTAGCCAAAAACATTTCCAAGTACCAAGAAGAAACCAGGAAATGGTGTGACAAGAAAGTGGTAAGAAAAGACATAAAGATATGCGACTGGGTGCTAAGGAAGAACCCAAATATGCCTTCGGGGAAGCTGCAAAACAAATGGGAAGGCCCATTCCTAGTCATTAAGAGTAACAGACCAGGATCATATCACCTAGGTGATGGCGAAGGTAATGAGCTGCCACATTCATGGAATGCGGACAGCTTGCGAAGGTACTACATGTGAACACTATGTAACAATTGGCTTCGTAATCTACAAACGAAGTCAATTGATAGAATAGATTTTCATTTTTTCTTTCAAAAAGCCCGTACTCTTTTCCTCACAAGGGAACCCTTACCAAGGGGTGAGGTTTCTAACGAGGTGGTGCTAATTGTAACTTGTACGAAATATATGAATGAGCTATTTCCCCAAAGAAGTTGCATCGAAAGCGATTGGCTTCGACCAAATTGCCAGTATTCGATAAAACAAGTAGAACTGAACTGACCCTACCAGGGGTAAGGCCAGCTCAGATCTAAATTGCTTACTCTAAGGAGTAAAAGGGGCTTAGGCTCATATCAAACCTTGTATGACAATGCTTACTCTAAAAAGAGTAAAAGGGGCTTCGGCTCAAACAACTCTCAAAATTAAAAATGCTAATTGGAGCATGAACTCCAAAGAGTAAACCCAGAGACAATACCCCATCTAAACGACAAAAATCACCGTTTGATTGTGTCGAATAAAAAACACAAACTCGCTTCAGGGGGAGGAGGCGTCTCTCTCAAAAACGAAGGCAAACGAGTTTGATCTCTTTCATTCAAACAAATCAAACTTATACATGCAAACGGTTTTTCACACATCATAAACAAATTCATCTTTGCATGAATAAACACATGCTCGCTTCGGGGGGAGGAGGCGTTTCTCTCAAAAACGAAGACAAATCGAGTTCATATTCATTCATGCGAAGACATAATTACATCACGAGCTCCATACATTTACACCAAGCATTCCCAAAACATTTCAAATACATATCCATAAAACTGCTCGCCAGACCTCCTAAAACGAGGAGCATTGTAAACGCAAGCAAAGTCCTTGACATCGGGTCCAACATCCAAAGGCTCCATCTTTGGAACGCCCAGGGAAATAGCTTCGGCATTTCTCCTAGCAGCGAGCTCAACTCGATCTGAGCCGTGAGCAACAAACGCTGTGAAAAAAATCAAAAACACTGAATTCCATGCGACGATAAAATTCGTGACAACACTCCAAAAAATTGTGATGGCTTGAGTTTGGATAAAGTCGTTGAAATTCCTTCCATGCGAAGCCAGAAATACAAAGCAGCCCATCACGCATGGCCAGCGGAGTAAGTGCAAACATTTCATCACCCTGAATATACACAAATATACAAGTTCAAAAGAACCGCCTGCTCAATAAGTCCTAAACTCTAATTACAATTCAAAAGGTCCTTAGACCTATGGATCGACCCTGGGGGCCCCTTGGTCACCCTGCCCTTGCGAAGAAGAAGCTCCGGCTTCGCTAGAAGAAGCACCGGTAGCAGCAGAACTCATTCCCGCACCAGCTCCAGCAGCTTCTTTGATAGCGGCTTCCCTCGCGGCTGCTTCGGCTTCGGCCTTCTGCTTCTTCAGCTCCTTTGACTGAGAATACAGAAGCTACCAAATAAAATAATAGAAAATTAAAAACAAAAATGAAACAAAGTAGACCATGACGGCAATTAACGAAGTACCTTCGCAAGTCGGTCGCGGACAATGTTTTGAGTTGCTTGACGACCACTGGCAACCCAGAAATATCTCAAGAAGAGTGCCTTCGCAACTAACAGCTGCTGCGAAAAATAATTAGTGTCGGCAGGATCTTTGGGGGGCGGGTACGGATAGCCTTTTCGAACCAAGGCATTATAGTGATCACAGCCGTTGTCTGAGAGAATCTTCAGCAGGTTACTTGAACACATGTTGACAGCGAAGTCACTCACAATTTCCATGACATTTGGAAGCGAAGCAAATTCATTATCAATCCAATTGAAAAGCTTGTCCAAGCTATACTCCTTGCTGGGAAAAGGAGCAGGCTCCGCTCCAAACTGTCGCAGGGCCTCCTTGTATAGGCGATATAGTTTTAGGCCACGCTCCCAGGCAACATCAACTACGCTTTCATTCTCCTTGCGAAGCGAAAGATTCGCAGTTTGGAGCGACAAGGCCTCACGCTCAAAATTTTCGCTGCGAGACCGATATGTATCGACATCGCCCGAAAGTTTTTCCTTCGCATCATTGAGCGTATTCACCTCACCCTTTAGAATGGAAATCAACTCAGTATCTTCAACAATTGTTTCGTGAAAGCCCTTTAGGGTGTCATCCTTGTCAACAATCTTAGCCTCCAAGGCAGAGACCTTCTCCTTAAGTAGGTTGGCTTCACCAGCTTGAGCCTCCAAAGCAGCAACCTTGTCCTTCAAAGATTTGTTCTCACTAATAATGGATTCCCGGTCTGGGCGAAACAAATTCTTTTCTTTTTCAATATCTTTCTTGATCCTATCAATAGTTGCTTGGATCTGGAGAAGCTCTGCCTTTTCCCTTCGCAATTTTTCTAGTTCTGCCCGCTCAGCAGCAACCAAGTTGAGGTTGGGAACTTGAGCTGCTAACTCATTGATAGCTAAAACAACCTATGGTAGGAAAAAAACTTGTTCAGGATTACGAAACCGACGAAACGAAACTAAGGTCAATAACACAATCACAGACGAAGGCGATAAGGTCATACCTTCATTCTCGAAGCCAAAATGGTAGAACTTATGCTTTCGGGATCCAGTGTCCGAACAAGTCATTGATATTCTGCAAGTAAAAAATAATGATAACACTGTTATCTTCGCAAAATAGCCAAAGTCAAAAGCCAGCTATAATCCCAAACAAAAAACACCTTCCAAATCAAAATATCGAAGAGGCCCACCTTCACGCACGCGAGACGGCCCATCTCCCTCGCCACCTAATAAACAAGTCTCCATCGCATTAGCATCAAACAGCAGAGCAAGCAACGTCGCTAAAGGAAAAAACGAAGAAACATCACTAGTACCTTCGGGAAAAGAAGGAATACTTCCACCCATATCAACATCCATATAAGATTGAGAAGCAGCAGCCCTCTCAGCGGCTTCGGAAGTTTCAGCTTCGGCAACCTCTTCCCCCTAGCCTGGGTATCCATGTCAACCGTCCCGGCAGCATGGGCCAAAACCTCTAAAGAATCACTGACAGGAGGGGCAGAAGCCAACACAGGCGATGGAGGGCTAACCGGCAGAATGTCCACAGGGGCTTCGGCTGTAGGCATTTCAACGTTGGATTCGACGTGAACCTCCTCCGGCATATCCCCAATAATGGGAGCACCACGAATGGGGGCGTCCTCAAACATGCTAATATCAATGCCATTGTCGAATGGATTCGGAACCCAAACATCCTCAGATGTTTCAGCATCGCCTTCACAAGTAATATTGATATCAATCACGGGATTCTCCATTAGGTATCTCGCTAGCAAAGGAAGACTTGAGCCTTGAAAATATTTGCCAAAGAGTGCAACCTCACCTAGAAAAATATCATCCCCACTCCGGGGGGCTGAACTCTCGAAGCCAGTCACTGACGAAGCCGGCAACCGCGTTGGAGCCGGAGCTGCCGCTGGCACACGAGGAGGAAGAGGTGGACGACCGCCACGCGAAGCTGAAGAAACAGCCCCAGTAGTCAAACGACCACTACGTGAATCTGTAGAAGTGGCTCCAGCAAGTGGAGCCACAACAGACAATGGAACAGCAGCAATCGGCTCTTGGCGACGCCTTTTCTCCGCAGACTCATAAGAGCTGCTGCTGCCACGCTTGGCCGGCACGGACGAGGAAGTTGTCTTCGCAACAGTTTTTCTACCACGGCCTCCACCGCGACTAGACCGACCACCACCACGAGGAGCACGCGAAGAAGTAGATTCTTCTTCATCCAGCTCCTTCGCCTTAGCCTTCCCTTTTTTCTCCTTCTCTTTCTTATCCTTCTTCTCCTTCTTCTCCCTAGCGGGGACAGGGACCTCGCGAGCACCGTAAGAAATTTTTAGTTCCTCAAAAACTTTGTTGAGTCTGACATGAACATAGTTGTCTTCATTTATACGATGCTCCTTTGAGGTGTACGGACCAAGAATATCTGTGGCCCGCCGCTCCACTGTGGCAACAAACTCCGCCGCCGACATGCCTTCGGGCAACTTTGCTCCAAAGTAAGGAAAAGCAACCCTAGTATGTTCACCAAAGGCCTTCCAATCAACCTTGTAAGGTTCCCAGTCGGTAGATAAGAAATAAACCCCAGCAGCTAGATCGGCCGCAACGCCTTCTTCAATAAGGTCACGGCTGCAGAACGTCTGCGAAGCCGCTCGAAATGCCTTCCAGCACTCCATGAAACTAGTGCTCTCCGCGTTAAAAACTGGACAGGAAACAAACTTGAGCCAATCAATCTGGCTGTGGAGAGGATAAGAGACTGATCTCGTACCATCCTCCAGAACAGTCTCCTCCGAAGGTACCCTCACATAAAACCAGTACTTCTGCCAGTCTTTAGTCCATTTATTCCTCTGAGCGAAGGTAGTTTCCACCTTCGCAAAATGAGAACCCCGGCGGCGTCCAGTAAATGTCACACATCCAAAATCTGGAGTGAATAGCTCGCCTTCAACTTCAGATGATTTACTCTGATTATGCCCTTCATATAGCCGAAGGAAGCCATCAACAGTAACCGCTGAGTCATGTGTCTTTACCGACCAGAAGAAGCGAAGGAGATGGCTGATGGCATTGGGTGTTAGATGATGCAGTTGCAGGCCATAAGGTGCAGTCATCTTCGCAATAATGTTATCAATCGGCATCTTAAGGCCAGCAATGAAGAAATCCGTGAAGACTATAGCTTCGTCTTCATGAGGGTTAGGAGTAGTTTCAGTGCCAGGAGCACGACCCCAACCCTCAGGAAAATACCCTTTTTCTTCATAAAATTTGATATCATTTTTGCCGACCTTGGACTTGCCAAACACAAGCGTCTTCACCCTCTTGCTGGGATCCACTAGTTCATCCACATCGGCCTCCACATCATCCAGATTCTCTTCTTCACCACCATCATCATCCTCGGCACGATCATCACCAGATGTCTCCTCCACAGTCGGAGTCTCATCCTCTATTTGCTGTGCAAATTGATCAGCTTCGGCATCATCCATTCCACGACGAGGAGAAACTCCCGTCCGTTGGGCATTGGGGCTACCTTCGCCAGCCATGTCAATAAGTATAGCAGTTTGCTTAGTGCGCGCCGCTGCAGAAATAACAACAATTCTCAATACATAAACAAAGGAAACTAGCAACAACAATGCTATCAAAAAATAGAGAACCTTACTTGTACAAGTGGGTATTGCGAGGAGAAGCCAACACGAACGCGAAAGCGCTTATCAGGCTATGATCGGAACAGGCGAAGAAGATTCAGCAGCAGAAAGCGATTGATAGCGAAAGCGAAGAAAGGTAAAAGGGGAGACCCCTTCGGTCCTATTTATAGGTCAGTAAAAAAGTGACCGTTACCGCGGCGTGGAAATCGAAAAGGCCCAAAAAAATCCAAAAAACAGTACAAATAAAAATAAATAGTAAAGTGAAAAATTAGAAAAAATAAGGGATACGAAGCCAAATCCGGAGTGAAGACAACAACTCGGGACTTACTCCAACGGGAAGAGGCGTTTCTCTGTAACAGACGAAGGCAATTCCGAATTTTCGAGGACATCGGCCTGTTGGAGAAAGCCCTCGTCCGCGAGAGGCTACTGTTGGGGGATTGGCATGTCAAGGAAACGCCTTCACTCGGTTACCTTGTTTCAGGTTCAAGGAAATTACCTTCGCTACCTATCCCTGAAAGGAAATTACCTTCGCTGATGGCGGATAGAAGTTCACCGTACTCGTATGCGAAGGCAGTCTGTGAGCTTTGCACGCCTGAGTCCGGCTTCTCTCTCCTTCGCTGGGAGACTGGGCACCGAGGGGCGATCCGGTGCCCTCAGTGCTGGTTGGCGCCGGAATTGGATGCGAAGGCATTATGAGCCGAACCGTTGCCTTCGCTCTCCTAGTCGGATTTTAGGCAGGTGCGAAGGAACTAACGGATATCACTTGCATTTGTTTGGTTCATCTTGTTACACAGGATAAGGATGTGCTCTGGTGGTGGCGCGGCGGTTTTTCCTCCCTGAGCGGGAGAAGGCGCTGCCCGACTGAAGGCACATCGGGTGGTGAAGGCGACAAAGGTCACTGGAGGCACGGTAAAGGCAACGTGGACCAAGTCCAAACCGAGTCAAAGACGGAGTTGCTGGTCCATGCATTCATATTGAGACGTGTAAATGTACCCTTATGCCCCTGGGAACCATAGGTTGTATAGTCTAGAGGATGATGCTTGATTTTCAGGGGTATAAGGGGAATGCAAAAAGTGCCTCTTGACCTCCCTATAAAAGGGAACCCCTCACCAACGTGTAAAGGGCTGATTCCCGGGAACACTGTTGATAAGTAATTTATTGTTACTTGTCTCTGTTCTCAGTTTTGGCTGTTGTTTGGCTCATTGGCTTCGGCTGTATCCCAACAGGTGGTACTCTCAAGTCACTCATGGTGTATTTCCTTACCAATTTCCTCTCTCAACTCTCATGTCACTCATTGGAGTGGAGTTTGTGCTAGGAGAGCTTTATAGCATACTTGTAATGCACATATTGTAAAGTCAAAATCAGGATTCAAAGAGAAATAAGTCATACTCTCAAACCAAGATGTGCACGTGTATAGGTGGCATGGTAAGAGATAGCTCCTTTTTACAGGTTCCTCTTCTCCTTAAAGAGTTTCTTTTAGAGACATGGCTTTAATTTTTGAACCGAGAGCCTTCTTGCGCTCTCTCTTTTTTTTTTACATACTTGGACCTTCATGTGTCCATTTTTTTTTCAAAAGCCCATGTCTCCTTTTTGCAATAAGAATGGAGAAGAGTACCATACTTTATGTAGAGCTTTTATTTGGTGGAACAATGGGTGTTATGTTTTCCATAGTAGAAGTGTAACATGTATGAGGTGGCGTGTGCGTGATCTTGGCTTTAAAAGCATGAAGTAAATCTCTAAAAATCACAATGACTTTGACAAAACTCAATGCAAAAGCAAGTAGCTCATGTAGGGGTTTTAAACAATACGAGCTTTGGTAGGGAATTTAATGACCATAAGGAACTCTTTATTTTATTTTAAAAGAGAAAACTCCGGTTATCAAGTCTAGCGTAGTAAGATCTTAAGGTCACTCAAGTCTTATCATATCATAGCCAACAACAACCTAGATTAGAGCGTGCATGTGCTACCCACAGATAGACAAGATAACAGGAAAGATCATGCTCAACCAGCAAACTCAAAGCTTAGGAGAATAGCAGGTTGAAACATAGGTACAAGAGAGAAATAAGAGCAACTATTCATCATGTCCAACATAAAGTTTTAAGCATAGACTCAAAACATTAGGGGACTAGCATGGATAGATCTCATTTACTAACTTTATTCAAAAGAAAAGCTTTATTCAGCAATACTTGCCTTCAACTTACCTGATTGGGGGTCCTCCCCCAAGCTATTTTGTTGACACCGATAAACCTGTCGGCGCAGGACTCGTGTTTTACGTCGTCGAGCGAAGACGTCTCCGATGTAGGATTTCAACTTGACGAAGCAGCATCTGACCCTGGAGATGAGGATACAGATGATTTAACCCGCCATACCTGCTTTACCTTTTTGTGGCGGTCGACAGCTTGTTCCGGTATTTTCTTCGTCTGTGCTTTTGCACCTCGTGTGGAATTCTTGTTGTTCTTTGCATAGTACCGGATGGGGAAATTCTTCCCCCAGAACTTCTCCATGAACTTAATCAGGCTGTCTTTTTTTGGAGGTGTTACCTCCACCTCTTTGACGTTCTGACTATTTCTCCCATACTTGATCTTGATCATGGAGCATTGCTCCACCTTTGGCCGGAACTCAAATTTCTCCTTCTTACCATTAATGTGGAGTTGAATTTCTCCAGCACCCACATTGATGTGAGCGTCTGCTGTGCTCAAGAAGGGTCACCCAAGGATGAGCGACGAGTCGTTGCTCACGTCCATGTCCAGTACCACGAAGTCGACAGGGACGAAGCAATCCCGGATGCGCACCGGAATGTCCTCGGCTATCCCCTCCGGGTAGCGGACCGTGGAATCGGCCAGCTGTAGTCTCATGGGAGTAGGAAACAAGGTAGTATAATTAAGGCGGTCAAATACTACCTTTGGCATTACGCTGACGGTTGCCCCCAGATCACAGAGTGCGTGCACGAAATGTTGTGTCCCGATTGTACACGTGATGGTGGGACATCCTGGGTCCTTCTTCTTTTCCGGGACCTTGTTTAAGATGGCCGCACTGCACTCCTCAGTAAATTTTACGACCTCGGTACTTGGGAGTGGACGTTTGTTGTAGAGGATGTCCTTCAAGTACTTTACGTAGGTCGGTACCTGCATAGCATCCAGCAGTGGCACATGTATATTTAACTTTTGTATAACTTCGACGAACTTGGCAAATTGCTCATCCGCCGATGGTTTCTTTTTGCGTTGAGGGAACGACAAGATGTTGCTGTCATAAAACTTATGTGGCGCCGTTTGTCCGACTGGTGCTAGCTCGGCTTCAGGCTCTTCTTCCACTGCGGGAATCTCTTTACTTGGCACCGCAATTTTTCTTGCATGGTTAGGTGGGACTGGATCCCGAGTAGCCTTACCGCTCCTCGTAGAAACATCCCTTACATTTTCAAAGGAGGAATCCGGTTGCCCGGGAATTCTCCCCTTATCCCCAGATGGAACAGCGGAGGCTAGCTGAGCTAATTGGGTTTCTAGCATTTTATTAAAGCTCAGCTGGCTCTGGAAGGTGGAGGACAAACTTTCTATTTTAGAATTTATGCCCTCTAGAGCTTTATCATTAGCAGCAAGCCTCTTAGAGATAGATTCATTAATCTTGGCCTGACCAAGGACAAGATCTTTAAGGGAAGGTTGGCTAGAAAAAGAGTTATTATTGTTACCTCTCTAGTAGAATGGGCATTGCTGGTTCCAGTTCCCTTTAGGCCAGTACCCATTGTTGCCGTTCACGAACTGTACCTCCTCTTGCGTCTCGGGGCAGTTGTTCCCCGAGTGGCCAGTTTCTCCACAGACTTCACATGTCATGTGTGAATCCATTGGCCCTTCATTGTCGGCGCCTCCATCCTTGGTGCGGTCATCAAGGCGCTTCATGATGAGATCCATCTTGGCGGCCAACATGTCCACCTCCTTTACGGTGTGCATACCGCGTTTGCGTCCTTGAAGACGGTCGTCATTCCAAGATTGGTTTGACACCATCTTCTCGATGAGTAGCTTAGCGGTGGCCACAGTCAAGGAGAGGAATGCCCCTCCAGCAGCAGCGTCCATGTGTTCACGGGCTGTCTGGGACAGCCCATGGTAGAAGTTCTGGAGCAGGAGCCATTCTTCCATACCATGGTGGGGGCATGCCAGGATGTAGTCCTGGAAGCGATCCCACGCTTCCGGAACCGTCTCCCCGGACTCTTGCTGAAAGCTAAAAATTCTTCTCCGAATGGCATTGGTTTTCTCGATGGGGAAGAACTTCGCCAAGAAGGCGTTGGAGCACTTAGTCCACGTGTTCACCGCATCACGGTTGGAATAGAACCATTGTTTGGCTCTTCCCAGCAGTGAGAACGGAAACAGGCAGAGCCTGATGGCCTCTTGATGCACTCCTCGGATAGTGATGGCGCTGCAGACCTCCAGGAAATGCTGCAGGTGAGCACTTGCGTCCTCATTGGCTTTCCCATAGAAGGGGCTAGCCTGCACCATTTTGATTAGCGGGGCCTTCAGCTCAAAAGCATGATCCCCCATTTCGACCTCCGAACCCACAGGGATCTGGATAGCGGACGGGGCAGAGTAGTCATGGATGGTCCTGTCGGCCATGGCTTCTTTCGGTTGGGGTGCTACGCGAACGGGTTGTTCTCCTTGGTTGGAGGATTCTCCGATGACTGGTTCGGTCTCCGATAAGAACACCTGAGGGATTATGACACGAGAACGTACCCTCTTTCCTATGGTATTCGGGTTCTCGACGTAGTTGGATGGTAATTGGAAACCAGTCATACACTACCCTATTTCACATCACAGAGGAACAGAGCAAAAAGGGTAAACTTGCTAGATTACTGGCAATTAATCATGTTGCATTAAATGCATGGATGATCAAATCTCTTTAACCATTGCTTTCCCCGGCAACGGCGCCAGAAATGCTTGTTAGTATTTCTTAGCATAACCACTTAGAGTAGTGATGGTACTAGAGATACTTCATCGTAAATCTAGACATTATAGGTATTCTGCAAGCGCACAGAAGTACGTTGTAGCATTTCACCCGGGAGTATTCCAGAGTATCGTTATTTCTTTATCCGCAGGGAAAGCATTTAGTTAAGAGAGAGTTGTCATTCCAATGCAATTACTTACAACAATAATTAAAATACCATAATCTAAGCAGGGGTAAATGATATAGAAATGAATGGGTAATGCGACACACAGAAGTTCATTGCTCATCATTAAAGTAGTCTTAGTTAGTAACAGTACATTAGTAAAGATTACAAAGGGTTCAATAGCATCATACATATGGGACTTGGTTATACTACAATACCCTATACAAGCTCACTCAATGATTATATGCAAGAGGACATATCGAGGTATCCAGTGGTTCCCTCATCAAGGGACGACAGTAGGACGTCTTATCATAAAGGCCTAATACCCACTCCCGTACGTGGAGGATTACAAAGGACGGACAGGGCTGTCACCACCTGCCGCCTACCTCTACTAATCCGTGGGGCAGCGGTACCCTCAATAGTATTCCATATCCCAAGCACCATGCTTGCAATATGTAATACAACTCTATCTATCACGTTAATAAATAGAGCAACCAAGAGGCACATTGAGCCAATTTCATATCATACATTCACTCGAATAAGGTGCAAGACATAAGTAGTTTGTACTAAGTGGATAAGGTATAACTGAGACATACTACATAAGTATGAAGGTATCTCCATTAAGCTCAGAGTACTACAAGTAAGTAAGAGAATACAAGTACTAAACTCTAGAACTTACCAAGACTCCTCCAGAAGCCCTTCAGAAAATCTAACACTATGGCTATCACTACTAAGACTAAGACTAAGCTTGTAGCAAGGAGAGCTCTTCTTCTGGTGTGTGTCAAGTACGGCGCCCTTTGCAGGTATTTATAGCATCACATAGGCGGTTGGAGCCGGCTAGAGGCGGTTGTGGTAGTTTGGAGATGGGCCTAGGTCGGCCGACCCTAGGATGCACCGTGTTCAGCATTGCACGGCTCAGATGGACTCCTGATGGAGGTTTACAGGTACGGGTCAAGGGGGGAGCGAAATGACCGTGGGCCCAAGTCGACCGACCAAGCCAGGTCGGCCGACCTGGTTCCGCCGCCTTTCGGCCCCACTCTTCTCTGGTAGACTACCGTGTGGGTCCTTATGACGGTTCCAGGTGGGTATACTCCGTTTGGGTGCAAATGAGTTGAGGTATGGGCCCTTCAATCCGTGGGAGTGACACGTCGCTCATCCTCACCCTTGACTTGAACCGACCATGATTCAACGTCCATGATCCTTCCCATGTGTGCTTATTGACCTGTGTGGAAAATGGGCTCGATTGGGGTTCAGGCCCGGTCGCCTGACCTAGCCAGGTCGGCCGACCTGGGTCTATGCCCAGTTTCGTCTATCTTTTGCATCGTAGTCCCTGTGCTCAAATATATTCCAAATATACATGGTATTGCATTATTTGAATACTAATGTCTAAGTTATGCTTGACCTTTGTTGGTTTTCTGAGCCTATTGACGGTCGGATTTTTCGTTGTAAGGACCGTCAACAAGCTCGAGCCCTGCTTCCCTCGTTCTTGCAAAGGGAATTGCCAGATCTGAGATGTGATCTACCCTCTTGACACTTGTTACTAAGATGTCATCAACATATGCTAGTATGGTTTTGAACAACTCTTCTTTGAACACAGTAGTGGACATGCGGCAGAAGGTGGTACCAGCGTTGCGAAGCCCCTCAGGCATTTGTCGAAGCAAAATGTGCCTACTGGTGTAATGAAACTTGTTTTTTCTTTGTCCTCCTTTTTCATCCAGATCTGATGATAGCCGGAAAAGCAATCTAGCAAAGACATCATCTCACTTGTTGCGGCTTGATCTATGATTTTGTCAATTCTTGACAGTGGAAAATCATCTTTTGGACATGCTTTGTTGAGTCTGTGAAATCAATACACATTTTTCACTTGCCATTTTTCTTTTGTATTGGCACAGTATTGGCTAACCACTTGGGATATTTCACCTCCCGAATGACATTGGCGTCGAGCAGTTGTTGCACCTCCGCTTTCACTGCACTCAATTTTCTTCGGACATCTTTCTAAGCTTTTGCTTCTTTGACCTTATTTCTCGGCTGATCGAGAGCTTTGCTCTATTGTAGCTCTGTCAACACCTGGTAGATCTTTGCTTGACCATACGAAGATGTCTTTATTGTTCCTTAGAAACTCAATGAGTCTCTCCACTTCTTCTACCTCAAGATCTGAGCCAATGATTACTTTTCTATCAAACACATCAGATTGCAGCTGCACTTGCTTCGTTACTGTGGCTTCTTTCATGTTCTTGCTATTTTATCAATGTTTGGCTTCTCTTCAGGATGGATTGGCTCTCTGTCTTCAAGCAAGTTCATGTTGCGTTGCCCGAGTGTTGTTGCCCATTCAATATTTCTGGCTTCATTTTAATCATCAAAGATGGTGATGACCCCCTTCAATGCAGGCATCTTCATACACAAAAAGGCTTGCCTTATAGTGATGTTGAAGGTGTTGATTACTCCTCTACCGAAGATAACATTGTAATCAAAGATCATGTCAACAACATCGAAGGTAATGTATTCAATTCTTGCATTCAATGTGTCACCAAAGGATACTGGCAAGGTTATCTTCCTCAAGGTCTTTGTACGCTTCCCTCCAAAGCCAACCAGCAGTGTGTCTGAAGGCTCAAGATTGTCTAGGTTTATGTTTGTCATTGATCTCAATGTCTTGGCTAGGATAATATCTGCTGAGTTGCCTATGTCTACCAACACTTTCCCAATTGTCCAGCCAACTATGTTGGCTTCGATTAACATTGCATCGTTGTGAGGAAAATTGCGCAGCTTCAGATCTTCTTCGGTGAAGGCGATTGGCATGTGAGACCACTCTGATTTTTTGTATGGTCCTTCCATTGAAATATTGTTTACTTGCCGAAAGTAACTCTTTCTCTATTTCTTTGTTTCGAAGGTAAGTGATGATCCTCCAGTTATGGGATGAATATTACCATAGCTTGGGAGAGGATTTGGTGGGTTTGGCTCATGCACTTGTGGTTTTGTCGAGGTGGTGGCAACTCTTCAACTTTTATATTTTGAGATGTGACTAGGTGGGTAGCGTGGGAGTATAGTTGAGGATATAGTGTATGCGGGAAATAGTGTTGGAGTGTTTGTGTGGAAGGCGCATATTGGGTAGCCATGGTTGTGGGATGCACGATGTTGGAGTTTAGGAATGGGAAAACAGGGCAATATGGTTGTGTTGTTTGAGCACTACTCGAGGAAGCTGCTAATGGCTTCGTTTGATGAGATTGAATCTTATCCGCCTTTATCTTCTCTATTGTTTTCTTGATGTCTCTGCACTGCTCGATGCCATGAGTATGGTTCTTGCCGTGATATTGGCAGAATAGCTCTGGGCCCAAAGGCGGACCCCTTCCTCTTCCTCAGCCTCTGCCGGTTCTTCCTCCTCTTTGACTCAGTTCACCCCTTGGTCAGCGTATGTATTTTCTTGATATGGGGACTTGTTCTCTTAGAACAAAGGTAAATTCTCAACATTCATGATGAATTGAGATGGGAAGCGCTGGTAGTGAGTTGGCTTGTAATGATTTTGCTTGTTTTGAGAGTCAGGTTGGTTCTTCATTATGGCTTCTCTTGCCAACCCCATTTTGTTATCATTGTCTGATTGAAAGTATTTCCTGGATTCTTCATATAAGTCACCGAGGGTAGCTGGTGGTTCCCTTGCAATATGATGTGCAAATGGCCCGTCCGAAGCCCCTGAATAGCCGCAAACTTGGCAGCTTCGTCTAGTATGTGAGGAGCTTGAGATCTCAAGGTTACAAACCTCCAAAAGTATTCTTCCAAGGGCTCTTTTGGTTGCTGATGGACTGTCAGCTCCGCATATGATAATACCTGATCTCCCATGATGCTAAAGTTCTTGATCACTTCTCTTTTCAGCTCATACCAGCTGTTGATGGAAAGTCCTGGTAGCTTCGTGCGCCAGCTCATTGCCGCACCATCGCAGACAATGATGAACGATTTTGTGAGAACTACATCATCTCCCCCAGCTGAAGCTATTGCTACTTTGCAACTCATAATGAATGGCTTAGGGTCTATGAAGCCGTTGTACCTTGGTAAGACGATCGGTTTGTACGAAGGCGGCCATCTCGCCAGTTGCAAAGCTTCTAATAGCGGATAGGCATGATCAATTGGGCGGTTATGCAGTGTCAGCAGTCCGATTCTCGAAGTGGAAACACGGTGTGCCGCTGTGTCATGGAAGGTGCTTGACGCATTTAGCTCGGCTTGCAAATCGGCAACCTGCTTCTTTGCTCTCTCCAGCTCTGCGCGAAGCTGGGTAGCTCTGTATTAGTGTTGTTTATCCTCCTATGTTTTGCATGCCTCAATTCAGCTAGCTGTTGTTGGATTTGCATCAGCTCTTATTGTTGCTCCTCTTCTTGCTGTAGCTATCTCTAGGCAGCTTCGAGCTATTTCTGCTGCTCGATGCGTCTGAGGCGTAACTCTCCTCAAGTATGCTCAACCTCTCCCCCTGAGTGAGGGTGGCTTCGTTATCTTCTGGCTCTTCAGTTGCGGCTTCGGTGTCAGTTTCAATGGTTTCTTGTGTGATTGGAAGTTGTGTTTCGGCTTCGGTTTGAGTTGTGGTTTCGATAGCTGTTTTCAATACTCTCCTGGGTGGCATGGTGGGTTTCGTGAGTTTTTTTGTGCACAGCATAAACGGTGGGCGCCAACTGTTGTGATATGGCCGAAGACACAATGCACAAGCAGTAACTAAGATAAAGAACAAGTGACAAGTAACAGTATATTACTCATCAACAATATTCTCGGGAATCAGCCCTCTACACGTTGGAGGGAGCTCTCCTTTTATAGGGAGTCCAAGAGACATTTTACATTCCGCTTCTACCCTTGCGAATTAGGCATCATCCTCTTGACTATACAACATAAACATTCTAAGGGTACATCGGTATCTTTACATCTCTAGGTGTGAACGGTCAGACTATTAGCACCAGGTTTGACTTTTTCAAACCTGGCTTCGTCCCAGCTTCGGGGGCCTCAATCGCCTTCGGCTCTTGACTTGATCTTGGGTGTGAGCTGTCATCCACTGCCGAGTATGAAGTCGGATTTGTACAGTGCAAACATGTCATATGTTAGAACGAAGGAAAGCCCTACGCTCCCTTTGTAGCCACGGTATTGTTCTCCGAAGGCGACAGCCTCCTGGCCATCTTAGATCTCTGAACGAAGACAATCTATCTGCCATTTACCTGGATGAAGGTAAATACACGAAGATAAACCTCAGTCCTACCTATGGAGTTTCTTGGCAGGCCAATCCCCCAACAATTTATCCTGATTAATAGAAAATGTCTACCTTAAAGAAAAATGGTAATGTGAGAATCGCATGGATACAAACATGTTTGGTATGCATTTTTAAGACTCAAGATAAGCTAACCTCATGTGTGCCATTATGCTCAAAAAGCATACACATATGGTAGCAAACATAGAGACCACAAGTGCACTTATCCGCTGATGGCTGTTGATGGTACTGAAACCACAAAATTAAAAAATACATGTAAATAAAATAATAAATGAAGTGACACATGAGAGCAAAACAATAGTATAGGGTGGTTGGAGGAATGTACCTAGACACTACAACATGGTCCAACTTCACAAATTTGGACCACTTGTGTTTAGTGTACAAACTAGGTGGATGTAGTTCAATTTGTCAAAAGTTGGTATTTGCCATCAGAAAAGATAAAAACTGAATATGTGCAAAATAGTAACAAACAACATTTACCAACTTAAGGATGCAACACAATTCTACATACTCTTCACCTTTTGATTTTGAATTAATGTACCATATCTTGTCAAACTTTGATAGAATAACTACAAAAACCCAATGAAAACCAATGTTATAGGGCAACCAGATGTAGTCTTTGTCCTTGAAAGTTTGTAGAATTGATTGTAAGTTCTCCATGACTTTTCCAATATACTTATTTTTCTAAATGTCTCCCTTACTGATTTTTGCTAGTTTTAGAAAGCAACATTATTTGTTAGTTAACATGGTTTTGCTCTCACCTCAAGAGTTTACAAAAAATAGTGATTAAAATTTATGTTTTAATCACATTAATAATGAAGTGTGAATGACATTAATAAATGCACTTAAAGTCCATAGCATGAAAGGGCATGTACAATAGTCCACAGCTGTTGTCTGTTTGACGTTGTTGCATGTTTGACAGTTAAATAGACAGTTTTACAATGGGTTGTCTATTTTAATGTCTTTGTAATATTTAATGTTTTCTCTGGTTGGTGTTCTTTTACATGGGAGCACGAGCCAAAGCAGTAGACGAGATAGTAGACAGCAACACACTCTTTCCTCATTTAATGAGGGCCACGTAATCTCATTTTGCTGATGTGGACTCAAATAGAATGTGTTGTCAAACCATTGTACATGCCCTAATACAACAAACCCTCCATCTGTAGCAAATAGATAATCATTCCCATACATATAAGTGATCTAGAGTTTTTTCTCGTGCTTGACTTTTGAAATAGTCAAGTACCATTGATGTAGCACATAAGCGTGTTTTCTGGCCATTGCTAATTATTCATTAATTGTTGAGGAACGGCTGGCCAAACTTGTATCCTTGATCTCCATATGTCTTTATTTTGTGCACTATTGTTAATGAACCTGTCTTGTATGAGTAGGAAGAAAGTCGCCAGTTCTTATTAGTGCGAGGTGGAGACAAGTAAATTCCATCTTGCTAGGGCTAGCCCTTGCAAAGAGTTGGAGGGTTCAACCAGATGTCACTCATCTTCCATTGCATGAAGTGAAGATGGGCGTGCAACACAGTTCGAATTTCTTGGTGAAGGGGAACTTGAAGGTGGCAATGTCTAGTGTTTGGATGGACTAGGTCTATCTGGACTACGACATATCCTTCCAATATCTGAAAAATGATTAAGTGAAGTTTAAAACTAAAGTGTTGAAGACATCAATCTAAGAAAGGGTCAGCCAAAACTTATATTGGAAATATTAGAGACATTGCTCAATTCAAGATAGGATATCACATCCAGTGGGATAACATAAACATAAGATATCAATTGGCAGGCACTCTAAAGGGGCACCCCTTTACTTTCAATAGGATATCACATTCAGTGGGATTTTCTACCATGAATAGACATAGCTCAATTGGCAGGGGCTCAAAAGACACACAACTACTGTCGATTCCCATTGGGTTAACACTAGGTGGAACATGGCTTTGTTGAGACTGCATGGCCATCTTCTTATTGGATGTCCTCCTTGTATTTTTTCCATTATTCTCGGCTGCCACAATTTTTTAACTATTGTAACTTTATAAACCACATACAGGTCCCGGGTCCTCTTGATTTTTCAAGGCCAACGAAAGTGTGTCTTCCTCTTTAGTACCATGGTGGTTACCATGTGTAAGAATCGACTCCTGCGATATAACAAACCTAAATAATTTAGCTAACTTTTATGTATGATAACTACCTTACTTAGATATAGTGGCAACTGTTTAACTAGTATAACACACTATACAACTTGTTGAACCCCTTCACCATGATGATGGCCTGGCCACTAAGGACTTGCCTCTTCTTGCTAGCAACCAATTACGGAAAAGAAATGGTGGGATATTCGCACGACTGGAGAAAGGGCCGCTAGTACCGGCCGGTAACCCCTTTAGTACTGGACGCTTGCCCGGTACTGGGTACTTGATACTAAAGGGGGTACCTTTTAGTACCGGGCACAGCGCTCGGTGCTAAAGGCAGCCCTTCAGTACCGGCTAGTAACACCAACCGGTACTAAAGGGGGGTGGGGCGCCACTGTAGAAACCACCACCCTTTAGTACCGGCTGGTGTCTGGTTGGTTGTCTTTTATAAAAAATTACTCTTTTTTTCTTTTGTTTTATTTTGTTTACATACTCATACTTGTAGTCCTACATATATCTATACGTCACTATATGTACATATATATGTAAATTTGAGAAACTTATAATGAAATAATATACATTAATTACATATGATACACATCATATGTATTACATCACTCAGAGTCATGACAGCAACACACGTTTAGATTGGAACCTTCATAATATAATTCTCCCTTAGGATCTACAACTTGCTCGCAAATGAATCCACAAAGCTGCTCTTGAACTGCTCTGATTCGGTCTGTCGGCAGTACTCCGTCCCTTACCTTCATCATCTAAAAGTGAGAAACATATTGTCATAAGAAATAGGATCGACTTACTCAGTGTCAAATAGAAAATAACAAGACTTACAAATAATTAAAAAATAGAAACATACTTTAAGCTCATCCTTCATTATGGGGGTGCTACCAATAAGGGTATGGAGGTTGTCCAGTACGTAGTATCTGCAATGATTGTTTCCAGATTCTTGGTGCAAGCACTTGTTGGGTGGAAAAGTTAATTAATATATAAAAATGGTATGGAGAAAAATTTGAAGAGATGTGCAGTTTGAATACATACCAGAAAGTCAGTTTTGAAGTTGAGTGTCTCCTTGAATGCACTAGGATGATGTTGATGAAATTTCCTCCATACTTGCTGAAACGTGTCTATAAGATTTTGGTAAGCACTCTGTGGTTTTCTAAGAGATTCAAGCACGTAGACCCAGCTTCGATCAATGCATATGACTAGAATTATCCAATGGAAGCTGTAAACACAAAGGCATATAATTAACATCAATTTACAAACTTTGGGAGGAAATGAATATAACCAATAATGTTACAGGAAAAGAAAATAACTCACTCAAAGTTGTATGAAAAAAGTATCATTTGCACGCAATTTTGCTTATCCATGAAATGATATATGTTCTTCGCTATCCTAATCGGTAACTTTCTCAGGCTATCCTCGTTTATGATTTGATGATCCATAAAGTCGTACTTGTACAATCCATTGAGTCGATAGTGACGGATCTCCATACTACAAGAAACACAATAAAAGAGGGATAAGACTTGCAAACAAAATATATAACATTATTATTCTGTGGAAAAGTGTCACACCCGGATTTACAAAGGAAATCCGAATGCTACTATATGTGTACCCAGGAAGTCTTTACACACATATAGCTCAGAAATGAATATCAAAGAAAGGGAAAACAGTGCTCTCATAACAAGTCTTACATCACAGGCATTACATTTATTAACGAGTTTATCAAAGTAGCGGAAGCCTGACGAAGACTAACTCCAGAACATCTCCGCAGGGACTCTGACTGGGGGAATGCACTGCCTAGAAGTCCGGGAACTCCTCGGGGAAGACAAAAGCATCCACTGGCGGCTCATCTGAGTACCCATCCGGGATTTTGTTGATATGAAGCAAGTGTAAGTAATCCATCTTACTTAGCAAGCATAACATGATTAAATGAGGCTCAAAAAGGCTAGACAAGGTTTAAACTGCGGTTAGCATTTTTAGTTGATTGATTTTAAAATTAACCTGAATTACTAGAATTATATGACAACCCGGTTGTAACCCACATTATGAAAAACACGTGAGATATTATAAGTAACCAACATCATCATTAACCATTACTTTAGAAAACAAGGAACCGCTCGAAAAGGATCCAGGCCGCTCTTGACCGTGAGCACGGCTGTTATAACAGTTTTACACTCTGCAGAGGTTGTACACTTTCACCACCGGTCGTGATCCCCCTTGCCTTGGGCACGCACTCCCTTCACACCACGTGAAATGAGTATAGGGTTTCACTACGAGACCTTTCAAAAGACACCCTAGCAAGCTAGTGGCCGCTACGGTTTCCTGACAGGCGCATGGACCCCTCCAGGCTCCAGCCAAAACATCACACAAATCCATCACACACAAACCCCAACGAGAACTGACCGAGGTCCACACTTAAACCTGGCAGCCCCACTTGCGCCTTTCGGTAACCACTAGACAAGCTAGAGCCGTACAGTTTACTTAGTCAAGACCAGAGCCATGTGGTTCCTGTGGTTGTACGGTTTTCCTGGGTGGCCGCTTTAAGATCGGAACCTTAAAAAGAGACGCTTAGAGCAATGCAAACACATGCTCAAGCTCCCTAAACCAAGTTGCTAAAAAGCATATTTTAATAAGGTTCCAAGTATATCATTAGTCATGATTATTATTTCATAACGAACATTAGCGGTTGGCAAGCATAGCAACAACTAACATATCTACCCATATGCATAAACCCAAGGTAACAAGGTAAATAGGATAAACAAGTCTAGTCAATCCTATGGTTTAACAAATTAGACACATGCATGAATGAATAACATGATTATAAAGTGAATAGGTATCAAGGATAAATCATGTTACACTTGCCTTCCTCAAAATATTGCTGCTGATCTTGGTCTTCAAACTCTTGATCAAAGCCGGCTTCGTACTGCTCGCTCTCTAAACAAGCATTCCAATCACCACACATACACCATCACAAGCCAGTACATGCATACAAAAGTATATCTATTAGAACAGTACATCATACAATAAAAACAGAAACAAAAAGGCTATAAAACTAATCTACGCATTTCTACGAACACAACAACGTGAAAATCACTCTAATCGGACTTACGGTGAAGAAACTACGCTAAAAACAAGATAACGGACTATCCTGCGATAAACCGAGGACTTAAACGTAATTAACCGTAGATCCTAGGGGGTACCAGAGAAGTTTCCTGAACTGAGAAAGGACGGCGGGTTGATTGTGGAAAAACTCAGGGTCTCTTTAGAGAAAAGGCCGAAGGGGTATGTTTCAATCTAATCCTGGCCGTCGGATCAAGGATGGATGGCCGGATTTTTATGAAACGAAGGGGTATCCTTAATCTAATCTGGGCCGCAGAACGGAGATCGGACGGCCCAGGAAGTTTTTGCTTGGTCCGGATCGGCACAGGAAGGGGCGAGCCGGTCTTCTGCCGGTTTTTTTTCCGCGAGGGCGCCGGTTTCGTCGATCTTTTTCGCGAGAACAGGCCCCGGCGGCCGTTCTGCTCGCCGGCGTTGGCCGGTCTGGGGCCTGGGACCTCTGATTCGCGAACGGAAAGAACCAGGAGGAAGAGGGAGACGACAAGAACCTGTTTTGAGTGACCTCGGCGTTGATCGGGCACTGAAGCAGGCGTGCGACGGCGAGGGGCGGTCGGGGTTCAGTGTTGGCTCGGTTCTGTCCTCGGAAGGGAAGGCTGCAGGGCGTTGCCGACTCGTCAAGGGATTCCTGCGCCCGAGATTACGGGAAGGAGGTGATCAAGAGGGCGTCCAAAAAGGAGAAAGACGACGACGATGCTTCATACCTGACGAACTCCGGCGATGAATTGTCGGCAGCAAGGATCACTGGTGGCGATGGGAAAAGAGATTGGGGAGTGGGGGAACCAGAGGGGGATGGGGAGGAGCTCGTCCAGAGGTTTTGCAGGAGGGGGAAATGGCTCTGGACTGGGAACCAAAGGGCAGGGCGACGGTTTCTGGGTTGTAAATGCCGTAATGGCAATTAGGAAAGGGAGGAGACGCGGTATCTGGATTAAAAAGGGAGGCGTCGGTTTCCTGCGTGATGCTCGTGAGGGAGAAAGGGCGTGCGTGATGGGGTGGGCCGGCTTGGGCTGGGTCCAAGGATGAAAGAGAGAAAGAGACAGGCCCGGCCGAACGGGTTTAAGGGTTTGGGCCGAAAGGAAAAGAGGAGAAAGAAAGCCGGGCCGGGTTTGGATTTGGATAGGGTTTTAGGGTCGGGTTCTCGGGTTCTAGGACTAGCACACAAAACACTCAGACAAGAAAACAATGCATCGGCATGAAATGCACAAACAAGTTTCTAAACCTAGGGTTGATTTTAATTTCCGAAAAGGTTTTAATATTTACCTAAATTTGTAAATGCACACACAAGAACTTAGCAATTTAATTACTATTTTAGAAAAGAAATTTTCAGGGTGTTACAAAAAGATAAATTAACTCACAGAATCCGGAGGCTGATGGAAAAGCATGTATAATTCCTTGAAATTTATCCATATCAAGTCTTCCCCATGGAAATAGTGTTCATCTCTGAAACGAGCAGCGAACTCTTCCAGACCTATTCCTGACTTTCTCATATACCATTCATGCAACCTCCTCAATTGTGTTGGTAGATAGTCTACATCTGTGGCCACATAAGAGAATTCCCGAGCTTGAAGTGCCATTTTCCTCCGCCATCATACATAGGAATATGGTCCTCAAGGACATGCTGATCATATTCTGTAAGCACCTTTACCGGTTCAATGGATTGCTTTGCTTGCTCTCCGAGCTGGGCAACTTGCTTTCCACTCTTCTTTTCATGTACCTGTCTCTCACTTGCCTTTATGAGAGTGCGGTCGTAGTCTGATATCTTTTTCTTTGGAGGTAGAGGCTTACCCTAGTCAAGAAAGAACTTCATGGTGCTTGGATCAATCTTTTGCTTCTTTTCAGGCTCTGGCTTCACAAAGGGTGCCTTTACCTTAGCTGCCACTTGTGCCCTGATTTCATCATCAGTTTTTCATATGGTAGCTTTTTAGGCAACGGCTTCTCTTTGGTTTCCTTTTCCTTCTTCTACTTAGGCTTGAACCAAAGGCCGGGTCCTTTGCTCTTTCTGGCAATAGTTGGGGCCTCTTGCGAATGGATCATGGCTGGAGGACTCATACTATGCTCGAGGCTGAACGCAGCAGGAGCTAGAGGACTCAGCGATGGGTCCGGGTTGAATTGAGCTGGAGCTGGTGCTGGCGGACTCATGCGTGCTGGAGGTGCTCTTGAGCTCTAAGGAGACGACCCCAAGTCCATGGCAGTTATAACAAGAAAATCTGATGAAGCGCTTCTGCCATAGAATAAAATTGTGGACAGCCTGGCCTAGATTCACCTCCCTGTCATCTCCAGGAATATCAACCTCGAGATCTTCCCACCCTTTGACCACTCGGTCCAACCCAACTCTAGCATATCCCAACGGAATTTCAGATCCATGATATGTATGTCCAGGCACGGCATAAGCAAAACCCACCAGGGCATTCTTGTATCTAACCGGAGTAACAAGCTCACATGTGGTCTTCTTAGTGATGTCCTCCACGGGGTAGCATACTGGTTGGCCTTGCTGCACCATGTCGCCCTCAATAGTTCCTCCGAGCTCCGTGGAAACCATGCTGCCACGCCACTGAGATGCATCCACTTGATCATGAATAGTGGCCGCCGTTGATCCCTGCTGCATGGCCAGTTGCCGACTTACTTCTTGAGCCAACCTTTGGTCGTGAGAGGCCACACGTTCCTCTAATATGCGAATCTTCTCATCTTGATCGGCTTTGCGTCTGTGTCGGCTTCTGTATGTTTCAATATCCTCTACAAATGCAACCGTCCATGGAACAATGCCTTTGCCTCAACAACGGTCAGTGTGCTCTAGAGTCCGAAGGGCATAAGTTAGCTCATCTCTTTCTCTATTAGGATGGAATTCCCCTCTGGACTTAGCCTCCACTACTGCCTGGATCCTTTGCGCTGCATCTTTTATCTTTTGAGAAAAGACGCACGCTCCTCGTTCGAGATCTAGAGAGCCGCCATGAGCATAATACCAATTCCTAGCTCGGTCTGGCCATTCCAAAGTCTGTGGTATGATGCCTCTTCCAATGATAGCTTGTTCCATCTTGTTCCATTTATCGATCGCAGTCTGGTACCCCCCTGAACCAAGGTGGTGGAAGTATTGCTTCTTACGCGCATTCTCCGTGTTCCGAAGTACTACCTCTGCACAATCTTTGGACACCTTGTACTACACAAATGATTCCCTCTTAATTTTCTATGCTCTTTTTCAAAATATGGTTCAAGCCCTTTCGTGATAAATTTATTGTTAAGATTTTTCTTGAAGGTCTAGAAAGCAGTGGCAGCCTTTCCTAGAGCCTAAACCTTACATTCTTCTTCTTCACCCTCGGGGAATGTGAAGTACTATTTTAGCTCTGTCCACAGCATGTCCTCCATTTGAAGGATGACACTATTAGCATCAGATGCCTTAATCACTCTCCAGTCCTTGAAACTGATCGGGATGCTGTCTCTAACAAGAAATCCAATCTGATTGACGCATTTGGCTCTGGCATGTGTTGGTGTAGTAGGTTGACCCATTGCATCGACTACAGTGATGATGATATGACTCTCCAAATTTCTCGTCGGGCCTCGCTTCCGTTTCGGCTGTGATGATGACCCGGATGGCTAAAAAGAAAATCTCCATTATTTCCAAAGAATGGAAAGTAAACCATGGAAAGTGAATAATTGTTCCTATGATGAGTTCTTAATTTGCATTGGTACCTCATTGGCGTCATTTCCTTCACCAGGAGGATTTCCTTGATTGCCATCACCAACATGTCCTGACATGTTAAGGTACATGTCAGTATTGCTGCCATCGGGGTTTGAGTTCACATATTCGGTTCCTGCCCTTATCGACTCGAACAATATTTCCTCATCTGCTCGAGCGTCTGGTAGGAACTGAGAGCATCAGGCAACAAGCTCGTCACTTCGTGCTCGAGCACTCTCGTCCCTTCAAGGGTCCATTTCCTATATCATAATATTAAACATTTGCATAAAAATATCTCTAAAATTTTCTATGATTTTATGTAATTTCCTATAATTTTTTTAGTTTGTGTATTTTTTGATTTAATGTGACATTCCATATGCAATAATAAGACATACAAAACACAAAATAATAAATGATCTCTTTATATCATTTTCTAAGGTTTATATGAATTTCTATTCAATAATATATTAAGACATACCACGCAAATAAAAAACAAAAAAATAAATATAAAGCATCTCTAAAATTTTCTATGTTTTTATGTGATTTCCTAAAATTTTCTTAGTTTTCGGCATTTTTTGATTTTATGTGACATTCTATGCAATAATAGACATACCATACAAATACCATACAAATATAAAAACACAAAATAACAAAGGATCTCTTTGTATCAATTTCTACTCAATAATATAAGCTCTTGATTGTGAAGATTAGGGACACCTTTAGTGCTTAGTGAGTAGCAAGTGTGCATCCACCTTTGTCTCTTGTCTTGTGCAAGTCAAGTGAAGTTATTGCTTGTTACTCTTGGTGATCGGCATCACCTAGACGGCTTGGTGGTGGTCTTCTTGGTGATCCCTCAAGTAGGCATCTTGTGAGAGGCCCAAGAAGGTATACAAGGCGTTTGGAGTCTGCCGTTCCGGAGGGGACAATCGACATCCACTAGAGAGCATTTGATCCTCGTGTTGGATCAAGGGGGAGCAACACCCTCATGTTGGGTGCTCCAACGAGTACTAGGGATGATGAGGACATGACAACCATGGATATGGCCATAATTATTTGTTTTAAAGGAGTCCAACATGGATGTCCAAGTCAAGAAGAAGGCCTAAAGCTAATTCAGTTTGAGTCCCCAAGGTGGAGGCCCAAAGCAACTCAAGTTCGAGCCCACCTCAGAGTCCAGGAGTAGCACGCACTAAAACGACGCCCAGGTCACATATGTAGTCCATTTTGGACGTTCTTTATATGGATGGAAGGATAATTTCATAGAGCTTCCAATGGGGACTCCTCTTATTAGTGGAACCACCTCTTGATTTATATTTGTCACATGATGATTTTATTGATGTTTCATGTGATAAAGATGAATTGTGTGATAATGCTTCAGTTTTACATGTTTTCCAACCAAACACTTGTGCTGAACCTAAACATGTTATGCATATTGCTTGTGCCAATGATGAGCTAAAACTGTTGTTTTCTTTACACACTTTGGATTACACTGAATTTGATGTTTTGTGTAATCTAGATTGTTTGGAAGAGATACTTTTTAGATATGCTGATTTGCCTTGGTTTGATAAACATACATATCATGTTGTTGGCAAATATGACAACAAAGGACAATATATGATACATAAAGTCTACATTCATAACAATATAAATTCTCCTTTTGTTGTGCAAGATTGTGATCGATTAGAGGACAGCCATAATAAAAATATATTCACATGTTCCTCTAGTAGTTTTGTCTCCCAAGAAGGGGAGCATTGTTGGTTGCTATCTATGCTTGCTGATGCTGAATTTTCTGATATACGACCATCTAGTTCTACTTTGTCTTTTGTTAGTACTAATCTTTTGCAGGATAGTGTTCACCAACATTGTGTGGATTTTCGATCATGGATCATACATGCTTGCTGATATTTTTATGCAAGATGACACACTACACAGTTGGAAAGATGTAACATCCCTTCTCAGAATTATTGTGGTTCCTTTTGTTTTCACAACCCCGTTCTCTTTTGTGTAGTACAGGATCGGTTTCGAGTACAATCGACACCGAGGATGGCTTTTCGTCAAGAACGGGAGAATGATGAGGACATGACAACCATGGATATTGCCATAATTATTTGTTTTATAGGAGTCCAACATGGATGTCCAAGTCAAGAAGAAGGCCTAAAGCTAATTCAGTTCGAGTTCCCAAGGTGGAGGCCCAAAGCAACTCAAGTTCGAGCCCACCTCGGAGTCCAGGAGAAGCACGCACTAAAAACGACGCCCAGGTCGCTTACGTAGTCTGTTTTGGACGTTCTTTATATGGATGGAAAGATAATTTTATAGATCTTCCAATGGAGTCAGTCACACATCAAAATTCCTTCTGATTCAAAGGGAATCGTCAAAATAATTAGACGTCCAGAATCTGTCAGGGTGCTGCGCCACCGTCTTTTGGGCTGTTAGCCCGTGTATCGTGTTGGAGCCCATAGGGGCGAGTCCAGGGGGTCATGTACGACCTAGCCCTCATATATTCAGTAACCGTCGCCACATTAGGGTTAGGGTTTTGTTTAGTCAAGTTTTCGAAGTCAAAACTGTGATAGATTCATTGTAACTGTGGCGACAAGTCCGTTTACAGTGATCCAGGGCCCTCGTTCTTGTTCTACAACCCTGTGGTGATTAGTCCTTTGTTGATCAGAGCTCAAATACCATATTTTTCGCTTCATACAGATCTACAATTTTAGATTGCGTGTTTTCACTTTCTTGCTTGTGTTCTTTGATTCGCTTGCAGGGAAAGCCTTCTTGGCGAGGTCAATCAAGTTGTGCTTGGTTGATAACCAACGGAGCAGAGGTGTAACGGTTGCAGGGTTCAAATTGTGTTTGATTTGAATCCGGATCGCCAACGTCGAGTTCTCCACCAATCGAAATTACACTCTACCTCTCGGAAGATCGGCCAGCCCCTTATCAGGAGAGTGCCGACTCTTGATACCTCGGGAAAAATCCGGCCTTCTAACTCTCTCTTTACTTTTGGAAATTTACATTTTTGCATTTATATTTCCGCATTTACTTTCCTAGAATTGCCATGCTAGACTAGGTTTGGAACTAGGTTGCAAAACTCCTTTTATCGACTAGATAGTCCCACTTGCTAGGAATATGCACATGGGTGAATTGGCTTGATTAGGTGTTTAATTCCACAAAAATTTGTTAGAAGCCTAATTCACCCCCCTCTTAGACATCTTGATCCTTTCAATTGGTATCAGAGCCTCGTGCTCTTCGATTAGGCTTCATTGCCTAGAGTAAGATGTCTAACGGGGATTGTCCCCCTCCCTTGTTCGATGGCGATGATTTTTCCTATTGGAAAATTTGTATGGAGGCCTATCTTGAGGCCATCGATCCTGGTGTCTATCATGTCGTTGTGTATGGTTTTCCTGAATCTAAGAAAGCCAGCGCTGTCACTCCTAAGGAGTCCAACGCTTCCAAGTGGAATGCTAAGGCTCGCAACATCCTCTTCATGGCATAAGTAAAGAGGTGTTCAATCGTGTGCGTAGTAGTAAGAATGTGAAAGAGCTTTGGGATAAGTTGTGCAACATGCACACCGGCTCTAAGGATGAGCATGAGGAGTGCCATAAAGTTATCATGGATAGAATTAATGCTTTCAAAATGCTTCCTCATGAAAATGTTAATCAAATGTGCTCTCGCTTTGGTGTTCTTGTAGAGCAATTGAATGATCTTGATATGGGAAGAATGGAAAGTATGGATATCATAAGAAGAATTCTTGGTATTCTACCAAAAAAAGAAGTATGCCAACATTGTCACATACTTCCATCAAGTTGATCTCAAGCTTGTCACCATTGCTCAAGTTCTTGGAAAGATTGCCGGCCATGAGATGTATATGGGTATTTGCCAAGGTGAAAGCACCTCCTCCTCTAAGAATGATATTGCATTCAAGGCAAGCAAAGAGAAGAAGGTGGCTATCAAGAAAGACTCAAGTGATGATGAAAGTGATGATGATGTTGATCTTGCACTCCTTATGAAGAGAACAAACAAGATGCTCAAGAAGCTCAACAAGAAAGAAGTAAACTTTGATTACAAGAAGAAGAAGTTTTTCACAAATGACAAGAAAAAGTCCCTCAGGTACATGCCATGCTACAATTGTGGTGTGCGTGGTCATTTGGCAAATGCATGCCCTCTTCACGACAAAAGAAAGCAAAAGAGCAAGAATCAAGAGAAAGAAAGTGATGATGAGAAAGACCACAAAAAGAAGCATCACAAGGGGAAGAAAGATGAGAAGAAGAAGCATCACAAGAAAGGCAAGAAGAAAGAAGCCAAGGCTTATATTGGAAAGTAGGTGACTGATGTTGAAGATTCAGATGATTCTTCCTCCTCTTCAAGTGAAAGCGAAAATGAAGTCATTGACGGTCTTGCTATCAAGGCTTCTGTTCCTCCACTACCAACATCACTCTTCTTCACATCAAGCTCACACATTTGCCTCATGGCAAAAGGAGATCACAAGTTGAGCAAAAGCAACCATGACTTTAGTGATGATGATGATGCTAGTGGTATTGATGATGACGAGTATGCACAACCTTCCTATGATGAGCTAGTTGAAACTCTTAATGATTTTAATGAGGCCATCATTAATTCAAAGAAAAAGGTTGAAAAGCTAAAGCTAATCAAGAACGAGTTAATGAACAAGTGAATGAGCTTGAGGCTAGCAACTTAGATTTCAAAGGTACTCATGATGATTTGATGAAGTCTTACAATGAACTCAAGTCAAAGTATGGAAGTTTGAAAAAATAATTTTCAAGAGCTCAACACTAGTTACAAGAATCTTGAGTCCAACTTTGATGCGATGACAAATGAGAAGTGTGTTGAAGCCTCTCAAGTAGAGAAAGTTGATTGCTCTACTTCATATGTTGACTTGCTTGATTTGCCCAAGAATTCCTCCATTTGTGATATGTGCAATGCCAAGAATATTGTTGTTGTGGAATTATGCAATGATGAGATCTCCTTTGACAATGATGTGCTCAAGAGAGAAAATGGATCTCAATAGTTTGCAAACTCAAGTGCCACAAGTCAAAATATTGAAGCCACAAGTTGCATAATTCAACAACAAGAATGGATATGATCCAATGTGTCAAGGAACCAAATTGTATGACAACTTGGTCAAGTCAAGTGAGGGCAAGAATGTATTCAAGTATCCTTCTCCTAAGGTCATGGCAAAGCAACCTAAAGCTCCTTCTGGTCCAAGACCGAGATATTGCATGGAATGCAAGAGAGATGGTCACTTGTCCTTTCAATGCAAGACACCTCCTCCCCCAAGCTAGCAAATCACCTAAGACCTATGGATGTCAACTCACTTTATGCATTGTCAAGATTGGGTAATGGCAAGTTTGTTGTGAGGTTTCTTGGCCGCAAGGATAGTTCACGGCCTAAGCAACTTTGGGTGCCCAAGACTCTCATTGCTAGTGCATAAGCTCATCCTCATTGCTCCACTACAAATGTCACATCTAGTTCTAGTTCTATCACTCAAGCTTCCAACAAGGTTTGGGTGGCTAAACCTCAACCTTGATCATGTTTGTGGATGTAGGTGAACTACAAGACCGGAGGACACCATTGGGTCTTGATAGTGGTTGCACTCAACATATGACCGGTGATCCCCGGATGTTCACCACATTGGACGAAGATGTTAGTGGGCATGACAAGATCATATTTGTTGACAACTCAAAGGGCAAGGTTGAAGGATTAGGAAAGATTGCTATCTCCAATGACCATTCACTTTCCAATGTTCTCTTGGTTTATTCATTGAACTTCAACTTATTATCCGTGGCTCATGTTTGTGATCATGGTTTCAAGGTTACATTCACCGATGAGGGTGTGGAAGTCACAAGGAAATCAAACAATGACGATCTCATATTCAAGGGCTTTAGATACAACAATCTCTATCTTGTGGACTTCTCTTCTAGTGAGGCTAGCTTGTCAACTTGCTTATTCACCAAAATGTCAAAGGGTTGGTTATGGCATAGAAGGCTTGCACATGTTGGCATGGGTACTCTCAAGAAGCTCTTGAAGAAGGATTTGGTTCGTGGTTTGAGTGACATAGTGTTTGAGAAGGACAAACTTTGTAGTGCTTGTCAAGCCAGCAAGCAAGTGACAAACACTCATCCATCTAAGGCCTATGTATCAACAACAAGACCACTAGAGTTGCTTCATATGGGTCTATTTGGACCAACAACTTATGTTAGTCTTGGTGGAAATCTATATTGCTTGGTGATTGTGGATGATTACTCAAGATACACTTGGGTATTCTTTCTTCAAGACAAGATCGAAGTGGCCAACACATTCAAGACCTTTACAAAGAAAGCTCAAAATGAATACAAGCAACCTTTGGTGAAGATTAGAAGTGACCATGAGAAAGAGTTTGATATACAAGCATTGAGTTGTATTGCAATGACAGCGGAATCAAGCATGAGTTCTCCACAACCTATATTCCTCAACAAAATGGTGTAGTTGAGAGGAAGAATTGGACATTGATCACTTTGGCAAGAACTATGTTAGATGAATACAACACTCATGAGAAGTTTTGGGCCAAAGCAATGAACACCACATGCTATGCATCCAACTGGCTCTTTCCTCACCGTCTATTGATGAAGACCCCTTATGATTTGCTCATTGGGAAAAAGCCCAATATCTCCTACTTCCGGGTGTTTGGATGCAAATGCTACATCTACAAAAAATAGCACGTTGTGATATTGGTTTTCTACTTGGTTACTCATTGAAATCCAAAGCATATAGAGTATTTAACCATGCCACCGGCTTAGTTGAAGAAACATAAGCTATGGAGTTCGATGAATCTAATGGCTCCCAAGGAGCACATGAAAATTATGATGATGTAGGTAATGAACCATTGAGGGAGGCCATGAAGAACATTCCAATTGGAGCCATCAAGCCAAAGGAGGAAGAAGATGATGATGAAGTTCAAATTGTTGATCCTCCATCTTCTTTATCCATGGTGCCTCAAGTTGATGGTGGTGACAAGCAAGATGATGTTGATCAAGTGGAAGATCCACCTCTTCCACTTGAGGACACTCATGTGCCACAAGATCAAATTGAGACACAAGCTCAAGATGTTGATGCTCCACAAGCCCCTCAAGATGTGGTTGAGAGAAGACACAATCCAAGAATTTAAGCTCATCCACAAGACCTCATCATTGGATGTCCAACAAAGGGGATAAGACCTCGAATAACTCAATATAAAAACTTTTGCGAGTTTAATGCGTTTGTTTCTTGCATTGAACCTTCCAATGTAGATGAAGCTCTCAAGGATCCGGATTAGGTGAATGCAATGCATGAAGAATTGAACAACTTCACCCGCAATGATGTTTGGAAACTTGAAGAGCGACCCAATAATGCAATAGTGATTCGAACCAAGTGGGTGTTTCGCAACAAGCAAGATGATCAAGGTGTGGTAGTGCAAAACAAGGCAAGGCTAGTTGCAAAGGGGTTCTCTCAAGTTGAAGGATTGGATTTTGGAGAGATCTTTGCACCAGTGGCAAGACTAGAGGCAATTCGCATTCTTCTTGCTTATGCTTCAAGTCACAACATGAAGCTATATCAAATGGATGTGAAGAGTACTTTCTTGAATGGATATATCAATGAGCTAGTCTATGTTGATCAACCACCGGGTTTTGAAGATGCAAGATATCCCAACCATGTCTATAGGTTGTCCAAGGCACTTTATGGTCTTAAACAAGCTCATAGAGCATGGTATGAGCACCTTAGGGACTTCCTCATCACAAGAGATTTCAAGATTGGCAAAGTTGACACAATACTATTCACTAAGAAGATTGATGGAGATCTCTTCATTTGTCAAGTATATGTTGATGATATCATCTTTGGCTCAACAAATGAAGACTTTTGCAAAGAGTTTGGTGATATGATGTCAAGGGAGTTCGAGATGTCTATGATTGGAGAGCTCACATTCTTCCTTGGGTCTCAAATCAAGCAACTTGAAGAAGAGACTTTCATTTGTCAAGAAAAATATACCAAAGACCTTCTCAAGCGCTTCAAGATGGAAGATTGCAAGGGCATCTCTACACCAATGGCTACAAATGGACATCTTGACCTAGATGAGGGAGGTAACCCAGTTGTTCCAACTCTCTACCATTCTATGATTGGTAGTTTGTTATATCTTGCTGCATCTTGGCCCGATATCATGTTTAGTGTTTGTATGTGCGCTAGATTCCAAGCCAATCCTAAGGAGGTACACTTAGTAGCCGTGAAAAAAATCTTTAGGTACCTCAAGCTCTAACCAAGCATTGGCCTTTGGTAAATTCTGATTCGGATTATGCGGGTTGCAAGGTTGATAGGAAAAGCACCTCCGGAGGGTGCCAGTTGCTTGGTAGATCACTTGTTTCTTGGTCTTCTAAAAAACAAAATAGTGTTGCCTTGTCAACCGCCGAAGCCGAGTATATAGCCGCCGGTTCTTGTCGTGCTCAAATCCTTTACATGAAACAAACCCTTCTAGACTATGGCATAGTTCTAGAAAGGGTACCTTTGTTGTGTGACAATGAGAGTGCGGTTAAGCTTGCTAACAACCCGGTTCAGCACTCACGAATAAAGCACATTGATATTTGCCATCACTTCCTTAGAGACCATGTTGTTAAGAATTACATATCACTAAAAGGTGTAAGGATGGAAGATCAATTGGCAGATATCTTCACAAAGCCCCTAGATGAGAGGACATTCTCTAAGTTGAGGAATGAGCTCAATGTGCTTGACTTTGCTAACTTCATCTAACTTACTAGTCTAGGGTTGTTTGTGCTTGCATTGCATTTGTATAACTTGTCATATGCATTAGGTGCTTGTCAAACCCTTGCAAGATAGTGATGAGATAGGAAAGGTTGGAGCCGTTTGGTCTCTTGGTTGCTCTAGACTCGGGTGAGGCTCATCATGATCAAGCTTGCAAGGGGATCAAAAGTGACAAGATAGATTTAAATTTATGTCTTAAATTCTTGTCTTGCATATGCATGGTTGTTGTTTTTGTCTTTTAGTTGGCATTTGGTTATGGCACGCATTTAGGGGGAGATCTCTTTGTCTTTGACATTTTTTGAAACTCCTAAGTGTGTAGTGCCCTCCTATGCTTTGGTTTTGGTTTTCTATTGAGAAATGTGTATTTAGACTAAGGCAAAATAATGAAAATATTTTAAAATAAGGGTTTGAGAGAGGTTCCCTTGTCTCTGTCCAAGAATGTGTTTATTTGCTTCTTATTGAACTCCTGGACATGAGATAAGACTTAGTTCAACAAATTCCAAATCAAATTCAATCTAAAAAGTGCAAAATCTGCTTTGACAGCAAGTTACAGTGCTCAGTGGAAGTGTCACCGCAACAATCGGTGATCTGTGGCTGATAATCGTGTCTTCAGCGCATATCATAGGAAGTTGTGGTTCGTTTCAGTGGCTTGACCGCAACAGTCGGTGGTTCTGGTGAAAACTAAAAAAGTTCTCTGGTTTGACGGACTCTTGTGGTGCGGGGTTAACTTTCACCCACCGCAACAATTGGTGGATATCTTCTCTGGTGGCAGTCTAGAAAGCACAGGATGTTGCGGTCCGAACACCATAATGACCGCAACAATCGATGGTTGTGCTGGCAAGCGAATTTAATCTCTGGATTGAGAGACTGTTGCGGTGCGGGCTTCACCCTACCACCGCAACAGTCGGTCCTTTTGAAGATCTGCGCCGTTCTTTCTTCAATCGATCGATCTTGGCCGTCCATTCTCTTCTAACCCTAAACCGCTGCGGTATTTTTCCTTTCACCTGTTACCGCCGGCCGCGGCTTTCCACCTCATCCGTATGCCACCGGTGGCCACCCTCGCGCCCACCCATCACGCCACTACTCGCGCCCACGCATCACCACCACTGCTCGCAGCCGCCGCATCCATGCTGTACCGCAGCACCGCTGCCCGTTCCTGCCGCAGCTGCTTCACCGCTGCACTCTCTAGCGCCGCCATCCACTGCGCCGATCGCCATAGACGGCCACTCTTCTCTCGCCGCCGCAACTCGCAGCCCCCTCAGCACTCATCCACGCCGATGCTGTCATGGACTCCCTCTCCGAGCTCTTCTCTGCGCTCAAGTCTCTCCTCTCTCTCTCTCTCTGAGGTGAATTTCACATTCTCAAATTCGTCTCAATCCTCTCACTCTCTTCTGTCAAGTGATTTTGAATGCTGGATATTATGCTCCATAAATGCCCTATATCATATTTGTGTCATGGATGATTGGATTAGTCTTCAGAGGGGGTCTCTTGAACTCAATATTATGGGGATATGCTGTCCAAATTTTCTATGGGGGCATGGTATATGCATTAGTATGAGAACCTTTTTGTTTATCTATCCCCTCCCATATGCCATATTCTGCAATGATCTTAGAGCTTATGGTTCATGTCAAATTCTATCTCAAATCATGCCATCTCTAGAGCTGGAGTTTATTGCCAACTCTATCAAACTTTCATGTTTATCTCATTTGCTCTAGTTCTATGTCACTTTCTGATGATCAATGCCTTATCTATCTTAGGATTAGGCGTTTTTCCGAGCTCTCACCTCTTTCATGCTTATAGGCTACTTTTCTCTAGAAAATTGCTTATTAATGTGTATGTATCTTCTATTCTTTCTATGCATGCAGGGTGTTCTCGGGCAGTTGTCAGTGGCAGTGGCAGATGGCAGTTGATTGACAGTAGCAGTGGCAGTTGCTCGAGGCCAAGCCTCGGGCGCTTTCTTTGGACGCTGAGGCCAAGCCTCAACTAGGGTCCATGTCAGAGGGAGTATTGGCAGTTGTAGTGGTTTTCTATCAGTTTCAGTGGGCTTCTAGCAGTGGCAGTGGTTTCTTGCAGATCAGTGGCAGTTTTTCTCAGTGTGATTCAGTGATGGCTAGAACCAAGCACCCAGCTCCTGCCAGCAATGGGGATTCGCCTCCTCACCATCCTCCGCCCTCTGACAAGGGCAAGGCGAAGGTTCCCCCCAAGCCGCCGAAGAAGAAGTCGAAGAAGGGTGGTCCACATGACTGGGAGACCACGATGGCAGTGGTCAGGGCGTAGGAGCGCATTGAGGCTGGCGGGCGATCAGCTCAGTTCAGTATCCGCGACCAGGCAGGGTCACCGCCACCGGTTGCCCAAGAGGGTCCTGCTGCTGCTCTTCTATGCTGCTCAGGCCGGGATCATGTGCAGCTGGTTTCTTCACCCCCAGTAGCAGAGCTCTCGACAGCCCGCTTCTTCTGATAGTAGAAGGAAGCGGGCCAGCCTCCCTCGTCCTCCGAGGAATCTGGCTCTTCCGACTCAGATGCTCCATCCTCACGTCTGTCGTCAGTTGAGGAGGTTGCCAGGGCCTCAGCTCGTGTGATTTGGAAATTGGGGATTGAGAATGTGACCAACTGTTTCCTTGCTTGCCGTCTTGCCATAGGGTTGTTCTGGACTCCCTTACAGCAGATCTTTTACAATGCATTCAACCTGGCTCGGGTCTCGCTCTCCAAATTTCACAGGCGGATGGACATTGCACAGAATGCTAGAGCCATACCAGTTGAGCCCAGTGTGGTTAAGTCATATTTCTCCTACATGCCTGGACTGCTTGAGCTCTTCACGTTGCCCACCAAGTTCTGCAGAGAGTGGGTCTGTGTCTTCTACACTACTGTTCGGATGCCCCTTGACCGATCCACGATGACCATCATGTTCCGAGGCATGAAGTATACTTTGAGGCGACAGGACCTTCACGGCCTTCTAGAGCTCCCACTTGACGCTGAGAAGCTCCATGAGAGGTGCTATCCTTCAGCTATTCCTCCTCAGTGTCCTTTGTCTAGTGGAGTTGTGCCACCCTCAGGCGAGCTCATGTCTCCGTGTTTCAGGCAGCCGTTTTGGCCAGCTTCACCTTAGCATCCCATGGATCTGACACCACTGGCTTACGTTATTCTCAAGGCTCTTAGTCACTATCTGCACCCCAGGTCAGGGAACCGTGAGACCATTACAGCTCTATAGCAGTGGCTTCTAGCTCACATTGTTGGTCGTCGGCAGTTTGACATGATAGACTTTCTGATGGCCGAGATTTAGGATGTGATTTCAGATGGGATGAAGGTTGGCCGCACTTTACCATATGCTCACATCTTGACACATGTAATGGCTAACTTAGCAGGTCCTATTGAGGAGAACCTTGCTAAGTTATATGAGAGAGGTGGTGCCCCTTCTTACCTGATCTACAAGGCTGCCAAGCCTAACGACAGACGCAGAGGACAGAGGCCGATAGCGATGATTCGAGAGGCAGTTCCTCTAGAGCAGTGGGCAGATCAGGCAGCAGAGGACCAGGCCCTTCGTGAGGCAAAACACACGTCTGGACTAGAGGTGTTACTTGACATCTCTGACCTCTCTGAGGAGGACAGCTTAGACTCGGAGTACGTGCTTCCAGACTCACCGCCGTACCGAGGAGCTCACGACGCCGAGGCTGGCGGGTCCGGTACAACACCTTCTAAGTTTGTCGACCCCCCAGCCTCCGACGCTCCCTCAACAGTACCTGTTTCAGCTCCTTCTGCAGCAGCACCACCTCCTCTAAGTTTGCCACCTCCTTCAGGCACTTGGACAGGCAGTGGTCAGCATATAGGCTGCCCAGACCGCCAAGGATGAGAAGTACGATCTCCGGTTTGCTGCGATTCTCGAGCAGTAGCAGCGTATGGTTGAGGAGCAGTGTCGCATGGCCACCGAGCTGGAGGCACAACGATGATAGAATGAGATGTACTTTCAGCTCCTCTTCCAGCAGGTTGGGATACAGATGCCTTCACTACCGCCGACTCCAGCTCCAGTTCTTCCTCAGTTACTTCAGAGTCCGGCTAGGCCAGCACTTGAACTAGTTTCGCCGATCAGACCCATGGCCAGTGTTGGTGGTTTTGTCCCGCCTCCTCCGATGTGTGAGACCCTGCTTCCAGACATACCATCTCAGTTCTCGACACCGGAGGCCTCGTTGCTCACAGGCTTCACCAGTTCAGCTGCTCAGGCATCTCCTACAGTTTCAGTCTCTGCCTCAGTGCCAGCTAGAACTTCTTCAGTGTCGAGGTCCCTTGAGGCCTCCTACTCACAGCGGACAAACGAGAACACACCTGACCGGCTGACCCGTAGCAGATTGTTACTGAGATCTTGACTACAGGGCAGCCTCAGCAGCTCGACGACCAGACACTCACAGCTCCAGTGACGACAGACTCGACTTTGGTCACTACAGAGGTCGTTGGTTCCACTTCAGCTCCACAGACTCTGACTATAGATGCAGAGACCGAGGACCCCGTTGACGCAGCGTTGAGGACCTTGACTCCGTCTCCCGAGGACACCGCCGCTCAGACTCCTCCTGTTCCAGCTGCTTAGATGGTTTTGGTGCTTAACGCCAAAGTGGGAGAGGTCAGGTGTCACACCCGATTTTGTAAACAAAACCGAATGACTATCATATGTGCGCCAGGATCAAGTTTACACACATATGAGACTTCATCAGTGATATAAAAGACAGTGCAAAACGTAAATAGAATTAAATACCATTATTACACTCACGTGAAGCGAATAACTAGCAGCGGAACTTCAAAACTTCTCCACAGGCAGCTGACTGGGGGAACACGTATGCCTAGAAACTCCAAAATACTCCACTGAAACTTCTGTCTAAGCCTGAGCCGCAGATAAAGCAAGGTTGAGTACACTTATGGTTGGTACTCAGCAAATGTAGAGCAAAAGCAAATGACATGCAAAGGCTTATCAAGGAAAAGCTGGCTAATTAAACTGCTTAAGCACTTTAGTTAGTCATATTTTATTTAGCAGCATAATTACTAAGATATAAGTATATACCAACCCAATTAAGCATATGGTAAACCATAAGCATCATCATCAACATAAATAAACCAATTTAATTCTTCTTTCGATATATTAATCATGTGAGGGTCCAGGCCGCTCATGACCGCGAGCACGGCTATTGCAATAGATTTAGACACTCTGCAGAGGTTGTACAGCTTTCCCCACAATTCGTGTTTCCCATGTTGCCTGAGGTCGCGAGCCTCTTCAACACTTCCTTAGGTGAGGGGCTAGGGATTCACTACGAGGCCTTTCCAAAGACTCCCTCTATGTATGTGTTTGGCCCCTGACCGAACGGGTAATCGGAAGGCGCACCTTCGTTCCCCGCACATCACACACAAACCAAACATCTGCCCAACACACACCTCCAAACACAACATAGAGTTCATCTAGTTACTTAGCCAAGACCAGAGCCATGTAGTATTATGGTTGTACGGGAAATCCTGGGTGGTTCTCCATGTTCCAATTAATCAATGTGGTCTTGGTTTAACATTCTCATAAGATCGTCAACATAGACATATAAAATATATCACAAGATTATTATCTTCACATTTAGTGTAAACCAATCCCATGTAAAGCAACTAAGCAAATACTACCCAACACTAATAATAAAACCCAGTTTGACAAGGCATGATTAAAGAAAACTAGTCATCCTAAATATGGGACCCATCATGATTAAGCATGCAAGCATAGCAAACTACAGTGTATAAGCATGTCATATGGTTATTAGGACTGAAATCATGATCAAGAATACACTTGCCTTAAATCCAGCTATTAACTGCTATGGCTCAGGGTCTTCTCAACTGAAACCTCAAATCACACGAACGATCCTCGAAAACCACGAACGTTGCACCTTCTATTCGTAGCACAGGGCCACATACAAATAAACAATGCAACAAATAAGAAACAGTACACCAAACATGGGCAACAGCACAAAAGGACGGTATAAAGGTATAGGTAAAGTCCTTACGGTCACGTGAGCTAAGAATCACTCGAATCGGAGTTGAAACGGTCAAGATAGGGCCAAAACGGTGTTCCAAGGACTTAACTGCGAAGAACAGGAATTTCAGGGGTTAGATTGTAGAAATCCGAGGGCATATACATAATTATGTATATAACTTCAGGGTTTAACTTATAAAAGAACCAAGCTGGACGGCGGGTTAGATATATTGAAAGATCGAGGGCTAAACCGAGAAAGATAAGGACCTTTACGTAATTACTTTACACTGGATCTGGACCGCGGGTTTATTACCAACTTTGGCAGGGCCTCTTTAGCAAAATTACCAGGGCTGACCGGTACTCGCCTGGTTTGACTCGGATCTGCGCTGTTGATTGCCAATCGGACGGTTGGGGACTGTCGGGGTTCTCTACCGCCGACAAGTAAATTTCCTACGATCGCGTGTCAGAATCCGGATGGTGACTCGAGAGACAGGGGGTTTTAGACTGGTTCGGGCCTCCGGAGAGTAATACCCTACGTCCAGTGTGTGCCGGCGTTCTCAAGTCCAAGTCTGTAGTAGGGGTGAACAAACTAGTCGGGAGAGGGTGAGGGTCCCAAGTCCCTGAGTGATGCGAATGAGTGTGCGGTGTGTGCTGTGACCGAATGTTCGACTAGTGTTCGAATTGTCCCCCACTGATGTCCCCTTGTCCCCTTTTATAGCTTCAAGGGGAGAAGGGAGCGGGGGGTAAGAAAGGGGAAAATTACACAGGGAGTTACTGCCCCCGGGAACTTCATCCAGCGCCGTCCGCCGAGCCGTACCGGGAGCAGGTGTTGACGGAGTGGGCGCCCCGCCGGACCCGGGATTGTACATCCCGGGTGGTTGGAGTCGATGCCTTCCCGGGTAAGCTCCCGGGTAGTCTCCAGGTCGTGGTTGACTTGCTCGAGGTCCTCAGGCGCTCCAGGTGTCCTGCTCGGGTTCCAGGTGTCGTCGGTGGCTGTCTGGAGTTGTACTTGGGCGCCTGGTGTTGCGCATGCACTCCTCCCAAGACTGTAGCGCTCCTGTTCGGACGAGACGGGCGTCACTGTGGCTGCCGTGGCGAAGGACAGACGCCCATCATGTTCTGACGCGGCGGGTACCAAGTGGGTACGGCGCCGGATGGGCCGGGGCGTGGCCGGGTAGTTTTACCCGAGGAGCCGGAGACCACTCGGGGGCGGAGAACCCCTCGGGCGAGCCGGGAGACCACTCGGGAGCGGAGAACTCCTCGGGCGAGCCGGGAGACCACTCGGAGGCGGAGAACCTCTCGGGCGAACCGCGGGGACCCCTCGGAGGCGGGGAACCCCTCGGGCGAATCGGAGACTCGTCGGGCGGCCTCCGAGGGGTCGCGGCATGATGATTCTGCTTTGGTTTGGGTCTTTAATCTTTGCTTTTTGAAGGGTGGATTATCGTGAGCCAGCGGATTAAGGGTTCAATTGGGTACCCCTAATTCAGACCCTCGTCAGTAGCCCCCGAGCCTGGGGGGGAGACGAAGACTCGCGCCCAGGATGAATGATGGCGTGGATACGGTAAGTTGCAATCTTTCCGGTGGGGGCGCGCGAGCGCACCCGCCGGGTGTAGCCCCCGAGCCTTGGGAAGAGCTGATGCTCTTGTTGAGGCTTTGTGCCCGGGTGGTTTGCCTCGGATGTTGTCGGGGTCGAAGAACTTGTCGGGGGGAGGAAGCTTGTCGGGGAGAGGAAGCTTGTCTGGGACGCCTCTTTGGTGGGCCGGTCAACCGCCTGACCGTTTGACGGGCCGGGAACGGAAGCGTCGGCCCGGTCTCCCGCCGCGTGGGGAGGTGGGCGCGCCTTTTGAGGAGGTCAGGTGAAGCGACGTGCGCACGTCGCCGCGGCGCCAGTGGTGGGCCCGCGCAATTAAGGCAGAGGCCGTTCCGTCTCGCCCCTATTTATAGCCGCGTGCTGCGGCGGCCTCGGGTTTTACCCCAGCCCGAGCTTTCCATCTTTTCGCTGCGCGCTTCGTCTCCTTCGTCGCCGCCACTTGCTTCCTTGCGTCTTTCGCCGCCGTCGCCTCGCCGCCGCGGAGAGCAAGTGACCAAGCCCCCCATCTCGCCAGTGCTTCTTCTTCGGATTGCTTGAAGATGTCGACCTGGGAGCGTTCCCGTGTCTCACGCCGGCAGCTGGAGGGCCTCGCGGCGGAAGGCCTGCTCCCGCCGTTGACGGAGGCCGTGGAGTGGAAGGTGCCCGGCGTCGAGGATTACCCCCAACCGCCGGAGGGGTACGTCGTTTCTTTCGTCGCCTTCCACGAGCGCGGGTTCTCCGTCCCCGCCGGGAGATTCATCCGCGCCGTACTCAATGAGTACGGGCTGGAGCTCCACCACCTCAACCCGAACGGAGTCCAGCAGATGGCGGTGTTCGTCGCCCTCTGCGAGGGGTACCTGGGGATAGGGGCCCATTGGGACCTCTTCAGGTACTTTTTTAAGTTTTCGCTGCACGCCGTGGAGGGCGGAGCCCCCGCGACGATAGGTTGCGCGGTGCTGAAGGCCAAGCAGGGGCGGATGAAGGCCTACATCTCTGGGACCCTGACCAGCTCGAACAAGGGCTGGCACCCGATGTGGTTCTACCTGAAGAACGACAGCCGAAACCCCCTCCCGGCGTACACCGGGAAGACCTTCGAGAAGCTGCCCCCGGAGTGGGCGTACGGGCCCGAGAAGGATCGGCAGGACAAGGTCCTCGGGGACATCTGGGAGGCCCTCGCTCGGCTCCGCGGCGCGAGGGTGACCACGGCGGAAGTCCTCGGCGGATACCTCTCGAGAGGTATCGTGCCGCTGAGGTGGCGCCGTCTCCAGATCTGGGAGATGGTCCAGCAGAACGCCCCCTTTGAGGGGACCGTGACGATGATCCCCCCGCCATCGGGGGACGAGTTGGAACGCCGGGTGACGGCGGCGATGGGGAAGGGTCACGAAGCATATCCTCCCCCGGGCCTCCTCCCCATGCTCCCGCACAAGCGCACCAAGGATCTGGTAAGGTTTTCTTTGTGCATCTTGAATCCCCGAGCGGTTTTTCAGTTGGCTGATCCTGAATTCTTTCAGATGAAGGGCCTCAACTGCACCCTCTCCCGACCGCCACTCCCCGAGGACAAGGCGAGAAACCGAGCCGAGGCCGAATGGGCTAAGGCGAGGAAAGATCGCCGGGAGGAGTGGAAGAAGGGCGAGGTCGCCAAGCGTGAGCGGAACGCCGAGCGATCCAGGAGGAGGAGGAAGGGAGAGGACGACGTCTCCGAGGACGAGGACCCCGAGGAGTTCGTGGAGATCGTCTCGGGGAGCGAGGATGACGAGGAGAGTGACGACGACTCGCCTCCTCAGAAGCTGAAGTCGGTGGTGGTGATGACCGCCGGCGCCTCGTCCTCGGCGCAGCACTCGGGTCGGAGCGGGGGAGGAGGGCCGCTACCGCCGGACTCGGGAAGGGGCGAAGGCTCTCGATCGGAACGGCATCGGCGGTCCTCCGAGGAGAGCCGGCGCGAGAGGCGCAGCCGCACCCCTCCGTCCCCCCGTCACGACCTCGAGAGGGGAAGGAGTTCCCGGCGGGAGACGGTCTCCCCTCGCCGGGATAGGAGCCGGAGCCGGGACCTATCAGAGCGCGCCCACAAGGGGGGCTCGACCTCGGGGGCGTCGCGCTCCCCCTTGCGATTTGCGCCGCGGGACGACAGGCGGCCGCTGTCGGCCCCTCAGATGACGCGGGCGCGGAGCGAAGGGCAGGACGCGCCCCGGACGCCCGTGGCGGAGGCGCAAGCCCCTCCCGCCCCGGTGAGGGTCCCGACAAGGCGGCCGGACTCGACACCGGTCGCGGGGGGAGGTTCATCAGGTCGGGCGGAGCCCCACTCGGGCAGGGACGCCGCAGTCGCGCCCGTGGCCCCTGCCCCACCGGTGCTGGCGGGATCCAAGCGGCCCGCGTCCCCGCCAGCCCCAGCGCCAACGGGGTCCAAGCGGACGCGGAGGATTGCGTCGAGGTGAGTGATGGCCCGACTTTCTCGAATGGTTTTGGCTTTTCCTGTAGTTACTATTTTTCCCAGCCGGGCTTTGCTGACTTGTAATGAACCAGTCGGGTCGACACTTCGCTCGAGGTGGCGCCGAGGAAGACTCTGCGCTTGGCGGCGCCGTTGCCGGGGCCTGCGGCGGGGCAGGCTGAGCAGGCGACACCGGAGCCCGCGGCGAGGCCGGCCGGGAAGGCGGTGGTGGAGCCTGCGATGGAGCGGGCCGAGGTGATTCCGCCGGTGCCCTCGGCGGAGCGGGCCGAGGAGGGAACGCGGGTGCCCTCGGCAGAGCAAGCCGAGGAGGAGACACGGAGGGCGGCGCCCTCCGCGGTGGAACAGGTGCCGGAGGGGGACGGCGACAGCCCGGGAGACACACTCCTGACGGGCCTAGCCTTTGCACAGGCCGTTCCCCCAGAGGCGGCCGTGGTGGCGCTCCAAGCGGAGCTAGCCGAGGAGCTGGCGGAGGCGGCCCAGCGTGCTCCTCAGGAGGAGCCGGCTCACCCCGGAGTGGGGGAAGTTGCCGGAGAAGATGGCCGCGGGGACGCGGCTGGAGAAGATGGCCGTGGGGTTGCTGCCTCTCCGGGGGCTACAGTCGGCCCCAAGGAAGCAGAGGCGGGGACTCCCGACGCCCGCCCAGACGCCGTCATCCCGGCGGCCGCCGCAGCCCCCGAGTCCTCCGGGGTGACTCCCCCGGAGATCGTCGTGCTCGAGGACTCGCCGGAGGGTAGCTCGCGGAGGGTCGCCGGCGAGTGCAGCCGGAGGCTGGCCGTGGAGTTCCCGAGATCCTTTCGCCCTACGCGCGAGGGCCCGCGTCATCTCCGGGAGACGCCGGGAATGATGGCGGTGGACCGCCGATGTGACGCCCTCGTACCTATCGAGGACGACCCGAACCTTCCGTGCGAGGGTCGGTACTTGTGGTACGACCGTCAGAACCCGGCGGCGGGTCCCATCTTCGAGCTGGACGACGCGGCGGAGAAGGAGCAGTGCCAGCTTCTCCGGGAAGGCCTCGAGAACATGAAGGAGGTCTTCAACAAGTTGATCATCGATCCTTCCCGGGTGAGTCCATTATTCTTCAAGTCGTCGCTTTAAATCACCACAGACGCTTCCTGAAACGTTCCATATATAGGGCTGCAGCCATGAGAGTGGAGCTTCTAGTAGTGAGGACATGGAGTTTCCTTTTTGACCATTCGTGGCTGGGAGGGACAAGGAATTTGTCTAGTGTCGGTTTTTTGACCATTCGCCGCCATGGATCGCGGAGGCCCTCGCCCGCGGACCAACTTCAGCGTCGAGTTCGACAAGATGCTCCAAGGGCCCTGCCCCATACATAAGCAGTCCAAGCACCGTATGATCGACTGCATGGGGCTCACCGACGCCTACAAGAAGCAAGAAGGGAAGCTGCCGCCGCGCGATGACAATAAGGGCGACAAGGGGAAAGGGGCCCCCTGCAAACCCTGCTTTCCCAAACGTCGAGAGGCAGGTGAACTTCATCCTCGGAGGACCGCCGCAAGTGGATGACAAGCGCCGAGAGAAGGTGCGCGACAGGGAGATATTCTCCTGCTACACATCGCCGATCCAACCACTCCGCTGGTCAGAGCAGCCGATCACCTTCTCCAGGGAAGACCAGTGGTTTCAAATCTCCGACGTCGGCGAGTACCCCCTAGTACTCAGCCCGAT
>CM014271.1:46165324-46182956 GCA_004135705.1 Alloteropsis semialata
GTGGCGCTGCAGGAGCATTGGCAGGAGGAGCTGCAGGTGCCCGGGCAGGTGGAGCCGCAGCGGCGTTGGCAGGTGGCGCTGCAGGGGCGCCGTCCCCCGTGGAGCTGCTAGCAGAGTGCACATCTCCGTCGGGGGTGTGACACATGAAGCACTCTCGGTACGGGTCGAAGTTTGGCGGAGCCCACGTCAACCGCGGGCGCGAGCTTTGCTTGCTCACCGCGATTTTGGCGGTTGGCAAGACGCGGGGGTCGATCTCTGCCGGTGTCGGGGTGGCCACCGGGTCGCTTGGCAGGCCTGGCTGCCCCTCCGGGTACATGGCGTCGTAGCAGTCAATGAACTCGTCCCAGAGGAGCTGCTCCTGCCCTCCAACCTGGAGAGCGAGATTGGTGATCATGTAGGCGACGTTGCGGAAGCGTTCCTGGGACGGGTTCCGCCCCAGGGCGGCTGCCAAGTCCTCTCCAAGTAGGTCGAGGACGTAGGCGGTAGCTCCCGCCGTGGCGTAGGAGGGCTTGGGTCCCTCGTCGTGGAACATCTTGCCGTCGTCGCGGGCAAGCTTGGGGCGCACGAAGGTCGCCCCGACGATGGGTTCCATCGACTTGTGGATGACGAAGTCGAGGGAGCCGAATCGCAGGTGGTCGCCGGGCGCCAGCGAGGCGCCGCTGTGGGCCATCCGGACCCTGGTGAAGTGTCGTGACACGCGAAATGCCCCTACCTGGCGCGCCAACTGTCGGGGTTCTCTACCGCCGACAAGTAAATTTCCTACGATCGCGTGTCAGAATCCGGATGGTGACTCGAGAGACAGGGGGTTTTAGACTGGTTCGGGCCTCCGGAGAGTAATACCCTACGTCCAGTGTGTGCCGGCGTTCTCAAGTCCAAGTCTGTAGTAGGGGTGAACAAACTAGTCGGGAGAGGGTGAGGGTCCCAAGTCCCTGAGTGATGCGAATGAGTGTGCGGTGTGTGCTGTGACCGAATGTTCGACTAGTGTTCGAATTGTCCCCCACTGATGTCCCCTTGTCCCCTTTTATAGCTTCAAGGGGAGAAGGGAGCGGGGGGTAAGAAAGGGGAAAATTACACAGGGAGTTACTGCCCCCGGGAACTTCATCCAGCGCCGTCCGCCGAGCCGTACCGGGAGCAGGTGTTGACGGAGTGGGCGCCCCGCCGGACCCGGGATTGTACATCCCGGGTGGTTGGAGTCGATGCCTTCCCGGGTAAGCTCCCGGGTAGTCTCCAGGTCGTGGTTGACTTGCTCGAGGTCCTCAGGCGCTCCAGGTGTCCTGCTCGGGTTCCAGGTGTCGTCGGTGGCTGTCTGGAGTTGTACTTGGGCGCCTGGTGTTGCGCATGCACTCCTCCCAAGACTGTAGCGCTCCTGTTCGGACGAGACGGGCGTCACTGTGGCTGCCGTGGCGAAGGACAGACGCCCATCATGTTCTGACGCGGCGGGTACCAAGTGGGTACGGCGCCGGATGGGCCGGGGCGCGGCCGGGTAGTTTCACCCGGGGCGTCGGAGACCACTCGGGAGCGGAGAACCCCTCGGGCGAACCGGGAGACCACTCGGGAGCGGAGAACTCCTCGGGCGAGCCGGGAGACCACTCGGAGGCGGAGAACCTCTCGGGCGAACCGCGGGGACCCCTCGGAGGCGGGGAACCCCTCGGGCGAATCGGAGACTCGTCGGGCGGCCTCCGAGGGGTCGCGGCATGATGATTCTGCTTTGGTTTGGGTCTTTAATCTTTGCTTTTTGAAGGGTGGATTATCGTGAGCCAGCGGATTAAGGGTTCAATTGGGTACCCCTAATTCAGACCCTCGTCAGGGACGCTTGGGGTCGCCGGAGTTGAAGCAGGCGGCGGCGGACGGCGGCGACGCGGCGGAGGATCGCCCGCGTTCTCGGTTTTGGAGCTACGGTGCACCAAATCGAGCGGCGCTTGGACCAGGATGACGAGAAGGTCACGGCGAATCTTTTCAAGGTGATATGAACGTGTATCGGGCGACGACGATGACGAATGGCGCGGTATGCTAGGGTTCCTGGGGGGTCCGGATAGATGGCGGCGCTGCTTTATAAAGAGCCGGAGGCGGTCCTTGGCGCGCGGGCCTAGGGGAGCGGCGCGGCTTGATCCTTGCTCGGTCGGACTCGTGTCTGAGTCGGACGCGAGGAGGGAGGAGAAGGTGACAAGCGGGTCCCACCTGGCGGTGAGAGAAGAGAGAGGGAAGCGGGGTCGTGGGCCAGAGGGAGAAATGGGCCGGCGCGAGCTGGACTGGGCCGCAGAGGAGAGCGGAGTGGGCCGGGGTCGGCAAGAGAGTAAAGGGAGCAAAAGCGAACCGAGGGAGAGCTCAAGGGGGTAAACTGAACTTGAACTAAAACAACTCTTATAGGAATCAAACAAATGCAAATCAATTTGAATTTAAACGAATTTAAATTCACCACTGACTTGCAAACAACTCAAAATACAATGCTCCAGCATGAATGCAACAAAAACTTATTGAATCTATTAATTAATTATTTAATCGAATAAAATCCTAATAATTCCATTTAAATCACAAAAATTTATTTAAACCTTTAATAAATCCTAGGAATCTCCATAAATGTTTCTACAATTTCTTGTGATGAAAATTAGGGTGTTACAAACCTACCCCCCTTAAAAGAATCTCGTCCTCGAGATTAGGATGAACTTGCGAAGAGATCGGGAAATTCCGCCATTAACTCATCCTCTCTTTCCCAAGTTGCTTCATCCTCTCCATGACGACTCCATTGCACCTTGCACATTTTAATCACCTTGCTTCTAGTAACTCTTTCAGCTGTCTCCAATATCTTCACTGGATACTCCATATAAGTCAGATCATCCTGCACATTTAATTCTTCCATAGGTAGCTGTTCTTCAGGCACTCTGAGGCACTTCTTAAGCTGTGATATATGGAAGACATCATGCACATCTGACAAACTAGCTGGTAACTCCAACTGATAAGCTACTTCACCCTTTCTTTCAAGAATCTTGAATGGCCCAATGAATCTAGGTGACAATTTTCCCTTCACTTTAAATCTGCGCAAACCTCTGATAGGAGAAACCTTCAAATACACATAATCACCAACTGCAAAAGTTAACTCTCTTCTCCTAACATCAGCATAACTCTTCTGTCTAGATTGGGCTGTCCTCAGATTCTCTCTGATAATCTGAACCTGTCGTTCTGCCTCTTGTAGTATTTCAGGACCAAACACCTGACTTTCTCCTGTTTCACTCCAATATAATGGAGTTCTGCACTTCCTTCCGTACAATGCCTCAAAAGGTGACATCTTCAGGCTTGCCTGATAGCTGTTATTATAAGAGAACTCTGCATAAGGTAAACTATTATCCCAACTTTTTCCATGTTTCAAGGCACAAGCTCTCAACATATCCTCCAAAATCTGATTGGTCCTTTCTGTCTGTCCATCTGTCTGAGGGTGATAGGCAGAACTGAAATTCAGCTTAGTGTCCATAGAGTCATGCAACTTCTGCCAGAATCGTGATGTAAACTGAGTACCTCTGTCTGACACTATCTTCTTGGGCACACCATGCTGACAGACAATGCGGGACATATACAACTCTGCTAGCTTGGCACTGGTATAAGTGGTCTTGACTGGAATGAAATGAGCAACCTTAGTCAAACGATCCACAATAACCCAAATAGAATCATAACCATCACGTGTACGGGGCAATCCAACAATAAAATCCATGCTGATTTCTTCCCACTTCCATTCAGGTACCTTCAATGGTTGCAGCAATCCTGCTGGCCTCTGATGTTCAGCCTTAACTCTCTGGCACACATCACACAAAGCAACATGAGTACCAACATCTCTCTTCAAACCATACCACCAATACCTTTCTTTCAAATCCTGATACATCTTGGTACTTCCAGGATGAATAGAGTAAGCAGAATCATGAACTTCTCTTAATATCTTATCTCTGAGCTGTGCCATATCTGGCACACAAATCCTTTTCTTGAACCAAATAGTACCATGCTCATCTTCAGTAAAATCAGGGGCTTTTCCAATTGCCATAAGCTCCTTGATTTCCTTTATCTTCTCATCATTAAGCTGACCTTGGCGAATCTCTTGCTCAAGAGTAGGCTCAACTTCCATAGTCACTCTTTCTGTATGAACAACAAATCCAAGGTTCAATCGCTCAAATTCTTTACACAACTTCTCTGGCATCTCATGAGTCAAGAGGGTATTAGCATGACCCTTCCTGCTCAAAGCATCTGCAACCACATTGGCTTTACCAGGATGGTAGTGTATCTCCAGATCATAATCCTTGATCAATTCTAGCCAACGACGTTGCCTCAAATTCAGATCCTTCTGCGTGAATATGTACTTCAAACTCTTGTGGTCAGTATAGATCTGGCACTTGTTCCCAACCATATAGTGCCTCCAAATCTTCAATGCATGAACCACTGCTGCTAACTCCAAATCATGAGTAGGATAATTCAACTCATGTTTCCTCAACTGCCTGGATGCATAAGCTATAACATGTCCTTCTTGCATAAGAACACATTCAAGACCTTGACGAGAAGCATCGCAGTAGATATCAAAACCCTTATGAATATCAGGCATCACTAACACTGGAGCAGTAGTTAGCCTTTTCTTCAACTCTTCAAAACTGGCTTGACATGCATCTGACCACCTGAATTCTTTTCCTTTCTCTAATAATGAAGTGAGGGGCTTCACTATTTTAGAAAACCCTTCAATAAATCTTCTGTAATATCCTGCCAATCCCAGAAAACTCCTGATCTCAGGCACATTCTTTGGTGGCTCCCACTTCAGAACATCTCTAACTTTGCCTGGATCAACTTTTATTCCACCATCTGTAATGACATGACCCAGAAAAGATACTTCCTTCAGCCAAAACTCACACTTACTGAATTTGGCATAGAGCTGATTCTCTCTGAGCTTCTGCAATACTAGCCTCAAGTGTTCCTCATGTTCCTCTTCATTCTTGGAGTAGATCAAAATATCATCAATGAATACCACCACAAACTTATCCAAGTACTCCATAAACACCTTGTTCATCAAATACATAAAGTAGGCAGGAGCATTAGTCAAACCAAAAGACATAACTGTATACTCATACAAACCATATCTGGTAGTGAAAGCTGTCTTCTGGATATCGGATGGCCTGATCTTCAACTGATGATAGCCTGAACGCAAATCAATCTTGGAGAATACCTTGGCTCCTTTCAACTGATCAAACAGATCCTCGATCCTGGGCAGAGGGTACTTATTCTTGATAGTAACTTCATTCAATGATCTGTAATCAACACACATCCTCTGTGTACCATCCTTCTTCTCAACAAAGATAACTGGTGCTCCCCAAGGCGATGAACTAGGTCGTATGAAACCCTTATCCAATAATTCTCTCAGTTGTTTCTTAAGTTCTTCCAGTTCATCAACTGACATTCTATAAGGCCTCTTAGCAATAGGAGCTGTACCAGGTAGAAGTTCAATGAGGAACTCGATGTCTCTATCTGGTGGCAAACCTGGCAAATCATCTGGGAACACATCTGGAAACTCACATACTACCCTGATCTCAGCAACTGTAATACTCTTCACTTGATTCGCATCTGCCTGTAGTGAGTTCAACTGCTTCTGGCTGACCTGAGCAGGGCTTTCAGCTTGAGGCTGCACTATGGCTTGCCTTTGGTTGTTCCCACCAAACAGACGTGGATATTTATTTGGACATTTACTAATGATATGTCCCTTTTGCTTACAACAGGAACACACCTTGGTACTTAGAGCACTTACACGACTGGGATTACTCTGTGAAGGCTCTAAAGCTTGCTGAACTGATGCTTGACAGTTACCAAGTTGTGGCCGATAGCTGATCTGTGGGACTTGGGCTTGGTTGGAGTGGCCAAACTGGTGGACTGGATGACTTTGCACCTCATTCTGCTGAGCAAGACGGAAGCGAGTGCTACGATCAGACTGTATTTGTCTCTGAGAGTCCATCTTCCTCTTCTTCTCCTTTATCTCCTCTCTCAAATTTTCTATCAAGAGAGCCTTATCCACTAGCTGATCAAAACTATGAAATGAATGTGCTGCCAGCTGGTAACGAATAGGTATAATCAATCCTTCTAAGAACAGGTCTTGCTTTCTCTCATCCGTAGCCACCTGTTTTGGGGCATAACGAGACAACTGAATGAACTTGTCACGGTACTCAATTACTGACATCCTTCCTTGTTTTAGATTGAGGAACTCTTCCTTCTTCTGCTTAATCACACTCACAGGGATATGATATGAGCGAAATTCATCCTTGAATTCCTGCCAAGTGATGCTACCTGAATCTTCATGAGCATCGCAATATGCATCCCACCAATCTGAAGCTGCACCTTCTAATCTTCCAGCAGCATATAAAACCATCTCTCTGTCAGTGCACTGAGTAATCAACAATTTCTTCTCCACTGTCTTAATCCAATCATCAGCATCGAGAGGGTCTACAGAGTGAGAATATGTAGGCGGGTCGTGACTCATGAAATCCCTGTGTTTGTCTCTCGGGGGCGGTGGAGGAGCTATATTCTGATTCAGCTGAACAATGGAGTTGGCCATATTTGTCATCAGCTGAGTCTGGGCAGCTATAAACTGTTCCAATGCTGAATTCGACATCTGGTTCTGACTTGAGTTAGGCTCTGGATTATTTCCACTGCTTCCAGCACCAGACCTAGTGTTCACCATCTGATTGTATAGAAAACAAGAACTTAGATATAGGTATAGAAAGACATGGTACTAGTGCAGATGAAACTAAATAATTCAGGGAAAAAACCAAGATAGGAATTCCAACATTAGCACTTGCATGGTCAAATCTCTTTATCCAAATTAACATGACCAATAAAAGAATAGCGTCCATTAAGAACTACTCCACGTTAAGGACAGATTATGGCTATTTCGGAAAAGAAAAAAAAATAGATGCATCTTCTAAACAGAATATCCAAAAATTACGAAACTTTTCCAGAATGAAGATAATGAAATTATGAATCCAATGCAACTGGAATCAACTCATTTGGAGTTCGGAAACTAAAGATATAAAGAAAACACTCTAGCTGTGTCAGGTGCTCTGAACAGATTCTGTATACTCCAATAAAACGCAGGTATCTCTTTCTAGGAAACTCCAAAAATGGTAATATTTTACCAGAAAATAGCTTATCTAATTCTGGAACTAACCCCACTGGTTTCATGTTAATCGGAGTTCTGTAACTTGAGATATGAAATAAACAAGATGACTGTGTCAGATTACCGAAACAGATTCTCTTTACCCAACAAAAGGTCATTTATCTCTCTGTACAATAATCCAAAAATCATGAAACTTTGCCAGAAAATAACTTATGAAGTTATGGAAATAATCCAACTGGATTTGCATCAATCGGAGTCGGGTAGCTCGAGATATGAATTAAACAGTACTGCACTGTCAGGGGGTGACGGGAATAGGTTTATGCATGAAGGGATTCATGATAAGATATGGTAAAGATGGATTTGGAACTCACCTAGGTACTAAGACCATGAACAAAGACAAAACCCAACCATCTAATCGTTTAGTTGATTTATTAAGATGTAATTGTGGTCATCACTCCACAAAACATCACACTCATTACAAAGAGCCAAATCAAACATTTGCATACAACAAACACAAAGCAAACAATCCTACACCAGAACTAAACATCGACCTCAACGACGACTCTTCTAACGGTGACATGAATTTAGAGGGGATGATTTCCTAAATCCTTATGTTGAGATAAAGCACGACTGATGGTGTTTCCAAAATATCCATGATTCTCTTGTTTCCAATAATTCATGCTTAGGGAGAAAAACTCGTTAACTGTGGCATCCAATATAACTCTTGCTGGTTCTTTTAACTTTTAGAGAGACGTTAACTAGGAGCTGGAGAAAGAACAGAACAAGTGTACAATTGGATGATGATTAAGAATCAAGGAGAAGGTAAGTCAAGGTTGACGGAAAACAACGAGTTTAGACCAAGATTGCAGCAGACAAGATAGAGCAAGTATAAGAAGACATTTAGGACCCTAAAAATGACCATTGCTACTCTAGGCTTGCGTCCTACAGTCAACACAGCTCTGATACCACTTCTGTCACACCCGATTTGGTAAACAAAACCGAATGACTATCATATGTGCGCCAGGATCAAGTTTACACACATATGAGACTTCATCAGTGATATAAAAGACAGTGCAAAACGTAAATAGAATTAAATACCATTATTACACTCACGTGAAGCGAATAACTAGCAGTGGAACTTCAAAACTTCTCCACAGGCAGCTGACTGGGGGAACACGTACGCCTAGAAACTCCAAAATACTCCACTGAAACTTCTGTCTAAGCCTGAGCCGCAGATAAAGCAAGGTTGAGTACACTTATGGTTGGTACTCAGCAAATGTAGAGCAAAAGCAAATGACATGCAAAGGCTTATCAAGGAAAAGCTGGCTAATTAAACTGCTTAAGCACTTTAGTTAGTCATATTTTATTTAGCAGCATAATTACTAAGATATAAGTATATACCAACCCAATTAAGCATATGGTAAACCATAAGCATCATCATCAACATAAATAAACCAATTTAATTCTTCTTTCGATATATTAATCATGTGAGGGTCCAGGCCGCTCATGACCGCGAGCACGGCTATTGCAATAGATTTTAGACACTCTGCAGAGGTTGTACAGCTTTCCCCACAATTCGTGTTTCCCATGTTGCCTGAGATCGCGAGCCTCTTCAACACTTCCTTAGGTGAGGGGCTAGGGATTCACTACGAGGCCTTTCCAAAGACTCCCTCTATGTATGTGTTTGGCCCCTGACCGAACGGGTAATCGGAAGGCGCACCTTCGTTCCCCGCACATCACACACCAACCAAACATCCGCCCAACACACACCTCCAAACACAACATAGAGTTCATCTAGTTACTTAGCCAAGACCAGAGCCATGTAGTATTATGGTTGTACGGGAAATCCTGGGTGGTTCTCCATGTTCCAATTAATCAATGTGGTCTTGGTTTAACATTCTCATAAGATCGTCAACATGGACATATAAAATATATCACAAGATTATTATCTTCACATTTAGTGTAAACCAATCCCATGTATAGCAACTAAGCAAATGCTACCCAACACTAATAATAAAACCCAGTTTGACAAGGCATGATTAAAGAAAACTAGTCATCCTAAATATGGGACCCATCATGATTAAGCATGCAAGCATAGCAAACTACAGTGTATAAGCATGTCATATGGTTATTAGGACTGAAATCATGATCAAGAATACACTTGCCTTAAATCCAGCTAATAAATGCTATGGCTCAGGGTCTTCTCAACTGAAACCTCAAATCACACGAACGATCCTCGAAAACCACGAACGTTGCACCTTCTATTCGTAGCACAGGGCCACATACAAATAAACAATGCAACAAATAAGAAACAGTACACCAAACATGGGCAACAGCACAAAAGGACGGTATAAAGGTATAGGTAAAGTCCTTACGGTCACGTGAGCTGAAGAATCACTCGAATCGGAGTTGAAACGGTCAAGATAGGGCCAAAACGGTGTTCCAAGGACTTAACTGCGAAGAACAGGAATTTCAGGGGTTAGATTGTAGATATCCGAGGGCATATACATAATTATGTATATAACTTCAGGGTTTAACTTATAAAAGAACCAAGCTGGACGGCGGGTTAGATATATTGAAAGATCGAGGGCTAAACCGAGAAAGATAAGGACCTTTACGTAATTACTTTACACTGGATCTGGACCGCGGGTTTATTACCAACTTTGGCAGGGCCTCTTTAGCAAAATTACCAGGGCTGACCGGTACTCGCCTGGTTTGACTCGGATCTGCGCTGTTGATTACCAATCGGACGGTTGGGGACGCTTGGGGTCGCCGGAGTTGAAGCAGGCGGCGGCGGACGGCGGCGACGCGGCGGAGGATCGCCCGCGTTCTCGGTTTTGGAGCTACGGTGCACCAAATCGAGCGGCGCTTGGACCAGGATGACGAGAAGGTCACGGCGAATCTTTTCAAGGTGATATGAACGTGTATCGGGCGACGACGATGACGAATGGCGCGAAGGGGCGGCTCGGCCTACAGATGGAAACTCCGGTGAGCTATTCTTAAGCAAAGGCAGCTCGGCCACGAGTTCAAGCGGCACGGGAACCTTCAGTACCTCAACGCAAAGCTCCTGGTGGCGTTCTCGTAGATGGAGGGGCAGCGCAGAGAGGGCTCGATTGCGGCGGCCGGAGCGCTGGGTTTCACGGCGCGCGGAAACTTCGAAACACGGCGGCGCGGTATGCTAGGGTTCCTGGGGGGGTCCGGATAGATGGCGGCGCTGCTTTATAAAGAGCCGGAGGCGGTCCTTGGCGCGCGGGCCTAGGGGAGCGGCGCGGCTCGATCCTTGCTCGGTCGGACTCGTGTCTGAGTCGGACGCGAGGAGGGAGGAGAAGGTGACAAGCGGGTCCCACCTGGCGGTGAGAGAAGAGAGAGGGAAGCGGGGTCGTGGGCCAGAGGGAGAAATGGGCCGGCGCGAGCTGGACTGGGCCGCAGAGGAGAGCAGAGTGGGCCGGGGTCGGCAAGAGAGTAAAGGGAGCAAAAGCGAACCGAGGGAGAGCTCAAGGGGGTAAACTGAACTTGAACTAAAACAACTCTTATAGGAATCAAACAAATGCAAATCAATTTGAATTTAAACGAATTTAAATTCACCACTGACTTGCAAACAACTCAAAATACAATGCTCCAGCATGAATGCAACAAAAACTTATTGAATCTATTAATTAATTATTTAATCGAATAAAATCCTAATAATTCCACTTAAATCACAAAAATTTATTTAAACCTTTAATAAATCCTAGGAATCTCCATAAATGTTTCTACAATTTCTTGTGATGAAAATTAGGGTGTTACATCAGGGGAGATGTGAGAGTTAGGGGGAGCTTGTAGTATAGCTTTTCGTTCTTTGATGTGAACTTTCATGCATCATGTTTATATTTATGCATTCACACTTTGGCTTGCTACTTTGGTTGATGACATGTGCTTGTGCTTTATTTCATATATATATGCCATGGCATGCTTGGTTTGCTTATGTGCTTGTCCTTTATATCCTTTTCATACGTGTTGTTTCATTATTCCCATCTCCTTTTATTCACAAATAGTCTATTTGAGGTTGTGTTGTCATCAATCACCAAAAAGGGGGAGATTGAAGGTGCATCTAGGCCCCTAATTCGATTTTGGAGATTAATGACAACATGATCATTGTGATTAACATGTGTTTTGCAGTGGCATTCATTAAGTTAGTGCAATGATGGGTTTTCATGGTATTCTTGGCCCACATCATTTTATTTATATATGTCGGATCAAAGGATATGTGAGAAGCATAAGGACAAGCTAGTTCCAAGTGCCGTTTGGAGTTGACAGGCACTTGGATTAGTATAGGTCTTTATTTTTCATTTGGTCATATATTAAGGGGGGCAAGAGTTGAGCTAGACCTAAATAAGACTAGAGTCTAAAGGTGATGCACACTTGTGAAATTATAGCATTAAGTAGCTCAGATGAAGCCATGGAAGCTATGGAAGAAAGTTACAAACTTAAAGAATTTGAATTGGACAAGTTTCTAGACTTAGTGGTGCAAAAATCGTAGGCACCGACTGTTGCGGTGGTGACCAGTTTGGTCACCGCAACAGTCGGTCCGTGCTGAGCCAGGAGGGCCCGGTGGACTTAGCACCACCGACTGTTGCGGTGCTCAACCGAGCACTCACCGCAACAGTCGGTCGCATATGGGCCAAGACGGCCCAGGGTCAGTTCCCCACCGACTGTTGCGGTGCTCAGGTAGAGCATCACCGCAACAGTCGGTCCCTCTGGGCCAGAGACTAATTCGTCTCTGGTTTGACGGACTGTTGCGGTGCGGACGGGTTTTTCACCAACCACAACAGTCAGTCCATGTGTCAGTGACCGCTGGAGCTGCGCTAAAAAGCAAGCACCGACTGTTGTGGTGCTGGTACTTGGGTACCACTGCAACAATCGGTCCTCTCGTTTTCAGCTGAGAATTGTGTCCAACGGCAAGTTTCTTGCTTGGTCCTATATATACTTGATGTATGGGTTCATTTCAGCTCTCTTGCAACTTGAGGAAGTTCATAGCAATATTTGGGAGCTAAGAGCAAGCAAAGCACTAGTAGTGATTGAGAAGTTCTTGATTGTGAAGATTAAAAACACCTTTAGTGCTTAGTGGGTAGCAAGTGTGCATCCACTTTTGTCTCTTGTCTTGTGTACGTCAAGTGAAGCTATTGCTTGTTACTCTTAGTGATCGGCATCACCTAGACGGCTTGGTGGTGGTGTTCTTGGTGATCTCTCAAGGAGGCGTCTTGTGAGAGGCCCAAGAAGGTGTACACGGCGTTTGGAGTCCGCCGTCTTGGAGGGGACAATCGACATCCACTAGAGAGCACTTGATCCTCGTGTTGGATCAAGGGGGAGCAACACCCTCGTGTTGGGTGCTCCAACGAGGACTAGGGGAGAGTGCCGACTCTTTGATACCTCGGAAAAAATCCGGCCTTCTAACTCTCTCTTTACTTTTGGCAATTTACATTTCCACATTTACATTTCCGCATTTACTTTCCTAGAATTGCCATGCTAGACTAGGTTTGGAACTAGGTTGCAAAACTCCTTTTATCGACTAGATAGTCCGACTTGCTAGGAGTAGGCACATGGGGTGAATTGGCTTGATTAGATGTTTAATTCTGCAAAAAATTGTTAAAAGTCTAATTCACCCCCCTCTTAGGCATCTTGATCCTTTCACACCAAACAGGTGGGGTCGGCCGACCCCGACCCTGTCCCCTGTGGCCATGGTCGGCATCTCTAGACACATCGGCGGGGAGCCTAGGAGGCACACATTTAGGGCAAAGCTACGGAGCAAGCCGGAGGCAGTAGAGCAGCACAACACGTGCCAGAACGGAAGAGCGAGTGATGGGATCGAGTGGCCGGCAGCTAACCTCGAGTCGCATCAAGGAATTTCTTGAGACGTCGACCAGTCAGATGAAGGATCCGAAGGATGAGGGGAGGAGAAGATAGGACATTTTGTAGATTATCCTCCGATAAATATTTCATTCATAGACTAGTCCCTAAAAGATTTATAGGTATCCTGTTTTAGGTTTGTTACACGAGAAGAGGAAAAAAGTATTTTAAAGATATTGAAAGGAAAACATGTTTTAGGTCTTCAAGGTACCTATGCTGCTGGAGATGCTCTAAGTATCTAGGCCCAAAAAATAAAGAGTAAATTGCACCCATCATATAACAACTTGTAATATTGCTGTATCACTTTGGTCCACCAAGTTGCAAATCATGCAATTTCGTGCAACAAGTTGTTTGATGTGTTCATATACGGTCCCAAATACACCAACTCAGCGTATTTTGCCATGGTGGCAGCATGACATGGACTATCAGAGGGTTTAATGTCACGTGACTGGAGGGTCTAAAACTTCTATGGCTGCAAAAATTACAAATGAGTTGAAGTAGTGATTTTTTACTGTTTTGGGGAAAATGGAGGGAGTGTGAAGTAGGATTATCGTTATCAGTACATGGACTATTTTCTCCATAGAAACAAGCTGAATTGCAATGAAGAGAATTGCATAATCTTGTACTCATTAACTAGCACTTGCCAGCAACATTTCGAGTTAATGAATTACAGTAAAGCTGAAACACATTCGAGTTAATGAATTACAGTAAAGCTGAAACACATTGAGTGTAACCGAGAGTAAAGGAGAAGTCTATGAATATTACATTGGCACTGAATACGAAACATAATTATCCATTTACTTCAAAGTTTCTTGTTATCAACCGGTGCATTTTGAGTTTTTCAACCAAAGGCTTATGCTCACTCTATTGAAAGCCCAACAAGCATATGACAGATGGTGAAAGTTCACTGCCTAGCCAGCACTCATACAAGGAGTCCGAGAAGACCCAGCACCATAACAGACGCGTGAATTGTTTGCTCCTAAGCGTCTTCCCTTCGGCCGCCAGTCACCCGCAATCGTCGCTCCACCTAGTGCGCCACGATCACGGAAGGACACAAATGAAGCAGTATAGAGACTTATATGGAAAAATATGGCAGTGCATGATTTGCCTCATGGTGCAACTCACGTGAGCTGGAACTCTGTGTGCCTACCGACGAACAGCCATCTCAAGAGTTGAGATATCAAACAGTTCCCCCCTGATTTTGTTCGTTTAGAAAACATGATACGTGCAGGCGTACGAAAGGAACAGCTTAACAAAAAGGCTGTGTATTTTAATCTATAGTAGCGACCAGCATGCCAAGTCATGATCAACAGCAAAATATTGGTCTCGTGCGGGGTTGCTGGCAGGCATGCACATCACGTTCGTTAACACTGACCTTTCTCCACCTACTATCCATTACTTTAGGCCGTGTTCAGATCATCAGGGACAATTGTCCTCAAAGAATCTTGCATGCATGGAGTACTAAATGAAGTCTATTTATAAAACTTTTTCACAGATGAGTGCAACTTTGCGCGACGAATCTAACGAGCCTAATTAATCTATGATTTGCTACAGTAATGCTACAGTAATCATCCTCTAATCGTACGGTCAAAGGGCTCATTAGATTCGTCTCGCGAATTTGCCAGGGGGTTGTTGATGTAGTTTTATAAACTGACTTTATTTAATACCCCCTAATTAGTGGTCAAAGTAGGTTGCAAAAAATTTACCCCACCATCTGAACACGGCCTAGTTTATTCACATCTCCCACAGTCAAACAAATCTGACAGCAGCGGAAAGGAAGGCGTACATGAGTGTGCATGTCTCTCTCTCTTTCGCGGAAAGCTGCTGAGTAATCCGGTAAACAATATTGAGAAGAGGTAGAATAAACCATATATGAAACAAACCAATTCAATGAGGTTATAGATACATGTATTTGGTTTCATTTGTCATTTAAATAGTATATATATACTTGTCCTGCTTTGATCCTTCTTCCTTGTTAGGAAGAATGTTAACAATTCTACCTATAGTTCCCTCTCTTTGGGGGTTGGGGTGGTTGAAGCCTAATTTCTTTCTATTATCTAAAAAACAATTCTACCTATACGATAAAAGCGAAAGTCTTTTAGGATTCACACTTCACTAATTACTTGCCATTACAAAATTTACTTTTAACTATCTATTCACCTCCTCGTCCCCAAGGCTCTAGCAAGCTACTCTCCGTCCTAAAATGCATTTCTAGAATAGTAACAAGTCAATATATATCAGGTTTGACCAAATATGTATATAAAAGTTAATATTATTTATGATTCCAAATAATCATAATTACATTTACCATCATATATATTTTTCTAAGTATAGGTCCTAACCTATAAAAATATATCAGATAAGTTTTGTCAAAGGTAAGAAAGTTTGATTAGAATTGTATTTTTTAGACGAAGATGGTATTTCATTATTGTCGGATGTTTGGACCCGGCAGTCCACACAGGGTAGCCTACGTGGTTGATTTGTTGAGGGACAGATCGAGGATCAGAAGCCGATGGTAACACAAGACGCAAGGATTGAACAGGTTCGGGCCGTCGAGATGACGTAATACCCTACGTCCTGTGTTGGGGGAGATTGTATTGCTGTGTATGAGGTTCCTTAAAGGATCTCCGTAGTTGGATTCTGTCCTAGGGTTGTAGATGTTGCGTATGATCGTGTTCTGGAGGGGGGTCTCAGGGCGCCTTATATAGTCCGGCTGCCTTGAGTTACAAGTCGGCCAGAGATCGTAACCTACCCGAATTACAAGGATTTGATCCTATAACGATTACAGATATCTTTCCCTATAATTCCGGCTAGTTTATCTTAATCTCCGAGCTTCTTGTGGGATACGCCGTCTTCTTCCTTGCCGCGCGCGCCATCGCGCCCATCCGGTTCGCCCGACTGGTGGGCCTTCCGACTGGTGGGCCAGCCAGTCCGACAAACCGATCCAGATGTACTCGGATTGGGCCGCCCCTTGCTGGTTGGGCCAATCCGCCTTCTGGGTACCCCTGGGGGTCTACCCCCGACAAGCCCCCGAGTAGTACGTGGTTGAGAGACAAGTCGGCGAGGTCGTGCTGCCTGATGAGCGTCGGGCCCGCTGCAGTTGGAAGCGAAACCGCGTGATACTGGAGAGAAAAGAGCCGTTTTCCAACGGATGCGCCGCGAGGTGCGTCCGTTGGCCGTAGCCCCCGAGCCTTGAAGCGATTCCGAAGGAATCGGTCCAAGGGTTAGTAGCCTTCTTCTGAGGTCGTCAGACAATCAACGGATGCGCCGCGAGGTGCGTCCGTTGGCCGTAGCCCCCGAGCCTTGAAGCGATTCCGTAGGAATCGGTCCAAGGGTTAGTCAAGGAGCATCGGGCTAGATCATCCGACGTTAATTTCGGCGTCCAGCCCCCGAGCGTGAGGGCCGAGCACGCCGAGTGGTCGTCCCGGCGCCAGCCCCCGAGCGTGAGGGCTGAGCTCGCCGAGTAGTCGTCCCGGCGCCAGCCCCCGAGCGTGAGGGCTGAGCTCACCGAGTAGTCGTCCCGGCGCCAGCCCCCGAGCGTGAGGGCTGAGCTCGCCGAGTAGTCGTCCCGGCGCCAGCCCCCGAGCGTGAGGGCTGAGCTCACCGAGTAGTCGTCCCGGCGCCAGCCCCCGAGCGTGAGGGCTGAGCTCACCGAGTAGTCGTCCCGGCGCCAGCCCCCGAGCGTGAGGGCTGAGCACGCCGAGTAGTCGTCCCGGCGCCAGCCCCCGAGCGTGAGGGCTGAGCACGCCGAGTGGTCGTCTGTACCCTGCAACAAAGTAAAAATTCGAGGAGAAAGTGTTCGGCGATATAAATATTAATGAACTCCGCCTCCTGCTTTCAAGTCTTTTAATTTCCTCGGGCAGTTAGCCTGTTACGTTTATGCACCTGGTCCCCGATAGCCGTAGTCCATAGCGCAGGGAGCTGGGCCGCGTGCACGCGTAGGAGGGTAGGCGTACGGAAGAGCCGAGGTTTCACGGATTAAGGCGTGTGCTCCCCGAGTACTTTAGCAACTTGTTTTAAAGCTCGCGGAATCAATGAAGTTAATCAATCGAAACTTATCTTGGCGAAAGGTTCATGTCCCGGAGGATTCCTCCTCTGTCGGGTATGCCAAGGAGAGGCAGGCAAGGCGGCGTCGCTTCTGTGATGCGGCGTCAGGAATAGAGTTCCCGTGATTGCACAGGGTGCTCCCGTGGTCGAGTGGAGCCAAAGGAGATAAGGGTGACCTGTGCACTTCAAGCTGGAGGAAAGGACGCGTGGCGTGGAGCTCGCGCTCGTGATAGTGGAGAAAATCTTCCGTCCTCTGGCGACTAGGGGCTATAAATACCCGTCGGGGAGCCTGAGCTGCTACCCAAGGGCAAATTATAGGACCCTTTCAGTCAATATGCCGGAGGCTCATTGTTGGGTTCATCCACCGGGGAAAGTTCATGGAGTCATCTTGGCACGGTGCTAGAAGAGTGCTTGCGAGGGATCTGAGGCGTTGATCAGCGCGTGAGCGCTGCCCCGTTCACCCCCGCATTCCCATGTGACGAGGGCCATGTGGGGTGAAATGCTTTGTAGAGCAAGGGGTAGCCAAAGGCATCCGTTATCAACCCTCCACCGGTGCTGTCCCGTCGACGG
>CM014271.1:46183081-46196693 GCA_004135705.1 Alloteropsis semialata
ATTGCATTACCCGTCACAATTTGTTCGCAGCGTCAGTTCCCGAACGTTTCGGGACTGATCGAGCCCGCACGGCGCGCTGCTTTTTATATGGCGCCAGCCCCCGAGTCCGAGTGCCGGTCGGACCTTAGCGGTACGCCTTCAGTTGTGCAGTGTTGGCTTCCGAGTGGTTCGGAGCCAATCGAGCCCGAGAGGCGCACTGACTTGATCGTGGCGCCAGCCCCCGAGCATGGGAGCTGTTCGAGCCTTAGCGGCACACCACTGAGTTTGCAGTGTTGGCTCCCGAGTGGTTCGGGGCCAATCGAGCCCGAGAGGCACACTGACTTGATCGTGGCGCCAGCCCCCGAGCGTGGGAGCTGTTCGAGCCTTAGCGGCACACCACTGAGTTTGCAGTGTTGGCTCCCGAGTGGTTCGGGGCCAATCGAGCCTGAGGGGCACACTGACTTAATCGCGGCGCCAGCCCCCGAGCGTGGGAGCTGTTCGAGCCTTAGCGGCACGCCGACTGCTCTGTCTTGCTCGAGTGCTCCGGAGTCATTTTTTTACCGTTGACGCCCGGCGTGTAACGGAAGGTGAAGCGCCCAACGGCTCTTTGTACCGTTTCGCCCGCCCCCGCTAATCGCGTTATCTCGCGGTAATTTCGGGCATCAAGGCGCGCTATAAAAGGCGAGGATTAACCCCCGGAGGGTAATCTTCTCATTTCCAGATCTGTTTTCCTCGTTCTTCGCTCTTCACCCCGCCGCCACAGAAGCTCCCCTTGCTCACAAGCCCCTTGCGCGATCTCAGCCACCACGGGGAGCGTAGCCTCGCTAATGCGATCCAAGACCCCTGCCGTAAGATCCATGGCCGGGAGGAAGAAGTTCGCTGCCGTCCCAAAGTCTGACAAGATCCCTTCCCCTGTCCTTGCGTGGACGCGGGGGAAGGTGACCTCGGAGGCACTGGAGGAGATGGTGGAGCGGAATGTCCTGCCGCCTCAGGCCGTGGCGGAATGGCGGCCGAGCGCAGGGGAAGTATTCCCGTCGGAGAACTCCGGCGAGCTGGTCCTCTTCAAGCCCTTCTTTGAGGCGGGGCTTGGTTTGCCCACGGGGGCATTCTTCCGTGGGCTGCTGCATTACTACGGGATCGAGGCGATCAACCTCAATCCCAATTCAATCATGGCGATCTCGGTCTTCATCCACCTCTGCGAGGCGTATCTAGGTATCTCTCCTCACTTCAACTTGTGGAGGTACCTGTACTGGCTGAAGCCTCAGCCGAGTGAGGAGAAGATGGTGGTGGTCGGAGGAGCCGGGTTCATGCTTCGTCAAGGGCGGAAGGACGACTACTTCGACATCGCCCTCAACACCTCAAACAAAGGGTGGAAAGCCGAGTGGTTCTACGTCGGGAACCACGAGCCGGCGATCCCCTGTCATACTGGCGAGCGGCCGAAGGTCCAAGATTGCTGGAACGAGCTTCCAGACGCCTCGGAGATGGACCAGGTCGACGAGCTCCTTGAGTTGATCAAGGAGTTGAAGGTTCGAGGCCTGACAGCGATCGGCATCGCCTGCAACTTCAGCAGGCGGCTGGTCCAACCCATCCAGGAGCGGAAGCACCCGGGCTACGAGTACTCGGGGCGGGATGACCCCACTCGGGCTGCTAACCGCACCGTGGGGAAGGAGGAGATGAAGGAGCGCGTCGGCGGGTTCTTCCTCGGCCGTGTGTCGGAGAAGGGCCAGCCGCGCCCTTTTTCTTTGAAGAGGCCTCCACCACCGGTGAGTTTCCTTTCCGAGTCCTTTTGAGTGTTTTCTCTTGACGTGATTTCTTGTTTCGTCCGTTGGCCGTTCTGATTTTGCGTCTTTTCTTGCGCAGGATCGATGCTTCGAGTTCTTCTCTGCTGCCCCACTTCCGGAGGACTTCCCGAGGAAGGTAATTCTCGAGGACACGCCTCCGGCTGCTCAGGGAAGCACTCGGGCAGAGGGGGCAGTTCAACCCCCTGCGCCCCGTATATGGGCGCCGAGTGACACGGAGGGCTCCCTGAGTCCTTCGGATGAGGAGGTGGTGGAGGACCGTCCGCGGAAGCGCCGGGCGGCTGTGGCGAAGAGGAACAACCGTGGGGGCGGCGTTTCCAGGCGGGCGGTGGAGGTTGATGACGGGGTGGCCGACGACTCGGCCACGTTGTCAGACGAAGCGCCCTCCGTTCGGGACGCGGTGGCGGGTTCGGCGCTGCCGCCTCCCAAGCGGAGGCGTACGAAAAAGGTGTTGGCGAAGAAGGTAGCGGTGAAGAAGCCGGACGCGCAGCCGGCTCGGAGGCCGTCTGCGGGTTCGGAGGCCGACGTTGACGAGCCGGTGCGTTCTTCCCCGGTCGTCACCGAGGAAGAGGAGAAGGACGAGGCGGTGCCCGACGAAGTGTTCCAAGAGCAGGAGCACGCCCGGGCCATGGGCGTTTCGGTGGAGGAGAGGCGACGCATGGTGGCGGAGACGCTCGTGCAAGCCTCGGCGGACGCAAGGCCAGTCTCCAACTTGGGGACCAGGCCGATCCTCGTGGCGGCTTCGGCGCAGCGGCGTCCCAAGCTCCCCGTCATTCGGCCCCGGGTTGCGATTGTGAAGGGTACTCGGTGAGTTGTTGGTCTTCGCATTTCTTCTTGTTATCCGAGTTCTTGTACTAACTTCCGAGTGCTTTTTTCAGCAATGCCTCCGATCTGGACGGAGAGGCGGCGAGTGGGAGGGCTCCCTCGACTGATGCTCTGCGAGGTCCGAGTGCCCCACCCGCCGCACCTGCAGGCCAGTCATCCTCGGGTGCCTCGCCCGAGGTGAGGAATTTGGCGGATGGACCGGGAGCGGCGCAGACTGCGGAGGTCCCAGTCAGGCCTGACCCGGAGGTGGCGGTGGAGGTGCCGGCGGCCGATGAAACGGCGATCACTCCAAGCGTCGCTGGAGATCCTGTCGCGGACACGGTGATCCAGTCGCCCGTCGGCGCCGGTGATATTACTCGGGAGGAAGTCCAGGAGGAGGACTCGCCGAAGGAGTCGGACGCCTCGGGGACTATCGCTGTCCCTGGGGCGGATGCCTTGGCGGAGAAAGAGGGCTCGGTGATCGCCGAGCTTCAAATTGCTGTCGACCACGCGCAGCGCCTTGCAGCGGTTAGCTTCCTCCCCTATCTTGTTCATCTTTTCTTTCTCTTTGTTGGTTTTCTGAGTCGTTCGCCTTTTCGGAATCTTTGCAGAAACTGGCCACGCTCCGGCAGTCACGCCTTGCGCAGGCTCAGGACGCGGAGTCGGCGCTCCTTTGTGCGGCGAAGGTGGAAGCGGAGCTCAAGCGGGTCAAACGTCAACGTGACGCCGCCAAGAAGAGCTTGAATGACGCCGTCGTGGAGCATCGGCATATTCTTCATCGTAAGGACTTCTCCTTGTGATTCCCGAGTAGTTGCTGAACGGTAGATCCTTACCATGTTATCCTCATCCTGACCGAGTACTCCCTTGGCTTTCCAGAGAAGGATATGGAGAGGGAGCGCCACATCACCGAGCTGAAGGAGCTGCGGTTTGCGAACGCAACTCTGCAGCAGTCGGAGGAGGTGATGGCGGGCAAATTGAAGCAGGAGCAGGACTTCCGGAAAGGTGCGGACATGACGATGCTCCAAGCCATGTATACCATCCAGAATAACTCTCAAATCATAACAGGCTTGGAGCAAGATCTCTCATCGGCGCATCTGGCCTTGACGGAGGTCAACGAGGCGGCGAGGGACCTGCTGGACTCCGTGGCCCCGGAGGAGGGCGAGACGACTGCCTTGGTCCCGCGTCTTCAAGCCGCGCCAACCCGCATCGCCGAGTTGATCAAGGAATCGGCCGTTGTGTGCGCGAACGACGCCTTGGCGCGTGTTCGGACGCTGTACCCGCGGATCGACCTTGCGCCGGTCGGAGATGGGGTGGCGGCGGACGCCACGGCGGAGCAGGTTGGTGCGGCGATGGCGGAAACTCGACCGATCGCCGAAAAAGTCGGCGAGGCTCTCAAGTTTGAGTAGAGTCCTGTATCCTGTACAGAGTAGTGTAAACCTTTGTATATACAAGTAATCAAGTAAAACAAAAGTGTTGGGTACTTTGTTTCGTATTTTATTGTTGCCCGAGTAGCTTTTGGCTGAAATGTGCTTTTCCCTTTGCCTCACTTATCCTAAGTTCATAACGTCGAGAGCAGATCCCGTGCACGTGTAGAAGGCTTAGGCGTCGTTCCGGGCCCGGTTACACAGCATCTAGTTAAGAGCTACTCGGGAACGGAGTGATTCCGAGAAGTTTTGCGAGGAGAACAATATACAAAGAAAGCATATAGTATTATTGAACTTTGTGATACATAGCTTTTCATGGGTAGAATCGGCGTAAGTGTTCTATGTTCCACGGGTGTGGGACATCGGTGCCGTCCTCGTATTGGAGACGAAAAGTACCCGGACATATGACCTGAGTCACGATGAACGGGCCTTCCCATGGGGCGGAGAGTTTGTGAACCCCTGCAGTGGATTGCACTCGGCGTAAGACGAGGTCGCCAATGTTGAAGTCCCTTTCCTAGACGTTCTTGTCGTGGTAGCGTCGGAGTTGTTGCTGGTAGCGCGCGTGCTGTATGAGCGCGTTAACTCGGTGTTCCTCGATGGAGACTAGGTCCACCTCGCGAGCTGCCTCAGCTTCACCTTCGTCGTAGTTATCAATGCGCGGAGATCCAAAAGCAATGTCGGTGGGGAGGATAGCCTCGGAGCCGTAGACAAGGAAGAATGGAGTATGACCTGTTGCTCGACTCGGCTGAGTTCTGAGTCCCCAAATGACTTGTGGTAGCTCCTGGTGCCACCGTCCGGCGAATTTCTTCAATGGGTCGAAGACCCTTGCTTTCAATCCTTGGAGTATCATGGCGTTGGCTCGTTCCACCTGTCCGTTGCATCTGGGATGGGCGACGGAGGCGTAGTATACACCGATACAGCTGTTCTCGCAAAAGTCCCAGAAGGCGGATCCGGTGAACTGTGTCCCCAAGTCGGTGATGATCTTGTTAGGGACTCCGAACCGGTGTGTGATTTCTTCGACGAAGGCGGCGGCCTGCTTCGATGTTGGAGTTCCGACGATGGCCTTGTACTCTATCCATTTGGAGAATTTATCGATGGCTACGAGGATGTGCGTATAACCTCCCGGGGCTGCTCTGAATGGTCCCACCATGTCCAACCCCCAACAGGCGAAAGGCCACGAAGGCGGAATAGTGCGCAGAGCTTGGGCCGGGAGGTGTTTCTGCTTGGCGAAGAATTGGCACCCCTGGCATCGGCGGACGAGTGCTTTGGCGTCGGAGACGGCGGTGGGCCAAAAGAATCCAGCTCGGTATGCTTTCCCGACTAGAGTTCCTGCGGCGGCGTGGCTTCCACAAACTCCCGAGTGGATGTCGTCAAGGATCTGGAGGCCGACTTCTTTCGTGACGCATTTGATGAATACTTGATTTGTGGCGGCTCGTCTGTACAAGGCGCCACCGACCACCACGTAATTTTTGCTTCGGCGTTCCAGGATCTTTCGCTGCGTGGGGTCTTTTGGCACTTTGTTGTGGGCGAGGAAATCTATGAACTCGGCCATCCAGTCTTCTTCTTCTGCGTTAATGGCTAGCACCTCACAGAGTTCCGGGGCAGGCTCTGGCTCGTCGTTCGGCTCCTTTACCGAGGGTTTGAGGAGGCCCTGCACGAACACCCCCCTGGAACTTCTGCGCGGGTGGATCCCAGCTTGGCGAGTGCATCAGCGGCGAGGTTGTTTTCCCGTGGGACGTGGTGGTACTCAACTCCGTAGAATTTCCCCTCCTGCTTATGCACTGCCTCGCAGTAGGCGTTCATCCGCTCGCTGTTGCGATCCCACTCTTTGTTCACCTGGTTTATGACAACAGCTGAGTCGCCATAGACCAGGAGTCTCTTTATGCCTAGTGAAGCGGCGATGCGGAGCCCGTGGAGAATTGCTTCGTACTCGGCGGCGTTGTTGGTGACAGGGAAACGAATTTGGAGGACGTATCGGAGCTGTTCCCCTTTCGGCGAGATGAAGAGTACTCCGGCCCCTCCTCCGTCGATCATCAGGGAGCCGTCAAAGTACATCTTCCAGTGCTCGCCGCTGGTGTCTTCTTTCGCGTCCTGGCTCTCGGTCCATTCGGCGACGAAGTCGGCGAGGATCTGTGACCTGATGGCGGTGCGCGGGATGAAGTCTATGTTGAAGGAGCCGAGCTCGACCGACCACTTGATGATTCGCCCTGTGACGTCTCTGTTGTGGAGGATATCCCCGAGTGGAAATTGCGTGACCACCTTGATGCGATGCGCTTGGAAGTAATGGCGGAGTTTTCTTGATGTGATCAGCAGTGCGTAGAGTAGCCCACCTGGGGATAGCGAGACTTGGACTCGCTGAGCACTTCGCTTACGTAGTAGACTGGTCGCTGTACTCGTTGCACCTTTCCTTCTTCCTCCCTTTCCACGACGATGACGGTGCTTACCACGTTGGTGGTGGCAGCGATGTACAGGAGTAGCGTCTCGTCGTTATGCGGAGCGGCGAGTACTGGTGGATTGGAGAGGTAGTTCTTGAGGTCGGTGAAAGCTTGCTGCGCCTCTTGGTTCCACTCGAACCTGTCGGTCTTCTTGAGGATCTTGAAGAACGGCAGGCCCTTATCCCAAGCCGGGAGATGAATCTGCTCAAGGCTGCCATGCAACCAGTCAGTTTTTGGATCTCTTTCTTCCCAGTCGGCGGTTTCATCCTCCGGATGGTGTCTATCTTCTCAGGGTTGGCTTGAATTCCTCTGTTGCTGACGATGAAGCCGAGTAGTTTCCCTTTGGGTACGCCGAAGACGCACTTAGTCGGGTTCAGCCTCCAGTTGTGCCTGCGAAGATTGTTAAATGTTTCGGAGAGGTCGGCGATGAACTCGGCTTCGATCTTCGTTTTGATGACTATGTCGTCGACATAGGCCTCGGCATTGCGGCCGATCTGAGTGCCCAGAGTTAAGTTAATGGCTCTCTGGTAGGTGGCTCCGGCATTGCGGAGGCCGAACGTCATCTTGGTGTAGCAGTAGGCGCCGATCGGAGTTATGAAGGAAGTCTTCTCCTGGTCTTCTTCTTTCAGGGCGATCTGGTGGTAGCCGGAGTAACAATCAAGGAAACATAGGAGTACGCATCCGGCGGTGGAGTCAACGACTTGGTCGATGCGGGGTAGGACGAAGGGGTCCTTAGGGCAGTGCCTGTTGAGATCCGTGTAATCAACACACATTCTCCATTCATTATTCTTTTTTCTTACAAGGACTGGGTTAGCAAGCCAGTCAGGGTAAAAGACTTCTCTAATGAACCCGGCGGCTAGCAGCCTTGTAATCTCTGCCCTAATGGCCTCCTTGCGGTCCTGCGCGAAGCGTCGGAGCTTTTGGCGAACTGGCTTGGCGTTCGCGTCAACCGTCAAGGAGTGCTCGACCACCTCCCTCGGAACACCCGGCATATCTGATGGAGTCCATGCGAATATGTCGGCGTTGTCCCGGAGGAAGGTGACGAGCGCGCTTTCCTATTTGGGGTCGAGCCCTGATCCGATCAGGGCGGTCTTGGAGGAGTCGGAGAGCCCAAGCGAGATAGCGCGCACTTCTTCAGCCGGCTGCATTGTGGTCGGCGCGGCCCTTCGCTTGGAGGACTCGGGGACGGAGCCCGGGTCCCCTTGGAAAGTTCTTGCTTCGTGGACCACCTCCATCTGCAGCACGCTGCGTTCGATGCCGGTGCAGAGGTGGAGCCCTTCTTTGTCGCAGCCCTTGGAGAGGTGTACGTCACTGCGGATGGAGAGGACGCCGTTTGGTGCTGGCATCTTCATCAGCAGATACGTGTAGTTGGGGATCGCCATGAACTTGGCGAGCGCTGGTCTCCCCAATATGGCGTGGTAGGCGGTGGTGAAGTCGGCGACCTGGAAGTTGAGGTACTCGGTCCTGAAGTTGTCCCGATCACCGAAGGTGACGGGCAGAGCGATCTGCCCGAGTGGTTTGGAGCCTTTGCCCGGGATCAGCCCGTAGAACGGGTGGAGAGAAGGAGTCAGGGCGTCGAGGCCGATGCCCATGTCTCTCAGCGTCTGGGCGAAGATGATGTTGAGCCCGCTCCCACCGTCGATGAGTACTTTGGTGAGGCGGGCGTTGTGCACGATCGGGCTGAGTACCAGCGGGTACTCGCCTACGTCGGAGACCTGGAACCACTGGTCCTCCCTGGAGAAGGTGATCGGCTGCTCGGACCAGCGGAGTGGTTGGATCGGCGATGTGTAGCAGGAGAATATCTCCCGGTCACGTACTTTCTCCCGGCGCTTGTCCTCTACAGGCGGCGGTCCTCCGAGGATGAAGTTCACCTGTCTGTCGACGTTCGGGAAAGCAGGGTTCGCGGCAGCCCCTTTTCCCTTGTCGCCTTTGTCGTCGTCTTGCGGCGGAAGCTTCCCTTCCTTCTTCTTGTAGGCGTCGGCGAGCCCCATGCAGTCGATCATACGATGCTTGGACTGCTTGTGGATGGGGCAGGGCCCTTGGAGCATCTTCTCGAAGTCGGCGCTGAAGTTGGACCGCGGGCGAGGGCCACTACGGTCCATGGCGGCGACGGTGAAGTCTCTTGAGCGCTTTCGGTCATCCCTCCTGCTTGGTTCAGGTCGGGAACGGCGCGTGTCCTCCTTCTTCGGGCGGTCTTCCCGGCGAGGGGGACGATCGTCGTCCCGAGAGCTTTTCTTGCCGTAGTGGAGACGGACAGCCTCCTTGGCGTTGGCCATCTTGTTCACCCGGCCAAAGAACTCGCCGGAGGTCTTTGGCAGGTCTTCACAGAGGCGCTCGAAGACGGCGGAGTCGGCGAGGCCGTCGAGGAAGTAGCTGATGATCTCGGACTCGGAGCAGCCGGGAACTAAGTTTCGGTTCTCCATGTACCGGTCGGTGTAGTCGCGGAGGCTCTCCCCCCGGTTCTGCTTGACCTTGCCCAGGTCCCAGGCGGTGCCTGGTCGGATGGAGCTCCCCTGGAAGTAGCTTTTGAACTTGTCGCAGAGGGTCCCCAGCTGTCGATGGAGTCGGGCTCAAGGCTGTGAAGCCAGGTTAGCCCTACCTTGGTCATGGCGACGGGGAAGTAGGCGCACATGGCGTCGTGGTCGCCGTTCACTGCGCGGATGGCGATGCTGTACGTCCGGAGCCACAGCGTCGGGTCCGCCTTCCCGTCATATTTCTCTATGCCTGTAGGTTTGAAGTTAGCAGGCATTCTAATTGATCTTACTCGGGCAGTGAATGCCGGGAAGCCGTCGCAGTCGTTGAGGTTCCCGGTGTCTGCGTGTCCCGAGTCGGCGGAGTAGTCTTCCGGGGTGTTAGCCCGGGGTGGCCTGTCCTGTCCGAGTGGAGCCCCGTACTTGCGGTCGAATTCTCGCCGGCGTGCGGCCTCAGCGGCCTCGAGCTCTCGGCGTTGGCGTGCTTCGCGATCCAACCCCGGAGGGCCGTGTTCACGGTTGTACTCGGCGCGCCGTCGGAGTTCTTCCTCGTCCCTCCGCCGATGACGGTCGTCAAGGTTCCTTCGGAGATCGCGGTTGCGGAGTTGTTCGCGGAGATCGGGCTGCTCGACCACGCCGCGATCGGCTTCTCGGCGACTGGCCGACCTGGAGTGGCGAGATGAGGAAGCAGGAGCCCTCTGGGCGTTGATCATGCCCGCGGCTGCGGTCAACCTGACCTTGATCCGGTTGAGCTCAGGGGTTTCTGGGATCCCTTCAAGCTCTTGGTGCGCGGCGGCAAGGTTGGCCGATGGAGTGGCGTAGACACCTACGCCGCCGATCTCTTGGACGAAGTCGTCTTGGAGATTACGCGTGATCCTGGGGTTTCGGCGTTCTCGCCGCGCGTCACGGCGTCGTTGCCTTTCACCGTTACGCCCGATCCTGGCGTCACGGCGTGTTTGATCCTCACCCTGGACCGTTGGTTCGTCGGCGGATATGTCGGAGACGAACGTCTCCCGCTTGGCAGGCGTGATCCTCTTATTTGGAGGGAGGACACGTGTCACCCGCGGGAAAGCCGGAGTTGGTTCGGGCGGAGTCGGCGTATCTTGATGATGAGGGTGCTGTGCCGCTGCAACGTCCGGAGTAGATCCGATCTGGGTGGCCGCGATGGGATCGACCCCCCTGATCGCATCTGGAGAGTAATCGGCGTTCGCGCGTTCGCCGAGTGCTTGCTGGTAGACGGCCCCGCTGTTCCTGAGTCCCAGCGGGAATCGTGCCGGTGAGGCGATGCTCCGACGAGCTGACTCGGTGAGTTCAATGCATTCACCGACGGAGGCGATGGCGTGATCCATGTCCGCCTCGAACTGGCGTTGGCATGCAGCCCATCGGCGCCTTCGTTCTTCGGGTGTCTCCTGCACCCTGGGTGGTTGAGGCGGAGTGGACGAAGCAGTCGGCGGTATAGGAGAAGGCGCGTTCTCCTCGGATGGCGGGAGAACGACGCCGGCCGTCGCGGTCGCCGAGTTGTTGGCGATGGTTGGCGACGGAGTGGTGATGGTGACGATCCCGTCTGGTGTAGCGTCGAGTCGTGGCGCTGTCTCCTCCGGGGTGGCGTCACGGGTGAAGGAGAGCTCTCCCTCGGGCCCGGCGGTGAAGACCATGGATCCGAAGAAGAACATAGCCCCCTCGGTGATGGAAATCTTCATGGTCGCCGGCGTGATGACGGCGGAAGTGAATGCCATCGAGCTTTCAGATTGATCTCGTCGATCAACCCCTACCTGGCGCGCCAACTGTCGGATGTTTGGACCCGGCAGTCCACACAGGGTAGACTACGTGGTTGATTTGTTGAGGGACAGATCGAGGATCAGAAGCCGATGGTAACACAAGACGCAAGGATTGAACAGGTTCGGGCCGTCGAGATGACGTAATACCCTACGTCCTGTGTTGGGGGAGATTGTATTGCTGTGTATGAAGTTCCTTGAAGGATCTCCGTAGTTGGGTTCTGTCCTAGGGTTGTAGATGTTGCGTATGATCGTGTTCTGGAGGGGGGTCTCAGGGCGCCTTATATAGTCCGGCTGCCTTGAGTTACAAGTCGGCCAGAGAACGTAACCTACCCGAATTACAAGGATTTGATCCTATAACGATTACAGATATCTTTCCCTATAATTCCGGCTAGTTTATCTTAATCTCCGAGCTTCTTGTGGGATACGCCGTCTTCTTCCTTGCCGCGCGCGCCATCGCGCCCATCCGGTTCGCCCGACTGGTGGGCCTTCCGACTGGTGGGCCAGCCAGTCCGACAAACCGATCCAGATGTACTCGGATTGGGCCGCCCCTTGCTGATTGGGCCAATCCGCCTTCTGGGTACCCCTGGGGGTCTACCCCCGACAATTATGTTGATACCACGGCTCTCACAGTTACTATCCGACATTACTATCTCGTCACCGACAACAGTTTAGTCCTAAGGTAGTGGTGACCATGCTGCCTCACCCCCCCACCCCCATGAACTGCCCAGCTGGTTAATGAGCTCCTAACTCCCAATACAAAATCCTAACTTGGTAGAATTGGGGCAGAAGCTAACGAGGATAAGTATGGCTCACGTTCAACAAAAAAGCAACCTGAAATACTTTGGAAGATTTGACGATTTGGTAAATGGAAAAATATGTCTTTATAATCTGAAAAGAAAAAAGTATTTTCTCGCTTCCAAAAAGTATATCATCATTATAGTTTTATATTATCTTTATCTTTACCAACTTCTAAAGTGAGGATTGCTTCTTCCTTTTTTCGGCCGACCTGACATATGGGTCCCACCGGTTCCACCTGTTTCGTCGATCTCCAACTACGGTTTAAATTCTCGATATTGATTTTCTCATCGGGTTAGAGTGCTAACTGAATCTTTCAAGGGTTAAATAAACCAGTTTTCAAGCTCTCGCCCAAGAACCTGGAAAAGACAAGAACATAGATCAGTATCTATAGAAAGCCAGGAAAACAAGATTTGATTGAGATGAAGAAAAATCAAATCATCGCATAAAAAGATAGCAGTAAAGTTGTCGCTAAGAGATGTTGGAAAGCCGGTGCACCGCCGTCAGCTCGCTAGCTCACGGCATCAAAGCCGACCATCGCCGATATTCGTTCATAGCAATGCACGAGCATGTTGCCTTGTATTATATAATCAATTCATAATAAATTGATCTGATGTGCATGCTCAAACTTGTTCAGAGTTAAGACAGTATTTGATTTATGGCAACAAAAAGATGTAATGGAGAAGATTTGCAAAGAAAAAAAGTTGTATTGGGGAAGGATTCGGGTGACCTACAATTTTAGGTGCAGGACAATGGCCCTGTTTGGATCCAGGGGCTAGAGCTAGTTTTGGCTAGTTGGTGCTCAACTAACCCCAAAGTATCCAAACTATAGAGGTTAGAGTGGGGCTAGTTGCATCTAACCCACCAAAAAAACTATCCCACCCAAGAGGTGCTTATTGAGGCTAGAGTGAGCTGGAAAAAAGATTTAAATGAGCCAAATGATTGAAAAAAATGCTTTTTTGGTCAATCTAACCCTGTCATCCAAACACCTCTTTGGCTAGAGTTAGTTTGGGGCTAGAGTTAGACTTAGAAACAGGGCCAATGAGTTGTGCCGTATTAGTTAGGAAATCATGAATAGTAATCGACTGATTTGTTTCGGTATTTGAGTAGGATTTCCATTTTGACCGAGTATATATAAATACACAATCATCGGTATTGCGGCAAGCCGGCGACCTCGTGGAATAGGCTCTCCAAATAAAGCCCTAAATAAACAGAGAAAGAGAGAGAAGGGATTATACATATATAAACTCGCCCGCTCGGGTGATCCTTTTTAAGGACGGGACGGGACCCCAGCATCCTCTATTCCTCTCTAACCCCCCAAACCTTAGGATCACCGGAGCTGAGCCCCACAGCACCACATATCCACGCGGTTTGGTGGTGTGGTGACTGGTGACTGGCGACTGGCGAGGGAGCGCACAAGAACACAACGTTACAAGTTTACAACAAGAAGGCGAGGGGCAGAGGGAGAAAGGGGAACAACGGCGGAAAAGACCCCGGCTTTTGACCCGCCAAGCTCAACGTCTCCGGCAATGGCGGCCGCCTCAGAAGAGGCCATCAAGCAGTTCTCCGCGCTCATGGAGCAGCGTGAGTCCTCTGCTCTTGTGCTGCTGTCTTCCTCTTTGCAAAGTAAAAAAAAAGATCTAACTTGGGATTTCTTTCTTTTTCTTTGGGATTTCTTGGTCACTGAACTGCACGGCAATTTCTTTATTGCAGTGGAGGAGCCTCTGAAGACCACATTCCAGGTGCCAATCTGCTCCACTCGCGGTTTCTGATGGATCTCTGCCTTTTCGTGCTGCTTGATTTGGTTCTGGTTGCTTTCTGTGCGAAACCCCGCTGCCTCTTGTGTTGATTTGGCTCGCTATGCGTGTTCTGAAGTAGAGCTTTGGTTATATGGTGCTTACCAGTTCGCATTTTTGTAGATTTGGGTGCTGCTCAGCAATTCTCATTCTTCCTTTGTTTTTTTACTGGTGGTCACCAAGTTTTTTTTTTCTGAAACGGGTGGTCACCAAGTTTGGATTTTGGGCAGCTTATTTTTGTTCTTTTCATGAGAGAAGATCATTTTCTGATTTGAGCTCAAGTATGCTTTCATCAGTTATTATTTCGATTATTTGGCAACTATATAATTTT
>CM014271.1:46196703-46212023 GCA_004135705.1 Alloteropsis semialata
TCCTTGTTGAATTGAAGTGATGTTGAGTTTTCAACACGGTTCTTTAGAGAGAGCGTCTTTTTCTTGCCATACAGCTTAAACATCTTGTGGGTTGGAGTGTTTTTGGAGTAATCAATTTGGCGCTTTCAAATATACCTTTATGATTTCGAAATCATCTTTTCCTTCTGTTCTGGTTGCATACGGTGCTAAGGAGATATTTGTTTGGAGATCTCACGAGATATAAATGAAAGTAGTACTCCGGTTGGATCCTGACTGCAATTTTCGTACAGATGTGGTGTCGGTGCCGTATACTGTTCCAGTTCACCATTTGGAGACCAAATGCTCCTTTTCTTCTTCTTTGATTCGTAACTGCTTCCAGTCATGGCTGCCGGCTAGGAGTCTTTCTAGACCCCTACTTTCTAAGCATGTGTTGATATACTAGAAAACTATGAAGACAAGTACTCTCAAGATCAAAGCATTTGTTAGGAGTTGCATGCTGAACTTGTCATTTACCCCATGAGTGGACTCTGTCCAAGCTTGTAGTTGGGTGATGCAGACACTGTGTGGTTCTTACCTAGCACGGATTAATAGCCGAAGAAGTTGCTGTTGTTCGATTTGGACATGTGCTGATGAGGGTGGACCTGGATGTTGACTTGTTCCTGAACACCTGTGGCCCTGGTGGAGATGTTTCAATTGCAGATTCAGACTTTTATTTGGTCCTGGAGTCCTTGTCATGACTCATGATAAGTATTTAGCTCATTGTTGATCTCATGGCGACGTGTGCAGCTGTGTAATCGCGCTGGAATCACGATATGCCCACTAAGAAACAGTGTTTTTCTTCGGTTCTTTTCTGTGTCAACATGCTTGCATCACAGCATGTCCACTAGCAAACGTTATTTTACTTTCCCCTTTCTGTGATGCATTCGGTTGGCTTCTATCTACATTTGACCTTTTCTTTTCCTGAACTTTTTATCCCATCTTTTGCAATTTGTTTGAGTTTCAATTTTTATTGATGTTATCCATTTGTGAGTCAATACTTCTTTTGCTGACACTTGATACCGTATTTTGAAAAATATAAACTCTAGGAGCAAAAAGTGATTAGTTAGTGACATGTTTGCAGAATGTGCATCAAGGAAATCTGAGAGGGACTTTGGTGCGTTTTCTGAAGGCCAGAGAATGGAGTGTCCCTAAAGCTCATAAAATGGTAAGGCTTAAGGCACCAGACCTTGTTTCACAACTTACATCTAGGTTGCGAATATATTGATGTCATGGGAAGAACTGATGAGAACCTTACGAAGAACTGATATCTGATTGTTTGGTGCAGCTAATGGATTCCTTAAATTGGAGAGTGCAGAATGAGATTGACAGCGTGTTAGCTGTAAGTACCTTTTTTATGTACAAAATCTTAGGGCAGAAAAGTAGATAGAAGCGCCAACCAATGACTTTGGATCTGTTTTATAGTGACTGCAAAAGATAGACAAACCAAGTAAAGCAAAACAACAATACTTTTGTCTGTGTATATGTTGCACTGTTAGCAGCAATAAATTTCAAAATACTTTTCATCTGTATCATGAACTAAATACTGATACAGATATATGGAACTAAATACTTTTCTTCTGACCAGCATCACTATTTGCTTTTATGCAGAAACCCATTGTGCCACCTGATTTATATAGAGCTATTCGGGACACACTACTTGTAGGATTGACAGGGTACTCCAAGCAGGTACAGATATCAGACTCTTCTCTTTTATGATTCGCTTTTACTAATTCCTTTTGGTTCATCCATTGGAATCTTCTATTTAGGCCTCGCATGTTTGCGAAAGCGGTTTTCATTTCAGCAGTTCGCTTTCTCAGTATTGAGAAAAGAATTATATGCTTTAATTCATGCTCCTCTCCTTTTTTGTAGGGACAACCTGTTTATGCATTTGGTGTTGGTCTCAGTACCTTTGATAAGGCATCGGTAGGTGTTAACTGTCTTTGAAAAAAAAAAGTTAAGTTTTAAAGAATACTAATAGCAACAAATTTTACTATTAGTTCTGATTCAGATTCACACACACACACACACACACACACACACACACACACACACACACACACACACACACACACACGTATGTCTGTGAATCAAGAAAACCTTTAATTTGAATAGAAATGTACCATGTAAATAAAGGATAAACTGAATGATATACACATAACTTTGTTTAAGTTGTAGGATCAATAGTTAGCCACCTAATCAACATTACTTCGCAGGCAACGCCAGATTTTTTACCAGAAAAATACCTAATTTTTCCACCTAAATGATATCATTTGTTTTTTTTCTTAGGTGAACTACTATGTGCAGTCACACATACAGATGAATGAATATCGAGACTGTGTTGTCCTGGTAAATGTTTTATTATTATTGATTAATAGACCAAATTCTGGAAAAGTGATTAAATCTGTGCTCTTTATTAGCCGGCTGCATCAAAGAAGTTTGGGAGACAGATTAATACCTGCTTGAAGGTTATGGATATGACTGGTTTGAAGCTGTCTGCATTGAGCCAAATAAAGGTAAGATCACAATCTTCTCTATCTGTTACAAGTTCTGTTGTGATCTGAATGTTAAATCAATTTTATGACATCTCAGATTCTTTTATAATTTATAAAGATGAACAGAATGTTTAGTGATAATTGTGGTTTGCAGTCCTTTTTTTCCCTATAAATATATCTTACCATAGTGCAGGCCTCCCCCGCTGTACAGTTTTTTTTTAAAAAAAAAATTGTGTTTTGCAGCCATGTTGCATGATAAGAAACTTACAGGCTTAGTATAGCTGATGGAAATTAGTTAAGAACATCTGGTGCTAAATTTGATGGGACGTTTGATTTGGAATTTACCAGTAAAGCTGAATCTTGATCAAGAGGCAATAGTAACATTTTTGGTAGTGTGGGAGTGGGACTGCATCAACAGGTAGGTTACTTGTCAGTAGTTTTGTCTGCTTAGTTCTGGGTTGGAGATACTAGTCCAAATCTTCATTTTTCCCTAGCAGCTTTTGTACAATTAATATTTCTTACATTTCCTCTATTTTCTCTCCTTGTCTGTTTAGCCTTAATTCCTTCTTGCCTTCATGTCCATCATGGTCTTGTCTACATTTTTTAACTCCATTTGTCTTTTAGTTTGCCTGGTCGAGCTCTGAAGTTTCCACAAGCCAGAAGTTTTTGAGGATATTTTTAGACTAGTGTGAGATATCAGACAACCAGGATAGGGATGCGTTCATTTCACAGCTGCACAAATGGTAGGAAATATTTGTTAGAAAAGAAAAGAAGGGACTAGAGCAAATGGTAGGCCTCGACGCCAGTGGGCTCTACCTCGTCGGCGCCGCAGGGGGCCGCCCCATCTCCGCCCGGCACTGTGAGGGTGGCCGGCCGCACTGTGCGCCGCCTTTCACCGTCCGAATTGGAGGAGCGCTGCCACAATGGCCACAAGAAGTACGTTCGCGGCCACAATCGTGTCTGCGCGCACCTCTTCGTCCTGGAGATCGAAAGCAGCCCTGAGGAGGATGCCGCGGCCGACGGTGCCGACACTGCGCCCGTCCCCCAGATCTCCTTGCTCGCCTTGTCGGGTGTTCGCACGCGCGACACGATGCAAGTCCGGGTCCAACTCGGCAACACCACAGTGACTGCACTACTCGACTTCGGTTCGACGCACAACTTCGTCTCCAAATCAGCCGCGGCGCGCACGGGCCTCTGCTTCATACCGCGCATTGACTTGGCGGTCACGGTCGCCAACAGAGATCGGGTGCACTGCCCGGGCGTCTTTCGCGACGCGGCGTTCTCCATCGACGACGAGCTGTTCCACGCTGATGTCTTCATCTTGCCGCTGGGCGGTTATGACATGGTGCTGAGCACCGATTGGTTGACTACCCTGGGTCCGATCCTCTGGGATTTCGGTCGCCATACCATGTCCTTGTGGCGTTCCAATCGCCACATTCACTGGCGAGGCGTGGCCGGGCCTTAGGGCACCCAGCTGCATGCCGTCCACGGGCCGGAGCTCCTGGATCTTCTGCTCGACGAGTTCGCTGATGTGTTCGCCACGCCCACCGGCCTGCCGCCCCCTCGTGCCAAAGATCACTTCATCCACCTCCTGCCGGGCATAGCGCCAGTTGCCGTGCGCCCCTACTGCTACCCACAGCTCTAGAAAGACGTACTCGAACTCCAGTGCCGCGCCATGGAGGAACAGGGACTCATCCGCCGCAGCTCCTTCGCCTTCTCTACACCAGTGCTCCTCGTCAAGAAAGCGGACATGCCGTGGCGCCTCTGCGTGGTTTATCGCGCCCTCAACGAGCGCACGGTGAAAGACAAGTTTCCGATCCCAGTGATTGAGGAACTTTTGGACGAGCTCCATGGCGCCCGATTCTTCACCAAGCTAGACCTCCGGTTGGGGAACCACCAGGTGCGCATGAACCCAGGCGACATCGAGATTACGGCGTTCCGCAACAATGATGACCTCTACGAGTTCCTCGTCATGCCGTTCGGCCTCACCAATGCGCCGGCCACCTTCCAGGCATTGATGATCGAGGTGCTCCGGCTGTTCCTTCGCCGTTTTGTGCTGGTGTTCTTCAACGACATATTGATCTACAACAACTCTTGAGCTGAGCACCTCAGCCACATCCGCGCCGTTCTCTCCGCCCTGCGCGCCCACCAGCTGTTCTTGAAGCGTTCCAAGTGCTCCTTTGGCGAGCAGGCAGTGGCGAACTTGGGCCACGTCGTTTTGGCCAAGGCGTCGCCATGGATGACTCCAAGGTCCAGGCGATCACTGAGTGGACGACGCCGTCCTCCGTGCGCGCCCTGCGCGGATTCCTTGGGCTGGCCGGGTACTACCGCCGCTTTATCAAGGATTTTGGCTCCATCGCGACGCCGCTTACTGCTCTAATCAAGAAGGATGCGTTCCACTGGTCGTCAGCGGCTGACGTCGCATTTCGGGCACTGCAGCAGGCCCTCACGACCCGTCCTCACCCTGCCAAACTTCGCCAAGCACTTCATCACTGAATGTAACGCCATAGGGTCGGGAATCGGGGCGGTGCTACATCAAGGAGATGGGGCCATCGCGTTCTTCAGCCGCGCCCTGCCGCCGCGCCACCGTGGCCTCGCCGCTTACGAGCGCGAACTCATCGGCCTAGCTCAAGCCATGCGCCACTGGCGCCCATACCTCTTGGGCCACGCTTTCGTTGTCCGCACCGACCATCAGCCGCTCAAATTCATCCTCGACCAGGCCGAGCCAATGTCGTGGCAGACGTGCTCTCCCGTCGGGACACCGAGGATGTCGCGCTGCACGCTGTCTCGGCACCGCCCTTTGATCTGCTCCAACAATTTAGGGCGCTGGCGGCCGAAGACGACTCCCTGCGCACCTTGCATTCGCGCTTGGCGGCCGAGGAGCTAGGCGACCAGTGGCGCGCCGTGGACGGGCTGCTCACGTTCAACAACAGGCTGTTTGTCGCTGCGACGTTCGCCTTGTTGCCAGCCATCCTCGCCGCCGCCCACGACGACAACCATCAAGGAGTTCAGCGCACGCTGCACCGCCTTTGCCGCGACTTCCACGTCGCCAATGCTCGCGCCGCTGTCCAAGACTTCGTCCGTGCCTGCGCTGTCTGCCAGAGACACAAGATCGAACACCTGCAGCTCGTGGGACTTCTGCAGCCACTGCCCGTGCCGTCGGCCATCTGGCAGCGTCGAGGCACTGCCCAAAGTGGGGGCAAGTCCGTCGTCCTCATGGTGGTCGACCGTTTCTCCAAGTACGCCCATTTTATCCCGCTGGGGCACCCATACATGGCAGAGACGGTGGCTCGTCTCTTCTTCGCGGAGGTCGTTCGTCTCCATGGCATATCGGTGTCCATCGTATCGGATCGTCACCCTGTCTTCACGTCGGCGTTCTGGAAGGCCCTCTTCAAGGCGTCTGGGTCCCAGCTTCTCATGAGCTCCGCCTTCCATCCACAAACGGACGGCCAGACAGAGGCGATGAACAAGGCCATAGGTTTGTATCTCGGGTGTATGACAGGTGATCACCCTCGCCAATGGGTTCGCTGGCTGCCGTGGGCGAAGTACGTCTACAACACTGCCTATCACACGGCCTTGAAGGATACGCCTTTCCACGTTGGTGATTGGGTCTGGCTGCGGCTCCACCACAGGCCTCATGGCTCCTTGCCTGACTCTGCCCGTGGCAAGCTTGCCCAGCGGTTTTATGGTCCTTATCAGATTACAGAGAAGATTAATGAGGTGGCTTTTCGCCTCGCACTACCGGCCGGCACTCGTCTCCACAACGCCTTTCATGCAGGTCTCCTCAAGAAGTTCTTCGGCCAGCCACCTGCTGCTCTGCCTCAGCTTCCTCCCATGCACAATGGTGCCATTGTGCCTGTATCGTCCAGAGCACTCAAGGCTCGGCTCAGTCGCGGCGTTTGTCAGATTTTGGTGCAATGGAAAGGCCTTACTGCGTCATCTGCCTCCTGGGAAGACCTCACCGCGTTTCAAGACCGGTACCCTTCCTTCCAGCTTGAGGACAAGCTGTTGCTCGAGGGGGGGAGTGATGTTATGTGGGGTAAGCAATATACCCACGTGCAAAGAAGGTGGCAGGTTGATGCCATGGATTAGAGATTGGTAGTCGAAATCAGGGTTGGTTAGATAAGTTGGTTAGCAGGATTTGCTCAGTTAGGGATAAGGTCCTAGAGATAAGTTGGCTCGGTGAGTTTGTTAGGTTGGCGGCTAAAGCTGCGAGTCATGCTGGTATATAACCAGCCGTGTACCCTTGAGACTTTTAAGCAATGAAGTTATTTCTCTCCTCCATCTAATCTCTTAAGCGCGGAGCAGGAGGGCGAGACCCTCTCCTCTGTCGGCGTTACCTCGGCGAGACCCTGCTCGCCACAGCCTAGACCACTAAGTCCTGCCTTATTGAGGTGAATTTGGGTGCCTATGCCTCCTAATATAAATCCACCTAGTTCCTCATAGGTTGTTCTAGTTCTAAAATCTCAAAAGTTCATCTGGGTGTGCAGAGTGACTAAACAAATTTACTTCATTGCAACAATAAACACTGTGATTCATTGTAAAACTGTACCAGTAAAATAACAAAAATATTTAATCAAAATTTGTTCCAGCATGGCTATTCTTGATTTCTGCTCTCTATTGTTGAAGTGGATGCTCGCTTAGAACATTTTCTAGGTTGGGTGCCTGGGTACTATAACTGAAGCAGAATGGACTTAGCTTATTGTTCAACCATAGCCATGAAAGTACCAATTTAACAATAAATGACTTCGACAGATCCTGAACTCAGGACTGACTTCTAGAAATATATAGTTGCTATCTAAACATTACAGGTCAAAGTTCAAACTAACATTTAAGCCTAAATTTTCTTGAACATTTATGACTATATTACAAGGTATGTTTTTTGTTAGTTCAGATTTTCCTTTGCACGAAATACTTTTGAGATATATTCCCTAAAATATGCTTATCTTTTTCTTTTCCACTTTCTCCTTTTCTTGGAACCAAGTTAAATGCATGGAGAAACTTGTTGAGACATGAAATTTGGAAATCCAATGTATATATCAGCATATTCAAATAGCTGCTAGTTGAACAGTTTTAATAGCCAATAGAAGCGTTGTATATGGAGTAGATTTGTATTGAACAAGGGTGTAAAATGAACTTTGTGGTTCAGTGGCAAAGGGGCAAAATTGAATGAAAGATATTGTTCAGTAGTTTAATGTGCAGTTTTCATACATGCTTTGGCTGAGCCCTGGACGAAGCTTGATAAGAATCAAAACTGTATTTGATTCATAAAGTCATCATTTCTGCTTTTGTTTGTCTGTTTGTTATTTTCCAATCATATGCTTGTATTGCTCATAGTGATACTTATCAGAATTTCCCCATATGCAGATGTTGACCATGATTACAACTGTTGATGACCTTAATTATCCTGAGAAAACTGAGACTTATTACATTGTGAATGCTCCATATGTTTTTTCGGCATGTTGGAAGGTCGGTGCACTTATTTAAACTCATAAGCTGACTTGCTATCATGTTATATATATATTCAATATTTTTACTCTGTTTTGGTTTGATCTTTTCTGTCTGCCACAACCATTTTTTTCTAGTTAATCCATCAAAAATTTGTTCACTCATGTTCCAGGTTGTGAAGCCACTTTTACATGAAAGAACTAAAAAGAAGATCCAAGTCCTGTATGGCTCTGGGAGGGATGAGTTACTGAAGGTGAAGATTCTTAATTTTCATTTCCCAGTTCTTCTGCCACAAGTTCCTGTTGTTGTGTTTTAGATCCTTGTTTAGAATGTTTTGAGCTTTAACATGAAATTCGCCTTGAATTGGTTATCTACAAGCTTCTGAGCAGAAGTTGTGTTGCAAACCATTCTGCTCATATTGCTCGTTTTGGAACAATGAAAGGTTCTCTTGCTTAAGGAGTAATGGGCACAATATTATTGCATAGTTTCCATCTCATTTTCTTTAGAGATAATAATGGAAGCAGTTGGACTGTGCTTAGCCATTCATTATTACAGCATCACAGCCCTTGGCTGATAAAATGGAACTAAACTGCCACCCATTCTTGGTGACAAGTTCCATGGCCACTGCTTCCACAGCTTGGCATGCCATGCTTATATCCTCCTTTTCTAGTACTCTCCAAAATCAACTGATATGCATGTTTCTGACTGACAATGTTGATGCTGTCACCTGCAGGTTATGGACTATCAGTCACTTCCTCACTTTTGCAAGCGGGAAGGATCAGGTTCCTCCAGTGACTCTCTTGACGGAGTTGATTGCTACTCCTTTGACCATCCTTCTCACCAGCAGCTGTACAACTACGTGAAGCAGCAGTCTCTGAGACTGGACAGCGTTGGTCCCATAAAACAGGGCTCGCTCCATGTGGATGTGCCCTCACCTGGCCTCGAGGAGGTCAAGATCGCAGAGACCATCGAATCGGAGCTTCACAAGCTTAGGGGAAGCAACGGTCTCACTCACTCATTCAACAGAATCAAGATCGAAGGTCCATGAGCGCAGAGTGCTTGAGAAGCGTGTGCCCGAGACAGCGGCCCATGGAGGATGATCTTGTTATCTGAACCCCCGGAGCCTACGGTGGCCGGTGGGGGGTGGTAGTGGTGCCTCTTGCTTTGCTTGCAGTCACTGGCTGCAGGCTTGATTAGGATGAGTAGAGAGCGCAGTAGAGAACCGCGATTCTAATAACAGTATCTGAGATTGTTATCATTCCTAATTAACCTAGCGAGTATCATTGTATTTTCATGCTTATGACATGGGAAATGTGACAGTTTCCACCCATGAAAGCGAAGTGCTCCCTGTGTATCTATATATATGTGTATATATATAACTGCCAACTCTGTGGAGTTGGTCTATGTAAGGAAACCTGTACTCCCTGCTAGTTTTCTCAGGATGCTCATGTGTTTACCAGAATCGGGTTTCTTAAACACCGGTGGCTCCTCATCGCTCCAGAGCATTTCACGCGTACCCTCCTCGCACAGGAGGGTTTTTACGCGTCCTTTATCCATTCACCTGCTTCCACGTTGCTCAGCTCCACGTATGAGAGACAGGTCAACCCGGGAGCTATGCCGAAAAAGCGAACTGAGCAGTCGATTCGCTAGCTCGCATGCCATGTTTGTCTGTGTGGTCCAATACCTTTCTCTTCCTAGCCCGTGTAGGAAAAACACTGCAGCTTGGTCATCACTCATCAGTTCCCACTCAACCATTGATTGGTGGACCTCATATTAGGCTGGCCCCAGGGGCAGTGGCAGGTCGCCAAAAAGGGGCGGGGCCAGACGAAGAGAAGAAAAATGGACATCTCTCCTGGAATTCGTCTTCCCACCTCAGCGGTGCGTCCTGTCCCATCAGAACAGTGCACGATGCCGCTCCTCTCTCTGCGTGTCGCTCCTCCCGTACGCTCCTGCACCCCTCCGTCTCTCTGCTGATGTAGAGGCTGTCTCGTCGGAGTAGTCGGGGGAGGTCGTTCCATCCCGCTGCCCCGTTCTGCTCACCCCATGTGCTTCTCGGCTCCAAGCTCCGCGGTCGCGTGGCAAGCCATTAGATCTCGGCGGCATGGGGGACAGCAACAGCGTCACTGAGAGCTCCAACATGGCGGCATAAGCTCGAACTCAAGCATAGCGGCGAGGGTGCGCCACCGGATCTGCTCGCAAGGGAGCCCTTCGCGCTTGTGGATCAGGTCCGCTCCTCCCTCTCATCTCCTAGGCAAGCAGCCCCCCAGCCTCAGCTCCATCCCCAGCCTGAGATCGGGTTGCATCCGTCATCTAGATCCAGTACGGTGAGTGCCGTCTTGACATAGAGGGTGGTGCAGCCGGAGATCGACCAGACGACGCTGCAGACAGCAGACGGAGATCCCGGCGAGACTTCGGTCGGCAAGCGGTGGCCCTTCCTCCTCGCCTATGCCCACCTGTTGTTGGCCCCGTCGCTCCATGGAAGCAGTGGCAGTATGCGGTCTGCACAAGAGACAATAGAGGTGGATGTGGTGGTGCGGCTGTGGGGAATCGGCGGGAAATGGTGACACCATCCGCTGTGCCGTATCGAGGTGAGCAGACAAGCAACATCTAGCATCTCTGCAATTTGCTCTCATGTTGTTCAACGGGCCACATTTCTGCACAGTTTCTTGAGTTTCCTCTCATGTGGTCTCATGGAAGGTCGCTGCCATACATATTCTGCTGAGTTCCGTCTTAAAACTGCACTATTGCTAGATCCTGCAGCAGATACCTCATCTACTGATCCTTGATTGAAATCGTGGTGTGTAGAATCTGCGCTTTGAAGAGCTCGACTGCCACCTATTTGATGAAATGCCTCTTGTTCGATTATCTTCTGCTGTAACGACCCGAAAATTCAAAATCTTAAATCATGGTTTAACGAGTTTTCAAAAATTTTTATCGATGAGTTTCCAATCTATCTAAACCCTTTTCCATCATTTCTAAAATCCAATCTCCCGATCTTTCCGGAGTTTCTGAATTTCCAATCTTCCAAAAATCCCGTCGACCATTCTTTCCTTCTTTCATCCCGTTTCGCGCGTCGCGTCCTAATCTGCTCGCGCGTGCTCCGGGCGAATCTCTCCCTTTTCCTCTCTCTCCATTTTCCTTATTTTCTTTTTTTTCCTTTTTTTCTCTTCTTTCTTCCCTTTTTCCTTTTTTCTTTCTTTTTTTTCTCCTTTTCTTCCTTTTCTTTTCTCCTTCTTCTTCCTCCCTCCTTTCTCCTTCCTCTGCTCGGCCCGAACACCCTCACCGCCGGCCACCTCCCTCCACTACAACGCCGCCGTGCTCCCCCTTCCCCTCCGGCCCCGGGCACCACACCCTTGGCATCCGCGCCCCAGAGCCGCCCCCTCCTCCCTCACTGCTGCTCGCGCCCGCGCGCCCGAGCCCACCACCACTGCTCCGCTGCGCCGGCCGTCCTTCTCCCCGGCATTGCCGTGCTGACCACCGCCCTGGCCCCGCACCCCGCCTACCTCCTCGGCCATCGCGCGCGCATCCCCGCTCGAAGCTTCGCCGGCCGGCCGAGCTACCACCTCCCCTTCCCGGCCTATATAAGAGCCGCCCCCGCGCCGCATCACCTCACTCCACCTCGCCAAGCACCGCCCGCAGCCCCTCAGCCTCTCATCGCCGCCGCCGAGCCCCCAAAGCCGCCGCCGCCGCTTGCTTCCGCCCGCCGCCGACGCCCCGCCGTTCCCCACCGCAAGAGCCGAGGTGAGAGGGGGAAACGGTCCCCCTCCCTTCCCTCTCGCTCCCCGCCCCTCCCCGGTCGCCCCCATGGCCGGGAGCGCCGGAATCGGCCGGAGCCGAGCCGCCGCCGTGCTCCCCTCCCTTCCCCTGTGTTCGGCCGGAGGAAGAAGAGAAGAAAGGCCGACCAAATTCCAGAAAACCCCCTGCCTTTCCCAAAAACCACAAAAATACCCTTTTTCCTTTAGACCAATTTTAAAGAAACCCCCTGATCTTTATAGATATTTCCGAAAGAGTCCCTGGTTATTACCACTGCCCCCAGAATCTTTTCCAAATTACAAATCAGCCCTCCCACTATACAAAGATATTTACAGAATGGTCCTTAGTACTTTTAACCTTCGCATTTAGGCTCTAAACCCCCCAAATAAGCCCTAATACTCCCTAAACCTCGTCATTTTATGCGCCAAATTTCTCCGGAATTCCACCAAACTCGAACACACCTTTCTTTCATCTATTCCGGCCGAGCTATACACAAATCACTCCAAAATACTCCTCCTTCCTATTTTATTTTATTATTTCCTGTCTCCAACTCATCGGTAAAGGATTGTTGTTTTTCTTATTGTGTTTGTTTGTGCGTGCCCTAGACGACGGAGTGAGCGAGGAGGGGCAGTACCGCGAGCCGGAGTACGAAGGAGAGTACCGCGAGCCCGACCCTGAAGACTTGTACCACGAGCAGGATCTCCCAGAAGCTTTTGGAGACGGCAAGTCCAATCCTATCCTTTGATGCATGTTTATCCCAGTTTTATAAACACAACCTATTGGCCTTTGATAAATTGCATGTGTTTTACTATTGAAAACCCGGTTGGATAGCCATTCCTTGATTGATGTGATCATGCCTTGATAACCTAGTTATCTCTAAATATGATATGCTCTGTTTGGATGATAACCACTGCTAGAATGCTTAGGACTTATTTTCTTACTTAATCAATCATGACTATACTTGGTTTATAAAAGAATAAAAGCGTGAGTGTGTTGAGTAAAGAAAATGGGTTTTGGGTTTTGAAAATAAAGAAAGCGTTGGATGAGATGGATGGGTGTTTCTTTGTGAAATACCTAAAGGAGGCTTGTACCTTTGTGGTTAAGCAAGTTGGGAGATATCCATTTTGTCCGGTTTTAAACCGAGGTGATGTGTCATCTTGCCTAACCCAGTTATCTCGTACAACCACTCGACTCTTGTATGGTGCAAGGGCTTAGTCTAAATCCCACTAGCTGGACTGTTAGTTGTCTGGCGGCAGGTGTGCAGCGGGAAACCAAGTGCCGACTTAGTGTCATGGGTCCCGACTTGGTGTCATAATCCCCCTTGGTTATTTTCTCGTGATGGCTAGGCAGTTTTGGCTATGGTGGGTAATGATTTCGCTAGGATCCGCGCTGGCACTAAGATGACCGTGTTGCGGTACCCTACTTGTGGTGAAAGTGTACACCTCTGCAGAGTTTCCAAACTATTCTAATAGCCGTGCCCACGGTCATGGGCGAGTTATGGCTTGGTCACAATACCGAAGGTTTTTGGGATGGGATGGAGTGTGTTGGTTTTGGAAAGAGTCCGGCTTTGTGCTGGGAAGCTACGACGGATGGGGAATCCGGTAGCATTGAAAATTTGGATCCTTTGTGGATCAACCCCTACTTATTGTTTTGTTACTAAAACTGGCTTTGCTAAAACATTCCTTGACAAACCATTGCATGTGTAAAACTTGGCTTTATTGCAAATGAACCTTAGCCTTATCCTTGGTATATCCTGTGCATATTTCTGTGTTAACCCCTCCGTGGGTGTGGTTGGACTTGCTGAGTACTTTTGTACTCACCTTTGCTTTTGTTGCTTCAGAAGAAGATCCGGACTTTGTTGTTGAGGACGCTGAATAGGTGGTCGCTTCCGCACCCAACTTTGCCTGTGGAGTTTGGACCCGTCCAAGATGTCTTCGCTGTCGCATAGCTCTGATCTCTTTGTTGAGCCCGAGTGGTTCCTAGTTTGGCTCGTCGCCATGGTTTACCTCTTGGTAATCTTGGCTTGTATCAAGTGCCCGCTCCCTCGGGGGCTGTAAGTTCTGAACTATCTGTTGAATAAATGTGTATCAGCCTCCTGGGACTGATAATTTGTATCACATTTAGTCTCTGCTTAGGCAGGGGCACTTCATTTGCAGCTGTAGGATCACTTGTGTTGATGGAATATGGACAAGTGCTCCACAATCACGTTTATACATACAGTCTGTTTCCTCATGGCAGATGGAATGTAGAAGTTGTCAAAGAGGAATACGTGTATGAGAAGAATATCTCCATGGGTATGCACAGGTTAATTTGCCAAGAGAATCCCTTTAATGAAGGTAACGAAAGAAGACAGGGAAGAACCTTTTTTTTTCTCCAAGACTAGAGAAAATTAGCAGGAAGCTTGTTTTTTTAATACAGCTACACTATGGCCCCATTCATTTCAGTGTCAGCATGTGGTACCTAAATCTTATCATTCTGAATGAACTTTGTAGTAATCACTTACGGCTCCTATTCAAATGCAGTATGTAACCACTAACCACAGCCAGGGAGCTATTGGAGCAAATACCGCACCGGAAGGGGTATCAACGTGTGTTTTAATTTTCTGCAATGGCTGAGAACTTCTGGGAACACTGGTACAATGATATACCACTTAGCTAATCTTTTTTTAAAAAAACTACAGTTAGCAGAAAAAGGAATACCAGTTGTTGTTTGACAGTACGTCAGTACCAAACTTAATCTGTGCATTGTAAACTTACGCATAGATCTTGCCAATGCATCAGTCTGTCTATCATGCATTTGCATTAAAATATTGAAGCATGTGTAGGTAATTCTGGCTACTAATTGGTGGTTAACCAACCTGTGTTCAAGATAAATCCTACGTATCATCGAATGGAAGTAGTCATAATCTTCATTTCTTTTCTTATAGCTGGATTATTTCAAAAAAAATGTCTCACTAGACAGCATATTGATTGACTATACATGTGCTAATTCCTTTTTTCATATAGGCAGCAAACACAAGAACAATGAGGTAATGTGTTCTAGACTGTTAGAGTAAAAAAGATGGTAGGTTAGGATAGAATCCCGGACTGCCATATGTATCCACGGAGGTGCCTTGCCCTCCAAGACTCTGTACTCCTATATATTCGCCCCTAGGGGCTCATTGCAATACATCGACCACATTATACGCATCCTACCAATCTTACATGGTATCACGAGTAATGGTTTCGACCTTGGCTCTAGGCTTCCGCTGGCGCCGCCCCCGGGGAGATCGATCTCCACCGGGGGCAGCGCCCCTGTAGGATGCGCCGCGGATCGATCTGATCCGCCGCGCCGTCGTCGTCCAGCAAGCAGCAGAGGGGCCTACCTCTTCCCGTGGCCGATCCATGGCGGCGCCGCTCGTCGTCCTCGTCGAGCACCTTGTCGCCATGGGGCCGCCGCCGGGCCTGCCATGCCTTCCCGTCGTCGTCTTCCTCCGGCTCCACACCCGGATCCGGTCGCCCCTCCCACGCCCCAAGGCCAGGCGCCCCACCTCCTACCAGCGCCGCCGCACCGCTGCCCCTGAGCGCGTGTGCCCCGTGCGGCTGCGGAGGACGCGGGGGCGCCAGGCCA
>CM014271.1:46219829-46355063 GCA_004135705.1 Alloteropsis semialata
CCGCCCATGCGCGCGGTCGTCCGCGCGTGGGCGCGGGAAGACTCGGCCGCCAGGACAGGTGTCGCCGCGGGAGTGGGCGCCGGGCCGGTTTTGCGACGGAAGGCGCGGGTCTGCGGGGCTGACCGAGCTGAACCGGCCGGTTTTGGGCCGGTTTTGTCTGGTTTTACTTCCAACCGACGTACAGAAGCACTACAGATCCGGTTCTTCTCCGATTTTGGCCTATTCTCACGTGGTTTTCCCGGTTTTCGCCCCCACCAACGCCAGGAGGTCGGTGGGCGTGATTCTGGTGCCTGAGACCGACTCTGGGAGGTCGGTTTGGCTACAGGTGGAGGAAGGAGAGGAATTGGGGGAGAATATTCCCTAGAATCAAGTGAAGCATATCCACATCCTCAAGGCATCTCCTCCACTATAAATAGAGGGCCTCACTCCCTCATTCCACACACACCAAGAAGGAAGAGCTCTCTTTGCCACACATTCTAGTCTTAGTTAGTAGTGAAGTAGTTCTAGGAGTTGAGCTTCTACGGGTTTCCGACGGAGTCTTGGTAAGCCTAGAGCTCAGTTATCTTGTATCTTTTGTTTACTTATAAGACTTAGAGCTATTAATGGAATTACTCTCTTGCTTATGTTACTTGACTTATAGTCTTGTGTGTTCATCATATAAGATGTATGTCTTACACCTTAGTATAGTGGATGCATGTTATGGCAATGGCCCAATGTACCGCAAGGTTGCTCTGTTTATCTGGACAATAAATAGAGTAGTATTTCGTATTGCAAGCATGGTGTTTGGAATATGGAATACAGTTGGGGATACCCTACTCCACGTATTCAGAGGTAGGCGGCAGGTGGTGACAGCCCTGTCCGTCCCTTGTAATCCTCGCCGTTCGGGTTTGGGCGTTTGCAGGCCGTAGTGATAAACATCGTGACAGTACCCTTGGATGAGGGGATCCCACGACTCCTCGATTTGTCCTCTATCATGTGTTCCTTGCTAAGCTTGTATAGGATACGCTTGTAGGAATGTAACCCATATACAAGAAGTACATAGAACCCCTAGTTCTCTCTTAGGATCTTCATATTAACTAGGCTATTATAATGAGCAGTGAAACCTTCTGTGTGTCACACTACCCATATATCAATGTTTACCCCTTGCTAGAGTTTGGTATATTAATAATGTTATGATTGAATACAATGGATAACTACTCTAGTCAACCACTGCCTTCCCTGTGGATTCGATACCCTGAATACTTCCGGGTGAAAGCTACAACGGTATCCGTGCGCTTGCGGATTTATCTGCGACGTAAGAAATACCAACAGCCTCAAGGACCTCAAAACAACCCGTCTGGCGGTTTTGACTTTGTTGTGGAAGAGCCTGAATTCAACATGGAATTTGCCAGGTAGATGATCCAATCTTCATGGAGCAAAATTCTGAAACGCGATTATTTCTAATCTTTAATTGTTTATGCAGCCGTCCGCCTACTCCTGCTCCTGCAGACGTACCAAAGACTCCAATCACGGAGACAGGAGGAGGAGAAGGGCCAAGCCCCCAAGCATCTTCACCGCCCCAACCTCAAGCAGCAAGCAGCAACGTCGCGCCACCACCCCCTGTAAGAGAGCAAGCCGCTCCGGGTACTTCTGCTCCTGAGTCTTGGCCCAAAGCAACAGAAAGTATCCGGATGGCTGGCCTCCGCTCTGAAGGATTGGACACCACCACTGGCCTGATGAAGGAAACTGTTGTTGAAGAAATCATCCGGGAGCAAAAGAAACCCCGCGAGCCTTCACCAGAGCCATTCCAGATCTTCACTGGCACACCCGGCGTCAACGCTAATGAGGATGAAGACGCCTTCTTATTCAACTCCAAAGTTGACCACGAAGATCTAGAGAAGGCCGCCGAGCTGTACAAACAACTCTCCAAGCTCACAGAGGTTAGTAAAAATAGTGTAGTATTGAAAATACTTATCTCCTTCGTACTGTAATCAACCCTGCTTCCTTTAATCTGGATGTAGAGTATACTTGTACGATCTCAGCAGAAATCTGAGATGCTTCGGAGAGCAAGCATGTCCATTGCCCGCGCTGAGAAAGCCACAGCAAATCTGGCCAAGGGACAAGCAGCTTGGGACCAAGGACGCGCCCAATTGCGCCGAGAGCTGGATGAGGCGTACAAGAAGATCAAGTTGTACCAGGACCAGTGCGATGACATGGTTGAGAAGAATAAGTCTTTGCGACAAAAACTCTCAGGTGTGTACGCCGAGTACTTTTTCTCTGCCTGCAGTGATCATATAATGAATAGGATCTGATGTGCTGTCTGCAGAGAATGAAAGGCGCGTTGAAGCTCTAAAAGGCGAGTTCATCGATATGAAGAATCGCTTTTATCGGGAGCAGGAGCGCGCAAACCAAGCGGAGCGGAGGGAGACGGAATGCATGGCAGATCTTGCAGAAGAGCAGAAAATGCGCCAGCATGCCGATGCCCAACTCATCGAAGACCTGACCAAGATCCACAATCAAGAGGCTGAAATCCAAGCGCTTCGCGTGGAGGTCAATCGCCGTGGTGCGGAAATTGAGTCTTGGAAGGAAGCCGCCCTGCCTTTGGTTGATGTATATGCCAAAGTACCCGCCGGAAGTGTTGCTCCTCCTCTCCTTGATCGTCTTCGAGCAACTCCTGGGCAAGTGAAGCTGTATTGCCAACGGATCGCCCATTCGTGTACTAAACAAGTACTCGGGGTTGTCCGGTCATGGTTTCCTTCACAGCCATTAGGTGTTACTGAAGGAAGGATCAACCCGGCTTGTACCCGGGCCATGTATGATACCTACATGGAGGAGGAGAAGGACACTGTAGAAAAGATTGTATCTCGTCTTAAGTTCTAGAGCCTCTTTTGTAAGAAAACCCTCTGTAAAGAACTTGGTTTCAGATGTAAATACTTAATGTTTTCGTTAACAACAAGTATCTGTTTATCTGATTGTGTGTGCCCGATCTCCTTGTTTTGAACAAAAAGTAGATGGCATTTGAATGTAGTCTTTCTGAATTGTTTTTAAACAACCCGACTAGATTCAAATAAATAAGTGCGCCCAATCTTTCTGTGTGAAACAGAAAGTAGATGGCTTTTGAAACAACCCTTTCTAGATTGTTTTTAAACAACCCGGGATGAGTCAAAAAAGATGCGCCCGATCCTTCTGTGTGAAACAGAAAGTAGATGGCATTTGAAACAACCCTTTCTAGATTGTTTTTAAACAACCAGGATGATTCAAATTTGTAAGACTGTATCTGATTTCCAAGCTTGAAGACAATGGAATATTGACACTTTATTATTATTAGGCTAAGAAGCCGATATCAGTACATAAAGAAGGCTGACTATTTATTGACTCTTAAAAAACTCTAATAATCTTCTTCAAGGGTAAAAACGCCGCAAGTGCTCAATGTTCCATGCATTGGGCACCTCTGTTCCGTCTTCCCGTTGTAGCTGATAAGTACCCGGACCGATGACCCTTGATACTATAAACGGACCTTCCCAAGGAGAAGATAGCTTGTGCTGATCTTTTGTACTCTGAATTCTTCGAAGGACCAAATCACCAATGTTAAATGATCGCATTTGGATTTTTCGGTCATGATACCTCCTGAGTCCTTGCTGGTACGTGGTTGTCCTGATCAACGCAGCTAGCCTCGCCTCTTCTAGCATGTCCACATCTTCTGCCCTACTTTGCTCTGCTGCTTCTTCCGAGTAGTTTTGGATTCTTGGAGCATTGTACTCGATGTGCACCGGGAGTACTGCTTCTGAGCCGTAGATCAGAAAGAAGGGTGATTGCCCCGTCGCGCGGCTGGGCTGGGTTCTGAGCCCCCATACCACGGCTGGCAATTCTTGCACCCACTTGCCACCGTACTTTTTGAGTGGTTCATAGAGCCTTGGCTTGAGACCTTGAAGTATGAGGCCGTTAGCTCTCTCAACTTGTCCATTGGTTCGTGGGTGCGCCACTGATGCGTAGCGGACTTCAATTCCCAGGTTATCGCAGAAATCAAAGAACTCGCTCCCTGTGAATTCTGAGCCAAGGTCGGTGATAATGCGATTTGGGACGCCAAAACGATGAGCAATGTCTTGGATGAACTCGGCCGCCTTCGCTGCTGTAATGTTGACTAGCGGCTTGACTTCAATCCACTTGGTAAACTTGTCGATCGCCACGTAGAGATACTTGAAACCTCCTGGCGCAGTCTTGAGTGGTCCAACCATATCGAGCCCCCAGCATGCGAAGGGCCAGGAGGGTGGTATGGTGTTGAGGACCGTTGCAGGGACATGAGCTTGCCAGGCAAAGTATTGGCAGCCCTGACAGGTCTTCACGATTTCTTCGGCATCGGCCACAGGATGGCCAATAGTACCCGGACCGAAAAGCCTTGCCTACGATCGTGCGGTGAGCAGCATGATTCCCGCAGATTCCACCATGGATTTCTTCAAGGATTTCCCGTCCGACTTCTGGAGTGACACACTTCATCAAGACTCCAGATGAGGCGCCGCGTCGAAAAAGGGTGGAGCCGACTACTATGTAGTGCTTGCTTCGTCTGATAACTTGCTCAGCCTCCACCTTATCTTCGAGCTCCCTCTGGTGTAGTATGTACTCGATGAAGGGCTTTGTCCACTCGGGTGTAATCACCATGACTTGCTGATGGGGTGGTGTTGTAGTCGGCTATACTTCCTGCTCCTTGATGGATGGTTGTAACAGCTCATGGACGAAAACGCCGTCTGGTACTTGCGCTCGGTGGGAACCCAGCTTTGAAAGTGCATCAGCAGCCATGTTGTTGTCTCTGATGACGTGATGAAATTCGAGCCCATGAAAGTGTTTCTCGAGTTTGCGCACCTCCATGCAGTATGCATCCATGTTCTCCTTGGTGCAGTCCCAATCTTTATTGACCTGATTGATCACCACAGAGGAGTCGCCGTACACCACCATGTGCTTGATGCCAAGGGAAGCAGCCAAGCGTAACCCGTGCAGTAGAGCTTCGTACTCTGCTTCATTGTTGGTGGCTTTCCACAGGATTTGGAGCACATATTTAAGCTGATCGCCTTTTGGAGATATGAGTAGTACTCCTGCACCTGCCCCTTCAAGCTTCAGTGATCCGTCGAAGTACATGATCCAATGCTCGAGGGGTTCTTCTGGTACTGCGTGTTGTATTTCTGTCCACTCAGCGACGAAGTCCACCAGGGCTTGAGATTTGATGGCAGCTCGTGGGACGAAATCGATGGCGTGAGAGCCCAACTCGATCGCCCATTTGGAGATTCGCCCTGTCGCGTCCCGGTTATGGAGTATGTCGCCAATTGGAAAAGAGGTGACTACAACAACCCGGTGGGCGTCGAAGTAGTGGCGCAACTTGCGAGATGTGATCAAGACAGCATATAATAGCTTCTCGACCTGGGGGTATCGCACTTTTGATTCTGAAAGCACCTCGCTGATGAAGTAAACGGGCCGCTGTACTTTGTATACATGGCCGGGTTCCTCCCGCTCGACTACAATGGCAGTGCTCACGACGTGAGTTGTTGCTGCTATGTAGAGAAGCAGTGGTTCCTGATCAGCTGGTGCAGTCAGTACTGGTGGTGACTGGAGAAATTTCTTGAGGTCTTCAAACGCCGCATCAGCTTCTGTAGTCCATACGAACTTGTCTTGCTTCTTGAGGAGCTTGAAGAAAGGTAATCCTCTGTCACCCAACCTTGAAATAAATCGGTTGAGGGCCGCCATGCATCCAGTCAGCTTCTGAACGTCCTTGAGGGATTTTGGAGGCGCCATGGATGTAATAGCGGTAACTTTCTCGGGATTAGCTTCAATTCCCCGGTGGCTGACTATGAAGCCCAGCAGTTTTTCCGCGGGCACGCCAAACACACATTTAGTAGGATTGAGCTTCCATTGGAATTCCCTGAGATGTGCAAAGGTCTCAGATAGGTCATCGATGAGACTATCCGAGTTCTTTGTCTTGACGACGACGTCATCAACATAGGCTTCCACATTGCGGCCAATCTGAGCCTTGAGACAACTCTGAATTGCACGCTGGTATGTGGCTCCTGTGTTCTTGAGTCCAAAAGACATTGTAGTGTAGCAGTAGGCGCCGAACGGAGTGATGAACGCCGTTTTGATCTGGTCGTCTTTGTGGAGGCTTATCTGATGATAGCCCGAGTAGCAATCCAGGAAACAAAGTAGAGAGCAGCCAGCTGTAGAATCCACCACCTGATCAATGCGAGGTAGCCCGAAAGGATCCTTTGGGCAATGTTTGTTCAGGTCAGTGTAATCGACACATATTCTCCACTCGTTGTTGTACTTCTTGCGGACCAGGACAGGATTAGCGAGCCAGTCTGGGTGGAACACCTCTTTAATGAACCCGGCTGCTAAGAGTTTCGCCAGCTCCGAACGGATGGCTTCTTTCTTGTCCTGGGCAAAGCGTCATAGACGTTGTTTCTTTGGCTTGGCGGCAGGATCAACATTGAGTTTGTGCTCAGCCAACTCCCTTGGGACTCCCAGCATGTCAGACGGCTTCCATGCGAAGATGTCGCGGTTGTCCCGTAAGAAGCTGGTGAGCGCGCTTTCCTATTTGATAGGCAGGTCAGCGCCGATCAGCGCCGTCTTGGAGGGGTCGCCCGTCCCTAGGTCGATTGTCTTGATTGGGACTTCCTGGGAGGGCTTCATGTTTGGCACGGCTGGCTTTTTCGTTGGGATTTCCAACTCAGCCTCGCCGAGTTGTTTTGCCATAGCTGCTACGATTGCTGCCTGGCTCGGTTGCTGCATGCTTGCAGCAATCGTCACTGCCTCGGTGTCACAATCGTAGGAGGTCTTCAGGTCGCCCTTTAGGGATAAGATCCCCTTAGGGCCTGGCATATTCAGGACGAGGTAGATGTAATGTGGGATCGCCATGAATTTCGCCAGAGTGGGTCTTTCCAGGATCGCGTGGTACGATGATTCGAAGTCGGCGACCTCGAATGTGATGTACTCGGTCCTGTAATTGGCCTCGGTACCAAATGTAACTGGGAGTGATACCTGGCCAAGGGACACGGCAGCGTTGCCTGGAACAATGCCGTAGAAGGGTGAATCAGTGGGCTTGAGCAGGTTGGTGATGTCTAAGCCCATCTTCTTCAAAGTCTTGGCGAACAAGATGTTGAGTCCGCTTCCTCCGTCGATCAATGTTCTTGTGAGTCGCGCGCCAGCTACCACAGGGTCGAGCACCAGAGGGTATCGCCCCGAGTTCTTGATGTTGGTCGGGCGATCTCGCGGTGAATAAGCTTTTGCTTGCGCTTTGATTCTGACTGAGTGATTCCCCCAAAGATGACGTTGACAACCTTATCGGCTTGTTGGTAGCCGGTGTCTTTGTCACCCTTGTCTCCTTTGTTGTCAGGGTTGTTTGGTTTGGGAGCGCCCTCTGCTGAGAATGCTTTCTTAAGTGACCAGCAGTCCCTGCTTGAGTGCTTATCCTTTGGGTGGAAAGGGCACTGCTTGTCGATTTGTTTTTCGAACTTCCTACGGGAAGAGTTCTTCTCAGCAATATTGACCGTGTCTTCAGGTTTGCGCTTCTTATCGCTGAAGTCGCGTTTGCTGTTGTTCTCAACTTGCTTGCCCTTGTTACGGTCGTTGTTGTTGTTGCGATCTCCTCCCGACTTGTTACGGTTGAATCTTTCACGCTGCATGTCTTCAGCATCTGACCAGCGGCTGATGAGTTCTCGCATTTGCTCTAGTGTCTTTGGCCTGTTCCTTCCAAAATCAAGGTGCAGCACGGGGTCTGTAAGACCGCCGTGGAAGCAATCGATGACATCTTGGTCGGATAGGCCAGCACAGGTTGAACGTTTCTCCCAAAATCACCGGTTGTAGCTGCGCAAGTACTCGTTCTGGCCCTGTTTGCACTGGGCTAGGTCAAAGCGAGTACCCGGCTTTTGCCATGAACCTTGGAAGTTGTTGATGAAAGCCTTGCAGAGTTCATCCCAGGAGTCGATGGAGCCTGGCTTAAGCTCTTCTAACCAGGTCAGTGGGGCCTGGTCGAGGACTACTGGGAGATAGGTGCACATGGTGTCGGTGTTGCCCCTTGCCGCCTTGATTGCCGAGTAGTAGATGCGGATCCACTACTCGGGATCGCGTTTTCCGTCATATCTATCGATATGAGCTGGTTTGAACTTGTCGGGCCAGAAAGTAGCGCGGATGCGGTCTGAGAAGACCGGAACCCTTCGTACTTGTGGAGGTTGTGGTGATCCTGACCCGGCGCCCCGTAGACTTGGTCGTACTCCTGGCGTCTGCGGCGTTCTTGTTCTTCGCGATCGCGCGCCCGTGACGAGATGATGGTGCGCGCGTCTCTGGGTGGCAATTGTTGACGCAGATCCCTGTTGTTATCATGATTCTCGGGGCGTCTGTCCCTGTTTCGGTTGCCATCACGACCGCCGACGTGGCTCTGCTGAACTTCGCGGTTGCTTGGTCCGGCGCCGTGGTCACGACCTCCGCCGCCGAGTACTATGCCTCCCTCATTTTGGCGTTGGCGTTGTTCTCTGCTCGGGTGGTGGGTCTGGTTGCCTCGGTTTCCAACTTCAGGGTGTTCGCTGCTTGCCTGGCGACTTGGTGCATGAGTGATAGTCTTCGCCGGGTTGATTGCGTCATGCTGGATGGCCGCTGTCTTGAGCATTGTCTTCGTCCTGAGGATCTCAGGAGTTTCAGGCATCTATCCCAGCTCTGTGACGACAGCCATGATGTTGGCTGCAGCGCTGGAATAGACGTCTTGGCCGGTTACTTACCAGAACTTGGCGTTGAGGTCCTGTGGAGGTAGCCTACGGCCAAGGCGGCGACGTCGTTCTGCGCGAGCGACATTTCTCTCCCTGCGTCGGTTACGGTCAGCTTCAGCTTCGTTCTCCACAGTTGGCTCGTCGTTGGAGACTTCTTGTTCCTGGCCGATGATCACCATGGCTTGGCGCCCTGGTGAGTAGCTCCCTGTGCTTGAAGTTACTGGGACAGTTGAGCCGCGGCTGCTTAAAGAATTCAGGGGTTGCCCGTGTTGAAACGGGAGTGGATCGATGCACGCGATGATGCGAGACATGTCCAGGTCCTCCTGTGGTGTTGCTCCAAGTGCTGGCTTGCGTCCCGGCCAGTGAACAAATCGTCCTTTGGGGGTTGAAGTAATGACGAGTCCGACTTGTTTCCCGTTCAGGGGAAATTCGTCAAATTCGACCAGAGATCGGAGTTGTTTTGAGGACGCCGCCTGGAAAGCAGAGGTGGGGCCCACGAGTCCAAAAGGATATTGGCTCGGGGTGTCGGTCTCGTGCTTAACAGTGGCTAGACTCCTTTTCTTCTGGATTTTTGAATTGGCGGATTTTGGCATAGCCGATGGTTCAGAAACCGACTCGGGTTGCTTGGTCCGCTTCGGAAATTTCCCAGCCCGAGTTGAAATCGGGTCAGGAAGAGTGATTTCTTGAGTCCGAGTTGATTTCGAACTCGAGGTTCCCCGAGCCCGAGTTGTATTCGGTCCCGGGAGCGCGATCTCGTCGAGCTTGTCGGTGAGTTGCTCCGGAGTCGGCGATTTGAGGACGCGGTCGAAGTTGCCCGCGCCGTCCGTCGTGCAGACCCAGGAGCCGAAAACGAAGGTGGCGCCCTTCTCGAACGCCATGTCGCCGTCGCAGTTGATGATGACTGGTGCCATCGAGCTTGCTGAACGATTCTCGACGAGAGCCCCTACCTGGCGCGCCAGCTGTCGGTTTTTTATACCGGCTAGCCTACTATGGGGGTCCCTAAGTAGTCGAGTTGTTCGTGGGGGCCTCGCCGGAACCAGAAGCACGATGGTGAACACGAGACGATTTAGACAGGTTCAGGCCGCCTCTAGTAGAGAGCGTAATACCTTACGTCCTGTATGGTTGATCTTCTCGTATTGATGAGTATGATTTTACAAGGGGTCCCTGCCTCACCTTATATACTCGGGAGACAGGGTCTACAAGGCAAGAAATACAAACTCCTAGTCGGATACAATACACAGAGTCCTAACATGAGTAGGCCGGGTTGTTTCCCAGTACCCGACTAGTTTCCTTAAGCTGTACAGTCCTTCCTTGTATCAGTCAGGGTTGCCGGCCCAATTTCCTAACGGGACTGTGGCCCATGAGGATTCCCATGGATCCTGGACCGTCATAGAGGCAACCCCTACTAAAAGAAATAGAGTGCTTGTTTAGAGGGTATTGCTGAAGTTGCTCTAAGCATCCATAAATCTAACCTATCATCCTTAGAGCAGTCCCAACATGATAACTAGGTTTCAATCTATAGAATTAATTAGCATGACATTTAAGCAAAATGATCATATGGCAAGAGAGCTAAAAAGGTGAGAGAAAGAAAGCATGTCCCAATGCAAGAACCTAGCTCTATGCGAGAAACAAGAAAGAAGAACAGATTGGGTCAGGAAAGAAGAGAAAAAGAAGTGATCATTGGATGAGAGTTTATTTCCAAGAAACTATTACTAGAGACAGGTTTTCATATACAATGTCTGCGTGACATGACAAGTGTGGAGACTATGTAGTGACATCTTGACATCACAAGTGTGGAGACTATGTAATGCAGTGTTCGTCTAAACGCGTGTAAACGACGTTTACACGCGTTTAAACTGTAAACGGAGGGTATGCGTGTTGTTTAGGCCCTAATCACCGAATTAAACGCTAAACGTGTGTAAACGGTCAACTTGGTCAAAAAACAGTGTAAACAATGGAATTAAACTGAAGTTAAACACATTTACACACATAAACACACGTTTAAACGATCGTTTAGGCAATAAGGAACATGCTTTGATGGGATAATTGGTTGCTGGCGGTGGAATGTATGTTCCATAAACGCGTGTTAAGAAAAAAATAGAAGTTAGAGTAGCAAGTATATATATGTATTATGTATAATATGAGAATGTTGTGTCATTATGTATTACATGCATACCTTAAATTGCAATTACCAAAGAAATATAGTATGAAATTATGATTTTATATATATATATACTGCTACAGTGCAAACTGTTTAAACCGTTTAATCTATCGTCTAGACTGTTTAAACGCTAAACGGAAGGTGAGCGACAGTCTAGTGTTTAGCGTTTAGGATAACACTGATGTAGTGACATCTGGTTGGAATTATCATTATATCGGCCGTGTTCATTTGGAGTTGGTCAAAAAATTTTCAAAAGGAATCTTGCATGCATGGAGCCCTAAACGATGTCTATTTACAAAACCTTTTCACAGATGAGTGCAACTTTGCGCGACGAATCTAACGAGCCTAATTAATCCATGATTTGCTACAGTAATGCTACAGTAATCATCCTCTAATCGTACGGTCAAAGGCCTCATTAGATTCGTCTCGCGAATTTATGGAGGGTTGTGGAGGTAGTTTTATGAACTGACTTTATTTAATACCTCTAATTAGTGGTGAAAACTGCATTTAATACTGTCAAAAAAATTTACCGAACACGGCCGTGTTTCTTCTGGGGCAGTTATACAATGCAGGTGAGCCTAGAATTCGTCGCCAAACATGACACATTTGGAAAACAGTGTAAAGTTATTTGGAAGAAATGATACACAGACAGTAGCAGAGCCATTCTAGTCTGAAGCTAGCTCTCAAGTCTCAACTACTCTTCAAGTAGCTGAGCATTGTGTAGACCGTCTGCAGCATTGACGGCACGAAGATGAGCGCCACGGCGGCAGCGAGCGAGACGGCCACCCACGGCGACGGGAAGAAGTGCAGCACGAACCCGCCGCACCACCCGCTCACGCGCCGGCCCCGGTGGCACGCCACGGCTTCGAGCATCTCGCCGTACTCGTCGGGGAGCCGCGCCCCGACTGTCTCCTCGCCGAGCTCCCGGAACATGGCCACCAGCTCGGCGTCCGTGCGCCGGGTGCTGGCGAGGACCTCTCGCTTGCGGAGCATGGCCGCGTCCTGCGCGCACCGGATCAGGCCCTCCATCCGCGCCACATGCGCCGTCACGCACGCGCCGTGCGCCCAGTAGAAGTGCTTTTCGAAGGCCAGGAGGTTGTGGAGCACCGCCGCGCTGTACTCGTGGACGTGGAAGCACGGCACGCTCATGACGGCCACCGGGCTCGCCGGGTGCCGCCAGAACGACATGTCCAGGTCGCCGCAGCTCGACGAAGCCTGGCGGAACCACACCGCTGACCGCCGGAGCTCCATGGCACAGGGGAACAGCCGCTCCGACTCCTTCTTGATCTTGAGGAGCTTCCGCGGCGTCGAGAGGACGCAGTACTTGTCCTTGGGAACGCGGGACCAGTGGAAGAGGTTGAGGACGTGGTGGAACTCGCCGCCGGCCGCGCTGTGGCAGGCGCGGCGCGCTCGCTTCGGGCAGAGGTCGTCGAAGCATCCGAGAACGAGCTCCTCGACGGAGTGCCGGAGCCTGAGCCCGGGGCACGAGGCGGCGAGGAGCTTGACGGCCGCGAAGGGGATCTGGTTCTCGAGCACGAGCATGTCCAGCTTGATGTCGTCCGCGTGTTGCGCCACGGCCATGTGCAGTATGAAGTAGTCCCTGTTGATGGACGCCGCCCGCGCCACGCTGTCGGCGGTGTCGCCCGTGCCGGTCTTGCTGAGCATCATGCTCACCACGAGGATGAAGCAGCTGTCTAGCAGCAGCATCTCCAGGAACTTGTCCTCGTCGTCCAGAGTCCCCGCAGCGGCCGCGTCCGCGCCGTCGTCGGCGAACTCGTCGCGGAGGCGGTCGCGCTCCAAGGAGAGCGCCGCGACGTACCCGTCCACGTCGAGACCGCACTGGTCCTGCAGATACCGCATGAACGGCAGCTTGGCGTCCTCGGGAAAGGGGAGGCCGGGATCGCCGCGGTGAAACGGGCCGATGGCCACGGCGCGCACCGCGTGGAGCGCCTCGACGTGCTCCCGCCGGGCGCACGGCCGGAAGATCGTTCCCGAGCGCTCGCCGAGGTACCACAGCATGGGCGTCCGCGAGATGAGGTCTCGGAGCACGGCCGTGTTCACCGTCGCCGACGTGAGCTTGCGCAGCCACTTGTTCTCGTTCCCGCCGCCATCTACCGGCACCACGGCACCATCGGTGGTGGTGCCAGTGGCCGCGCCCATGTTCGCGTCCGGCGCGATGTCAATCAGGTGGTGATGGTTCCCTTCCATGGCGATTGCTCCATCCATGCCGGCTGCCAAGCTCATCTGAATCAATTGGAAGTTGTCCTAACTAAATTCGATTTGCCAACGTTTTTGTAATCGTCAGGGCCATTCATCCTGCCGGCTAAGGGTCTGACAGCTCAGCTCAAGGTCAGCAATCAGCGTCAAGCTCATTCTAGCTGATCAGAAATTGGTAAACAAAAGAAATTTCGGGAACAGTTTAATACTACCTCCATATAGTTTCATTTGACGTTGGTCAGAATCTAAAGCTTATTATAGACAACAATGGAAAGAGGTAAAACAGAGTGTGGTACATTTGCCGGTCTTGATGTCACGTGCGGTCTGATGTCATTGTGATCTTCACGATCCAGGCTTGAAATCGACAAATCGTAGTATTTCTTGGCCGGACTTCTAGTTCTTTACCCAACGACGGCATCTGAATTTGTTAATTTTGTGTCACGCTACTGTCAGTAGAAGACAGAGAAAAGTCACTGCTGTTTGTGATATTAGCAATTTTCGAGTAGTATAATCACAAGGATCAACAATAATAAGAAGTAGACACCGATATGGTCCAAAAACCTCTCCGTTCTTTCACATCATCTTTATTTTCGCATGTGACGAGGGCTTGACCCAGTCCTCCATCTTTCTTCCTGGCTCTTCCTGGCGATGGCTGCCACCAACTTCAACTTTTTTGCCTTTGTGGCTCTTCGCTGCTGCTAATTGGTCCACTATTACTGACTGGTGTCACCACTTGCATCTTCATAAAAGGTTTCACTAGGACGCCCCTGCTATCTCCTTGACCCATCGCCCAATGTATATCCTCAACCACCTGCAGCTAGCTTGCGCCTTGCGGCGCCCTATGCCCCGATAATGAGTACTACACAAATGTTATCTCACACAATCCATAAGTCTCATTTGCTGCAATTTTGCATTGCAGATGAGCTCGTAAAATCCTTCATAAATTAGATAACTCATCACAAAAATCCTACAGTTCTTTTTAAGATCCTAAAGGCCCCAACCAGTAAGCAACGCATGTACCGACCAGGCCCATGCACCAGTCTAATTGATAAGGCGGGTAGTTCGGGCCAAGAGATCAGCGGCAGAGGTCGCCAACCACAGGTTTGCAAGATGGCGCCGAAGGGTTCTAGGTTCGAGGTGGAGAAGTTCAATGGGGCAGCTGATAAAGTGATAATGCACTAGCCCGATCCTCTATCAGGTGGGGATAACTCTCGATTTGGTGGAGATAAAACACACATATCTAGTTTCAGATCAACAAGGTCCGAACCCCGCAATCATAGCATCACGTCTCCTCTGGTCATCAACCATCCACAACACAAATTTTGACCTTGCCACGAAAGCTTTCTTGCGACTGAATCGAATAACACAAGCAAGAACACGATGAATGCAATCTGAAATTGTAGATATATATGAATAAAAAAGTGGATCAAAAGGTTCAAGCTCTCAAACACAAAATGGCTAATCGCCACAGCTCAGGAGAGACAAGAATAGAGGCCCTGATTCACTGCAAAGAATTAAACACCACAACAATGAAGATAGTCTATTTCTAGAAGGAAAATTAAAACTCAACAAAATCCAAACCCTAATAGGGCTACGACTACTAAATATATGAGGTTTACGTCATGCATGACCCCCTTGGATGCACCCACATGGGTTCCAACACTGTACACGGGCCAATGACCTAAAAGATGGCGATGCACTGTACGTCCACTTGTTTTGACGATTCTTGCCGACTTTGATGGAATTTTGGCATGCGACCTATGTCATTGGAAAGCTTATCTTCTTATATTTCCATGCATATATAAAAAGCCCAAAATGGAGCTCGTATGCAACCTAGGCGTCATTTTTGTGCGGCTTCTACTAGACTCCAAGGTGAACTCGAAGTTGATTTAGGCCTCCATCTTGGGGACTCGAACCGAATGAGGTCTAGGCCTCCTCTTCACCTTGGACACCCTTGCTTGTCTCATATACATCCATTCCATGATCTATGCTTGATCATATGTATAGACTAGATTCGTGCTCGTGTGTTGCTACGGGAGGTAAAAAAAGTGACCATGATAAAATTAGAAACAAAAACACGTTTATTGATATCACCAAATAGCAATAATGTGACCCTCATGCATACCCATGAATAGTCATAACTCAAGCGAATAAATAATAAAATAAATGGTCACCCTTTAGTACCGGGTCGTGTTACCAACCGGTACCAAAGGGTCCTCACCTGATACTAAAGGGTCCTGACCCTTTGGCACCGGTTAGTAACACGACCCTGTACTAAAAGTCACCCATTAGTTCCGGACCCATTAGTACCGGGTCATGTTACTGTTGACGCTTTTTCTCGTCAACACACCGAGGTTGAGCTAGCTCGCGTGGATCCGCAATGGATCGATCACCTGCAGCGGCCCTGGCAAAACCGGTTCCAACGGTTTCAGGAATCCGATGCCACCGGATTTCTAGGGTTTGCTGCGAAGACCTACGAATGCTGGCCCAGGAGGGACCTCGTCAGGGCTAGCGTGCCTAGAGTTGCTCTGAGGTCGGTAGGCCACTCAGAACGCCATCAATGCTGTAGAGATGAAGTACGAACATCAATGGAGGTTGAAAAAGTTAGGGTTTGAAGATGACAAAAAGTAAAGGTATTTTGATTTGATCGATTGGATAAACCCTCAATTGGTCGTGGCCCTTTATATTTATAGGGTGGAGAGGTCTTGCCCTGCAAGAAAAGCTCTATTACAACTCAGACCCACAAAAGAGTCCAAACCCATTAGGACTCGGAGAAAACCGGTGCCACCGGTTTCCAAATCTGGTGCCATCGGATTTGGTTGCCAGACGAGTTACATGCGACCCAATCTGGTCCTACCGGTTTTAGAATCCGGTGCCACCGATTTTGCTGACAGAATTGTCCCGTGCCATTTTTGATCGTCAACATATGCCCCCCTGTTTTTTGGTAAAGCTTGCATACCAGAAAACATACTAGCACGAAAAATACTCCTGAGGGCGATGTTTAAACAAAATTCATCGGCCTTTTCATTCTAAGGATGATATTCAACATTATCGGCCATATAAACTAAGCTTCCTGCCAAATACATGGATAATATTTCTTCAAATACCTCCCATTAAGAGCTATTGGCAGCTGCTGACCTTGCAAAGTCTCCACCATATATGAATTACCGAAGATTACCTTTATCACCTTGTATGGCCCTTCCCAACTTGGAGACCATTTACCAAACTTGTTGCTCTTCGATCCTACAGGTAGAATTGTCTTCCAAACCAAGTCACCAACCAGAAAAGATTTTTCTTTTACCTTCTTATTGTAGGCTTTAGCGACTCAGATTTTATCTTTCTCAATTTCCTTCAAGGCCTTCAAATTTCAAGGCCTTCAAATGCTTGTGGTCACCCCATCAATATTATCCATCATTAGGTCATGATAACCAACAGCATCAAGATTATTTTGCTTGGCCAACCTATATGCACCCAGATTTACCTCAACAGGTAAAACGACTTCTTGACCATATACAAGATTAAAAGGAGTGACTTTAGTAGTACCATATCTAGATATGCAATGAGCCCACAAAGCTTTAGATAAAACCTCATGCCACCTCCTAGGACTCTCTTCTATTTTCTTCATAATGAGCTTAATCAAAATTTTGTTACTAGACTCAGCCTGACCATTAGCCTGAGCATAGTATGAAGAATTGAGTAATTTTGTTGAAGCCATAATACCAGGGTGCCCGATCACGAGGATTACTGACTACCGACTCCGAACTATCAAGACTCCGAACAAGACACGATGGCCAGATCGCAGAAGGAAAGCCCGAAGATAGCTAGAGTCCTACTAGGTTTAGGTCTGTTTTGTCTTGTAAGGCACGTCTCCCTGGATATAAATAGCGGGGGTCCTGTACGTAGAGGGCACAATCTTAGACAATCCACCCGAGGGTACTTGTTACGCATTGTAATCTGTACTCAACGAAATAATACAAGCAGCAACTGGACGTAGGGTTATTACTCGATCTCGAGGGCCCGAACCAGTATAAAAATCCCGTGTCTCTCTGTTCGTCACCGTGATCAATCTTCGCACGAAGCGGGGTGCCTGCCGAACAAATATCTGACGAGTACAACCTCGACAGAGGCGCGCCAGGTAGGGGCCCTTGCGTGAAGAAAGATCATGCCGATCGTCAACGGAGTCTGGATCGCCGACACGCGTCGAGTTCCTCGATGCCCTACATGCCCAGTTCTGTCAAGTCGGAAGCGATCGGGAGTTCTGCTTCCGCTTCCGATCTCTACGCTCACCGCCATCTAGTGCCTGCACGGGAGATCCGCTTCGGAGATCTCGTGTTCGAGCACCAAGGCGACTACGAGCTCAAGATGACAGGGATCCATGATCCCGATCTCACATGCGCCGGTCGGGAAGTTTTCGCCACCTTCACGGAGCCAACTCTCGAAGACATTGCAGATCGCACTGCGCAGTTGGATCTCGACTACAGTGGATCTAGCAATGGGTCAGAACAGTCCGAAGACCGCCGCATCCATGTGCTAGCTGCAAACGGGACCGAGGCCGCTGCCGAGTCATCTAGCTCGCGTCGACCCGTGCCTCCTCCACGTTTGAGCAACGCACCGACACTTCAAACGGCTAAAACCCGTACACAGCAGGTTGCATCCTCATTGGCTCCCCGAGACCTCAACAACGATTTCTGGGCCGTCGAACAGGACAATCTGCAGATCCGAACCCTCTTGGAGACCATGGAAGCAATGGCCGAAGGGACTCCGATGGCCACCATAGCCAAGAAGGCTCGGGAAGCAGCGGACAAGGCCAAAGAGCGCATCGAAGCCGCCGCTGCCGTACCACCAGCTCCGTCAAACAGACCACGTGAACCACAGCCGGTTCGGTCTTGATCTGTTAACGGACGACCATACTATCGCCCACACGAGGGGCGCGACATAAGGCCACAGCTCGAGCGCAATCGTCGCACTCGCGACGCTCGGGAAACTCTCAACTACAATCGAGATTACCGAGCACGTGAGGGCTACTATCGGTCCCATCAAGATTCGCCGCCACGTGACTCCCGACCAAGCATGGGGGGATGCCTGGCGNACGAGGGGCGCGACATAAGGCCACAGCTCGAGCGCAATCGTCGCACTCGCGACGCTCGGGAAACTCTCAACTACAATCGAGATTACCGAGCACGTGAGGGTTACTATCGGTCCCATCCAGATTCGCCGCCACGTGACTCCCGACCAGGCACGGGGGGATGCCTTGTGTACTCCCCAGCCCTGCGCAAGGTCAGGTGGCCCGAAAAGTTTCGTCCTACTAACATCGAGAAGTATGACGGAACAACCAACCCCCGCGAGTGGATTCAGATCTATTCCACGATCATCGATGCCACCGGGGGTGACGACTACGTAAAAGCCAACTACTTGCCGACTGCTCTGCAGGGATCAGCCCGTACGTGGCTCATGAACCTGCCCGAGGCCAGCATCAAGTCATGGGCTCATCTCCGGGAGACGTTTGAAGCCAATTTCCAAGGCACCTATAAACGCCCCGGACATGAGGGAGATCTGCTCAACTGTGTGCAGAAGCCTGGAGAATCCCTCCGGGACTACATCCGCAGGTTCAGTGACACCCGTAACACCATCCCTGACATGGTGGATGATCGGGTGATTGTGGCCTTCAATCAAGGTTGCAAAGACGAGCGAACAGCGGAGGAACTTGCCAAGAAAAACCCGAAGACGGTGGCAGAGCTATACGGGATCCTGGAAGAAACCGCCAAGATGGCGGTCGCCTGAGCACGGGTTCATGGAAAGCCCGAACAAAGTCAGCCAGCCGGGGAAGGCAAGAAGAAGAATAAACACAAACACAAGAAGCGCAAGACCGAGGGTGACGAAGTCATGGCCGTGGACAACAAGCCCCCGTACAGGCGCCAAGGCAAACCGGACAACCTCCCGATGTACTGCCCGATTCACCGATCTACGAAGCATCACTTTGTGGACTGCACGGTGTACAAGAAACAGAAGCAGGAGGAGGAGAGCCAGCAGCAGAGGCTCCGCGTGACCAGGCAGCTCACAACCCTCGCACGGCAAACTACATGGATTGTGATGATGAGCCAGATCTTCCCGAAGATCTGGAGATCGCCACAATTTTCGGTGGCTGTTCAACCCGAACCTCCAAGTCCCAGCTCAAGATGGTCGAGAGGCAGATAAACAGCGCCGAGCCCTGCAAGCATCTCTTGAGGTGGTCAGAAATCCCGATCACATTCGATCAAAGGGATCACCCTGAGACGCTTTACGACGGGCCGCTACTCCCACTGTGCATCAAACCATGGATCGGGCCCCGCAAGATCGGGCGAACCCTGATCGACAGTGGGAGCGCCCTCAACCTCCTGTTTGTCAACGCCTTTGACGAACTTGGGATCCCGAGGAGGTCTTTGTCCCCTGTGGAGAAGCCTTTCTACGGGGTCATACCAGGCATTCAAGCCTTTCCCTTGGGGAGGATCGATCTGCAGGTGACCCTCGTGGAGGGCAAAAACATCCGATCAGAGTTCCTCACCTTCGAGGTGGCTGACATTACGTCGGCCTATAACTGCATCTTGGGCCGGCCGTTCCTGAAGAAATTCATGGCGGTCGCTCACTTTGCATATTCCATGATCAAGGTCCCGGGGCCGTTGGGTCCGATCACCGTCTGTGGCGATCGCAAGGGCGCGGTCCAGTGCGACATGAAGACCCTGGACATGATCAAGGGTGACGAGCAGGAACCAGCCAAGGCTGCCGAACCTGCCAAGAAAAAGACAAAGAACCAGCCAAAGGCTGCCGCCAAGGGAGCATTGGCTGAAACCTCCCGAGCAGCTGAGAACCGACCAAGGGCCAAAGGGAAAGAAGTTCCCGAACAGGAGCTCATCGGGGAACAGGAGCTCATCGGGAAACAGGGAGCTGACGACCGTGCCGCTGAGAGGCAGGCTGTGGTGGACCAGACCCCACTCAGGGGGACGCCGTCACAAGCAGCTGGCGAGTCGACGGCCAACGCCTCACCAATCGAGCCACCGGCCAAGCGCACCGAGCCAGGCACGAAGGCTGTAACCCTTGATGAGGCAGACCCGACCAAGACCACCCAGGTGGGCCTTGGCCTGGGTGACAAATAGGAACTCGAGCTCATTGCTTTCCTCTGGGCAAACGCAGATGTGTTCGCTTGGGAACCATCTGACATGCCCGGGATCCCCAGGGAGGTAATCGAGCACAAGCTTGGCATACGAACTGGCGTCCGACCAATCAAGCAGAAGCAAAGGACATATACCCCGGAGAAGCGAGACGCCATTAACGAAGAAATCAACCGACTACTCAAAGCCGGCTTCGTTCGAGAGGTCCCTTGCCCGGAGTGGCTGGCAAACCCAGTCATGGTCAAGAAGCCCAACGGAACGTGGAGGATGTGCGTGGACTACACAGATCTGAATAAAGCTTGCCCGAAGGATGAGTACCATTACCTAGGATAGATCAAATTGTAGATTCAACCTCTGGATGCGAATTGCTTTGTTTTCTAGATGCCTACTCGGGGTATCACCAAATCAGCATGTGCATTGACGATGAGGAGAAAACTGCATTTGTAACTCCTTCGGTGTTTATTGCTATATAAAGATGCCTTTTGGTCTGAAAAACGCAGGTTGCACTTATCAAAAATGTGTTCACATTGTTCTTGAAGGCCAAATCGGCCGTAATGTGGAGGCATACATAGATGACATTGTTGTGAAAAGTAAGTTAAAGGGTGATTTAATCGCTGATTTAACCGAAACATTCAACAACTTGCGTAAAAACAGGATGATGCTCAACCCCGCCAAATGCACCTTTGGTGTATCATCGGGTAAGCTCCTCGGTTACCTTGTTTCCCAACGAGGTATAGAGGCAAATCCGCACAAGATCAAGGCACTCGATGACATGAAGTCTCCACGCAGCCGCCACGAAGTCCAGAAGTTGGCAGGAATGATGGCGTCCCTAAGTCGATTCGTGTCCAAGTCAGGCGAACGAGGTATGCCGTTTTACAAATTGTTTCGTAGAACTGATCGTTTTGAGTGGTCGGCAGAAGCAGAAGAGGCGTTCCAGGCGTTCAAACAGTACCTACGGAAAATGCCCGTACTGGTCCCGCCAAAGCCACAAGAAGAGATGCTGTTATACGTAGCTGCGACACCAACTGTTGTTAGCACTGTTTTGGTGGTCGAGAGACCAACAGAAAAGTCTACAATGCAACATCCCGTTTACTTCGTAAGCGAGGTGCTACATGATGCCAAAACAAGGTACCCTCAGATTCAGAAATTATTATATGCTGTACTAATGACTTTCAGGAAGCTCAAGCATTATTTTCTGAGCCACAAGATCAAGGTTGTGTCAACTTACCCTCTAGGCAACATTTTACATAATCGAGATGCCGTGGGTAGGATCGCACAATGGTCTGTGGAGCTGGGGGCTTACGACGTTGAATTCATACCCAGAACTGCCATCAAATCGCAGGCTCTGGCAGACTTCATCGCAGAATGGACTAACCCCGAACCTGAAGAAGCTGCCCAAAATCCCGAACACTGGACAATGTTCTATGACGGAGCATTTTGCAGAGCAGGCGCGGGGGCTGGGGTGGTCCTAATTTCACCACACAATGACATCATTAGGTACGCTTTACAAATCAATTTTGTTGATCCAACTCCTACTAACAATGTTGCCGAGTACGAAGGACTGTTGACAGGTCTCCGCATGGCTGCATCTCTTGGTGTCAGAAGGCTGATCGTGAAAGGGGATTCCGAGTTAGCTGCAAAGTAAGTCATGAAAGAGTACAGTGCGCGGAGCGAGGTCATGGCTAAATACTTGGAAGCATATAGGCGGATGGAGAGCAAATTTGATGGGCTTGAAGTACGGCACGTGAAGAGGGAATTCAATGGCGACGCAGATAAGCTGGCAAAGGCAGCTGCAGAGCGCACACGGCTCCCAGGTAACGTGTTACTTGAAGTTCTTACTAAACCATCTGTGTCGGTTTCATTACCGAACCTAAAAACTAAGCCCGCCAAGGGACCAGTTTCTACAACCAACGAATCCGTCAAGGAGTCTATGTTGGTCGGTACGGCCCGAGCCGCCGCTCTAGTTGGAAACGAGGAGAACTGGATGGATCCAATCCGGGCGTACCTCACAAACCAAGCTATTCCGGACGATGATGCTGCATTGGAGAAAATCCATCGTAAAGCCAAGAACTATCAATTGGTTGACGGGCGATTATACAAGCTAACCCGCAATGGAATGCTCCTCAAATGCATCACACGGACCGAGGGCATTAGTTTGCTCCACGACATTCACGGAGGAATCTGTGGATCACATGCTTCTCCCTGATATCTAACAGGGAAAGCATTCCGACAGAGCTTCTATTGGCCTACAGCTCTTCAAGACGCAAGCGATTTAGTAAAAAAGTGTGAGGCATGCCAATTCTTCGCACGGAAACAAACTAAACCTGCGCAAGCTTTAAACACTATACCCTTGTCATGGCCCTTTGCCACTTGGGGTATAGACATCCTCGGGCCCTTTCCAAGGGCTGTCGAGGGATACAGATTTCTGTTCGTTGGCATTGATACATTTACAAAATGGGTTGAAGCCGACGTTGCCACTCTTGGGGTATAGACATCCTCGGGCCCTTTCCAAGGGCTGTCGGGGGATACAGATTTCTGTTCGTTGGCATTGACACATTTACAAAATGGGTTGAAGCCGAGCCAGTTCAGAAAATCACAAAAGAGGCAGCTGTTAAATTCCTACGGAGTATTGTCATACGATTCGGTGTCCCGAACAGGATAATCTCTGATAATGGAACACAGTTTAAAAGTAAAAAGTTTTTCGATTTCTGCTACGACCACGGGATCAGGCATGATCGGTCATCGGTAAACCACCCGAAGACAAACGGGCAAGTAGAACGTGCCAATGGCATCGTGCTCCAAGGCATCAAGAAGAGGATTTTTAACAGATTGCAAGCTTATGACAAGCGCTGGATTCATGAGGTCCCTACAGTACTTTGGTCAATGAGGACCACTATGAATCGGGCAACAGGCGAAACGCCTTTCTTCTTGGTGTATGGAGCAGAGGCGATTCTACCATCTGACATCCGACTACAAGCCCCTCGCGTGGCAATGTTTTCAGAGACTGAAGAGCCTGACAGACGCACTGATGAGCTAATCCTCCTGGAGGAGGCTCGTGACGCAGCTGCTTTTAGAGTAGCCCAGTATCAGCAAAAATTGCGACAATACTACGATGCTAATGTTCGACAACGAAGCCTATGCATTGGGGACATGGTGCTCAAACTGGATCAACGCACCAAGGACAAAACTAGATTGTCTTCTCCATGGCAAGGGCCGTACATTGTAGTAGATATCGCCCGACCAGGAGCCTACAGGATCGCAGAGATAGATGGGGACATACTGCCAAACACGTGGAATATGGATCAACTACGCAGGTTCTACGCCTAAACAATGAAGATCGTGCACAGTTCTAGACCGACTATCAGGTTTGGCAGGTATAAACCGTCATCTGCGTCGCCTACAGCGTCAACAAAAAAAAAGAGATAAGTTCTATATACTCTACTCACCCTCGCTTTTATGCTCGGGGGCTGGGTTTTCTATTTTCTATTCCGTTTCTACTCTTTGTTATCATATTGCATACACTAACAAAGAGCCGGGGACTACCATGCTGAAAATTTTCTTTTCAGACCTATTCTATGCGTCCCGAGCTCTATGCTCGGGGGGCTCCCCATTTGATCGGGAAGTTTCTTGCAGTTTGTACTTCTAGACTCTTTTTCAGCATGCCAGCATGGCTGTAAAAGAGCCCGGGGGCTACTACGGTACTACTACCATGCAAGAAACGGGCTTTTTAATTACCGAATACCGTGACTACAAGGAATTACACAGTTCAGAAGGCCGCCCGTGTCTCAGCAACTAAACAATTCTAGAATAGCTTATGGTAACGGGACTTTTTGGCTATGACAAAGCTATCAGTTAAAAAGATCCATGAAAGTACCGATCAGCTCTAAGATATACGCAAAAACATGCAAGCATATGTTTAGCAAAATGTAATCGCATTCTAAACCGTTAAAGTTTTACCCTATTACAGGAATCTTGCACAGTGTTCAGGGTGATTCTTCCGAATCACTCAGATGGAGATCAAGTTTTCTGACAAACGGTTCCACCAGTGGGGTAAGGCTATCAAACATTACCTCAGCTTCTGACGCCGAGCACTTGAAGCCTTTTGAGAGCAGAGAAACGTCCAGATCAGGGAGGTGGCTTTTCAAAGCCCCGATGGTGTGAGTTGCAGCAACGCAGGCACCTTCCATCAGCCTGGAGTCCAAGGACGAACTGCGCTTCTCTGATGCTTCAAGACGGGCGGTCAGATCAGCCACGTCTTTATCCCGAACAGCCAGTCTCCTTTTCAGATCCGAGTTTTTCTTCTTGAGCACCTCAATGCTCTTGGAGTTAGCTACAGGGTCAAAGGCAGCATGTAAGCAAAAGTTCGAAGATAAAGACTCAATAAGCGAAGCATGAGATTTAAGGCATGTACCTTCTTTCTCGGACTGGAGAACGGTCACCTGGGCTCCCAGTCTGATCACAGACGTTTCTGCAGCAGAGGCACGAGCGTCTAGCGAACGCCATTGCTCTTCAGCTGTCGAGAGCGCGCTAATGATCGGGCCCAGGGGCGTCGGGATGGGTCCCACGATCTCTGTAGTCTTCTCTGAGCTGTCAAGTTGTGCCGTCGAGTCTGGCTCGGGAGTTTTCTCTTTGGCAGATGGTTTGACAGGAGGAGAAGCTGTGGGATCGGGTTGCCTGAATTCCCGAATAATCAAATACAGTGAAAACAACATTTAAGAAAAATGCTCATCAAAGATTGTCAAAGCTCTTACTCGGCCGTCGGGATTTTGACTTTAAATCTCTTGGCACTAGGAATAAGCTTTGATGACTGTCCGGTCGGACGATTTTCCTGTCGAGAAATCTCCCGATCACGTTTAGCTTTGGTTATGCGATCAAAAGCTGCGAATAAATGCCCGAATACGATCATGCTCGATACCTGGGCATCAGGACGAGGCGGATCACGACTGGGCTGCAGATCGGCGGACCTAGGCGATCCAAGAATTCCCGAATCCAGAACTGTCCTCTCCACACTGTGAGAGCGTTTCCGGGTTCGGGGGATAATCGCCTTGGGGCTGCTCGGGACCTCATTTTCCAAACCAGGTGATGGTTCAGGTTGTTCGTTGGTCGGGGCCCCGGTGCCTTGATCAACGGGCTGATCTCCCTCCTCCTCAACATTGATGGCACCGCTCTGGGCGGGGGCATCAACAATAGCTGGGGCCTGGTCGGGAAAAAAGAGTTGCATCATATCAATATTAAGCAAGAAAGAGCTTTTTCTGAGTAACAGTTTACCTCTGGAGGAGGGTTGTCAGCGCTGTAGGGTGCTGGGACGTTCTCCCAGTCCGGGGGATCAGCCCCAAACATCTTCTTCAGGCGCGGCTACTTCTATCTCTGGGACAACTGCTAGTTAAGAGTCATGAACTCAAATGACCGAACAAACTCGGAAAAACAATCGAACAGAAAAACAAATACTCACCATCGGGTTTCATTCTGTTCGGGTCGTTGTCGCCCCTAAATGTCCAAGCGTAGCGGTCGTGCGTCATAAGCGGAATGAATCTCCATCTAATGAAGATTTCTGCTACATGAACTGCCGTCAGACCAGCATTGCGGAGCTCCAGGACCCGATCAATATGCTTCTGCATCTCCGGGGTGATCCTTGGTAGGGCTTTGGTCTCTTCCTTGAGGTAGGGCATCAGATACTTCCCTTTTGCCACTGAGGCCGTGGGAAGAGTGATGTAAAACCAATGACGCTCGTATCCTTTCCAGCTGTCCTTAACTGGAAAGGGGATATAGATCTCCCGATCTCTCAAGGAAAAGCCTATAGACCCGATCATGACTTGTTTCTTGTAGTATGCAGGGGTGTAAAAATATCTCCACAACAGCAGCGAAGATTTAAACCCTAACCAGGCTTCGCACAGAAAGGCAAAAATGCTAAGCATCGTCAAAGCGCCAGGCTTAAGGTGCACGAGCTCTATCTGATAATGCTCGCATATGTTGTGGAAGAAATCAGAAGGATAAACCCCGAATCCACAATGGAAGAACTCCAAGAACGCCACCATCTCAAGGGTGTTGGGGGTCGGATACACCTGACCTTTGGCATGCCGGCGAGGGAAGAGGCTGGTGTCGTGGAGCAGTCCGAGGTCCTCCAACTTCTGTAGTTGCTTGGCCGTCGTGGTGGATTTGTGCCAATACTTGTCCGTGGTGCAGACCGTGCCCCCGCTGCGGAGCTCTCGCCCGGTGGCGGCGCTGCTCTGGTCCCCTGAGGACTCAGTGGCGGATGAGGATTGGTGCGTGGATGCCATGGCGATCGTAGGCTAGCCCAGGGAGTTGGACGAGCAGGGGAATGAAGGGAAGAAAGCTGATAAAAGATGGCAAGTGTTCTGTAGATGCGAATGGAGAAGACGAAGGCCCAAATGGAGTCCAGGCGGCCGCGCCTGGGGGCTTTTATGGTTCAGCCAGGGAGCACGAACCCCGAGAAACCTGCCCTTGAGCCGCGCAATCCGCAGTGACTGTTGGGTCAAAAAGCTTCTTTCCTTTTTCTACGGCACGTGTCGTTTCGAAGAATGTGCAAGTCCAATTCAATGCATTTAGGGTTGTTAGCTTATTTGGTAAGTTATCAGTTTTAAATGACCAAACGATCGGTGTGAATCAAGGAAATGCCCCGATCATGTCTGATCAGGGTCAAATTTCCCGAACACACTGAAGATAGTTAGTCTGGTCGGAAGAAATTTTTCGTTCGGGAATTTTGTTTCTGGATGAGCAATTTCGTGAACAGATTGACACGGATAAATTTCCAAAGCACAAGGGATTTAAGTTACATCCATCAAGTGAAATTTCTTCATTAAATCCAAAAGAGGGAACATTTCACAGGGGATTGATAACTATCCTGAAATCAAAATACAAAAGCGCCCTGATCTTGGGTTGATGATTGTCAACCAATCTGATCAGGGCGATGGTGTGCTCGCTGGTGGATCATCATCTACCGCGTTCTCTTCTTCAGAGTCGCTGACGAGATCCACGAGCGCTCCGTCTCCAGGGATCCCGATCAGGTCGCGGTTCAGGGAGACGAAGAGGTGCTGGGCGAGTTCCTCGTCGCCGCTGGTGTCCACCGGAGCAGAAGATGAAGATGGGCCTGCGTGCGCCGCCTCTGGCTTCAGCCGGACTCCGCTCCCTCCTTGTTCTGGCTCGTCGTCGGAGGAGAGGGAGACAGGAGATGCCGGGGCTGGGGAGGAAGACGCAGGGCGTTTCCCGGCGGCAATGCTTGACGGAGCAGCCTCGGGAGACGGCGGCGCCACCGCCGAAGCCTCCTCCTCTGGTGGCTCGACCTCGACTCCATCATCCCCGTACCAGGGGAGAGCCAGGAGCGGAGCTTGGGGAGGAGCAGTGGCTGGTGACGTCTCCGGCAGGTCCTCCGGCTTGTCGGGCGGTTGTTCGCCGGAGCTGTGAGGGGAGTCTCTAAAAAGGAGGCGAGGAAGCTTGAACCTGCGGCTAAGCCTTTTCTTTCCCATGGCGAGTGGAGGAAGAAGGCTTAGGATGGAAGTTTCAAGTACACATCAATCCAGGAGATCTGATATTTAAAGACTCAGGGGTGCGACGCTTCGCACGAGAATCGAGGAGCCAGAGCAGAGCCGTATCGCGTGCGCTGCTAAAGTTCCGGGAGACGTGCGGAGTGGGTTTTTAATGCACTGGGCAGCAGTTACATCAATCCTGGGGCGTTTCACTTTCCAAGACGGAACAGTTCTTTTTTACTATTATTATGGCTGATATTTTTCTTTGACCTTATCATTCAGATGCAGGTTTCAACATTCAAGAGTAAGGGAACTTTTCTGGCTCTCATGTACAAGTGATTGACGAGGTATTAACATATCCGAAAATCACCCGAAGAGCAAAAAGACCCGAAGGCTACTGAACAGTCAACCTTTTCTGAACAAGATAAGCTCGGGGGCTACTGTTGAAGCCATAATACCAGGGTGCCCGATCACGAGGATTACCGACTACCGACTCCGAACTATCAAGACTCCGAACAAGACACGATGGCCAGATCGCAGAAGGAAGGCCCGAAGATAGCTAGAGTCCTACTAGGTTTAGGTCTGTTTTGTCTTGTATGGCACGTCTCCCTGGATATAAATAGCGGGGGTCCTGTACGTAGAGGGTATCCACAATCTTAGACAATCCACCCGAGGGTACTTGTTACGTATTGTAATTTGTACTCAACGAAATAATACAAGCAGCAACTGGACGTAGGGTTATTACTCGATCTCGAGGACCCGAACCAGTATAAAAATTCCGTGTCTCTCTGTTCGTCACTGTGATCAATCTTCGCACGAAGCGGGGTGCCTGCCGGACAAATATCTGACGAGTACAACCTCGACAAATTTAATGCCATACATCTCGACAAATTCACAAACTTCCTTTGATATAAATGAAGTACTTTGATCAGTAGTCAAAGTTTGCGGAATGCCAAACTTATGGGTAATATGTTCAGTAACAAACTCAATTACCTCCCGATGTGTCATATTTTTCAAAGGAATTGATTCGGTCCACTTCGTAAAATAATCCGTAGCCACTAACATGAACCGATGTCCCTTCGATGAAGGCGGATGAATCTGCCCAACAAAATCCAATCCCCATCCTCGAAAAGGCCAAGGCTTGATAATAGGATGTAATAATGCTGCTAGAACCATCTGAATATTTTCAAACATTTGGCACTCTTCATAACCTTTGTAATATCGAAAACAATCAGCTATCGTATTAGGCCAATAAAAACATGCTCTCCTCAAAAGCCACTTCATTTTAGGAGCCGATTGATGTGTATGACAGATTTCTTCATGAACTTCACCCATAGCCACTTTAGCTTGACAGAATCCAGAAATTTCAATAATAAATCTTCAGCCGTCCGACGATATAACTCACCATCTACCAAAATAAATTTGAATGCCCACCGTCGGACTTTTCTGTCAAATTTATGACGAGGATTCTATAAATATTCAATAATGGGTGTCCTCCAATCAGTAACTTCGTCTTTACTTACTTTAGAAGGTTTAATGACTGAAGTGCCGTCATCAACAGACAAATCGGTGTCACCGGTTCTGGAATCGAAACCACCGGAAAATCTGGTACCACCGGTTTTTCCTGGGCCGAAACCTCGGCTATGCAAAGTGTCGGCTTTCTTTCATGAAAATTTCTTTTCTGAACATTATAGCCGGATGCTTGTTGAGCCAGCGCATTCGCCCTTGGATTCTCATCTCTTGAAACATGATATATAGTAAATTCATCAAAATGAGCAATCATGTCTAAGCATTTATCAAGATATGTATTTAAAAAACCATTGAAACATTGGTATACTTTAGTAATCTGCTGCACAACCAGTAAAGAATCACCAAATGCTTCTACATGTTTCACACCCATGTCATGCAAAATCTCTAGCCCGAACAAGAAAGCTTCATATTCAGCTTGATTATTCGTGCAATCACTTTAATCGGTTGAGGGCTTCAAATTCAGCACCACTTGGTGAGATAATAACAACACCAACACCACATCCACTCTTACAAACCGATCCATCAAAATGCAATTTCCATGGGGTAATAGCAATATAACCGATATCTAAATCATTATCTTTAATACTATGCTCAACAATAAAATCAGCAACAATTTGGCCTTTCGTAGATTTCAAAGGTTCACAAACCAAATCATATTCAATAAGAGCATAAGCCCATTTACCAATTCTACCACTTAAAATTGGTCTATGCAATATATATTTAATAATATCAGTTTTGACAAGCTACTATGCAAGTATTGGATAATAAATAATGCCTCATCTTGGTACAAGCATAATATAATGACAAGCAAAGCTTTTCAACAAATATATACCTTGTTTCGGCATCCAATAATCGATGACTTGCATAAGTAATAATATGTTCCTTTCCTTCGGTTTCTTGAGTCAAAACAGCCCCAATCACTTGACCTTCAGCAACTACATATAATTTAAACGGAACTCCTCTCCTAGGAGCTTTTATAACCGACGGTGAAGACAAGTAATATTTAATTTTCTCAAATGCTCTTGCTGTTTTGTCCCCCAAGTAAATTCAGCTTCATCTTTTAACCGAAGAATAGGAGTAAAAGCACTGACTTTCCCAGACAAGTTACATATAAATCTTCTCAAGTAATTCACCTTGCCCAAGAACTTCACCAAATCCTTTTTGCATGTAGGAGCTTTAATCTTTTTAATAATATCAATTTTCTTAGGATCTATCTCTATGCCATTTTGATGAATAATAAATCCTAGAAACTTTCCAGCCGACACACCAAATGCACATTTGAGTGGGTTCATCTTTAATCCATATCGACACATTCTTTCAAAAGCAAGCTTTAAATCAGCCAAATGGGGTTTTAAACTAGCCGATTTAACAACAATATCATCGATATAAACTTCTATGATTAAGCCAAGCAAATCATGAAAAATCAAATTCATAGCCCTTTGGTAAGTAGCACCAGCATTTTTTAAACCAAAGGTCATAACTACCCACTCAAACAAACCAATAAAACCTGGACATACAAAGGCCGTTTTGGATGTATCCTCTTCAGCCATGAATATTTGATTGTAACCAGCATTACCATCAAGAAAACTAATAACTTTATATCCAGAAGCATCATTAATAAGCATGTCGGCTATAGGCATAGGATATTCATCTTTAGGAGTAGCTCTATTAAGATTTCTAAAATCAATGCAAACTTTGAGCTTACCAGAATCTTTCTTCTCAACTAGTACAATATTTGATAACCATTCAGCATAACAACAAGACCTAATAAAATTTGCATCCAATAAATGATTAATTTCTTTAATTCGGTCATACATATTCGGATTGAAACGCCTAGCACTTTGTTTAAAAGGCCTAAAACCAGATTTAATAGGCAGCCGATGTTCAACTAACTCGTGGCTTAAACCAAGCATCTCTTGATAATTCTATGCAAAGAAATCAATATATTCTTTCAATAGCTCGATTAATTCAGCTTTATAATCAGCTTTTAAATTTTTGCTTACAAACGTGGGCCTAGGTATAGAACCATCACTAATATCAATCTCCTCTAAAGGACCAGCCGATGTAAAACCTTGTCCCAATTTACTCATATTATCAAAATCTTCAATGGCCTCACACATATCATTCTTTTGTGCCCGATAGTGCTCGTCTCTGCTACAACCATTCTGAACTATTTATTAATTCATAACAAATGGTTTAGCTGATTCTCAACCGGCTTTAAAACAGCAGGCACAAAGCCATCTCTAGTACAGCTGATCATCTCATAATTTGAAATATCTAAGCCCGTCAAGCACTTGACATGATCATGCATAGACATGGTAGAACCATCAGACATAGCAACACAAGCTGATGTATCTCCATGTACAACCTCAACGTCGTCGTCAACCCATCGAATAAGAATTTGGTGCAAACTAGAAGGTACATATCTATTTGCATGAATCCAATCACGACCCAGTAGCAAACTGAAATTACCTTGGGCCTCAGTGACGAAGAAAGCAGTAGCCAACGTCTTGCTCCCAATGGTGAGCTCCATAGAAGCAACGCCCTTAGCACTCATAGGCTCGCCTCCTCCCATACCGCTGACAGTCATGTTGGTCTTGATCAGCTCATCATCCAAACCACCAAGTTTCTTGAACATAGAATAGGGCATCAAATTGACAATTGCCCCTGTATCAACAAGCATTCTAGAAACTGGCCTCCCATTGATATGTCCCTTCATATATAGCGCCTATAGATGATTTTCAGAATCCTTTGGCCTCTGAAATATAGCTTCCTTTGGGCCAAAGTCAAGATGAGCCATCTCTTCCTTCGGAATAATGTAATAATTTGAAGAAAGATGCGTCACATTAGCATCAACATTCATACAATCAGGTGATGACTCATAATCAACAAGTTGTTCATCGTCCATATCCTGGGAATCCGATGACATCTTTTCATTAAACGAAGAAGTAACAGAAATCTCAGAAGCAATGCGAGATGGTCCTTGTCAGTTTTTTATACCAGCTAGCCTACTATAGGGGGGTTCCTGAGTAGTCGAGTTGTTCGCAAGGGCCTCGCCGGAAGCAGAAGCACAATGGTAAACACGAGACGATTTAGACAAGTTCAGGCCGTCTCGAGAGAGAGAGCGTAATACCCTATGTCCTGTATGGTGGATCCCTTCGTATTGATGGTTATGATTTTACAAGGGGTCCCTGCCTCACCTTATATACTCGAGAGACAGGGTCTACAAGGAAAATAATACAGATTCCTAGTCGGATACTATACACAGAGTCCTATCATGAGTAGGCCGGGTTGTTTCCTAGTAGCCGACTAGTTCCCTTAACCTGTACATCTCTTCCTTGTATTTGTCAGAGTTGATGGCCCAATCTCCTAGTGGGCCTGCAGCACATAAGGACTCCCATTGATCTTGGTCCGTCAAGCCCCCGAGCGTCTTCATGTCTTCACGCCTGCCGAGTTGTTTTCCAACATTTTGAGCACCAGCCGAGTTGTTTCCTCGCCATATTGCACCTTTGTTGAAAACCTTCAGAAGTAAACATGATGTGCTCTTTTCTGACTTCTTTTGCAATCAGCCCCTGGTTTTTGATTTTAAAATCAAAGATGATGCAAAAACTTTCCCATTTAATATAATGGTGTCCAGCTTTTGAAAAGAATAGACCCATTATGGGTCAGCCCCCGAGCCTAGAAATGTTTTCAAGGACTAAAAACAATTCTAGGGTCTTTAATGAAAAAACTTTTCAAAAGAAATATACTATTTCCCTCTCAGACCCCAAGCTTAAAGCTAATGTCAATAAGCTTAAAGACTTCTAGGAAATAAATATTCTTTGATTTGGAAAAATTATCTTCATGAGCGTCAGCCCCCGAGCTTGGCAATGGCTCCCCAAGTGACTTAGCCCTTAGGAAAAATCGTACAGTTATGCACCTAGTGAAAACCGCAACTACATAACTACGTACGTATTGGTGAAAATGCCTTTTGCAAAATACGCTTAGGGTTATCTCTTCGTTAATAAAAACAAAGAAGGAACTGCTTCATATTCACATATGCTCCAGCCACCATTCCCCAAATCCGAAATCCTCCAAGCTCACGCGTGCCCTCCAATCCTCTCAAGCTCCACCTGGTAATCCGCATCCGCGCAAGAAAACCCACGCAAGCAAGATGGTGAAGAAGAGCGGTGCAAGCAAGAAGGAACCAAGATTCCCATCACGGGAATGCCTGTTTATAAGACCGCGCCCGCCCCTGCTTTGGTCTGGAAGCCATCCAAGGCAACCGACCAAATGGTGTAGCAGTTGGTCGATCAAGGCTACTGTGACATCCTGGCCCAAGGCTTAATAGGATTGATAGAATACTCATACCAACAATTGCAACTTCTTTTCTGGAAGCTCATGTTGAAAGAACTCCGAGGTTAAGCGTGCTTGGCCTGGAGCAATTTTGGGATGGGTGACCGATCGGGAAGTCCTTCCCTTGTGCGCATGAGTGAGGAGAAAGTGCGCAGAAAAGACTCGTGTTGGTCTATGAGAGAATTCTTCAGGTCCTAGAGAGCTGCCAGGTGTAAGCGGGCCCGGACCCAGGGGGTCGGGACGTTACAATTGGTATCAGAGCCGACTTTCGTGGTTTCACGGGCGCGTGGGGTCGCAGTTGCGCAAGCATGGTGCGCATGGCTGGTGTGAGCCCAGAGTGGTCACACAGCATGGCACATGCGCTGGCACTGGGCACATGGACGTGGCCAAGAGAGGACGTTCTTGGCTTGGGGTTGACCGACGAGGACGTCGGTCTTCTAAGAGGGGGAGGATGTGACATCCTGGCCCAAGGCTTAATAGGATTGATAGAATACAAATACCAACAAGTTGCAACTTCTTTTCTGGAAGCTCATCTCGAAAGAACTCCGAGGTTAAGCGTGCTTGGCCTGGAGCAATTTCGGGATGGGTGACTGACCGGGAAGTCCTTCCCGGGTGCGCATGAGTGAGGACAAAGTGCGCAGAAAAGACTCGTGTTGGTCTGTGAGGGAATTCTTCAGGTCCTAGAGAGCTGCCAGGCGTAAGCGGGCCCGGACCCGGGGGGTCAGGACGTTACAGCTACCTACTGGACAAATCCATCTCTTGTTGGTGGACTAATGTCGGTAAGCCTTGGCCTTTTGATGAAGTTCATGAAATTGTGGCTTTCGCCCCCTTTTATGAACATGGATTTGCCACTCCCGTTCAAGATTTCCTCCATGACTTGCTCACCTTCTATGGATTAGAGCTAGTTCATCTCAACTCCAATTCCATTCTCCAAATTTCTATGTTCATCCACCTCGCGAAGCCTTCATTGTCATCAATCCCCATTTCAATCTCTTTCGCTTTCTTTACCGAATGAAACCCAATTCTGACAAAGTGGTCGGTGGCGCGGGATTTAAATTGCACCAAGGAATGAAAAAATTGTACTTTGACTTCAAGCTGAATGACTCAATCAAGGATTGGGCAGATAAATGGTCCTATGTAGAAAACCAGCCTCCCAAATTGAAGAAGCACTCGGGCCACCTGCCCCGTCCCCAAGACAATTGGAATAAAGCCTTAGGCGACGATGAGGTTGATGGCATTGCTACCTTGTTGAAGAGCATTGCCGAGTTGAAAGACAGAGGCCTGATAGGTGTGGGAATCGCCAGTTCATTTATCCGCCGTCGCGTGCAACCCTGCCAGAAGAGGGTCTATGCTGGCTATGAGTACACCGGGCTCTCTGATCCGACCCGGACAACTGTTGAAGATTTGTCTATGGACAAAGTTGCCCTATACGTGAGTGCGCCTTTTATGGATGCCAATGATCTGTCGGCCCGAGTACCAGAGTACTCGGTAGAACGCCCTCCACCTGCTGTAAGTGTCCATCTCACGTCGAATTCGTTTTATTGTAGTCCGACTTCATTTTTGAATATGTTACTAACAATTCCACTTTCATCTGTCTTAGGACTTGCGCATGAGGTTTGCTTCCGCCCATCCTTCGATCGTAGAGATGGAGACCGGGTCACCCGAGCCACCCCTGTCCTCGCCTCCCAAGCAACCCGCCGGTGGCTCCGGGAAGGGGAAAGGCCGTGCTGACCCCCAGTAATGAAGAAGAGGTGCTCCTTGAGGATGCCTCAACAGATGAAGAAATGACGCCACATCGGCCAGGTGACGTCGGGCAAGGAGGATCGAGCTTGAAAAGGCCCAGCGTCGAGGATGCTTCAAGCCCCCAGCTCACGAAGAAAAGGCGGACGTTGAGGAAGAGGACCAAATCTCAAACATGGAAAACCTCCGAGTCTACCTTGCCTGAAGCCCATGAGTTGGATGAGGAGACCGAGGATGATGCAGAGATACCAATGGGAATCCCCCTCAATGCACCCCCAGAAGGTATGCCTATCTTCCATCTTGATGGTTTTTGAAACCTTGTGTCCTAAACTGATCTGAGTTCTTTTTTGTGCAGCAAACACAAGAAAAGGAGCTGTCGCCAAAGGAGAAATCCCCTGAACCTCAAGAGAATCCATCTGGAGGAATGTCTTTTGACTTGGATGAGCCCAAATTTGACATGAATTTCACCAGGTAAGTAGTCTGACTTGCAGCATTCTGTCTTTTGCTATGTGTCATGAACTCTGCCCTTTGTCTTGTGTAGTCGGTCGCCTTCACCCCAGCCCACCCAAACACCCGTGGTCCCTGAGCAGACCTTGCCAGAGGACATGAGCACCAAGGAGGCGAAAGTGGAGATGGAGCCGAGCCCCCAGAGCACGTCGCGGCCCAAAGAAGCGAGAACCCAGGCCTCATCATCATCGAAGTAGCCTGAGAAAGCTACTCTAGGTACTTTTGCACAAGGCGCATGGCCAAGAGCTGCATAAAGTACTCAGATAACTTGTCCGCGCGCCGAAGAACTTGATGCAGCCGCGGGTCTTGTCAAAGCCGCTACCCTCGAAGAAATCATCCAGGATAAGCAGCCCCGAGACCCTACGCCGGAGCCGTTCCAAATTTATACAGAGACTCCTGGCGCAGGAGCGGAGCATGGCACTGCCTTCTTGTTCGACTCACAAGTCGACCAGGAAGATCTTGAAAAAGCCGCTGTGCTGCAAGGGCAGCTTACCAAGCTTGCGGAGGTTACTATATAGCAAATGAATACTAAAAATATACTTATCTCCAAGTATTTGGTTTTGTTGATTGTCATTCCGACTTGTTTTCTCTTGAAAACAGAGTATCCTTCACCGCTCGCATCAGAAGTCGGAGATGCTCCGCAGGGCTAATGCATGCTTCATGCGAGTGGAGAAGGCGGAGAAAGACTTGGCCCAGGGTCGGTCTTCCTGGGAAGAAGAACGCGCCAAGTTGCTGTTGGATCTGGATGTAGCTTACCAGAAGATGAATTTATACCAGAACCAGCGCGACGACATTGCCAAGAAGACAAAGTCACTGAAGCAGAAGCTTGTGGGTAACTCGCCGACTTCTTCTCGCAGAGTTAGCACAAATCACATGGCATAATAATATGACTGTATATGCAGAAAAGGAGAAGAGGATCAAGGCGCTTGACGCCAAGGCTACCAATATGAAGAGTCTTTTCTATCGGCAACAAGAGTGGGCGAACCAAACCAAACAACGAGAGCAGGACTGCATGGTGGAGCTTGCTGAAGAAAAGCAGAAATGTAAGGACGCCGATGCTCAGCTCATCCAGGACATGGCCAAGACCCACAGCCAAGAAGATGAAATCAACAATCTTCATGCGGAACTCAGAGCCCTCAAGGAAGCTGCTGCTCCGCTGGTTGACTCGTTCATGTGTGTACCCACAGGTGGTCCCGCTCCTCCCCTCGTCGATTGTCTCTGAGCAACTCATGGGCAGGTTTGAGCTTATTGCCAGTGGATAGCCTAGTCTTGCACTAAGCAAGTACTTGGCATAGTCCGATCATGGTGGCCTGCCCAACGATTGAGCATTACAGAGGGCAATGTAAACCCAGCCTGCACTCGCGACATGTTCAATACTTATTTAGAGGAGGAGAAGGACACGTCGGCAAAAATTGTTTCCTGCCTTAAGTTCTAGGTTCTTTGTAGAAATAAACCTTTGTAATGAACTCTGAGTTAGATGTAAATACTTATGTCTTGTTGACAAGAGTACATGTTATCTATTTTTATTGCGCCTGATCTATCTGTGTTAAAACAGAAAGTTGATGGCATTGCTTTGTGAATGTAGTCTGTTTGAATTGCTTTTAAACAACTCGGCATGATTCATAAATTTTGTTGTATGCATGGCTTGGCGAGAAAGTGTAGCATAGAACATGTATCTGAATTTCAAGCTTGATGACAATGGAATATGGACACTTTATTATCGTTTGGCATAAAGTCAATATCAGTACATTGAGAGGACCGACTTTTATTGGCTTTTAAAGACTCCTAAAAACTTTTAAGGATAAAAATGCCGCAAGTGCTCGATATTCCAAGCATTGGGCACCTCTGTTCCATCTTCCCGTTGTAGTTGATAAGTACCCAGGCCGATGACCCTTGATACTATGAACGGGCCTTTCCATGGTGATGATAGCTTGTGTTGGTCTTTTGTACTCTGAACTCTTCGGAGGACCAAGTCACCGATGTTGAACGACCGAGATTGGACGTTTTTATCGTGGTACCTCATGAGATCTTGCTGGTACTTTGTTGTTCTGATCAATGCGGCTACACTTGCCTCTTCTAGCATGTCAACGTCTTCTACTTTGCTTTGCTCCATGGCCTCCTCTGAGTAGTTTTGGATTCTTGGAGTGTTGTACTCGATGTCCACCGGGAGTACTGCCTCAGAGCCATAGACCAAGAAGAAAGGCGATTGCCCTGTCGCTCGGCTAGGCTGAGTTCATAGCCCCCAGACCACAGCTAGCAGCTCTTGCACCCACTTGTCGCCGTACTTCTTGAGTGGTTTGTAGAGCCTTGTCTTCAGTCCTTGAAGTATGAGGCCGTTAGCTCTCTCAACTTGTCCATTGGCACATGGCTGCGCCACCGATGTGTAGTGAACTTCGATTCCCAGACTATCTCAAAAATCAAAGAACTCATCCCTTGTGAATTGGGACCCAAGATCAGTGATAATGCGATTCGGGATACTGAAGCGGTGAGCGATGTCTTGGATGAACTCGGCCGCCTTTGGAGCCATAGCTTTGACCAGCGGCTTGACTTCAATCCACATTGTAAACTTGTCGATTGCCACGTAGAGATTTTCAAATCCCTCTAGCGCTTTCTTGAGCGGTCCAACCATATCCAACCCCCAGCATGCGAAGGGCCAAGAGGGTGGAATGGTGTTGAGAACCGTTGCGGGGACGTGGCTTGTCAGGCGAAGAACTGGCAGCCCTGACAAGTCCGCACGACTTCTTCTGCATCCGCCACTGCACCAGTAGTACCCGGATCGGAAGGCCTTGCCGACGATCGTGCGGCGGGCAGTGTGATTTCCACAGATTCTAGCATGGATTTCTTCAAGGATCTCCCGTCCGACTTCTGGAGAGACACACTTCATTAAGACACCAGATGATGCGCCGCGTCGGAATAGGGTGGACCTGACTACTACGTAGTTCTTGCTTCATCTGATGACTTGCTCTGCTTCCACCTTATCTTCTGGCTCTTTCTGATGTAGGATATACGCGATAAAGGGCTTTGTCCATGTTGACGCTCATTAGCGACACCTTTTTAGTGCTAATTAAGTGGTGTTTTGGGATCAATTCATATACTAACCCACCACTTGGCACTTGAAATAACCCCTTTTTCGCATATGCATGTATTTTTGGAGGATTTTGGTTTACGCAGGTATTTGAGCTATAAATGAGCACTTTTGGACGAAGACCAAGGTCATGCATAGCATGGAGGAATATGAAGGTCAAAAACCTAATATGACTCGGATTTCGTTCACTCTCATTATGGTGAACCAACCTCCAAGAATGTGTAAGGGCAAAGACTTGAAGATAAGGTCGGATGACTTTGGGATCAAGGCGAATCAGGCAGACATTTGGAAAGTTATCAAGACCCAATCTTATCCCGAAGCAACCGATGTTAAATACTCACATGCATCAAGGAGCTTGCATGCAAAAGATGGGACCGAGGCGGGCCAAAAAGGCCCTAGGCCGGCCGGCCCAGAAGGGCCTGTGCCGGCCGGCCTAGGCCTTTTCTACGCCGCCTCGACCTCCCCTTCGAGCTAGGGTTTTCTCGGACTATTTATAGCCCCGATGCCCGGAGGCACGCACATCCATCCACCAGAATTCAGTGAAACCTAGGGTATACACCAAAAGGAGACGACGGTCGCCGCAAGTCCTCGAAGTTGTCTAGGTGATGGCTTTGGCCAACCCTAGCCACCATGGCTTCCCTGCGTGGTTGTGCCATGGTGGAGCTCAAGAGCTAGTTGGAGTCATCAATGGTATGTACTCGGTGGTGATGATCCAAACACATCTATTATATGAGTAATGTTATTCATGTCATCTGATCTTTTAGCGACTCGATTCCTCCTTCTACGATCTTGTGCTTTTTTTGGGTTTGCTTTGCTTTCAATCTATTATCGATATAGATTGCTTAGGGTGTTCTTGTAGCAATGGTGGCTAGAGGTTCATACCGGATCTACCAAGAGGTTCAACACGTTCTTCGTGAACGTGCTCTTAAGTTACCCATGCCGATAGGGAGCATCATGACAGGGTGTGATCCCGTGTAAGGTGGGGCTTTCGGGGGTTTGACCGGAGGATAGTAGTTTAAAGACGGCTTTGGATGAGATGCATGACGTGCTTGCTCTTATTGGCTAGAACTACAACTAGAAGGCAATAGGCTCGTTTACCCCTTTGGTTGTGCTTTATCCTTGCCGATGTTATGGATGTGATCAACCTACACACCACTCATATCTTATAGTAGGTTTTATCCTTTATATGCAATCAACGTTTCATGCTAGGATAGATCCGCTAGATTAGATGGGAAACCCTAGGTAGTTCGCTGTTGATCCACGGATTGATAAACCTTGGATAGAATACTCTAAGGGAAAAGCTACGATAATCCGTGCGCTTGCGGTTCACAATTGGCGCGTCTAAGGACCGTCAACAAGTTTTTCTGGCGCCGTTGTCGGGGATCGGCAACTCAAACCCTAAGGAGATCTATCTAATTTTTTGGACTAACCCTAACTTTATTATTGCATATATCCTGTGTTTCTTGTTTGTGTCCAATAAATGCAGGTAAATCCCTAGACACAAAGCGATCGAGAAATTTTCAACATCCGGACTTTGGCAAGTCCAAAACTCGCTCAAATAAGTTGATGGCTACGTATAAATCCGTTCTTTAGTGGTAATGCTAACTTTTGTTAGTGGCCCGTTATCCACTATCAAGCCCACACACAAAACAAGTGAAGATGAACAAGGTATGTCGTCGTGTCAATTAATTTTTAAAGACTAATGTCTCTTGGAGATTTATTTGTCCAAGCTATAGGTGATGAATCATGCCCCGAAGAAGTCGTGAGATCCGATCATCAACATCTCTGGAAGGTTGCTGTTGTGATCCGTTTTTTGCCCAAGATCAGAGAGGTACCATAGAATAAAATTAGAAAATATGAAGCTCCATCAAGTCTTCTTTCCAACGCATCAAGAATCGTAAATTTTAGAGATCGGTGCAAGGAGTTATGGTAAAATCTTTCAACACTACGCATTCTGAAATCTGCTCAAGACAGGACGTAGTGCCGGAGTAAAACAAGCGTAACTCTTTCATCCAGAGTGCATTTGAAGCGACTGAGCACTCGTTGGAAAGGGAATTTGATGCACATTGTAATGGTGTAGAAGTTTGGTACATGTTCTGCACTGGATGAAGAGGAATTTAATAAAGAAGAAGAAGTAGCAAACAACAGAGAAGCTGATGATGATGTCAAGGGATGATTGGAGGGCCTTGAGCACGAAAGATGATGATTTGAAGTTGATCAAGATTGGAGGTGACAAGATTAGAAGCACCATGATGCCACCAATTTTCTCCAGTAGGATGCTCAAGAAGTTTCTAACTGAGTGATGCTACCAACAAAGGAAACCGCTCAGATCATCGACATAAAAAGCACAAGAGCCCCCTATGATCTCGACACCTTGGGTAAAGCAAGAACTATGGAGAAGATTCATCATTGAAACCATGATACCCTCTGGTGAATAAATGGTGATGACCTTGAAGCCTAGGGATGCACAACACGACGCTCCAAAAGACCACAGGACCAAGGTCATCAACATCTTAGGATCAATTCACAAGAAGGTACAATTCACATCAAAATTCTACACAAGCTCTGAAAAAGCAATAAAATATTTTTGGATATTTAAAAGCCCCATGAAGTTCCAGTTCCAACAAACCAAGAACCAAGTCAATCAGAGATTTCTACAAGCGGTTATGATCAAAATATTGAAGGTGATGCATTTTGAAATTTTCTTGGCAGCACACAGCGCTAAAGTAAAATGGGCATAACTCTCTCATTTGAACTCCATTTAAGATGAGTGACCACTTGTTGGAAAGATAATTTCATAAAATTTTCAATAGATCTATATTTTGGTATATGTTCTATTCTGTACACAGAGGAAAATCCATGAAGAACAGGTAGCAATGTGATGGGAACAAGGTAGAAGAGATAATGATGACAACATTGAAGAGGAGCTTGGGCAATGCTTTCATCGAGCATACATGATCAAATTAATAATCTTTCAATAAAATGAAGACCCCCAAGAACATTGGTATATGAAGACACAAGCCGGCGACATTCAATAAATAAAGATGTTTAAAGCAAACCACGATGGATTCTCGCATAAAAGACCATGGCTTCGCATAAAAATAATCAAGGTGAGAACTAGCTCTATGACTTTAAATGAAGCGCTTTATGGGAGGCAACCTAATCTTTTTAATTATCTATATAAGATGACGGTCTATATTGTGCTCTTTAATCGAATCATCAAGTAACATTGTACCATTGCTCTAATAAAAGCCACAACTTTATGTTGTATGATCCAAATGTTATTGAGAGAGCACTTTGTTTTTTGATTTTGGAAAACTTGTAGACCCTTTTTTGTGCCTATTGCTATTAGTGTTTAGAGTCTTTTTCTTTGTGTCTTTTTTAGAGAGAAATATGAAGTATGACACCACCCTTTGATTCTAAACTTGTGGCTAGTTGATCTAGGCTAACTTTTGTTTTGTTTTTAGACCACCATTCATGTCATGTCATTTTGTTCATCCACCTCATGTTGCACTTCATGCCATGTTGTCTTCACCCTTGCATTGCATTGCATGTTTTGTTTTGATCAAACCTTTTGTTAAACCCACCTAAGTCTTCCTATCACCCCGCCAAAAACCGGAGCTAATAAGGATAGGATCGACTTGTGTTGATCAGCTTGCTGCACCATTCGGACTAGCCAAGTCTATCTCTATTCCTTGTCCTAACTGAAAACTTTGACTAGCCTCCCTATGAGATCCTAAACCCTTAGAAAAATCTCTCATACCTATAGCCATCCTAAAACCATAGGTTTTGTTTTCCACACAATGAAACAACCTTTGTTTTTCTTTTTATTTTCAACAACCTTAGGTAGATTTTCTAAACTTGACTTCTCTCTTCAAAATTCTTGTTTTAAGGCAAAAATATAGGTTACCTATGAACCTTCCCCTAAACCTCGTTAGCTAGGTTGTTCGGTTCTTTTCGATAAATGATTTTTTTTTGTTGACAATGCTTCACTTCTTATGAGGTGGTTGGCTAAGCTTTGTCGCTCTAAGCAATTACTTTTTGGATGAATTGATTGCGGAACAACATTGAAATACCTTCCAAACCTTGCTAACTCTTATTTTTGCTAACTCTTTGCATTTGCATTTTGCATCTATTCCATCGTTCCATCATGCATTTGTTAGCTTGGCTCTCTCACAAAACTTCATGATGAATGCTTTCTTATCCATGATAGTGCTTCACGTGGGGCACTTTTCATTTGCAATCTTGTGTAAACACGATGTTTAGACATGATCGCGAACCATCATCATTTAGTTTTGTAGGCCTTGTTAGCATTTACATTGCATTGCTCGGTTTATAAGCTTTGCAATGCACTTTATTTTTCTTGTGCTCTAAGGAATTATTGACCTTGGGATAGACATGGTGTTTTGACCTTGGTTAACAAATGTTTATGACTATGGAGAAATTTGGCAATTTAGTTGTAAACAAAGTGTTTAGAACTAGGTGTAAACATTGTCTTTGTTTATATGCTTTCCTCTCATTTGCATACTCACTTTGCACACACGCACACCCATTAGGTTTTTATTTTTCTCTTTTACTAGGTTAATTATGCCACAAGTTAAGGTCTTAGGAATGTCATTGGTTTGTTGGCATTTGCTTGTACTCCCGACCATGACCCTGGGAATAGTTTGTGTGTCTCAACTGTTTTGCAGGCATGACGAAGGAATCTCATGAATTCATGATCAAAGTTGCAACCAAGACCGTTAACATCTCCGAAGATTGAAAGGGACACTGCTATTTTCATAAACAATCTGCACATGTTCAGAGATGTACAAAGAAGGAAAAGTGGATATTCAGAGGCTCCATCAAATTCTCATTCCAACACATCCAAGATCAATGAATTTGAAGACCCAGACAAGGAGATACGAGAAAAACATTGGGCGCTGCGCGTTCTGAAATCAGTTCAGGATAGATTGCGGTGCTGCAATAAAATGGGCATAACTCTTTTGTTCAGAATCCGTTTTGGGCAAATGATGACTCGTTGGAAAGAGAAATTTGTGTACTTTGCAATGGAATAATGGTTCAATACATGTTCTGTTATGGAAATAAAGGAAAAATTTGTGGAAGGTGAAGCAGCAATGAAGACAACAAGCTAGAAGGTGATAACGGTACGAAGAATGATTGGGACCATGGCTTAGTGACAATGGGAAGTGGTTGAAGGAAAATTAAGGCAACAAAAGTGAAGAAGCATAAAGATAATCTCCAAACACATGGCGGAAAGACTTCAAGAATCAAATGACGGTTCACCATCTTTTTTCACGCTTAGCAACATGCTAAGCATGCGGGAGGACTTGTTGGATGAAAAGGAAAATGCCATGATCGTGTTCACCACAAAATGCTCATTTCTCTTCTTCCATGCTAAGCACAATACTTAAGCATGAGGGAAGTTGCGCTACACTTCGTTGCAAGCATCGAAAAGGATGGTAACTCTTTCTCAACCTTCTCTTTGTTCATCTACTTCTTAATGCTTGTATGACAAGGGGGCAAGGCAGGCCAGGCAATGGTCCTACTACTCTCTAGTGCTGCTCACGTGGTGGACTACGTAGGCCGTCAGGACTGTCACCACCTGGGGCTACCACTACAAATCCGTGGCACTAGGTGCACTCCAAGGTATTCAACATAATTAGACATTCATCTGTTCTATTGAATACTATCTTAGCTTTGCAAGTACTAAGACACCTATCACAGCGAGGAGACCACAAGTAAATAAAGTAAAGCTTGCACTTAATTAAATATTAATCCAAAAATACAAAGAGAATACACGGATGAAACTCGAACCTGAGCCGCACCCGCCGAGGAACAAGAAGAAGAGAGGAGCCGACATCCCCGGCTTCTCCCAGACTCTTGCCTCACGTCTCACCTATTCTAACAGTACATTGGATTTGATCTTGGAGCTCTTGCTTCACTTCTTGTGGTTGAATGAAGGAGAGGTAGGGGGTATTTATAGTGTAGGGAGTGCCTTGCATGAGTGGAGATCATTCCTAGGTCCTAGGGAATATTCCCCTCCCTATTCTCCCCTTGTGCCATGTGTCCCTGGAAATCGACTTAGGAACGTCGGTGGAGCTGAGGAATAGCGCGCGAAGAAAAGGCCGTGTTTCATTGGCTCCTGAAAAAATTTTCAGGGTAATAAATGCAGCTTTGACCACTAATTAGGGGTATTAAATAATGTCAGTTTACAAAACTACCTCCACAACCTCTAGTATATTTCCGAGAAGAATCTAATGAGGCCTTTGACCGCATGATTAGAGGATGATTAGAAGATGGTTACTGTAGCATCACTGTAGCAAATCATGGATTAATTAGGCTCATTAGATTCGTCTCGGAAAGTTACGCTCATCCGTGGCTGGGTTTTGCAAATAGACTTCATTTAGTACTCCATGCAAAAAAGATTCCCTTTTGCAAAATTTTGCAAAGGGCATCTAAACACGGCCAAAGTCCCATGGCGCCTGTGTTTCTCTAGGCAAAATCCGGTTGTGCAGTATCCTCGATCCGCATGATAAATTTCTAGGCCAATAGCAGCTTGCCACATCATTCCGTTGGTCTCCCTGCGCGAGTGCACGGGGGCGGTGGCCAACGGCCGCGTGCACTGGCCGGCCCGGTCTGCCGGGCATGCGCTCCAAGCTTGGCCTGAGTGCTGCGCTGCCCAGGGCCTATGGCCTGGCCCACGTAGGGCCAGCTGCCCCTTTGTCCGGCCTGCATGGCTGTGGCCTTAAGCCGAGCCCGCACACCCGCCTGGCCTGCTGCATGTTGCAGCCGAGCAAAGCAAGCTGCCTGTGCCCTCTGCCTCCGTGTCCTGCATACTGCTGCCGTGAAGCTTTCCCGTGGTGCAAGCCTGGGCCATGGGCCCCGCCATGTTCTGCTGGCCACGTAGGCTGCTTGGCCTGCATGCCTCCCGGCCGGAGCCTGCAGCATCCGCCCGGGTCGCTTGCATCCGCAGGGGTGCTGACGTCGGATGACGTCAGCATTTTCTATTTTTCTTCTCTCTTTTATATCTTTTCAAAATGAGCTCCAAATAATATAAAATATATATTCATTAGAATCATCTCGACGAGCTCTTCGCAATGGCGCAATCCAAAGTTGGTATTTGAGATACTTTGTGATAATGATATATTCAGATCTTTCTCAGGCCCATAGCGTTGTTTCCTGCATAGCTAGTTCAAAACACCAACACTCGTGGAATTCATTAGTATTAAACCCTATAACTATGTTTGGTGTTTATATTTCATATGTTTTCTGCTGGAATTGACGGTCAAAAGTGGCACTTAAGGACCGTCAACAAGCATCCAGTCAAGGCGAAGCCCTCCTCAAATGAGAGTAGAAGTAGGGAGAGAGTGAGGGAGACTCTGGAGGAGTCCCGGCGTGTCGGCGACCCTCTACTTGTACCTCGGCGGATGCGAGCTCCTTAGTAAGTATCCGGGATACTCATCTTAGTATTTAAGTCTGAGTTATAGAAAGCTGAGTTCTTTATTGTGCTTGTGGGTTCGTCGCTTTATTTATAGAGTGCTCTAGCCTCTAGCTAAGATTAGAGTAGTAGTATACATCTTAAGCTTGGTGCTGAGGTTACCGACTACCTTCGTTTGTCTCGTAGCCCCACGGATTAGAAGAGGTAGGCGGTAGGTGGTGACAGCCCTGTCTGTCCTTTGTAATCCTCCACGTACGGGTACGGCGTAGAGCTGTTGGCCAGCAATTTCCTAGAGGTCTAGGATACCCCGGTGCCCAAAGCAAGCATAGGAGAATTTCCTTTGCTATATTCACAGCCTTAGTGCTAAGTTATCCTCTCTACTCAGCCTTCATATAACCTCGATCGATCCGGTCAACTTTAGAGATTGGACAGTGCTCTTTTGTTCCCTGTGGATTCGATACCCTGAATACTTCCGAGTGAAAGCTACAATGGTATCCGTGCGCTTGCGGATTTATCTGTGACCGTAAGAAATAAAAACAAGCTTTCTGGCGCCGTTGCCGGGGAACGGCAGCTGTGTTGTCTAAGAACTATGGTTGCCCGTTTATCTTTTATTTTATTTTATTTTGGTTACCCATGAACTCAACCCAAACCCATGAGTTCTCTACTCCAAAGGGTGAATTATTGGAGCCGCACCCCTCGCCAAATCCTATACAAACAAATAGCTATGAGCTTTGCCCTACTTTCATAGCTATGGTCCAGGAGACATCCTTCTCAGGACGTGATGAAATCCATACCATCACCTGCACAAATTTGAGTTGCTATGCTCGTGTCTGATCATATCAGACATGACACAAGCAACGAATAGATGGAAGCTCTTCCTGTTTTCTCTTAAAGAGAAGACAAGGAAGTGATATGACCATACCGTTGGGCTAAAGAACGATGAATGGGAAAAATTATGAGATAAAGTTCTGTCCGGAGTACTTCCCTGTTCATCGGATCTATGCCTTTCGGAAGGAAATTATTGACTTCCAACAAAAAAAGAAGGAAACGATCGTGGCAGCATAAGAACGATTCTAGGATTTCAAGGCTGCCCGATTCATTGATATAGCCGCCGGAGGATCATTCTTACATGTAACATTGGCTAGAGCAAGAGAGGTCTTGGAGAAGATTCGAGAGCACTCTCCCGCTGCTATGGATGGTACTGAGCAAGGAGACCTTCAACTAGATTCTATCTTACCCGTAGACTTGCCCAGTCCAGATCCAACTCCTGAGACACCATCCGTTAAGGCAGAGGAAACTCAGCCTTTTGGATTACCTTTTAACTTCGAGGATGATCTCTTTGAAAATCATGGAAACACCTCGGATTACTCAAGGCACAAGAAGACTACGAGACCCCTTCTTTCTCATCCTCCCGATCCTCCCCACGAAGCATTTCTCGTGAAACACATAAAGGAGGAATGGTTGGATGGAGTGAGGCACTTTTCCAAAGCAATTTGGAATAGTTCACCTCACATAATCCTTCCATGTTATATAAGGGGAACTATTGTAGAAGCCCATTCCAACCCTAGTATGGAGGTCAACATCATGTCATGGCACATTGCACATAATCTCTTAGGAGATGTTCCACTAAGGCCATCCGACAAGCTCCTCAAAAGTTGTCCAAAGGGACACATCATTCAATGTCGGGAGATCGCCAGTGCCGTGACAACCACGCTAGAAAAAATCGAGGTCAATTTAGATCTCCACATCTTTGATACCCTCGATTTTGATCTACTCCTAGGTTATCCGCTAGAAAGGCTTCTCCAAGGAGAAGTATCTCATGGGAGCTTTTATAACACGCTTGGGAAGGCTGCTTTTTATCGGGTTAATCGTTTTATCGGGTTGCACTTTAAGTCTAGATTCCCTACGTCGGAGCTAGATATCAAGATTAGGCTAGATTCCCTACATCGGAGCTAGACTCATCTTGGTTACTAAAGGCAGCTTTTGCGGTTTGTTTGGAGTTGCTAGATTGGTTTAGATCTACGCCATGTGAATCAATTCTACTTCTTCAACGGCTTTGAGCACCGGTCTTGGTCCGGTTTAAGCAATATTTATCTTACAGTATCGTTCTAGGTCCGATCCATGCCTTGTGATTTAATCTGGTTGTTCTTTGAGTATTGCACTGGTGTAGATTCCCTACGTCGGAGCTGGATCTTTGCAATACGATTAGATTGATCTTTGATTGTCATGCTTGGTTTAGATTCCCTACGTCGGAGCTAGATTCATCTTGATTAGTCAAAGGAAGCTTTGGTTATACCTGATTGCTATTTGAGTGTTATGCATGATTTAGATTCCCTACGTTGGAGCTAGGTTTTGCTTGATTATTTGATAGCATACTTTAGAATCAGAACGATCCTGTTAATGTTTTATCTGTTTATTTGCTTAATCTGATTAACACTTGTGCGAGCATCTTGTTTAGTTGACAGGTTGATGAGTCAAGTTTGACTGTCTAGCTATCTGATTTGATCATAGCTGGAGAAATCTAGATTCCCTACGTCGGACCTAGATTTCTCTGAAAAGGTTCTGGTCCGATTGGCTGGTTAGATGGTCCGATAAGATAAACCAAACTGGCAACTAGGCAAGATGGACGATGTATCGGCTTACACTTTGATTATTTAATATCTTGTCTAAAGGCACAGCTGATCCATTATTTACATATCGATCATATTTTATGCTTTATTTTATTTAAAGACTGATCTGTTACAAGGTCTGATCCTGATTGGTCCGATTAGATGACTGATTGAGGTCCGATTATATTGGTCCGATTGAGGTCATCTATGAGGTCCGATTTTGAGGTCCGATTGATATCGGCCGATACATTCTGATTGGGTCTTGGCTAAAATCCGACGTGCCTTCACCGTTTGGAATAGAGCCGGCACAATCAAAGAGTAATTTAACTATTTTATTTCCTTGTCAATTTTAGGTCAAATTGACTGGCACGCCGCGAACTCGAACTAGGTGCAGGGCTGGCACTGGAGCGAAGCAGATCTCTCTGGTCCACGTGTGCTGCACGCGGAGGATACGACAGCCGATTTTCCGCGTCAACACATTTTTGGCGCGCCCGGTGGGACACGAGAAGCAAATTCCAAGATGTCGTCGTCTGATGCTGAAAAAGAAACCGCAGCAAAGCTCGCCGCTGAGAAAGAAACTGCAGCAAAACTTGCTGCTGAAAAGGAAGCTGCTGAGAAGGCCAAGAATGACAAGAACAAGACGCCTGAGACGGCCATTCCAATTACAAAGGCCGATCTGTCTAAAGCTCAATTAGATGCAGTTCAGGCCCAGATTGATGCATTCGAGAAGCTCTGCCTTGGCCAATTTGGACGTAATCGTTCAGGACCTATACTCAAAGGTCCTCTCCCAGATCCAGAACTGATCAAGAAGACAACTGATGCTCGGGAGTACCAGGTCAATATGACAGAGATGATTCACCAAGCTGTTCATCATGCATTGATCAACCAGTCAGGCACTTGGGTAAATTCTTTGGACAATCTTATCACGAAGGCGGTGGATGATGCTATTTGCTTGAAAGGTCCAGTGTTTATACCAGATTCTGTGGGAACATCAGGGTCAGGAAAAGGCAGAGAAACTGAAGATAATGCAATGACTGTTGTTCCACAGATTCCGATTGCTCCATCACCTCCTATTAAACTGGCCAACGGTTTTCTGTTGATGGTCGATGGATCTATTGTCGGCCCACATGGTGAAAAATATGCTAGGACTCTGAACGAAGGAGAGAAACAACCTGCAGCTGCAAAACCACGCGCAGAAATCCCTACACATCGGCGTATGATCGGAGATTACAATAATTATATGACGGATATAGCTGATGGGATACCACCTGGAAGTCAACAGTCCGATTGGTCACAGAAAATAGCCGAGGTGATCCAGAATCAATTCGGCTTGAAGCCTAAAGATGAAGCGAGGTTGTATCGGCACCCATACCCATCTTACTTTGACGCTGTGCCACTTCCTCCACGTTACAGAGTGCTGGATTTCTCCAAATTCTCCGGACAAGATGATATGACCACCATTGAGCATGTCAGACGATTCCTGGCTCAATGTGGTGAAGCTGCTTCTGAGGAGGGACTCAGGCTCAGATTTTTCCCTCTGTCGCTATCAGGGCCGGCGTTTACTTGGTTTACGTCGTTGCCAGCAGGATCAGTCACAGGATGGTCCGATATGGAGAAGCAGTTTCATAAATACTTCTTTTCTGGTCTCAACGAAATGAAGATCTCTGATTTGATTGCTGTCAGACAAAGGAATGATGAGTCCGTTAAAGAGTATATTCAACGGTTCCGTGAAATCAGGAATCGATGCTATAGTTTGAAGCTATCTGATATGCAGTTGGCTGAGCTTGCATTCCAGGGTTTGCTCGCACCAATTAAGGAAAGGTTTTCGGCTCAGGAGTTTGAGACATTGGGACAACTGGTGCAGAAAGTGTCAGCCCACGAGGTTCGATATCAAGAGATGAAGTGTACAAAGTTTTCCAAGCAAGTATCTTATCTCTCTGATTCTGAAGAAGAGGCTGATGTCAACATAGCTGAATGGACCAAATCTAAGAAGCCGGTATCGCTCCCATGGATCAAACAGAACCCTGAGAAGTTTGGATTTGATATAACAAAGGCCGATAAGATTTTTGATTTGCTGCTCTGTGAAAAGCTTATCCAACTTTCTGCAAATCACTCAATTCCATCGGCCGATGAGTTGAAGAAACGCAAATATTGCAAATGGCATAACTCAACTTCTCACGAGACGAATGAATGCAAGGTGTTCAGGAGGGAGATCCAATTGGCTATAGAATTTGGCAAGATCAAATTTGAAGACAACAAGAAAGCCATGAAGATTGATGGTCATCCCTTTCCTAATAACTTAGCTTATTTCTCCTTTTCCATTAATATGGTTGATGCTGATGAAAAGGGGAAGTTTAAGGTGCTTACATCGGAGCACGCTAAGAGTTCTGGTGCCGTTGATCCTGCAGTTCAAGTTACTGTTGAAGAGCTGAGGAGGAATCATCAGGCATTTGGGCGTGAATCTAATGCTCCTGGTGGATATCGGCCACGTGTGACTTCTCAGATGCTGATTAACAAGTACAAAAGGCAGCAGGCAGCAGCTCGAGCATGGGAAGAGCGCGAGGAACGACGGCGTCAGAGGCGCGAATATCAGGCGAGGCGGTTTGATGATAGGTTTGATGGCCGACGCCGATTTGATGACAGGACCAATGGCCAACGTCGATATGATAGGTCCGATGGACAACGCTGTTGCGATGATAGGTCCGATTGGCATATGGACAGACATCAGACCTATGAGAGATATGATCAAGATGATGGTCACTGGAGATGTCCTTTCTTCGTATTCTGCTGGAACGAGAAACTCAGATTACCATCCAAAGCAGATTGTCCTGAATGCAGCCTCCAGTATGAAGAATACAGAGCTTTCAAAAGAGGTCGACGATCAGTTCATGAACGGATCGACGTAAGGATTGATGATCATCATCAAGGAGATGAAGGCCGAGTTGATGCTCATGGCCATAAAAATATCGAAGGCCAGGTTGATGTTCTTGGCCCTGAAAAAATAGAAGAAAAGGCTCCAGTTCGGGATCGGATCAAAGAACCTCAAATGAAGCCTGGACAGTGGTGCCCATCAGGGATTTCTAGGTCCAAAAAGAGACGTGTTCAGAGGTTGCGTTATCATGAGCAGATTCAGGAGCAGGAGTTGACCAAAGAGAAAGTTTGGCGCGCTAAGATGGCCAATGATGATGAAGCAAGCACATCGGCCGCAATAAACATGGTTTTGATGTTGCCTTTTGATTTTGCTGCTCCTGATGAACAGGACGATCATGAGGTCGATTATGAACTGGAAGAAGCCGCTGCATGCTTGGTTCTTGATTCAGAGAAGGCTATCTTTGAGAAGCCAAATGCAAATGGATATCGGCACCTGAAGCCTCTGTACATCAAGGGATACGTTGATGGGAAGCCGATGACCAAGATGCTGGTTGATGGAGGAGCTGCAGTCAATCTCATGCCTTATTCCACGTTCCGCAAGTTGGGAAAAGGGATTGATGATCTGATTAAGACCAATATGACACTCAAGGATTTTGGTGGAAACATTTCAGAGCCTCGGGGGGCAACTCATGTTGAATTGACCATCGGCAGCAAAACATTACCGACTACCTTCTTTGATGTATGCCGCCGGAATCAATGCTTCCTCCAGGTCTGATGGGAGCTGACCTCGCAAAGTCTTGACGATTTCACGAATCGGCTCTGCATCTTGGACGAGATTGACGATGTTTTGATGAAGGAGTGCGGATATGTCGAGCAGTTTTGCCTTCACTTCATCAGACAGCAAGTTCTGCCCAGAACTGATTTCTTCCTCTTCAGTTTGTAGCCGATCAAAATCGACTGATATGGTCTGGCTGGTTTGAGGAGTATCTTGAGCCTGCAAAAGAAATAATTAGATATAATATCAAAAAGCTGATATGATTATATCGGGCTAGAAACCTTACTTGTTTCCAGGCTAGTTCTTGCTCGGGTCCGATTAAAGGGTTGTTACTGCCCTGAATGTTTACTTGAGCAATCTCAAGATCCGTCAAGACATTCTGAATGATTTGGAAGAATAAGGATAAGTTGGCTATCAATTATTAAAGAAATTGATCAATGATTACCGTTACTTCTGTAGAATCAGATGATCGGACCTGTGGAGGAGTTACTGGTTGATTTTCTTGAAGGCCCTGATCTATTTGTGCTTGTTCTGCTTGTGGTGGCGGGCTTGATTGACGAGGCGACCCAGTTATAGTCCTCTCAGATGAAGACGTATGGCCCGAGTACTCCTGAACTGGGCTTGATTGCATCTGAATAGGGCTTGATAGTTTTTGTGGGTCTGATTCTGGTGCTTCTTCGGCCGATGGGCTTGAAGACTTGGTCGGACTAGGCTGGCGTGCAGAAGATTCTCCGATGACCTGAATTTACAGAAAGGATTAATTCTAATAAAGAAAGAAATCAAGTTGATGAAGTTCTTGGACTTGCCAGAGCAGTCTTCGGGCGTTTGGGAATTTTAGAGGACGCCCGCTTCTTCCTTTTCCTGCTGTCGCCGTGTGCCGACAGAAGCTTGCCAATAGTGGGAGAGTCACAGCCGATCCACGGATCTGGCGAGATATTGCTGTAGACGACTTGTTTCCCCGATCGAGTCATCGTTGGAGGGCTACGATCGACGTCCTGGCAAAGAATTGTTCAACAAAATAAAGTTATGTAAAGGAGGAAAGCAAGTTCACAAATATTACCTCTGGTCTGCCCTTGAAAGTAGGCTGCAACTTCGGGACATAAGTTTTGCAGGCGATGCAGAATAGGTGTTGACGCCATTCGGCCCACCATGTGTTGAAGGTCCGATGAGCTACAAGGCAGATTGCAAAGGTATCCAGATTGGTTTTATCAATAGAAGGCTCAAGCCCTAGAAGACGATCCCATTCCAAGCCTGTGTCAACTTTTCCTCTTGGAAAAACTTGATCGGTCAAGATTAGGTAGGGTGGAAGCTGTCCAATGCCAAACTGACGAGCGGCCAAGTTTGGATGATAGTATTCATAGGATGATTGCCCTGGCTTACTCAGACTGAGGCCGATAGGGAGAAATCGAGCACTAATGCAAGTTCGGAAAATTGTCAGGGCTTCTGAATCTGCCTCTACAATCATGTTGAATTTGAATTTGTAGGGCAGCTCGAATTCATCAATACTGTCATACAGGAACTATAGCGCCTTATCATCAGCAATGCCTCTGTAGAGGAGTGTAAAGTATTGGATGATTCTTTGGCCGATAGCTTCTCAGCAGGGAAACCCATGGTAGCTTCACCAAGCGAAGTACAACGGCGCCAGGTGATCTCTTCCGATTCAGGCTTGCTTTCTGGGAATTTGTTCTTTCGAAAATCTACCTTGACGGCCTTGCTCAGATGTAGCATCAACCACATCTGAATGAACCACCATGGTCCGCCAAGATTGGTGATAGGTGATCCGGTCCTCAGGCGCTTGGCGACTTGATGAAGCAGATTGTATACTGCTCCCAGGAGGAACTGACCGAAGTTGATGACATGGTCGCTTACCAGCAATTCGGCCAGATGTTGGAAGTTGGCCATTGGACCAAGGGTGGTGCCGCAAAAGAAGAATCTGTCCAACCACATGTTCAGAAAGGCCACATGCTCGCGGTCAGTCACGGGTCCGGTCCGATGATTTTTCTCCATGTATCCTGTCCAGCCGCCAGAGTTTTTGGTCTTGAAATGGTGTTTGAGTTTGATATTAAGCCGGAAGGGGCATTTGTCGCCGGTGACATTGAGGCCGAGAAGCATGACTACATCAAGTAGTGTTGGGGTCATCGGACCATGTCCAAAGAGGAAGGCGTTCAGTGCATCGGACCAGAAGTGTGATGCGGCGATCAAGAGATTCTCGTTTTTAGCGATGGGTCCGATGCTGAGGCCAATACACTGGGCGATATCTAATCTATCCCAGATTGCAGACTTGGAGGCCGACACTCTTAGATACCAGTCTTTCCATCCGGGGAGAACTGTCGGCCAGGAACGGAATGCATTCTTCCAATCTTCGATGTCAAGTCCGGAAGTTTTGAACGGAATGCGCAGGTTTCCAGATTGATAATCTCGGTCGGGTCCGGATCTCCTATTGGACCAAGAAAATAAACCCCATGGACATCGCCTACAGGGATTAGGGTTTGGGCACGAATGGCCTAGAAGAAGATTGCGAAATGAGGACAAGTTTTAAAAGCCGAATTTCATGCAGAAAGTAAAATCGGAATCAGTAGGGTACCTCTGGGATTGGATGACGTAATTCTCCTACTGATGGTCCCGCAGGCGTCGAAGAGGAACCTGAGGCGAAGAAAGTCGATGAAGAGGAGGCTGAAGAGTTTGCTGCTGCCGCCATTGTCGAGCTTGAGGCTGCCGCCATTGTCGAGGTCATGACGGCCGCCATGGTGGAAATCGCTGCCGCTGATGAACTTGCTGGAGCCGAAGCGGAGAAGGAGGCGGATGCGGAAGACTTGAGGACACCCATGGAAGAAGATTCGGCCATTTGAGTGGATTTTGATTAGGGACTTGAGTAGATGCAAATGGTCATTCGGGAGAAAGGAGGAAGAAGATGAGCAGTGCGGGTTCTTGGCGAGGAAGGAGGAGTGTACAGCGTGGCCGCCGGTGAGGATTTTTATAAAACGGTCATGGTCCGAAGATCGAGGAGCCGAACAGTGCAGGGATGGAAAGTTTTGGCACGAAAATCGATGAAGGAGTTATGATGACAGATACGAATTTTGGAACAAAATGATATTTTATTCCAAAATTGGGGGGCATGTGTTGACACCGGATTTTCGCACCAGGAATGCTGAGTCATATGGTGACGTGATAAGGCTGGTGGACCCATTGACTGGTCAAAGCCGAAGATGACAGAGGAGGAAGCCAACATGCAGAAGAGGTCCGATAAGGCAAGGAGTCCAATCTAGTGACGAATGAAGAAGGGCGCGTCGGCTGAAAGAAGGAAGTGTATCAGATGCGGGGACTATTTCCTTTTCAGAAGGCACATGGGAGTCCCGTTTTATGTTAAGCTTAGTTTTCTTTATCTGAGTCAAGTCCGATTAGGACTCATCATGACCAGGGTATAAATATGAACCCTTGTCCATTGTAAAGAAATATTCTCACAATCAATACAACCCGGCTTCACACCAAAAACCCTAGTAGTAGTTACCGACGAAGCTCATTGGTGGACGGGCTGCATCAGTTCTGATCTCCGACTTACCAGTAAGTTAGTCAATTTATCGAACTAGTATAGGCTTTGAATTGAGGCGCATCGCCCTTTCTCGTTTATACTGTTCAACCGATTTATCTCTGGATAAGCAAGATTGATATAGATTCCCTACGTCGGAGCTAGATCAATATTGATTATCCAACAGTTAATCGTTTTATCGGGTTGCACTTTAAGTCTAGATTCCCTACGTCGGAGCTAGATATCAAGATTAGGCTAGATTCCCTACGTCGGAGCTAGACTCATCTTGGTTACTAAAGGCAGCTTTTGCGGTTTGTTTGGAGTTGCTAGATTGGTTTAGATCTACGCCATGTGAATCAATTCTACTTCTTCAACGGCTTTGAGCACCGGTCTTGGTCCGGTTTAAGCAATATTTATCTTACAGTATCGTTCTAGGTCCGATCCATGCCTTGTGGTTTAATCTGGTTGTTCTTTGAGTATTGCACTGGTGTAGATTCCCTACGTCGGAGCTGGATCTTTGCAATACGATTAGATTGATCTTTGATTGTCATGCTTGGTTTAGATTCCCTACGTCGGAGCTAGATTCATCTTGATTAGTCAAAGGAAGCTTTGGTTATACCTGATTGCTATTTGAGTGTTATGCATGATTTAGATTCCCTACGTCGGAGCTAGGTTTTGCTTGATTATTTGATAGCATACTTTAGAATCAGAACGATCCTGTTAATGTTTTATCTGTTTATTTGCTTAATCTGATTAACACTTGTGCGAGCATCTTGTTTAGTTGACAGGTTGATGAGTCGAGTTTGGCTGTCTAGCTATCTGATTTGATCATAGCTGGAGAAATCTAGATTCCCTACGTCGGAGCTAGATTTCTCTGAAAAGGTTCTGGTCCGATTGGCTGGTTAGATGGTCCGATAAGATAAACCAAACTGGCAACTAGGCAAGATGGACGATGTATCGGCTTACACTTTGATTATTTAATATCTTGTCTAAAGGCACAGCTGATCCATTATTTACATATCGGTCATATTTTATGCTTTATTTTATTTAAAGACTGATCTGTTACAAGGTCTGATCCTGATTGGTCCGATTCTGAGGTCCGATTAGATGACTGATTGAGGTCCGATTATATTGGTCCGATTGAGGTCATCTATGAGGTCCAATTTTGAGGTCCGATTGATATCGGCCGATACATTCTGATTGGGTCTTGGCTAAAATCCGACGTGCCTTCGCCGTTTGGAATAGAGCCGGCACAATCAAAGAGTAATTTAACTATTTTATTTCCTTGTCAATTTCAGGTCAAATTGACTGGCACGCCGCGAACTCGAACTAGATGCAGGGCTGGCACTAGAGCGAAGCAGATCTCCCTGGTCCACGTGTGCTGCACGCGGAGGATACGACCGCCGATTTTCCGCGTCAACAAAGCTTTGCAAAATTTGTGGATGCATTTGTGGCACTAACCTTGCAGCTAAAGCTTCAATGACACATCAACAATTGGTGATGAGCTTGGAAGCAACATCACCAAGGATAGCTGCAATGTGAGAATCCCTCATGGTCTAGCTTCAGACCATAAACAAAGCACTGCCGGGAGATGGGCCGGATTATCATTTATTTCCTTTTTAATAAAAGCAAGAACATGTTTTTAGTATAATCTTTCCATTGGGTATTTTTGGTCACTAACCATTTCAGGTAGAGATTAAGAAGAACGATGGACAGGTGATGCCTAAGAACATGGAGCTACATCAGCTATAAAAATATCTCGGTAAGTCTCGGTTTGGGAAATATTACAAGAGAAGCTTGAACTCCACACACTTGAGTTATGATGCATTGCACTACAAACTCAAAGTGTGGGGGAGGTATGTGAGTATCTCGAGAAAGTTCCTTTTGAGCCGAATCTTATTTTGGTTTAGAGTTGGTGTTAGTTCTTGCACATTGATAAAAAAAAATTGAGTTCCAATAAAGGCTTTTGGTCTTTAGAACCAAAGGGCCATTGTTTTGTTTCCACCATATATGAATAAATGTAGGTACAAGGTCAAGTGTGGGGGTCTTTCGAGTTTTCTGATGCACACATGTTTGAGACCACCTATAGACAGGCTGCACAACATCGCACAGGGCGTCGCCCGACCTAAGGTCCAGAAGGGGTCGGCCGACCCCACCAGATCGGCCGAACGGCCCTCTGGTGCCTTTTGTCTCTAGTTTCATCCAGAGCGATGGTTTGCGCACTCTATCCCTCATCCTCTCTGATTCATGAGTTAATTTGTTCCTATCTTGATATGATCATTAAAATTGAACTCATGAAAAAGTAAGCTTTCATGCTCCTTTGGTTTACATGTCTATTCTCGATTGGCTTGCATATTCTTTATTCCTTGCACATATGCTTGCTGCTTGTGAACATAAATATCTTTAGGAAAACATGTTTATCTAAGTGGTTGATTAATGAGATATGGTATGATGAAATAAATCTTGCTCTTTCTGTATAAAGTGCTTGGGATGTTTTTCTTATAAAACTTTAAATTAACAGCCGTACAAAGCTCCTCAGTGATGCCTTATTCCTACCAAAGCCATATGATATTAACATTGCAAAAACCCATACACATATGCTGCTTGCTGTCATATGAGCTTTGTCAAATTGTTGTGACCCTTATAAGATGCACTCCATGCTTTCATGATCTAGATCACGTACACTCCACATACACATGCTAAATTTCCACATTGGAAGAGTTAGCAACATACATTGCATCCTTCCACAAAATAAATACTCCATTTAAAGTGTTGATCTACTCTCCAAGTATTATTTCAAAGAGACATGGGCAATAGAAAAAAATATGGACACATGAAGGTCCAATCAAAAAAAGAGAGAGAAGAGAAAAAAAATATGGGCACATGAAAGCCCAAGTATCATGAAAAAAATATATATACTATAGCCATGTTCTCAAAGTAAATTAAGAAGGAGAGAGATCATACAAAAAGGAGTTATCATTCCATTGTTCCACACACATGCACATCTTGACCAGATTGTATGAATAGTATTCTTCTTGGATCCACTTTTTGATTTTGCAATATATGTGATGCAAGTATGCCTTATCTTTACTCCTACCTTGAGCTCCACATAAGCCTTTTAGAAGTAGGATGAAAAAAAGGGGCAAAGAAATGCCTTGGTGAGGAATCATACACAATGAGTGATCTGAGAGAATCATTTGAGGAGCTAGGTAAGGCTGTGTTTTTGAAAATTTCTCGAAAACCCAAGCTACTTAACAGAAGAGTTGAGATGATTTGAATCAAGGCCGTTCTGTTCCTCAACCACCCAAGATGGCATGATAGACACTTCCAAATTCACAAGTGCAGGTATGTCTTGGAATAATTTATATGCTGGTATCATATCAATTGGAGTCATGGTTTCCACCTTAACCTTTAAAGCTTTACTCGAGGGCGAGTAAAGGCTAAGTGTGGGAGAGCTTGTTGACGGTCATTAATGCACATCCCAGACCGTCAACTGTGACAAAAAAATATACATTCACCATAGCTATAGGGATTATATCTAACAAATTCAACTAGTTTTGGTGACTATGTGTATGCAGGAGGCAACAGGTGAAATTTGAGGGTCGGCCGATGCCCAACCGAGGCCAAATGCGCCTATCTTTGGATATATTCTAGGGAAGTCACTCTAGACCAACCCTTGCCTATGCACCAAGGTTGGGTCAAGCCCATATGTGAGATGGACCTCAAGAGAAGCACATAGATCAAAAGGGGCCACATCCACAAGCACACATACTCAAATGGAGTGGTGTCACCTTGGGTAAGACTCCAGGGCCTACAAGATAGAGGCTGGCAAAAGATGAGTGCAATAGGGAACAAAAGGTCTGTCGGCCGACCTAGCCAGGTCAGCCGAGCCTGGCCCAGAGCCCAATGGAGCCCATCTTTGACCACAGCGAAGAAGCACACTCCAAGACCATCCTAGCCACTGATTCCATGACGGTTTGATCCAAGAGATGGAAATAGTCCAAGGGGAGGTCACATGGATTGAAGGGCCCACCTCACAAACTAAACGTACTCAATCCAAGCTATACCACCTGGATCCTCCATGAGGACCCACTAAACAGTCACTCAGCCGAAGATGGGCCCGATTGGTGCCGGTGGACGGTCGCCCGACCGAGCCCGGTCGCCCGACCTGGTCCGGAGGCCAAACCGCCTCATCCTTCTGGTGCGGGTTCCCACCGCCTCCAGGAGTCCATCTACGCCGTGCATCACTCAAGGCGGTGGATCCAATGTCGGTCGACCTCCCCGCGTCGCCTGACCTGTGACTGAGTCCGTTCGTCCTCATCTTCCATGTGTCCACTCCCAACCGCCTCTACAAGCAATAAATAGCTGTATACCGGTAATTAAAGATCATCATCGAGCTAGAGCATCAAGTCAAGGTAAAGCCCTCCTCAAATGAGAGTAGAAGTAGGGAGAGAGTGAGGGAGAGTCTGGAGGAGTCCCGGCTTGTCGGTGACCCTCCACTTGTACCTCGGCGGATGCGAGCTCCTTAGTAAGTATCCGGGATACTCATCTTAGTATTTAAGTCTGAGTTATAGAAAGCTGAGTTCTTTATTGTGCTTGTGGGTTCGTCGCTTTATTTATAGAGTGCTCTAGTCTCTAGCTAAGATTAGAGTAGTAGTATATATCTTAAGCGTGGTGCTTAGGTTATCGACTACCTTCGTTGGCCTCGTAGCCCCACGGATTAGAAGAGGTAGGCGGCAGGTGGTGACAGCCCTGTCCGTCCTTTGTAATCCTCCACGTACGGGTACGGCGTAGAGCTGTTGGCCGGCAATTTCCTAGAGGTCTAGGATACCCCGGTGCCCAAAGCAAGCATAGAGAATTCCCTTCGCTATATTCACAGCCTTAGTGCTAAGTTATCCTCTCTACCCAGCCTTCATATAACCTCGATCGATCCTGTCAACTTTAGAGATTGGACAGTGCTCTTTCGTTCCCTGTGGATTCGATACCCTGAATACTTCTGGGTGAAAGCTACAACGGTATCCGTGCGCTTGCGGATTTATCTGTGATTGTAAGAAATACCAACAATAGTCCCCCACAGCCACTTTCGGACCCGTAGGGACCTGGGCAGTGGACGGGCTGGAGTAGTCGCGGATTGTCCTGTCGGCCATGGCTTCTTCCGGTTGGGGTGCTACGGGAACGGGTTGTTCTCCTTGGTTGGATGACTCTCTGATGACTGGCTCGGTCTCCGACAAGAACACCTAAGGGATTACGACACGAGAACGTACCCTTCTTCCTATAGTATTCGGGTTCTCGACGTAGTTGGATGGTAATTGGAAACCAGTCATACACTACCCTGTTTCACGTCACAGAGAAACAGAGCAAAAGGGTAAGCCTGCTAGATTATAGGCAATTAATCATGCTGCATTAAATACATGGATGATCAAGACTCTTTAACCATTGCTTTCCCCGGCAACGGCGCCAGAAATGCTTGTTGGTATTTCTTAGCGTCACCAATTAGATTAGTGATGGTACTAGAGATGCCTTATCGTAAATCTAAACGTTACAGATATTCTGCAAGCGCAAAGAAGTACGTTGTAACATTTCACCCGGGAGTATTCCAGAGTATCGTTATTTGTTTATCCGCAGGGAAAGCATTTAGTTAAAGAAAGGTGTCACCCAATGCATTTACTTACAACACTATTAATATACCTTATTCTAGACAGGGGTAAGGGATATGAAAGTGAATGGATAATGTGACACACAGAAGTTCATTGCTCATCATTATGGTAGTCTTAGTTAGTCATAGAACATTAGTAAAGATTACAAAGGGGTTTATTAGCATCATACATATGGGACTTGGATATACTACAATACCCTATGCAAGCTCATACAATGGACATATGCAAGAGGACATATCGAGGTGTCCAGTGGCTCCCCCATCAAGCGACGACAGGAGGACGTCTTATCATAAAGGCCTAATATCATCTCCCAAACGTGGAGGATTACAAAGAACGGACAGGGCTGTCACCACCTGCCGCCTACCTCTACTAATCCGTGGGGCAGCGATACCCTCAACAGTATTCCATAACCCAAACACCATGTTTGCACTATGAAATACAACTCTATCTATCATGCTAATAAATAGAGCAACCATAAGGCACATTGAGCCAATGTCATAACATATATTCACTTGAACAAAGTGCAAGACATAAAGTAGTATATACTAAGTAGATAAAGTATAACTGAGGCATACAACATAAGTATGAAGATACTTCCATTAAGCTCGGAGTATTACGAGTAAGTAAGAGAATACAAGAACCGAACTCTAGAACTTACCAAGACTCCTTAGGAAGCCCTTCAGAAGATCTACTACTAAGCTATCACTACTAAGACTAAGACTAAGCTTATAGCAAAGGAGAGCTCTTCTTCTGGTGTGTGTTGAGTGCGGCGCCCTTTGTAGGTATTTATAGCATTACATAGGCGGTTGGAGCAGGCTAGAGGTGGTTGTGGCAGTTTGGAGGTGGGCCCAGGTCGGCCGACCCTCCGATGAACCGCCTCGAGCAATGCACGGCGTAGATAGACTCCTGATGGTGGTTTACAGGTACTGGTCAAGGGGGGAGCGAAACGGCCGCTGGACCAAGTTGGCTGACCTGGCACCGCCGCCTTTCGGCCCCACTCTTCTCTGGTAGACTGTCATGTGTGTCCTTATGACGGTTCCAAATAGGTATACTTGGTTTGCGTGCATTTGAGTTGAGGTGTGGGCCCTTCAATACATGGGAGTGACACATGGCTTATCCCTCACCCTTGACTTCAACCGACCATGATTCAACGTCCATGATCATTACTCTATGTGCTTCTTGAACTATGTGGAAGATGGGCTCGAATGGTGTCCAGGCCAGGTCACCCGACCTAGCCAGGTCGGCCGACCTGGGCCTGGGCCCATTTTCCTCCATCTTTTGCACCGTAGTCCCTGTACTCAAATATATTCTGGATTTGCATGCTACAACATTATTTGAATACAAATGACTAAGTTATGCCTTATCTTTATTGGTTTTCTGAGCCTATTGACGGTCGGATTTTCGTTATAAGGACCGTCAATAGGTAGTCAAACACCTCGCTAACACATCCATGACAAAGCATCCATAGAGTTAAGCTAATCACCACGATTACAACAAACCCTACTAAGGCCATATGTTGATCAAGAACAGAGCGCTAACATATGTAAATAAAGCATTGCAATGACATAGACCATGAAGGATTGATAGACATAATGTCCATGTATAGATTACAAATCATAGATCCATCTAACCCTAGGGACGAACAGAGGCATTACCCCATCATCTTACAAGGATTGAAGCACAAGAGGGGTCATGGAGACTCTGAGGAACGTCGTCACCGAAGATGGCGGCAAGATGGGAGAGGAACCCCTACACTACTGGAAAACTCGCTATCAGTACCGGGTCCAGAGGCTCAGAGGTACCAGTTCTGCAACTGGTACCGTGCAACCGAGACTAAAGGCCTCGGTCTTTGGTACCGGGTGCAGCACCAGTATCTATGATGGCCATTGGTATCGGTTGGTAACACCAACCGGTACCAAAGGCCCCTCCCACGTATGCTACGGGGAAGGCCATTTGGTACCGGTTGGTGTTACCACCCAGTACCAAAGGGTATATTTTCTTTTTTTAAATGTTTGATGTTTTTGTTTATTAGATGTAATTCATCTACATGTGTACGTATGCGTCATATGTAAGTACATGTGTAATTCTTTGTGAGGAACCTTCGATTGCCTTGTCGCTTTGTTCCACGTAGTCTTCGTGGGGTTTCTAAATATCCGAAAATATTCTTGTTGTTCACTTCTGAGGTCGTGCAAACTTTTGATGACAACAATCACTTCTTGTGCACCAATCCGAAGATGTTGATGATCTTGATGTTGTTATCTTTTACGGCATTTTGTTGCACATCCGAGTTGAAGGTGCAAGGCCTCCCCCATGCTTAGCATTTTGCTAGGCATGGAAGAAGAAGACAAAGCATTTCATGTTCTTCCCATTCATGTCATTTTAGTCGTCCTTCAATTTCCTTATTGTTGATGGTCCATAGACGCGCCAGTTGCGAACTGCAAGCGCACGGATCATCGTAGCCAATTCGCGAAGAACGTGTCAAACCTCTTGGTAGATCTGGTATGAACCTCTAGCCACCATGGCTACAAGATCACCCTAAGCAATCTATATTGATAGTAGATTGAAAGCAAAGCAAACCCAAGAAAAGCACAAGATCATAGAAGGAGGAATCGAGTCACTAAAAGATCGGATGATATGAATAACATTACTCATATAATAGATGTGTTTGGATCATCACCACCGAGGGCATACCATTGATGACTCCAACTAGCTCTTGAACTCCGCCATGGCACAACCATGCAGGGAGGCCATGGCGGCTAGGGTTGGCCTAAGCCATCCCTAGACAACTTCGAGGACTTGCGGCGGCCATCGTTTCCTTTTGGTGTATGCCCTAGGTTTCGCCGAGTTCTGGTGGATGGATGTGCGAGCCCTCAGGCCTTAGGGCTATAAATAGTCCAAGGAAACCCTAGCTCGATGGAGAGGCCGAGGCGACGCAGAAAAGGCCTAGGCCGGCCGGCCTGGGCCCCTCTGGGCCGGCCGGCCTAGGGCCTTTTTGTAGCCCCTCGGTCCCGTCTTTCGCGTGCAAGCTTCTAGATCCTCCAGGAGTTTAGGTGCCAATGCATGTGGGTGTTTGGACGTCAGTTGCTTCGGGATAAGATTGGGTCTTGATAGCTTTCCAAATGTCTGCCTGATTTGCCTTGATCCCGAAGTCATCTGACCTTATCTTCAAGTCTTTACCCTTCCACATTCTTGGAGGTTGGTTCACCATAGATGAGAGCGAACGAAATCCAAGTCACATGGCCTTCATTCCTCCGTGCTACGCATGATCTTGGTCTTCGTCCAAAAGTGCTCATTTATAGCTCAAAAACCTATGTAAACCAAAATCCTCCAAAAATACATGCATATACAAAATGGGGTTATTTCAAGTGCCAAGTGGCGGGTTAGTATATGAATTGGTCCCAAAACACCACTTAATTAGCACTAAAAGTGTACGTATAACGAGCGTCAACATTCCCCCCATGCTTAAACCTTGCTCATCCTCAAGTAAGTTCGAGATCTTTGCTTAACAATGAAATCAGCGTTGCCCTTCAATGTCTTCCCTACACTTAGTTACAAACAACAAGACACATTGCTCTCAAGTGTTTAGTATTTAAAGTTCAAGTTGTGACCGGCTACTTTTCATTTTGGAAGATAGACAAGCAATAAAGAACAAGCCACAATAATAATAAATGCAATGCTCTTGAACTTAAGTGAACTTTAGATCTTTACCTTGTTCCATCATTAAGAGTTTTCAAAAAGATGCATATCCAACATAAGTGAGATTCTCTTGCAAAAGCACATGGAAACACTCATCTCATCAAGTCGCTCAAGCCTATACTAGATTATTTTCAACCTATTCTACTCATATATGAAAGTGGAAGGCTTATGTGGAGCTTGGTAGGTAAAAACAATCCTAGCAAAACATTATATTTGAAGTATTGTCAAACTAAGAGAGAGATCAATTGAAATTATCGAGATTAGTCAAAAAGGCTATGGAAAATAAATGTTGGAAAGAGTGAGGGATGGAACACACACATTTAGATAGGTGGACATGTGCAAATGGCAAATGGATGATCCTGAGGCACAAATAAAGTCCTCGTTATCGGATTGCACATGGTAGAAAAATTGAGTATGGAATTGTCTTCAAAGCCCTTGGAATTTGATGAAGCTAAAAGAACTAAGGAGAATTATTTCTCTTTTTTTCTTTCATTTTTTTCCTTTCATCTTTGTTTCTTTTCTTCCTCCTTTTTGTTCTTTTCCCACATTTTTCTTTCTTTTTGCTCCTAAGAACTTTTTGCAACATAGTACTTACTCAGCATCCTTCCCCCCATGCTTAAACGATTGCTCGTCCTCGAGCATAGAAGTGAGGGTCGATAATTGCTGAAGTAAGTACACAAAATCCATCTTGATCTTCTAGAAAAGCACTTGAATCTTCAGGGAGTTTTTTGATGCCTCCTAAATTGAATCTTGAGAATCTTGTGGTGAACATGATTATTGTACTCCATATGGCTTTTTTTCTTTTCATCCAACAAGTCATCCCCCATACTTAGCATGATGCTAAGTGTGGAAAAAGAAGATGGACCATCTCGTAATTCTTGAAATCCTTCTGCCATGTGTTTGGAGATTATATTTTATGCCTCATCACCTTTGTTGCCTTAATTTTCCTTCAACCACTTCTCATTGTCACTAAGCCATGGTCCCAATCATTCTTCACATCATTATCACCTCCTCGCTTGTTGTCTTCATTGCTGCTTCAACTTCCATGAATTTCTCCCTTATTTTCAGTACAGAACATGTACTGAACCATTGCTCCATTGCAAAGTGCATAAATTTCTCTTTCCAACGAGTCATCATTTGCCCAAAACCAATTCCGAACAAAAGAGTTATGCCTTTTTTAGTCCAGCACTGCAATCTCTCCCGAGCTGATTTCAGAACGCGTAGTGCCCAATATTTTTGTCGAATCTCCTTGTATGGGTCTTCAAATTTATTGATCTTGGATGCGTTGGAACAAAAATTTGATGGAGCTTCTGAATATCAACTTTTTGTTCCATGTACATCTCTGAACATGTGCAGATTTTTGATGAAAACAGCAACGTCCCTTTCAATCTTCGGAGATGTTAACGGTCTTGGTTGTAACTTTGTTCACGAATTCATAGGATTCCTTCTTCATGCCTGCAAAACAATTGAGACGGTGACGGTCGGGAGTATAAGCAAATGCCAACAACCAATGATATCCCTAAGACCTTAACTTGTGGCATAATTAACCTAGTAAAAGAGAAAAATAAAAACCTAATGGGTGTGCGTGTGTGCAAAGTGAATGCATGAAGTTAGTAACATGAAAGGCGGGGACCAAACTTGATAGAGATTGAACAAAGTTTTAAACACCATATTTACTACTATGTTGCCAAAATTCTTGGATTAAACACCATGTTAAAGCCGAAGAATTCAAGCGCTCGAAAAAGTTTAGAAAACCTAATCATGCTAACAAGAGTGTGGTGTTGAGTGGATGCAAAGTGAGTATGCAAATGAGAGGAAAGCATATAAACAAAGACAATGTTTACACCTAGTTCTAAACACCATGTTTATAACTAGGTCACCGAATTTCTCCATAGTGATGAAGGTTAAAACACATGTCTACCCCAAGGTCAATAATTTCTCATAGTACAAGAAAAATAAAGCACATTGCAAAGCTTATAAACCAACCAATGCAATATAAATGCTAACAAGGCTTACAAAACTAAATGATGATGGTCCGCGATCATGTCTAAACACCATGTTTACACATGATTGCAAATGAAAAATGCCGTTCAAGCATTAACATAGTATGAAAGCATTCATCATGAAGTTTTGTGAGAGAGCCAAGCTAACAAATGCATGATGGAACGATGGAACGGATGCAAAATGCAAATGCAAAGGGTTAGCAAAAACAAAAGTTAGCAAGGTTTGAAAGGTTTTTTAATGTTGGTCCGCAATCAATTCATTCAAAAAGTAATTGCTTAGAGCAACAAAGCTTGGCCAACCACCTCATAAGAAGTGAAGCATTGTCGTCAAGAAAATCATTTGTCGAAAAGAACTGAACAACCTAGCTAACGAGGTTTAGGGAAAGGTTCATGGGTATCCTATATTTTTGGCTTAAAACAAGAATTTTGAAGAGAGAAGTCAAGTTTAGAAAATCTTCCTAAGATGGTTGAAAACAAAAAGAAAAACAAAGGTTGTTTTATTGGGTGGAAAACAAAATCTATGGTTTTAGGGTGGCTATAGGTAAGAGAGGTTTTCCTAAGGGTATAGGATCTCGTAGGGAGGCTAGTCAAAGTTTTCAGTTAGGACAAGGAATAGAGATTGATTTGGCTAATATGAATGGTGATGGAAAGAAAATCAACATAAGTCAATCCTACCCATGTTGGCTCCAGATTTTGGCGGGGGTGATAGGAAGGCTTAGGAGGGTTTAACAAAAAGTTAGATCAAAACAAAACATGCAATGCAATGAAAGGGTGAGAACAACATGGCATGAAGTGCAACATGAGGTTGATGAACACAATGACATCACATGATGTGGTGGTCTAAAAACAAAACAAAAGTTAGCCTAAGTCAACTAGCCACAAGTTTAGAATCAAAGGGTGGTATCATACCTCATATTTCTCTCTAAAATGACTCAAAAGATAAAGACTCTAACACTAATAGCAATAGGCACACAAAAGGGTCTAAAAGTTTTCCAAGATCAAATAACAAAGTGCTCCCTCAATAACATTTAGATCATACAACATAAAGTTGTAGCATTTATTAGAGCAATGGTACAATGATACTTGATGATTCGATTAAAGAGCACAATATAGACCGTAATCTTATATAGATAATAAACAAAAGATCGGGTTGCCTCCCACAAAGCACTTCATTTAAAGTCATAGAGCTAGACTTTCTCACGTACCTTTTCATTGTTGTGAAGCCATGGTCTTTTGTGCGAGAATCCAAAGTATCCATGCAGCTTGATGTTGCCTTTTGTAATCCATCGTGATTTGCTTTAAACATCTTCATGAATTGAAAGTCACCTTATTGTGTCTTCATATGCCAATGTCCCGGAGGTCTTTCTTTTGTTCTAAGATTCTGAATTTGATCTTGTATGCTTGATGAAAGGATTGCCCAAACTCCTCTTCATTGTAGTCACCATTATCTCCTCTACCTTGTTCTCATCACGTTGCTCCTGTCTCTTCTTCATGGATTTTCCCCTGTGTCCTGAACAGAACATATACCAAAATATAGGTCTATTGAAAAGTTTATAAAATTACCTTTCCAATGAGTGGTCATTCATCTTAAACGGAGTTCAAACAAGAGAGTTATGCCCATTTTACTTCAGTGCTGCGTGCTGTCCAGAAAATTTGCAGAATGCACGACCTTCGATGTTTTGATCATAACCGCTTTAATCTCCAATTGACTTGGTTCTTGATTCATTGGAACCGAAACTTTATGGGGCTTTTAAATATCCAAAAATATTATGTTGTTCTCGTCAGAGGTTGCGCAGAATTGTGATGCAAATAGTACCTTCTTGCGAGTTGATCCTGAGATGTTGATCTTGTGGTCTTTGGAGTGTCGAGTTGTGCATCCTTAGGATTCAATGTCATCACCATTGATTCACTAGTGAGTGGCATTCCAATGATGAGTCTTCTCCATAGTTCTTGCTTTACCCAAGGTGCCGGGATCGTAGGGGGCTCCTACTCTTTATGTCGATGATCTGAGCAGTTTCCTTCGTTGGTAGCATCACTCAATTAGAAGCTTCTTGAGCATCCTACTGGAGAAAATAGGTAATGTCATGGTGCTTCTAATCTTGTTGCCTTCAGTCTTGATCAACTTCAAATCATCATCTTTCGTGCATAAAACCCTCCAATCAGTCTTTGACATCATCATCAGCTTCTCCGTTGCTTGCTGCTGCCTCTTCTTCATTGAATTACTCTTCGTCCAGTGCAGAATATGTATCAAAATTCTACTCCATTGCGATGTGCATCAAATTCTCTTTCCAACGAGTGCTCATTCACTCCAAACGGACTCCGGATGAAAGAGTTATGCTTGTTTTACTCCGGCACTACGTTCTGTCCAGAGTTATTTCAGAACGCGTAGTGTTGAAAGAGTTTACCATAACTCCTTGCACCAATCTCCAAAATTTACGATTCTTGATGTGTTGGAAAGAAGATTTGATGGAGCTTCATATTTTCTAATTTTCCTCCATGGTACCTTTATGATCATGGGCAAAAAACTGGTCTCAACAGCAACCTTCCAGAGATGTTGATGATCGGATCTCACGACTTCTTTGGGACATGATTCATCACCTATAGCTTGAACAAACATTTCTCCAAGAAATATTAGTCTTAAAAATTAATTGATACGGTGGCATACCTTGTTCATTTTCATTTGTTTTGCATGTGGGCTTGATAGCGGATGATGGGCCACTAACAAAAGTTAGCACCTACCACTAAAGAGCAGATCTTGATGTAGCTATCAACTTGTTTGAGCAAGATTTGGACTTGTCAAAGCCCGGATGTTGAGAATTTCTTGATCACTTTGTGTCTAGGGATTTACCTGCATTCAAGGACACAAATAAGAAACACAGGATATATGCAATAATAAAAATTAGGGTTAGTCCGAAAAACTAGATAGATCTCCCTAGGGTTCAAGTTGCCAATCCCCGGCAAAGGCGCCAGAAAAGCTTGTTGACGGTCCATAGACACACCAATTGTGAACCGCAAGCGCACGGATCATCGTAAATTTTTTCTTAGAGTATTGCATCCAAGGTTTATCAATCTGTGGATCAACAATGAACTACCTAGGGTTTCCCATCTAATCTAATGGATCTAATCATAGCATGAAGCGTTGATTGCATATAAAGGATAAAACCTACTATAAGATATGAGTGGTGTGTAGGTTGATCGCACCCATGAACGTAGGCAAAGATTAAGCACAACCAAAGGGGTAACTGAGCCTATCGCCTTCTAGTTGTAGTTCTAGCCAATAAGAGTAGCGCATCATGCATCTCATCCAAAGCCATCTTTAAACTACTATCCTCTGGTCAAACCCCCGAAAGCCCCACCATACACGGGATCACACCCTGTCACGATGTTCTCCGAGGAAACCCTAGCTCGAAGGGGAGGCCGAGGTAGCGTAGAAAAGGCCTAGGCCGGCCGGCCTAGGGCCTTTTTGTGGCCCCTCGGTCCTATCTTTCGCATGCAAGCTTCTAGATCCTCTAGGAGTTCAGGTGCCAATGCATGTGGGTGTTTGGACGTCGGTTGCTTCGGGATAAGATTGGGTCTTGATAGCTTTCTAAATGTCTACCTGATTCGCCTTGATCCCGAAGTCATCCGACCTTATCTTCAAGTCTTTACCCTTCCACATTCTTGGAGGTTGGTTCACCATAGATGAGAGCGAACGAAATCCAAGTTACATGGCCTTCATTCCTCCGCGCTACGCATGATCTTGGTCTCTGTCCAAAAGTGCTCATTTATAGATCAAAAACCTACGTAAACTAAAATCCTCCAAAAATACATGCATATGCAAAAATGGGGTTATTTCAAGTGCCAAGTGGCGGGTTAGTATATGAATTGGTCCCAAAACACCACTTAATTAGCACGTGGGCGGGTTAGTATATGAATTGGTCCCAAAACACCACTTAATTAGCACTAAATGTGTATGTATAACGAGCTTCAACACTTATCGTGAGAGCATTTTCATCTCGCCTGCAAAACATTTCAAATGCATATTCTACCCCCAGGGTGACAGTTGGGAGTACAAGCAATTTCCAACAGTCCAACAATATATCCTAAGATTCTTAACTTGTGGCATAATTGGTCTAGTGAGAATAAAAATTAAAACCTAATGTGTGTACGTGGGTGCAAAGTGTGTATGCAAATGAGAGGAAAGCATATAAACAAAGACAATGTTTACACCTAGTTCTAAACACCATGTTTACAACTAGGTTGTCAAATTTCTCCATAGCCAAAAAGACTTATTCCATAGCCGAAATTCCCAATGTGTCACTGTTGCCTTAGGAATTTCGCCCTCCAAAAATTGTGATGGTGAGAGGCCCGTATCCGCGACCATCTGAGCAAGTGCTCCGTCATCAACATTCTGTTGCACTTGTGTCTGGGCAGCCGCGTCCATCCTCTTAGCTGAGCTCTGACCAACTTGTTTCTTCTTAGGAGTGGCCGCCTTCTTGCCCGAGGATCCACTGCTGGCTTGTTTCTGCTGACCAGCGGCCATTTTGTTACCAGAGCCTTCACTGACTTGTTTCTGATAAGACATTGCAAGCTTGCGGTCATAGTTAGGTACTAATAATCTCTTCTGATTCATCGTGCTCATTGATCTGAAAAAGTTCTTCGCTTTCGGATCTATTTTTACCGGCTTCTCTGGCTCATTTGGTTTGAAATGTTCTTTGACCTGGGTTTTGACTACCAAAGCAGTTTTCTCGTCAGTTTGGTTGTAAGGTAACTTCTTCTTTATGGCGGCCATCCTTTCTTCTTCGGTAGGCTCTTTTTCGACCATTTTATGTAGCTTTTTCTGGCGAGTATTTGTTGGTATTTTTAACGATCACAGATAAATCCGCAACCGTACGGATACTGATGTAGCTTTCACCCGAGAGTATTCCAGGGTATCGAATCCACAGGAAACATGTGTGTACTAGCGACGAGTTAAGAATGACCAAGGACAAAAGAAGTGATAAATGTGTAGAAGATAGAGAGGGTTATTTCTAGCTATTCTGGATAATCAAAGGATAGCTCAAGTCATTTACTGTATTACTTGCTTTAGGATGCCCAACCGTCCTAGCCCGGAAAGGAATGAAAAGGGAGCTAGGCAAGCCAAGCAATGGTCCTACTATTCTCTAGTGCAGGGCTGTCACTACCTGGGGCTACATCTACAAATCTGTGGCACTAGGCGCACTCCAAGGTATTCAACATGATTAGACATCCATCTATTCTATTGAACACTATCTTAGCTTTGCAAGTACTAAGACACCTATCATAGCGAGGAGCCCACAAGTAAATAAAGTAAAGCTTGAACTTAATTAAATATTAATCTAGAAATACAAAGGAAATACCCGGATGATACTAGAACCTGAGCCGCATCCGCTGAGGTACAAGAAGAGGAGAGGAGCCGACATCCCCGGCTTCTCCTGGACTCTTGCCTCACCTCTCACTATTTCTAGCACTACAATGGATCTAGCATTGGAGCTTTGCTTCACTTCTTTGTGTGTTGAATGAGGGAGAGGGCCCCTCTATTTATAGTGGAGGAGGTGCCTTGGGGATGTGGAGATGCTTCACTTTATCCTAGGGAATATGCCCCTCCAAATCCTCCTCTTGTGCCACCTAGCACCTGGAACTGACCTCCCTACGTCGGTTTGCCACCAAACTCACGTGCCTAGTCCCGTGGACAGTTTCCAGAGGAGGTGGGGCAAAGAACCGGAGGAAAACCAGATCCTAGGTCGCCGAACTGACCGTGAACCATGCTATCTCTCTGCTGTGTACGTAGGTTGGAGGAAAACCCACTGGCTCGAGGAAAAAACCGCTGTTGAACTCCACAAAACCGTCACCCGGCCTGTCCCGCAGTGCCACCTGTCCCGGCCTCCCGCGCAACCCGCGCCTCAGCGCCGACGCCCTCTCTCCGCGCGGCACATGTCCCCGTTGGCTCCCGCTCCTCTCCGTGCGTCGTGTGCGTGGACGCTGTGGCGTTCCTGGCAAGCGGGCCTGCCTGGTTGCTCCCTCCTGCTGGCGCGCACCTGGGCCTTGGCCTGGCTTCCTGTGTGCGCGATGGCGTGGCCTGGTGGGCCTTGCCCGGCGCCCCCTCTAGGCCCCCGCCGGGCCCTGCTCCCGCACTTGCGCGGTTGAAGCGGGCGGGTGATTGGGCCCCGCCCAGCAGGGCCTGCTGGGTTGACTGCGGGGGCACTGATGTCATGCTGACGTCAGCGTCCCCTTTTATCATTTTCTTTTAATACCTTTTATATTCAAAATCCAAAATATATGAATAATATATCCATTTCAATCATCTCGACGAGCTCTACGCACTGGTGAACTCCAATTCAGCATTTGAGAAACTCTATGATAATGATATATTTGGATCCATCTCAAACCCTTAGCGTCATTTTAGGTATTTCCTGCAGGACAAGTAAAAACACCAACACTTGTGGAATTCATTAGTATTAAACCCTATCACTATGTTTGGTGCTTATATTTAATGTGTTTTCTGTAGGAATTGACGGTCAAAATTGGTACTTAAGGACCATCAACAAGCTCCCCCACACTTAGCCTTTACAGTAATGTTTTAAGACTAAGGTGGAACAACATGGCTCCTTTGATATGATGCAAGCATATAAGTTATTCTAAGATATACCTATACTTGTGAATTTTGAAGTGTCTATCATGTCATCTCGGATGGTTGAGGAATGGAACGGCCTTGATTCAAGTCATCTCCACTCCACTGTCAAGTAACTTGGGTTTTTGATAAATTTTTTAAAACAAAACCTTACCTAGCTCCTCAATTGATTCTCTTGAATCGCTCAATGCCTATGATTCCTCACCAAGGCATTAATTTGCCACCTTTCACCCTACTTCTAAAAGGCTTATGTGGAGCTCAAGGTAGGAGTAGAGATAAGGCATACTTGTATCACATATATTGCAAAGTCAAAAACCGGATCCATGAAGAAAACAAGTCATACAATCCGATCAAGATGTGCATGTGTGTGGTGAAGGGGAAGGTGTGTGAAAACTCCCTTTTTTATGATCTCTCTCCTTTGAATTTATTTTGAGAACATGGCTATCTCTCTTTTTTCTTCTTTTTTTTTACCGGCTAGCCTACTATAGGGGGTCCCTAAGTAGTCAAGTTATTCATAAGGGCCTCGCCGGAACCAGAAGCATGATGGTGAACACGAGACGATTTAGACAGGTTCAGGTCACCTCGAGTAGAGAGCATAATACCCTACGTCCTGTATGGTGGATCGCTTCGTATTGATGGTTATGATTTAACAAGGGGTCCCTGCCTCACCTTATATACCGGGGAGACATGGTCTACAAGGCAAGAAATACAAACTCCTAGTCGGATACTAAACATAGAGTCCTAACATGAGTAGGCCGGGTTGTTTCCTAGTAGCCAACTAGTTTCGTTAAGCTGTACGCCTCTTCCTTGTATCTGTCAGAGTTGCCGACCCAATTTCTTAATGGGCCAATAGCCCATAAGGACTCCCATGGATCTTGGTCTGTCAAGCCCCCGAGCATCTTCATATCTTCACGCCTGCCGATTTGTTTCTCAACAGTTTCAGCATTAGCCGAGTTGTTTTCTCGTCATCTTGCTTCTTTGTTGAAAACCTTCAGAAGTGAACATGATGTGCTCCTTGCCGACTTCTTTTGCAATCAGCCCCCGGGCTTTGGATTTTAAACCAAAGATGATGCAAAAACTTCCCCATTTACTATAATGGTGTCCAGCTTTTGAAAAAAGATGGACCCATTATGGGTCTAGCCCCCGAGTCTAGAAATGTTTTCAAGGATTAAAAACAATTCCAGGGTCTTGTTGGCGCTTGTTAAGTCATGAATATCTTGTAACACCAACATGATAAAATAAAATAAACCAACAATGGTCAGTAGGATTTGATTTCAAATAATGTAGTTCCACTTGTACATGGAGATTATTTGGTTGCAGGAAATATGGGCCAAAAGATGAAGCAAAACAGAACCAAGTCCAGGTTGCTCGACCTACCTTGGTCAGCCGACCTGGCTCAGTGCCCAACAGAGCCCAAGTTTGGCCATCCAGAAGTAGCACAAATACATATCATCTGGGACATTGAACCAATGACGGTTACATCCAAGGGGTGAAAAGAGGATAATGAGAAGCACATGGATTGATGGGCCCACATGAGAATCAAGAGTTACTTCAAGAACTCATACCCAATCTCCACGACGATCAGGGCCCACATTCAAGTCACACAGAAGAAGACCGAGGCAAGACAAGCCTGGACCAGGTCGGCCGACCTGGCCAGGTCGGCCGACCCAGTCAAGCGGCCGTTGCGGTTCTCCCTCCTCCTACGCGTACACACCGCCTTCAGGACCAAATCTTCACTGTGGATGAGTTCAGTCGGTTCATCAGAAGGTCGGGCGAAGTCCATAGGTCGGCCGACCTAAGGGTGGGCCCACTTAGCCTTAACAGCCTTGTACCGGCCTTGAACCGCCTCCCAGTGCTATAAATAGATGACCAACGCCTCCTGTACAACACACACCAGAAGGAAGAGCTCCATTTGCTACAAGTCATAGCCTTAGTTAGTAGTGAAGTAGTTCTAGGAGTTGAGCTTCTACAGGTTTCCGAAGGAGTCTTGGTAAGCCTAGAGCTCAGTTATCTTGTGTCTTTCTGCTTATTTGTAAGACTTAGAGCCTTAATGGAAATGCTATCTTACTTATGTTACTGGACTTCTAGTCTTGTGTGTTCATCGTATAAGTTATATGTCTTGCACCTTAGTATAGCGGATGCATGTTATGGCATTGGCCCAATGAATCATTATGATTGTTCTTTACCTTTCCGTACAACTGGTAAAGATGTATTTCATATTACAAATGTGGTGTTTGGGTTATGGAATACCGTTTGGGGTACCCTACCCCATGTATTCAGAGGTATCCCCCAGGTGGTGACAGCCCCGCTGGGCCTTTGTAATCCTCGCCGTTCGGGTTTGGGCATTTGCAGGCCTTTGTGATAAACATCATGATAGTACCCTTGGATGAGGAGATCCCACGACTCTTCGATTTGCCCTCTAATATGTGTCCCTTGCTATGCTTGTATAGTATACACTTGTAATGAATGTAACCCATAAGTTAGAAGTATATAGAATCCCCAGTTCTCTCTTAGGACCTTCATATTAACTAGACTTATATAATGAGCAGTGAAACCTTCTGTGTGCCCACATCACCCAACTCTTCATATCATGTTATCCCCTGTTCTCGCCTTGGTAGATTGATTGTGATATAGTTGATGCATTGGAAAACACATTACTTTGCCATACGCTTTCCCTGAGGAAATAAATACGATACTCTGGAATACTCCCGAGTGAAATGCTACAACATACTTCTGTGCGCTTGCAGAACTTATGTAACGCTAAGATTTATATTAAGGCATCTCTAGTGCCATCACTCTTGCAGTGGTGACGCTAAGAAATGCCCACAAGCATTTCTGGCGCAGTTGCCGGGGAAAGCATTGGTCAAAGGATGTGTTAACCTCTGTATTAACTTTATGTCACAATTAAATACCATCGTCTAGACAGGTTTACCCTTGTTCTATTTCTCCTTGTGTGAAACAGGAACATTACACAACGATGTCGATTTGCCGAAAAACTTCTCCAATAACCCAGAAGTGAACACTCAGTGTTTATCCAATCTTGTCGGTTGAAATCGAAGCACCCTTGCAACAAGATGGCAACTGAAACTCTTATGGTCGATTCAATGTACATTGCAATGGTGCAAGCCCAGCCATTCAGCGAAAAGGCTACAAAAGATGCAGCGGAACATTTACAACACTTCTCAGCCATATGCAGTCTACTCCATCTTGGGGGAATCGGGACAAGATCCATCAGACTTAGCCTATTCCTGTTCTCACTAGCGGGAAGGGCACTGCAATGGTATTACAACCACCAGGCAAAGATGGATTCTTGGCAGAAGTGCAGAGATCTATTCCTAGCACATAACTAGAACCCATCCTAGCAAGGTGGAAGTCCCCGCACTAAACCTGCCAAGAAAAAGGTGAATGATCTAAGCTCTAGATTCCATACCTTATCAGTCACCGTGAAAAACCAGCTGCGCTTAAGTAAAATCTTAGAGGCCCAGTCAGCCCAGCTAGCTACTGCGGTACAAGAAGCTAGTCAGGAGATTTCGGCTAATCATGCAGGACACAAGAAAGAATGAAGCCAAGAGCATGACAGACCTGAAATCAAGGTCATTTATGGAAAGAAGCCACAAAGACCACTGGTCACTAACAGTGAGCCACTCCTACCCCTGCCCAAAGAATTTGCACAAGGTGCTAAGACCCTGAAGGCTTCAACACCAACATCGCCTTGCGCCAAGAAAACAAAACAGGAGTGCCAGTGCAAAGAACTCGCATCATCTTCAATGCGAGTTCAGAATCATCAAGCTAAAGCATAGTTTGGAGATGTCCGCACTTGACAGATGAAAAACAACGAGTCCTCGTCGGTAGGTACATCGGTATGTATCTCATATTTAATTCACAATGCATATTTATTTTCCATTCTCATGCATTTTTGAAATTCCCATAAACCTTTGCACTTAAATTTCAAATTTTGGAGCTATCTACTTGAATCCCCCTTCGGTACCTGGCCACCACTGCCCACACACCTAGCACTTATCACAACATTGAACCATGTGCCACCCTGCAAAAGCAAAGCCTGAACCAAGCTAAGGCTCGGTCGGCCGACCGCTCTCAGCGACTTTTGCAGAGCATTCAACACCGTCAATGCCTACCATTCATGACCATCACACCATTCAAAGACCAAACTCAAAGGTGTCCAAAGCCGGTCGACCGACCAGCCCATGTCGCCCGACCCCATCCTTTCTCCTTTGCAAAGCATTCAAAGCTTAAGCGTTCGCCAGGGTATCCAACGCTCGCGTGGTAAAAGCTCAGCCAGTTTGCTCCTGCGGGAGGGTCGGCCGACCCTACCTGGTCGGGCGACCGGGGGTGAACTCCGGCTATAAAAAGCCTTGGCCTGCTGCTTGCTCACTTCACCCCAACCCGAGCTGCTAAGAGCCCTCGGTGTTTCTCTTCTCCCTCCTGATAGTTCTCAAGTTTTTAGCTCCTTAGTTTGAAAATCAAAAAAATAAATAAAAATGGACTTTAATTCTGCATAATGGTGCTGTTCTCTATGTGTTCAAGCTCTTGAACGTGTTGTGGAGGTTCCTAAACCCCACAAGAACGCTTGTTTGTGGTGCGTCATAACCCACAAGGACAATTGTTGTGGAGGCGACCACGTCCCACAAGAACGACTAACACTTGGACGGCTAACTCACTAACGCTAATCCTTTCGTCTTCCAAGTGTTGTTTTTGTTGCTCTCTGTGCAGGAATCATGAACATCGTCTGAGGAGTCGTAAAGCAAGCGAAGAAGTTGAAGGGGTCAAGCTCGAGGCGAGGCCAGCATTCCGGGAGTACCGAGTTGATCTCCGCTAGTTCAGAAGTCCCCAGTTCAGGTGGAGGCACCATGGAGACACAGAGCCAACACTCCATGGAGATCTCCGAAGATCAGTTCTACTACACCGGAGCTATCGCCGCATCTGCTGGCGGCGGTAATGGCGGCGGCAATGGAAGCGGAAATGGGGACACCTCCAGCAGCAACAACAACGACGACGACCCTCGCCCGGCATTCATCTCCGATGATCAGCTCGACATCGAGGAAGGCTACGAAACAGAAGCGTATCACGTTCTCCTGGGTTACACTTTTGATCACACACGTGTGTTCACAAGCGAACTCATGGAGAAATCAGGTATGGCCACAGACTTTGCAACTGTTTGGGGGGCTGTGGGTTGGTCGGATTTTGCACGCATTCATGAAGATGGGTGTCTCCTATTAACAATCCAATTTCTTGCCACCTTAAGAAAATCAGAGGAGGGAATTACTTTTCACTTTCTAAGGGAAGAGTACTTCGTTTCCTGGAAACAGCTTAGTCTCCATTTGGGTTTCAGCAGGCGTTGTAGCTTGGAGGTTGATAAAATCTTGAGACATTTTGTTAAAGAATCGTTCTGGGGAGGGGGACATTTCTGGTTCCACAGATAGCACTACCCCAAGAACAAGCCACATACATAATCCCACTCTTCGTTTTATGCACCATTGGATTGCCATGACTCTTTTTCCTCGAAATGATCTTCAAACCGTTCGCATTGTTGAGTTAAAATTATTATATGCGATGGTCAAGAAGATAAAAATCTCCTCTGTTGTTTTTATGATCGACCAATGGATGGGTGTTTTTAGGAGGCAAGGTCCCATTGAGTGCACTTCTCTGGTCACTCGTATTTTTGAGTCAATGGGCCTTTTGGATCATTACCGAGTCGAGTACCTTCTGCATCCTCGCCCAACTCTAGATGAATCTCATTTTGTCCAGAGTCACCTTATTACTCATGCCATAGACCAGAAGCTTGTTATGGTCTACCATAATAGTACAACCAGAATTTCATTGCCAGCACCGGAATACTAGTTGTACAGGTGTAAATCACTTTTGTTGGAGTTACAGCAGGAAGGCAGGAGGAGTGTGGCAGGAAGGGTGACGAGAAGCATGTCCCAACGAGAAGAAGCCATGATGCCACAGTCCCAAGCAGCATGAGAGCCTCCAACCCTGCCGTACATACCAACAGGATCAAACTGGGAGTAGCCGCAGCCTCCTCCACCATATATGGCGGGAGGATCGGGATGGCATGAAGCCCCGCATGCACAGTGGAATCCCCAAGACCCGCAGTATCATCAGTCATCCAGCTCGAGTGGTGGCCCTCCTCCGTTCGATGCCGACGTTCCTTTTCAGCAAGGGACTGGCGCAGCAGCATGTATGGGTTATCCAACCGCATGGGAACCCTGAAGGTAACCACGCACTGTATTGATGATACATTAACCCATCATGTGCAGCAGTCGCAGGCGTGGTGGGATCAGTCAGTACAGAACTACAACACTCTTCAGAGCAGCATCCAGGAAGGCAACCAGAATCTGAACGCCTACCTTCGGTTCCAAGGGTTTGACCCGAACGACCCTCAGTACCGCCAGCAATAAGAAGCCCAGCTTGGGAGAGGACCCCCGCACAGGTAAGTCTATCTGAACCATTCCCTTTGTTTTTCTTTTTCTAAAAAAAACTTGTCCTTGTATGGAAATGATGAATATTTGCTATGACCTTCCCCTTTTATTCGAGTCTCAATAAGGTAGTCTTTTGTGTCTTGGATTTGTTGGCTTAAATCAATGACTTCCTTCAAAACTTAAAACTTGTGGATAGCAAATGCTAAATCTGATTCTACGTTGTTGGGAGCTATGATATGATAAGTTAGAGTTGCTTTATCTGTACCCAAGTGAAACTGGATCCCGGAGTTTTTATTTTCAAAAAGAATAAAATTCTAGGCTCCTCAGTGAAGAGTGAAAATCCTACCACAACCTCACATTCCAACAACCTATAGAGAACATGTGTAGTTGTTTTCAGTTTTGTCAAGTTCATTGTGATCTTTGAAAGACTTACTTCATGCTCTTAAAAATCAGAGTCACATACACGTCACCATTTATGCCATACTTCTACTCTGAAAGTAAGCGCAACATGCCCATCATTTGCTTACAAAAATAAAATGCTCCAAAGTAAAGGGGTTTCTCTCCAAAAATACTTCAAGGCATAAGGCTTAGGCTCCCTATAAAAAGAGAGAGAGAGAGCAAAAGAAATGGACACGTGTGTAGTCCATGAAAAAAAGGGGAAAAAGAAGAAAAGAAAAGGGAGCCAAGCTTTATAGCAAATTCCTAAAGGAGAGAATTTCTCTAAAGGAGTTCATTTTCCATTACCACATATTCACACTTGCACACTTCGATTTGAGTTTATGACTTAATTCTTCATTGATCCTGGATTTGACTCAACAAAATAAGCAATGCATATGTGAAACAAAAGTTTCCCGTTATGAACCCCATGTGTTTATGCTATTGAGGGAAATTGAGAGGAGTGATGGCGAGGATTTATACACCAATGAGCGACTTGAGAGAGAGTCACTTGAGAAGTTTTGTCTTTCTTTGCAAAAAATTGCTTTAAAAACCTTCGGTGTAATGGTGGAACGAAGGTTTGGGCGAAGCATTCTCGCTAAGTTGTTCTGGCTTTCAACCGCTCATGATGAAGAAAAGCAAGCAATTCTGATCCAAAGTTTCCAACTCTCCAAAGCTTTGCTCGAGACGAGCGAAGGTCTTAGCTTGGGGGAGTTTGTTGGTGCTTGTTAAGTCATGAATATCTTGTAACGCCAACATGACAAAATAAAATAAACCAGCAATGATCAGTAGGATTTGGTTTCAAATAATGTAGTTCCACTTGTACATGGAGATTATTTGGTTGCAAGAAATATGGGCCAAAAGATGAAGCAAAACAGAGCCATGTCCAGGTCGCCCGACCTACCTTTGTTGGCCGACCTGGCTCGGTGCCCAACAGAGCCAAGTCTGGCCATCGAGACGTAGCACAAATACATATCATCTGGGACATTGAACCAATGACGGTTACATCCAAGGGGTGAAAAGAGGATAAGGAGAAGCACATGGATTGATGGGCCCACATGAGAACCAAGAGTTACTTCAAGAACTCATACCCAGTCTCCACAACGATCAGGGCCCACATTCAAGTCACACAGAAGAAGACCGAGGCAAGACGAGCCAGGACCAGGTCGGCCAACCATGGCCAGCATCTATTGTGGCTCTCCCTTCTCCTACGCATCCACACCGCCTTCAAGACCAAATCTTCACCATGGATGAATTCAGTCGGTTCATCAGAAGGTCGGGCGAAGTCCATAGGTTGGCCGACCTAAGGGTGGGCCCACTCGGCCTTAACCGCCTTGTACCGGCCCTGAACCGCCTCCCAGTGCTATAAATAGATGGCCAATGCCTCCTGTACAACACACACCAGAAGGAAGAGCTCCATTTGCTACAAGCTTCTACGGGTTTCCGAAGGAGTCTTGGTAAGCCTAGAGCTCAGTTATCTTGTGTCTTTCTGCTTATTTGTAAGACTTAGAGCCTTAATGGATATGCTATCTTGCTTATGTTAGTGGACTTCTAGTCTTGTGTGTTCATCGTATAAGTTGTATGTCTTGCACCTTAGTATAGCTGATGCATGTTATGGCAATGGCCCAATAAATCATTATGATTGTTCTTTACCTTTCGGTACAACTGGTAAAGATGTATTTCATATTACAAACATGGTGTTTGGGTTTTGGAATACCGTTGGGGATACCCTACCCCACGTATTCAGAGGTAGCCCCCGGGTGGTGACAGCCCCGCTAGGCCTTTGTAATCCTCGACGTTCGGGTTTGGGCGTTTGTAGGCCTTTGTGATAAACATCGTGACAGTACCGTTGGATGAAGGGATCCCACGACTTCTCGATTTGCCCTCTAATATGTGTCCCTTGCTGAGCTTGTATGGTATACACTTGTAATGAATGTAACCCATAAGAAGTAAATAGAATCCCCAGTTCTCTCTTAGGACCTTCATATTAACTAGTCTTATATAATGAGCAGTGAAACCTTCTGTGTGTCCACATCACCCAACTCTTCATATCATGTTATCCCCTGTTCTCACCTTGGTAGATTGATTGTGATATAGTTGATGCATTGGAAAACACATTACTTTGCCATACGCTTTCCCTGTGGAAATAAATACGATACTCTGGAATACTCCCGGGTGAAATGCTACAATGTACTTCTGTGCACTTGCAGAACTTATGTAATGCTAAGATTTATATTAAGGCATCTCTAGTGCCATCACTCTTGTAGTGGTGACGCCAAGAAATGCCAACAGGTCTTTAATGAAAAACTTTCCAAAAGAAATATACTATTTCCCCCCAGCCCCCAAGCTTAAAGCAGATGACAATAAGCTTAAAGACTTCTGCAGAAATAAGTATATTCTTTGATTAGGAAAAAACCACTCCTATTAAGCATCAGCCCCCGAGTATAAAAATACATCGAAAAATGACCTAGCCTATTAGGGAATTGCCGCACAAATATGTATCTGGTTAAAAACCACGAATACACAAGTGTTGGCGCATGAGGAGAAGACGACTTTCAGAAAATACGCTTAGGGTTACCGCTTTAGTTTATAAAAAACAGAGGGTAAACCACTTCACATTCCCATCTATTCTAGCCGCCACTCCAAAATCTCAAATCTTCCATACTCAAGCGCGCCCTCAAATCCACTCCAGCCCCGCTCAAGGTCCCTCTCTCAAGGGCCTCAACTGGCAAGATGGGTAGGAAGCCGACAACCACCAAGCTCGCGGGAAGCAAGTCCACGGCAAGCAAGCCGGCGGCGAGTAAAAAAGCCCCCAAGATCCCTTTTACTGGGATGCCAGTTTTCAAGAATGCTCCTGCCCCTGCACTCATCTGGAAGCCGTCCAAGGCGACAGGCCAAATGGTGCAAGATCTCGTCAATCAAGGTTACCTCCTTGACAAATCTATTTCTTGCTGGCGCACGGATGTAGGAAAACCATGGCCATTTGATGAGGTCCATGAAATTGTTGCATTAGCCTCCTTCTATGAGCGTGGATTTGCTCTTCTCGCTCATGATTTTCTCCTGGCCTACTAGCCTTCTATAAGTTAGAGTTGGTTCATCTCAACCCTAACTCCATTCTCCAAATCTCCCTCTTTATCCACTTGTGCGAAACCTTTCTTAGAATCGACCCCCACTTCAACCTATTTCGGCTTCTTTTCCATGTAAAGTCAAGCCAGGACAAGGTGATTGGTGGCACCGGAATCCAGCTTCGCCAAGGAATGAAGAATGTCTATTTTGACTTCAAGATGAATGATTCAATCAAGGATTGGGCGGACAAGTGGTTCTATGTAGAGAACTAGACCCCAAGGCTGACCAAGCATTCTGGCCACCTGCCTTAGCCACAGAGCAATTGGAACGAAGCACTCGGTGAGGATGAAAGTACAGGACTCGCCGAGTTGTTGAAGATGGTCTCCGATCTGAAGGAAAAGGGCCTAACAGCCATTGGGGTCGCCAGCTCGTTCCTTCGCCATCGCGTGCAGCCCTGCCAGAAGTGAGCGCACGCTGGCTACGATTGCACCGGCCCCAATGATCCGACCAGGGTCTCCGCCAATGACTTGTCGTCTGATGATGTCGCCATATGCGTCCAAGCTCTATTCATGGATGTGCAAGAGCTGCCGCGCCGGGTGCCCGAGTACTCGGCAAGTCGTCCTCCACTAGTAGTAAGTTCAAAATCAACCCGAATACAATTTTTTTGATATCTGCCTTCTTTCTGAATACGATCTGATAATTTTTCTTGTGCCCAATTATAGGAATTGCGCACAAGGTTCGCTTCCGCACCTCCTGCAGTGGAAGATAGCCAGACCGCCTGCCTGAGCCGCCCCTTTCCCAACCGCCCCATCAATCCGCTGGTTGTTCTGGGAAGGGGAAAAAAGCAGTGCCGGTCATCGACGATGTGGTGTTGGAAGAAGGCTCTTCATCAGATGATGACATGCCCCCACAGCCTCACCCCAAGATTCTTGGACAGGAAGGATCAGGCTTGAAGAGGCCTATCTCTGACGACACGTCAAGTCCCCAAATCCCCAAGAAGCGGCGGGCTGTGCGGAAGAAACTATCATCCTCTGGTGAGAAGTCTGCTGACGCTGGTCTGCCTGAAGCAGAGCATCTTGGCACGGAGGCAGAAGCAGATGTGGAGATACCAGTAGGGATCCCTCTGCATCCATCTCCGTCCAAGGTATGTTTGAGTTGTATTTTGAGACCCTTCGTCTTGACCTGTTCCGAGTTCTTTCCCTGATCCGAATTCTTTTATGCAGCAAACACAGGAGAAAGAACCCGCTCACCAAGAAGAAATGCATGAACCTCAAGACATCCCATCTGGAGGAATCATTTTTGACCTGGATGAGCCAGAATTTGATATGGATTTTGCCAGGTAAGTAATCTATCTTGTTAATCGATGCCATCTGATCATCCACTGTCCCTAGTAGAATGATTGTTGTATTCTTCTATCTTGTTCAGCCGTCTGCCTACTCCCAGGTCCACTCAATCGCCAAAGATCCCGGAGGTGAATCCATCCGTGGATACCCAGATGAAAGAGGCGAAAGTAGAGCAAGAGCTGAGCCCCAGATGTCGCCGCAGCCTCGTCCTCAAACGTCAACCACCACCACTTCATCTTCCTCCCAAGTACCAAAGAAAGCCACTCCGGGTACATCTGCTTCGAGCGCATGGCCTAAATCTGCAAAAAGTACCCGGACGGCGAGCCTGCGTACTGAGGAACTCGATGTGGCTGCTGGACTCATGAAGGCTGCATTTATTGAAGAAATCATCCGGGAAAAGAAGAAAGCCCAAGAGCCAACGCCGGAACCATTCAAGATTTACACTGAAACGCCTGGCGCCGGTCCTGATGACGATGAGGCCTTTCTGTTCAACTCCCAGGTTGATCAGGAAGACCTTGAGAAGGCTGCCGAACTACAGAAATAGCTGTCCAGACTCACAGAGGTTAGTGTAAAGTAAATCAATACTGTAAGTATACTTATCTCCACTAGAATTTGTATTAACAACTCTGTCGTCTTGTTTGACAATAGAGCATCCTTCACCGCTCGCATCAGAAGTTGGAGATGCTCCGCAGACCAGTTCATGCTTTACGCGAGCGGAGAAGGCAGCAGACGACTTGGCCAAGGGTCGGTCATCTTGGGATGAAGAGCGCGCCAAGCTTCGCCTCGAGTTGGATGAAGCTTACAAGAAGATTAACCTGTATCAAGACCAATGCGAGGATATTCTCGAGAGGAACAGGTCGCTTAGGTAAAAGTCTCAGGTATGCCGCCGACTTCTTCTTCTCATGATTAGCACAAATCATAAAATGTTAATATAATAAGATTTGTTTAATACAGATGTGGAGAAGAAGATCGAGTCCCTGAAGGCCGAAGTAGTCGGCATGAAAAATCTTTTCTATCGGCAACAGGAGCGCGCCAATCATGCCGAGTAGCGTGAAAGAGACTGCATGGCGGAGCTGGCCAAAGAGAAGAAAATGCGCAAGGATGCCGACACACAACTTATTCAGGATATGGCGAAGATCCGCGACCAAGACAAAGCAATCCAAGCTCTTCGCGAGGATGTCAGCCGACTTGGGGCGGAGCTCACATCTTTCAAAGAAGCCGTCGTCCCGCTGGATGACGTGTACGCCAAAGTACCCGTCGGCGGTCCTGCTCCTCCTCTCATCGATCGTGTCCGGGCCACACCTGGGCAGGTGCGAGCATACTGCGAGCGAATCACCTGTACTTGTACTAGGCAAGTACTTGGCCTGGTCCGGTCTTGGTTCCCTGCCCAGCCCTTGAGCATTACTCAAGGGAGGATCAACCCGGCGTGTACCCGCGAATTTATGAGTGCTATGTGGAGGAGGAGAAGGATACGGCAGAGAAGATAGTCTCTCGCCTTAAGTTCTAGGTTTTCTTGTTTTGGAAGAAGAACCCATGTAATGAACTTGTTAGATGTAAATACTAATTGTTGAGGCCATAATACCAGGGTGCCCGATCACGAGGATTGCCGATTATCGACTCCAAACGATGAAGACTCCAAACAAGACACGATGGCCAGGTCGCAGAAGGAAAGCCCGATGATGGTTAGTGTCCTACTAGGTCTAGGTCTGTTTTGTCTTGTAAGGCACGTCTCCCTGGATATAAATAGCGGGGGTCCTGTGCGTAGAGGGTATTCCCAATCTTAGCCAATCCACTCGAGCATACTTGTTGTGCCATTGTAATCTGTATTCACTGAGATAATACAAGCAGCAACTGGACGTAGGGTTATTACCCGATCTCGAGGGCCCGAACCAGTATAAAATCCCGTGTCTCTCTGTTCATCCACCGTGATCAATCTTCGCACAAAGCGGGGTGCTTGCCGGACAAATATCTGCCAAGTACAACCTCGACAGAGGCGCGCCAGGTAGGGGCCCTCGCGTGAAGAAAGATCATGCCGATCGTCAACGGAGTCTGGATCGCCGACGCGTCGAGTTCATCGATGCCCTACATGCCCAGTTCCGTCAAGTCGGAGGCCATCGGGAGTTCTACTTCCGGTTCCGATCTCTACGCTCACGGCATCTAGTGCCTCCACAGGAGATCCACTTCAGGGATCTCATGTTCGAGCACCAAGGCGATTACGAGCTCAAGCTGACAGGGATCCATGATCCCGATCTCACATGCGCCGGTCGGGAAGTCTTCGCCATCTTCACGGAGCCAACTCCCGAAGACATTGCCGATCGCACGCACGGTTGGATCTCGACTACAGTGGATCTAGCGATGGGTCGGAACAGCCCGATGACCGCCACATTCATGTGCTAGCTGCAAATGGGAGCGAGGCTACCGCTGAGTCCTCCAACTCGCGCAGATCCATACCTCCTCCGCGTTTCAGCAACGCACCAACTCTTCAGACGGCTAAAACCCGTACACAGTAGGTCGCGTCCTCACTGGCTCCCCGAAATCTTAACGACGATTTCTGGGCAGTCGAGCAGGACAACCTACAGATCTAAACTCTCTTGGAGACGATGGAGGCAATGGCCGAGGGAACCCCGATGGCCACCATCGCCAAGAAGGCTCGGGAAGCAGCGGACAAGGCCAAGGAGCGCCTCGAGGCGCCGCTGCTGCACCACAAGCTCCATCAAACAGGCCTGGTGAACCACAACCAGTTCACTCCCAATCTGTTAACGGACGACCCCGCTATTGCCCGCACGAAGGGCGCGACATGAGGCCGCAACTCGAACGCAACCGTCGCACCCGCGACGCTCGGTGTTGGCACTTGCTAAGTCATGGATATCTTGTAACGCCAACATGATAAAATAAAATAAACTAGCAATAATCAGTAGGATTTGGTTTCAAATAACGTAGTTCCACTTGTACATGGAGATTATTTTGTTGCAGGAGAAATGGGCCAAAAGATGAAGTAAAACAAGATAAAGCCCAGGTCGCCCGACCTTCCTTGGTCGGCCGACCTGGCCTGGTGACCAATTTAGTCCAACTTCGGCCATGCAAACGAAGCACAAGCACATGTCATCCAAAGCGTTGCAATGATGGTTACATCAAAGGGATGACAAGGAGGATAAGGAGAAGCACATGGATTGATGGGCCCACACAAGAACCAAGATTTACTCCAAGGATCCATACCCATCTTCCAGAAGTACCAGGGTATACATTCCAGCCACTCAGAAGAAGAACAAGATGAACCGCGCCTAGACCAGGTCGGCCGACCCAGTCTCAAGGCCGTTGAGCCTTCGCCTTCTATCACGCGTCAACACCGCCTCCAGGAGATCATCCACACCGTGCACATCTTCAGTCGGTGCATCTGAGGGTCGAGCGACGTCAAGGAGTCGGCCGACTCGGGGTGGATCCACTCGTCCTCAACTGCCTTGTACCGGCCCTGAACCGCCTCCTAGTGCTATAAAGAGATGGTCATCGCCTCCTGTACAATACGCACCAGAAGAAAGAGCTCCATTAGCTACAAGTTATAGTCTTAGTTAGTAGTGAAGTAGTTCTAGGAGTTGAGCTTGTACGGGTTTCTGAAGGAGTCTTGGTAAGCCTAGAGCTCAGTTATCTTTTGTCCTCTGCTTATTTGTAAGACTTAAAGCTTTAATGGAAATGCTATCTTGCTTATGTTACTTGACTTATAGTCTTGTGTGTTCATCATATGAGATGTATGTCTTGCACCTTAGTCTAGCTGATTCATGTTATGGCAATGGCCCAGTTTACCGCAACGTTGCTCTGTCTAGGTGGACAATAGATAGAGTTGTATTTCATATAGTAAGCGTGGTGTTTGGTATATCGAATAACATTGGGGATACCCTTCCCCACGTATTAAGAGGTAGGCGGCAGGTGGTGATAGCCCTGTCCGTCCCTTGTAATCCTCGCCGTTCGGGTTCGGGCGTTTGCAGGCCTTTGTGATAAACATCGTGACAGTACCCTTCGATGAGGGGATCCCACGACTCCTCGATTTGTCCTCTAACATGAGTCCCTTACTAAGCTTATATAGGATACAATTGTAATGAATGTAACCCTTATGTAGGAAGTACACAGAATCCCTAGTTCTCTCTTAGGACCTTCATATTGACTAGACTTACATAATGAGCAATGAAATCTTCTGTGTGTCACCATCCCAAATTCTTCCTATCATGTTATCTCCTGTTCTAGTCTTGGTATGTTGATTGTGATATAGTTGATGCATTGGAAGACATAGTACTTTGCCATACGCTTTCCCTGAGGAAATAAATTCGATACTCTGGAATACTCCCGGGTGAAATGCTACAATGCACTTCTGTGCGCTTGCAGAACTTATGTAACGCTAAGATTTATATTAAGGCATCTTTAGTGCCATCGCTCATGTAGTGATGACGCTAAGAAATGCCAACAAGCATTTCTGGCGCCGTTGCCGGGGAAAGCATTGGTAAAAGAATGTGTTAACCTCTGTATTAACTTTATGTCAAAATTAAATGCCAGCGTCTAGACAGGTTTACCCTTGTTCTGTTTCTCTTCGTGTGAAACAGAATAGTACATCATCAATTCGCTAAAGCACCCTTGCCCCAACATGGCAACTGAATCCTTGATGATCGATTCAACGTACATTACCATGGTGCAAGCTAAGCCATTCAGCGGAAAGGCTATAGCAGACGCAGCAAAACATCTCCGACACTTCTCAGCAATATGCAGTCGACTAGCAGGAGAGGCAATGCAATGGTTATTCCCGTTCTCACTAGCAGGTAGGGCATTGCAATGGTACTACAACCATAAGGCAAAGATGGATTCCTAGCAGAAGTGCAGAGAACTGTTCCTAGCACATGACTGGAACCCATCCCAGCAAGGAGTAAGTTCATATACAATACTTGCCAAGAGAAAGGTAAATGATCTAAGTGCTAGATTTCATGCCCTATCAGTCACTGTGAAAAACCAACTGCGCTTAAGCAAAGTTCTCGAGGCCCAGTCAGCCCATCTGGCTGCTGTGGTACAAGAAACCAGTCGGGAGATTTTGGCTAATCATGCAGGAAACAAGAAAGAATCAAACCAAAAGCATGACGGGCCCGAAATCAAGGTCATTTATGGATGGAAGCCGCAAAGACCACCCGTCACTAACAGTGAGCCACTCCTGCCCCTGCCCAAAGAGTTTGTACAAGGTGTCAAGGCTCTGAACGCGACAACACCAACAACACCTTGCATCAAGAAAACCGAACAGGATTGGCGTCGAAAAGCTCCCGCATCATCTTTAGATGCGGAAGAAAGCTCATCAAGCTAAATCATATCTCGGAGACATCCGCACTCGACGGACGAAAAATAATGAGTCCTCGCCGACAGGTAAATCGGTATGTATCTCATATTTATTTCACAATGCATATTTATTATTCAAGCATATTTGACTTTTTACAAATTATTGCATTTGAATTCTTGAATTTTGGAGCCATCTACTTAATTTCCCCTCGGATACCTGGCCACCATCGCTCATTCCAACCAACATTCATCTCATCTTTGAACCGTGTGCCACCCTACAAAAGCATAGCCCGAACCTAGCTATTGCTCGGTCGGCCGACCGTGGCATGTCGGCAGACTCCAAACTTTGGCCTTTGCAGAGCATTCAAGCATCATCATACCCTACCATAGGCATGCATCACATCTTTCAAAGGGGGAATTGAATGGTGTCCATGATCACTCGGCTGACCAGCTCATGTCGCCCGACTCGGTGCTCCCACTTTTGCAAAGTTTTCAACCAATTTACAGAAGCCAGGGTATCCAATGCACTCACGATCAAAGCCTGGCCTAATTGACTCGAAGGGAGGGTCGGCTGACCCCACATGGTCGGCCGATCAAGGGTGCGCTCCGGCTATAAAAAGCCTTGGCCAGGTGCTTGCTCTCTTCGCCCCAACCCAAGCTGCGCTTCGCCCTCGGAGTTTCTCTTCTCGCTCTGATAAATTCTCAAGTATTTAGCTCCTTAGTTTGGATTCAATAAAAAAAAGCAAGTAAAAATGGATTTCATTTCTGCATAACAGTGCTGTTCTTCTTATGCTTAAGATCTTGAACGTGTTGTGGAGGTTCCTAAACCCCGCAAGAACGCTTGTTTGTGGTGTGTTATAACCCACAAGAACGATTTTGTGGAGGCAACCACGCCCTACAAGAACGACTGACTCTTGGACGACTAACCCACTAACGCTAATCCTTTTTGTCTTTCAAGTGTCGTTCTTGTTGCTCCTTGTGCAGGCATCATGAACCTCGTTCGCGGATTCGTGAAGCAAGCAAAGAAAATTAAAGGGTCAAGCTCAAGGAGGAGCCGACACTCCGGGAGCACTGAGGTGATCTCCTCCAGCACGGAGATCATGGACTCAGCCGGTGGCTCTGAAGAGAGGATGGACAGCCAACACTCCATGGAGATCTCCAAAGACCAGTACTACTACACTGGGGCTGGTGCCACATCCGCAGGAGGCGGAGGTGGCGGCAGCAATGGAGATGGTAACGGGGATAGCTCCAGCAGCAACCACAATGAAGACGACCCTCGCCCAGCGTTCATCTCCGACGACCAACTCGACATCGACGAAGGCTATGAAACAGAAGCATATCAAATTCTCCTGGGTCACGCTTTTGATCACACACATGTATTCACAAGCGAACTCATGGAGAAATCAGGTATGGCCACTGACTTTGAAAATGTTTGGAGTGCAGTAGGTTGGTCGGAATTTGCGTGTATTCATGAGAATGGGTGTCGTTTGTTAACAATCCAATTTCTTGCTACTTTGAGAAAAGGTGAGGAGGGAATTACTTTTCGCTTTTTAAGGGAAGAGTATTTCGTTTCTTGGAGACAGCTTAGTACCTATTTGGGTTTTAGCAAGCGCTTCAGCTTGGAGGTTGATAAAGTTTTGAGGCTTTTTGTTAGAGTCTTTCTGGCGGGACATCTCGGGTATCACAGATGGCACTCCTCCTAGAACAAGCCACATTCATAACCCCACTCTTCATTTTATGCACCGCTGGATTGCCATGACTCTTTTTCCTTGAAATGATCTTTGTACTGTTCGCATTGATGAATTAAAATTATTATATGCGATGGTTAAGAAGATAAAAATCTCACCGGTTGTCTTTATGATTGATCAATGGATGGGTGTTTTTAAGAGGCAAGGTCCCATTGAGTGTACTTCTTTGGTTACTCGCATTTTTGAGTCAATGGGTCTTTTAGATAATTATCGAGTTGAGTTCCTTCCACAACCTCGCCCAACTCTGGATGAATCTCATTTCATTCAATGTCACCTCGTTACTCATGCTGTAGACCAAAAGCTTGTCATGGTTTATCATAATAGCACAACCAGAATTCTGTTGCCAGCACCGGAATACTGGTTGTACAGATGCAAAACACTTTTGTTAGAGTTGCAACAGGAAGGCAGGCAAAGCCTGACAGGAAGGGTGACAAGAAGCATGTCCCGACGGGGAGAAGCCGCAGTGCCGCAATCCCAAGGAGCATGGGAACCTCCAACTCCGCCATACGTACCAGAAGGATCAAACTGGGAGCAGCCACAGCCGCCCCCCACCATATATGGCGGGAGGCTCGGGATGGCAGGAGGCCCCGCACGCCCAATGGAATCCCCAAAACCCGCACTATCATCAGTCGTCCAGCTCAAGTGGCGGTCCTCCTCTGTTCGACGCCCGACGTTCCTTCTCAGCCAGGGACTGGCGCAGCAGCATGGACGGGTTATCCAACCGCATGGGAACGCTGGAGGTAACCACTCATCGCATTGATGATACATTAACCCATCATGTGCAGCGGTCGCAGGCGTGGTGGGATCAGTTAACACCCTGCAGAACAGCATCCAGGCGGGCAACCAGAACTTGAATGCATACCTTCGGTCCCAAGGGTTCGACCCGAATGACCCTCGCTATCGCCAACAGTAAGAAGTCCAGCTTGGGGGAGGATCCCCACACAGGTAAGTTCATCCGACCATGTCTTTTATTATTTTTTCTTTTGATTTTCATATAGGGTAGTAGTAAAAAAAAACTTGTCCCTGTATGGAAATGATGAATTTTTGCTATGACCTTCCCCTATTATGCAAGTCTCAATAAGGCAATCATTTGTGTCTTGAATTTGTTGGCTTAAATTAATGACTTCCTTGGAAACTTAAAACTTGTGGGTAGCAAATGCTAAATCTGATTCTAGGTTGTTGGGGGCTATGATATAATAAGCTAGAATTGCTTTATCTACCCAAGTGAAACTTGATCCTGAAGATTTTATTTCAAAAAGAACAAAATTCTAGGCTCCTCAGTGAAGAGTGAAAATCCTACCACAGCCTCACATCCAGCCACTTACAAACATGTGCAGTTGTTTTGAGTTTTGTCAAGTTCATTGTGATCTTTGTAAGATTTACTTCATGCTCTTAAAATCGGAGTCACGTACACACCGCATATATGCTAAACTTCTATTCTGGAAGTAAAGCGCAACATGCCTATCATTTGCCTACCAGAATAAAATGCTCCAAAGAAAAGGGATTTCTCTCCGAAAATATTTCTAGGTGTAAAGCTTGGGCTCCCTATATCTTTCTTAAAAATAAAATTTGGACACGTGTGTAGTCCATGAAAAAAAAAGAGAGAAAGGGGAGCCAAGCTTTATAACAAATTTCCTAAAGGAGAGAAATTTCCTAAAAGAGTTTATTTTCCACTACCACATATCCACACTTGCACACTTTGATTTGAGTGTATGATTTAATTCTTCATTGATCCTGGATTTGACTCGACAAAAGAAGCAATGCATGTGTGAAACAAAAGTTTCCCGATTATGAACCCCACTTGTTATGCTATTAAGAGAAATTTGAGAGGAGTGTTGGGGAGGATTCATACACCTATGAGAGACTTGAGAGAGTCACTTGAGGAGCCTTGTTTTCTTTTGCAAAAGTTTCTTTAAAAAAACCTCCAGTGAAAAGGTGGAACAAAGGTGTGGGGAGCATTCTTGCTAAGTTGTTCTGGCTTTCAACTGCCCATGATGAAGAAAAGCTAAGAAGCCCCATAAGTGGCAACGTAAAAAGGGATGATTTGATCTTTGCCAGCTTATTCAAGTTATGAAATGCTTCCTTATTGACATAATATCTTTTGGGAAGCAAGCAAAATCTGATCCAATAGTTTCTAACTCTCCAAAGCTTTGCTCAGGGACGAGCAAAGGTCTTAGCTTGGGGGAGTTTGTTGGCACTTGTTAAGTCATGAATATCTTGTAACGCCAACATGATAAAATAAAATAAACTAGCAATAATCAGTAGGATTTGATTTCAAATAACATAGTTCCACTTGTACATGGACATTATTTTGTTGCAGGAGAAATGGGCCAAAAGATGAAGCAAAACAAGATAAAGCCCAGGTCGCCCGACCTTCCTTGGTCGGCCGACCTGGCCTGGTGACCAATTTAGTCCAACTTCGGCCATGCAAACGAAGCACAACCACATGTCATCCAAAGCATTGAATCAATGATGGTTACATCCAAGGGATGACAAGGAGGATAAGGAGAAGCACATGGATTGATGGGCCCACATGAGAACCAAGATTTACTCCAAGGATCCATACCCATCTTCCAGAAGTACCAGGGTCCACATTCCAGCCACTCAGAAGAAGAACAAGACGAACCGCGCCTGGACCAGGTCGGTCGACCTGCCCAGGTCGACCGACCCAGTCTCAAGGCCGTTGAGCCTCCGCCTTCTATCACGCGTCAACACCGCCTCCAGGAGATCATCCACATCGTGCACATCTTCAGTCGGTGCATCTAAGGGTCGGGCGACGTCAAGGATTCGGCCGACTCGGGGGTGGGTCCACTCGTCCTCAACCGCCTTGTACCGGCCCTGAACCGCCTCCTAGTGCTATAAATAGATGGTCATCGCCTCCTGTACAATACACACCAGAAGAAAGAGCTCCATTAGCTACAAGTTATAGTCTCAGTTAGAAGTGAAGTAGTTCTAGGAGTTGAGCTTCTACGGGTTTCCGAAGGAGTCTTGGTAAGCCTAGAGCTCAGTTATCTTTTGTCCTCTGCTTATTTGTAAGACTTAAAGCTTTAATGGAAATGCTATCTTGCTTATGTTACTTGACTTATAGTCTTGTGTGTTCATCATATGAGATGTATATCTTGCACCTTAGTCTAGCTGATTCTTGTTATGGCAATGGCCCTGTGTACCGCAAGGTTGCTCTGTCTAGGTGGACAATAGATAGAGTTGTATTTCATATATTAAGCGTGGTGTTTGATATATGGAATAACATTGGGGATACCCTTCCCCACGTATTAAGAGGTAGGCGGCAGGTGGTGACAGGCCTGTCCGTCCCTTGTAATCCTCGCCGTTCGGGTTCAGGCGTTTGCTGGCCTTTGTGATAAACATCGTGACAATACCCTTGGATGAGGGGATCCCACGACTCCTCGATTTGTCCTCTAACATGAGTCCCTTACTAAGCTTGTATAGGATACACTTGTAATGAATGTAACCCTTATTGTCGAGGTTGTACTCGTCAGATATTTGTCCGACAGGCACCCCGCTTCGTGCGAAGATTGATCACGGTGACGAATAGAGAGACACGGGATTTTTATACTGGTTCAGGCCCTCGAGATCGAGTAATAACCCTACGTCCAGTTGCTGCTTGTATTATTTCGTCGAGTACAGATTACAATGCGTAACAAGTACCCACGGGTCGATTGTCTAAAATTGTAGATCAATGGGAATACCCTCTACGCACAGGACCCCCGCTATTTATATCCAGGGAGACGTGCCTTACAAGACAAAACAGACCTAAACCTAGTAGGACTCTAACTATCTTCGGGCTTTCCTTCTGCGATCTGGCCATCGTATCTTGTTCGGAGTCTTGGTAGTTTGGAGTCGGTAGTCGGTAATCCTTGTGATCGGGCACCCTGGTATTATGGCCTCAACAGTAGCCCCCGAGATTATCTTGTTTAGAAAAGGTTGATTGTTCAATAGCCTTCGGGCCTTTTTGCTCTTCGGGTGATTTCTGGATATGTTAATACCTCGTCAATCACTTGTGCATGAGAGCCAGAAAAGTTCCCGAACTCTTGAATATAGAAACCTGCATCTGAATGATAAGGTCAAAGAAAAATATCAGCCATAATAATAATAAAGAACTGTTCCATCTTGGAAAGTGAAATGCCCCAGGATTGATGTAACTGCTGCCCAGTGCATTAAAACCCACTCCGCACGTCTCCCGGAACTTTAGCCGCGCACGCGATACGGCTTTGCTCTGGCTCCTCGATTCTCGCGCGAAGCGTCGCACCTCTGAGTCTTTAAATATCAGATCTCCTGGATTGACGTGTACTTGAAACTTCCATCCTAAACCTTCTTCCTCCACTCGCCATGGGAAAGAAAAGGCTTAGCTGCAGGTTCAAGCTTCCTCGCCTCCTTTTCGGAGACTCTCCTCGTAGCTCCGGCGAACAACCGCCCGACAAGCCGGAGGACCCGCCGGCGACGACATCACCCACCGCTCCTCCTCAGGCTCCACTCCTAGCTCTCCCCTGGTATGGGGATGATGGAGTCGAGGTCGAGCCACCAGAGGAGGAGGCTCCGGCGGTAGCGCCGCCGTCTCCCGAGGCTGCTCCGTCAAGCATTGCCGCCGGGAAACGCCCTGCATCTTCCTCCCCAGCCCCGGCATCTCCTGTCTCCCTCTCCTCCGACGACGAGCCAGAGCAAGGAGGGAGCGGAATCCGGCTGAAGCCAGAGGCGGCGCACGCAGGCGCATCTTCATCTTCTGCTCCGGTGGACACCAGCGGCGACGAGGAACTCGCCCGGCGCCTCTTCGTCTCCCTGAACCGCGACCTGATCGGGATCCCTGGAGACGGAGCGCTCGTGGATCTCGTCAGCGACTCTGAAGAAGAGAACGCGGTAGATGATGATCCACCGGCGAGCACACCATCGCCCTGATCAGATTGGTTGTCAATCATCAACCCAAGATCAGGGCGCTTTAGTATTTTGATTTCAGGATAGTTATCAACCCATTGTGAAATGTTCCCTCTTTTGGATTTAATGAAGAAATTTCACTTGATGGATGTAACTTAAATCCCTTGTGCTTTGGAAATTTATCCGTGTCAATCTGTTCATGAAATTGCTCATCCAGAAACAAAATTCCCGAATGAAAAATTTCTTCCGACCAGACTGACTATCTTTAGTGTGTTCGGGAAATTTGACCCTGATCAGACATGATCGGGGCATTTCCTTGATTCACACCGATCGGTTGGTCATTTAAAACTGATAACTTACCAAATAAGCTATCAACCGTAAATGCATTGAATTGGACTTGCACATCTTTCGAAACGACGCGTGCCGTAGAAAAAGGAAAGAATCTTTTTGACCCAACAGTCACTGCGAATTGCGCGGCTCAAGGGCAGGTTTCTCGGGGTTCGTGCTCCCTTGCAGAACCATAAAGCCCCCAAGCGCGGCCGCTTGAGATCTATTTGGGACTTCGTCTTCCTCGTTCGCATCCACAAAACATTCGCCATTTTCAACCGCTTTCTTCCCTCGTCCACCTGCTCCTCCAACCCTGCTAGCTTCCAATCGCCATGGCGTCCATGCACCAATCGTCTTCTGGCACTGAGTCCACAGGGGACCAAAGCAGCACCGCCGGACGAGAACTCCACAGTGGGAACACGATCCCCACCTCGGACGAGTACTGGTACAGATCAACCACGACGGCCAAACAGCTGCAGAAGCTGGAGGACCTTGGACTACTCCCTGACACCGAACTTTTCCCTCGTCGTCATGCCAAAGGTCAGACGTATCCAACCCCCAACACTCTCGAGATGGTGGTATTCTTGGAGTTCTTCCACTGTGGATTCAGGGTTTTTCCTTCTGATTTCTTCCACAGCGTCTGCGAGCATTACCAGATAGAGCTTGTGCACCTTAAGCCCGGCGCTTTGACAATGCTTAGCGTCTTTGCCTTTCTGTGCGAAGCCTGGTTAGGGATTAAGCCTTCACTGTTGCTGTGGAGATATTTTTATAGCCCTTCATACTACAAGAAACAAGTGATGCTCGGGTCCATCAGTTTTTCCTTGAGAAATCGGGAGATGTACATCCCCTTCCCAGTTAAGGATTGCTGGAAAGGATATGAACATCACTGGTTTTACATCACCCTTCCCCAAACCTCACTGGCAAAAGGGAAGTATCTGATGCCCTATCTCAAGGATGAGGCCAAAGCCCTGCCAAGAATCACCTCGGAGATGCAAAAGCACATTGATCGGATCTTGGAGCTCCGCAATGCTGATCTGACAGCGGTTCACGTAGCAGAAATCTTCATTAGATGGAGATTCATTCCGCTTATGACTCACGACCGCTACACTTGGACATTTAGGGGCGACAACGACCCGAACAGAATGAAACCCGATGGTGAGCATTTGTTTTTCTGTTTGATTGTTTTTCCGAGTTTGTTCGGTCATTTGAATTCATGACTCTTAACTAGCAGTTGTCCCAGAGACAGAAGTGGCCGCACGCCTGAAGATGTTCGGGGCTGATCTCCCGGACTGGGAAAACGTCCCAGCACCCTACAGCGCTGACAACCCTCCTCCAGAGGTAAACTGTTACTCAGAAAAAGCTCTTTCTTGTTTAATATTGATATGATACACCCCTTTTTTCCCAACCAGGCCCCAGCTATTGTTGATGCCCCCGCCCAGAGCGGTGCCATCAATGTTGAAGAGGAGGAAAATCAGCGCGTTGACCAAGGCACCAGGGCCCCGACCAACGAACAACCTGAACCATCACCTGGTTTGGAAAAAGAGGTCCTGAGCAGCCCCCAGGCGATTATCCCCCGAACCCGAAAACGCTCTCGCAGTGTGGAGGAGACAGTTCTGGATTCGGGAGTTCTTGGATCGCCTACGTCCGCCGATCTGCAGCCCAGTCGTGAGTCACCTCATCCTGTTGCCCAGGTATCGAGCATGATCGTATTCGGGCGTTTATTCGCAGCTTTTGATCTCATAACCAAAGCTAAACGTGATCGGGAGATTTCTCGACAGGAAAATCGTCCGACCAGACAATCATCAAAGCTTACTCCTGGTGCCAAGAGATTTAAAGTAAAAATCCCAACGGCCGAGTAAGAGCTTTGACAATCTTTGATTATGTATGTGAATTTTTCTTAAATGTTGTTTTCACTGTATTTGACTATTCGGGAATTCAGGCAACCCGATCCCACAGCTTCTCCTCCTGTCAAACCATCTGCCATAGAGAAAACTCCCGAGCCAGACTCGACAGCACAACTTGACATCTCAGAGAAGACTGCGGAGATCGTGGGACCCATCCCGACGCCCCTGGGCCCAATCATTAGCGCGCTCTCGACAGCTGAAGAGCAATGGCGTTCGCTAGACGCTCGTGCCTCTGCTGCAGAAGCGTCTGTGATCAGACTGGGAGCCCAGGTGACTGTTCTCCAGTCCGAGAAAGAAGGTACATGCTTTAAATCTCATGCTTCGCTTATTGAGTCTTTATCTTCGAACTTTTGCTTACATGCTGCCTTTGACCCTGTAGCTGACTTCAAGAGCATTGAGGTGCTCAAGAAGAAAAACTCGGATCTGGAAGGAAGACTGGCTGTTCGGGATAAAGACGTGGCTGTTCTGACTGCCCGTCTTGAAGCATCAGAGAAGCGCAGTTCGTCCTTGGAATCCAGGCTGATGGAAGGTGCCTGCGTTGCTGCAACTCACACCATCGGGGCTTTGAAAAGCCACCTCCCTGATCTGGACGTTTCTCTGCTCTCAAAAGGCTTCAAGTGCTCGGAGTCAGAAGCTGAGGTAATGTTTAATAGCTTTACTCCACTGGTGGAACCGTTTGTCAGAAAACTTGATCTCCATCTGAGTGATTCGGAGGAATCACCCTAAACTCTGTGCAAAATTCCTGTAATAGGGCAAAACTTTAACGGTTTAGAATGCGGTTACATTTTGCTAAACATATGCTTGCATGTTTTTTGCGTAAATCTTAGAGCTGATCGGTATTTTCATGGATCTTTTTAACTGATAGCTTTGTCATAGCCAAAAAGTCCCGTTACCATAAGCTATTCTGGAATTGTTTAGTTGCTGAGACACGGGCGGCCTTCTGAACTGTGTAATTCCTTGTAGTCATGGTGTTCGGTAATTTTAGCGTTTGCCTAGCTTTCTTGAATTAAAAAGCCCGTTTCTTGCATGGTAGTAGTACCGTAGTAGCCCCCGGGCTCTTTTATAGCCATGCTGGCATGCTGAAAAAGAGTCTAGAAGTACAAACTGCAAGAAACTTCCCGATCAAATGGGGAGCCCCCGAGCATAGAGCTCGGGACGCATACAATAGGTCTGAAAAGAAAATATTCAGCATGGTAGTCCCCGGCTCTTTGTTAGTGTATGCAATATGGTAACAAAGAGTAGAAACAGAATAGAAAATAGAAAACCCAGCCCCCGAGCATAAAAGCGAGGGTGAGTAGAGTATATAGAACTTATCTTTTTTTTTGTTGGCGCTGTAGGCGACGCAGATGATGGTTTATACCTGCCAAACCTGATGGTCGGTCTAGAACTGTGCACGATCTTCATTGTTTAGGCGTAGAACCTGCGTAGTTGATCCATATTCCACGTGTTTGGCAGTACGTCCCCATCTATCTCTGCAATCCTGTAGGCTCCTGGTCGGGCGATATCTACTACAATGTACGGTCCTTGCCATGGAGAAGACAATTTAGTTTTGTCCTTGGTGCGTTGATCCAGTTTGAGCACCATGTCCCCAATGCATAGGCTTCGTTGTCGAACATTAGCATCGTAGTACTGTCGCAATTTTTGCTGATACTGGGCTACTCTAAAAGCAGCTGCGTCACGAGCCTCCTCCAGGAGGATTAGCTCATCAGTGCATCTGTCAGGCTCTTCAGTTTCTGAAAACATTGCCACGCGAGGGGCTTGTAGCCGGATGTCGGATGGTAGAATCGCTTCTGCTCCATACACCAAGAAGAAAGGTGTTTCGCCTGTTGCCCGATTCATAGTGGTCCTCATTGACCAGAGTACTGTAGGGACCTCATGAATCCAGCGCTTGTCGTAAGCTTGCAATCTGTTAAAAATCCTCTTCTTGATGCCCTGGAGCACGATGCCATTGGCACGTTCTACTTGCCCGTTTGTCTTCGGGTGGTTTACCGATGACCGATCATGCCTGATCCCGTGGTCGTAGCAAAAATCGTAAAACTTTTTACTTTTAAACTGTGTTCCATTATCAGAGATTATCCTGTTCGGGACACCGAATCGTACGACAATACTCCGTAGGAATTTAACAGCTGCTTCTTTTGTGATTTTCTGAACGGGCTCGGCTTCAACCCATTTTGTAAATGTGTCAATGCCAACGAACAAAAATCTGTATCCCCCGACAGCCCTTGGAAAGGGCCCGAGGATGTCTATACCCCAAGTGGCAAAGGGCCATGACAAGGGTATAGTATTTAAAGCTTGCGCAGGTTTAGTTTGTTTCCGTGCGAAGAATTGACATGCCTCACACTTTTTTACTAAATCGCTTGCGTCTTGAAGAGCTGTAGGCCAGTAGAAGCTGTCGGAATGCTTTCCCTGTTAGATATCGGGGAGAAGCATGTGATCCATAGATTCCTCCGTGAATGTCGTGGAGCAAACTAATGCCCTCGGTCCGTGTGATGCATTTGAGGAGCATTCCATTGCGAGTTAGCTTGTATAATCGCCCGTCAACCAATTGATAGCTCTTGGCTTTACGATGGATTTTCTCCAATGTAGCATCATCGTCCGGAATAGCTTGGTTTGTGAGGTACGCCCGGATTGGATCCATCCAGTTCTCCTCGTTTCCAACTAGAGCGGTGGCTCGGGCCGTACCGACCAACATAGACTCCTTGACGGATTCGTTGGTTGTAGAAACTGGTCCCTTGACGGGTTCAGTTTTTAGGTTTGGTAATGAAACCGACACAGATGGTTTAGTAAGAACTTCAAGTAACACATTACCTGGGAGCCGTGTGCACTCTGCAGCTGCCTTTGCCAGCTTATCTGCGTCGCCATTGAATTCCCTCTTCACGTGCCGTACTTCAAGCCCATCAAATTTGCTCTCTATCCGCCTATATGCTTCCAAGTATTTAGCCATGACCTCGCTCCGCGCACTGTACTCTTTCATGACTTGCTTTGCAGCTAACTCGGAATCCCCTTTCACGAGCAGCCTTCTGACACCAAGAGATGCAGCTATGCGGAGACCTGTCAACAGTCCTTCGTACTCGGCAACATTGTTAGTAGGAGTTGGATCAACAAAATTGATTTGTAAAGCGTACCTAATGATGTCATTGTGTGGTGAAATCAGGACCACCCCAGCCCCGCGCCTGCTCTGCAAAATGCTCCGTCATAGAACATTGTCCAGTGTTCGGGATTTTGGGCAGCTTCTTCAGGTTCGGGGTTAGTCCATTCTGCGATGAAGTCTGCCAGAGCCTGTGATTTGATGGCAGTTCTGGGTATGAATTCAACGTCGTAAGCCCCCAGCTCCACAGACCATTGTGCGATCCTACCCACGGCATCTCGATTATGTAAAATGTTGCCCAGAGGGTAAGTTGACACAACCTTGATCTTGTGGCTCAGAAAATAATGTTTGAGCTTCCAGGAAGTCATTAGTACAGCATATAACAATTTCTGAATCTGAGGGTACCTCGTTTTGGCATCATGTAGCACCTCGCTTACGAAGTAAACGGGATGTTGTGTTGTAGACTTTTCTGTTGGTCTGTCGACCACCAAAACAGTGCTAACAACAGTTGGTGTCGCAGCTACGTATAACAGCATATCTTCTTGTGGCTTTGGCGGGACCAGTACGGGCATTTTCCGCAGGTACTGTTTGAACGCCTGGAACACCTCTTCTGCTTCTGCCGACCACTCAAAACGATCAGTTTTACGTAACAATTTGTAAAATGGCATACCTCGTTCGCCTGACTTGGACACGAATCAACTTAGGGACGCCATCATTCCTGCCAACTTCTGGACTTCGTGGCGGCTGTGTGGAGACTTCATGTCGTCGAGTGCCTTGATCTTGTGCGGATTTGCCTCTATACCTCGTTGGGAAACAAGGTAACCGAGGAGCTTACCCGATGATACACCAAAGGTGCATTTGGCGGGGTTGAGCATCATCCTATTTTTACGCAAGTTGTTGAATGTTTCGGTTAAATCAGCGATTAAATCACCCTTTAACTTACTTTTCACAACAATGTCATCTATGTATGCCTCCACATTACGGCCGATTTGGCCTTCAAGAACAATGTGAACACATTTTTGATAAGTGCAACCTGCGTTTTTCAGACCAAAAGGCATCTTTATATAGCAATAAACACCAAAGGGAGTTACAAATGCAGTTTTCTCCTCATCGTCAATGCACATGCTGATTTGGTGATACCCCGAGTAGGCATCTAGAAAACAAAGCAATTCGCATCCAGAGGTTGAATCTACAATTTGATCTATCCTAGGTAATGGGTACTCATCCTTCGGGCAAGCTTTATTCAGATCTGTGTAATCCACGCACATCCTCCACGTTCCGTTGGGCTTCTTGACCATGACTGGGTTCGCCAGCCACTCCGGGAAAGGGACCTCTCGAACGAAGCCGGCTTTGAGTAGTCGGTTGATTTCTTCGTTAATGGCGTCTCGCTTCTCCGGGGTATATCTCCTTTGCTTCTGCTTGACTGGTCGGACGCCAGTTCGTATGCCAAGCTTGTGCTCGATTACCTCCCTGGGGATCCCGGGCATGTCAGATGGTTCCCAAGTGAACACATCTGCGTTTGCCCGGAGGAAAGCAATGAGCTCGAGTTCCTATTTGTCACCCTGGCCAAGGCCCACCTGGGTGGTCTTGGTCGGGTCTGCCTCATCAATTGTTACCGCCTTCGTGCCCGGCTCGGTGCGCCTGGCAGGTGGCTCGATTGGTGAGGCGTTGGCCGTCGACTCGCCAGCTGCTTGTGGCGGCGTCCCCCTGAGTGGGGTCTGATCCACCACAGCCTGCCTCTCAGCGACACGGTCGTCAGCTCCCTGTCCCCCGATGAGCTCCTGTTCCCTGATGAGCTCCTGTTCGGGAACTTCTTTCCCTTTGGCCCTTGGTCGGTTCTCAGCAGCTCGGGAGGTTTCAGCCAACGTACCCTTGGCGGTAGCCTTTGGCTGGCTCTTTGTCTTTTTCTTGGCAGGTTCGACAGCCTTGGCTGGTTCCTGCTCGTCGCCCTTGATCATGTCCAGGGTCTTCATGTCGCACTGGACCGCGCCCTTGCGATCGCCACAAACGGTGATCGGACCCAACGGCCCCGGGACCTTGATCATGGAATATGCAAAGTGAGCGACCACCATGAATTTCTTCAGGAACGGTCGGCCCAAGATGCAGTTGTAGGCCGACGTGATGTCAGCCACCTCGAAGGTGAGGAACTCTGATCGGATGTTTTTGCCCTCTATGAGGGTCACCTGCAGATCGATCCTCCCCAAGGGAACGGCTTGAATGCCTGGTATGACCCCATAGAAAGGCTTCTCCACAGGGGACAAGGACCTTCTTGGGATCCCAAGTTCGTCAAAGGCGTTGACAAACAGGAGGTTGAGGGCGCTCCCACTGTCGATCAGGGTTCGTCCGATCTTGCGGGGCCCGATCCATGGCTTGATGCACAGTGGGAGTAGCGGCCCGTCGTAAAGCGTCTCAGGGTGATCCCTTTGATCGAATGTGATCGGGATTTCTGACCACCTCAAGAGTTGCTTGCAGGGCTCGGCGCTGTTTATCTGCCTCTCGACCATCTTGAGCTGGGACTTGGAGGTTCGAGTTGAACAGCCACCGAAAATTGTGGCGATCTCCAGATCTTCGGGGAGATCTGGCTCATCATCACAATCCATGTAGTTTGCCGTGCGAGGATTGTGAGCTGCCTGGTCACGTGGAGCCCGCTGCTGCTGGCTCTCCACCTCCTGCTTCTACTTCTTGTACACCGTGCAGTCCACGAAGTGATGCTTCGTAGATCGGTGAATCGGGCAGTACATCGGGAGGTTGTCCGGTTTGCCTTGGCGCCTGTACGGGGGCTTGTTGTCCACGGCCATGACTTCGTCACCCTCGGTCTTGCGCTTCTTGTTTTGTGTTTATTCTTCTTCTTGCCTTCCCCGGCTGGCTGGCTTTGTTCGGGCTTTCCGTGAACCCGTGCTCGGGCGTCCGCCATCTTGGCGGTTTCTTCCAGGATCCCGTATAGCTCTGCCACCGTCTTCGGGTTTTTTCTTGGCAAGTTCCTCCGCCGTTCGCTCGTCTTTGCAACCTTGATTAAAGGCCACAATCACCCGATCATCCACCATGTCAGGGATGGTGTTACGGGTGTCGCTGAACCTGCGGATGTAGTCCCGGAGGGATTCTCCAGGCTTCTGCACACAATTGAGCAGATCTCCCTCATGTCCGGGGCGTTTATAGGTGCCTTGGAAATTGGCTTCAAACGTCTCCCAGAGATGAGTCCATGACTTGATGCTGGCCTCGGGCAGGTTCATGAGCCACGTACGGGCTGATCCCTGCAGAGCAGTCGGCAAGTAGTTGGCTTTGACGTAGTCNCCGCGCCCTTGCGATCGCCACAGACGGTGATCGGACCCAACGGCCCCGGGACCTTGATCATGGAATATGCAAAGTGAGCGACCGCCATGAATTTCTTCAGGAACGGTCGGCCCAAGATGCAGTTGTAGGCCGACGTGATGTCAGCCACCTCGAAGGTGAGGAACTCTGATCGGATGTTTTTGCCCTCTATGAGGGTCACCTGCAGATCGATCCTCCCCAAGGGAACGGCTTGAATGCCTGGTATGACCCCATAGAAAGGCTTCTCCACAGGGGACAAGGACCTTCTTGGGATCCCAAGTTCGTCAAAGGCGTTGACAAACAGGAGGTTGAGGGCGCTCCCACTGTCGATCAGGGTTCGTCCGATCTTGCGGGGCCCGATCCATGGCTTGATGCACAGTGGGAGTAGCGGCCCGTCGTAAAGCGTCTCAGGGTGATCCCTTTGATCGAATGTGATCGGGATTTCTGACCACCTCAAGAGTTGCTTGCAGGGCTCGGCGCTGTTTATCTGCCTCTCGACCATCTTGAGCTGGGACTTGGAGGTTCGAGTTGAACAGCCACCGAAAATTGTGGCGATCTCCAGATCTTCGGGGAGATCTGGCTCATCATCACAATCCATGTAGTTTGCCGTGCGAGGATTGTGAGCTGCCTGGTCACGTGGAGCCCGCTGCTGCTGGCTCTCCACCTCCTGCTTCTACTTCTTGTACACCGTGCAGTCCACGAAGTGATGCTTCGTAGATCGGTGAATCGGGCAGTACATCGGGAGGTTGTCCGGTTTGCCTTGGCGCCTGTACGGGGGCTTGTTGTCCACGGCCATGACTTCGTCACCCTCGGTCTTGCGCTTCTTGTTTTTGTGTTTATTCTTCTTCTTGCCTTCCCCGGCTGGCTGGCTTTGTTCGGGCTTTCCGTGAACCCGTGCTCGGGCGTCCGCCATCTTGGCGGTTTCTTCCAGGATCCCGTATAGCTCTGCCACCGTCTTCGGGTTTTTCTTGGCAAGTTCCTCCGCCGTTCGCTCGTCTTTGCAACCTTGATTAAAGGCCACAATCACCCGATCATCCACCATGTCAGGGATGGTGTTACGGGTGTCGCTGAACCTGCGGATGTAGTCCCGGAGGGATTCTCCAGGCTTCTGCACACAATTGAGCAGATCTCCCTCATGTCCGGGGCGTTTATAGGTGCCTTGGAAATTGGCTTCAAACGTCTCCCGAAGATGAGTCCATGACTTGATGCTGGCCTCGGGCAGGTTCATGAGCCACGTACGGGCTGATCCCTGCAGAGCAGTCGGCAAGTAGTTGGCTTTGACGTAGTCATCACCCCCGGTGGCATCGATGATCGTGGAATAGATCTGAATCCACTCGCGGGGGTTGGTTGTTCCGTCATACTTCTCGATGTTAGTAGGACGAAACTTTTTGGGCCACCTGACCTTGCGCAGGGCTGGGGAGTACGCAAGGCATCCCCCCCGTGCCTGGTCGGGAGTCACGTGGCGGTGACTCTGGACAGGACCGGTAGTAACCCTCACGTGCTCGGTAATCTCGATTGTAGTTGAGAGTTTCCCGAGCATCGCGCGTGCGACGATTGTGCTCGAGTTGTGGCCTTATGTCGCGCCCCTCGTGTGGGCGATAGTATGGTCATCCGTTAACAGATCGAGATCGAACCGGCTGTGGTTCACGTGGTTTGTTTGACGGAGCTGGTGGTACGGCAGCGGCGGCTTCGATGCGCTCTTTGGCCTTGTCCGCTGCTTCCCGAGCCTTCTTGGCTATGGTGGCCATCGGAGTCCCTTCGGCCATTGCTTCCATGGTCTCCAAGAGGGTTCGGATCTGCAGATTGTCCTGTTCGACGGCCCGAAAATCGTTGTTGAGATCTCGGGGAGCCAATGAGGATGCAACCTGCTGTGTACGGGTTCTAGCCGTTTGAAGTGTTGGTGCGTTGCTCAAACGTGGAGGAGGCACGGGTCGACGCGAGCTAGATGACTCGGCAACGGCCTCGGTCCCGTTTGCGTTTAGCACATGGATGCGGCGATCTTCAGATTGTTCTGACCCATTGCTAGATCCACTGTAGTCGAGATCCAACTGCGCAGTGCGATCTGCAATGCCTTCAAGAGTTGGCTCCGTGAAGGTGGCGAAAACTTCCCGACTGGCGCATGTGAGATCGGGATCATGGATCCCCGTCACCTTGAGCTCGTAGTCGCCTTGGTGCTCGAACACGAGATCTCCAAAACGGATCTCCTGTGCAGGCACTAGATGGCGGTGAGCGTAGAGATCGGAAGCGGAAGCAGAACTCCCGATCGCTTCCGACTTGACGAAACTGGGCATGTAGGGCATCGAGGAACTCGACGCGTCGGCGATCCAGACTCCGTTGACGATCGGCATGATCTTTCTTCACGCAAGGGCCCCTACCTGGCGCGCCTCTGTCGAGGTTGTACTCGTCAGATATTTGTCCGGCAGGCACCCCGCTTCGTGCGAAGATTGATCACGGTGACGAATAGAGAGACACGGGATTTTTATACTGGTTCGGGCCCTCGAGATCGAGTAATAACCCTACGTCCAGTTGCTGCTTGTATTATTTCGTCGAGTACAGATTACAATGCGTAACAAGTACCCTCGGGTGGATTGTCTAAGATTGTAGATCAATGGGAATACCCTCTACGCACAGGACCCCCGCTATTTATATCCAGGGAGACGTGCCTTACAAGACAAAACAGACCTAAACCTAGTAGGACTCTAACTATCTTCTGGCTTTCCTTCTGCGATCTGGCCATCGTGTCTTGTTCGGAGTCTTGGTAGTTTGGAGTCGGTAGTCGGTAATCCTCGTGATCGGGCACCCTGGTATTATGGCCTCAACACTTATGTAGGAAGTACACAGAATCCCTAGTTCTCTCTTAGGATCTTCATATTGACTAGACTTACATAATGAGCAATGAAATCTTCTGTGTGTCACCATCCCAAATTCTTCCTATCATGTTATCTCCTGTTCTAGTCTTGGTATGTTGATTGTGATATAGTTGATGCATTGGAAGACATAGTACTTTGCCATACGCTTTCCCTGAGGAAATAAATACAATACTCTGGAATACTCCCGGGTGAAATGCTACAATGTACTTCTGTGCGCTTGCAGAACTTATGTAACGCTAAGATTTATATTAAGGCATCTCTAGTGCCATCGCTCATGTAGTGATGACGCTAAGAAATGCCAACACTCGGGAGACTCTCAACTACAATCGAGATTACCGAGCACGTGAGGGCTACTACCGGTCCCATCCAGATTCATCGCCACGGGATTCCCGACCAGGCACAGGAGGATGTCTCGCATACTCCCCGGGCCTGCGCAAGGTCAGGTGGCCGAAAAAGTTTCATCCTACCAACATTGAGAAGTATGACGGAACAACCAACCCCCGCGAGTGGATTCAGATTTATTCCATGATCATCGACGCCACCGGGGGTGACGACTACGTCAAGGCCAACTACTTGTCGACTGCCCTGCAGGGATCAGCCCGAACATGGCTCATGAACCTGCCCGAGGCTAGCATCAAGTCTTGGAGCCACCTCCGGGAGACATTTGAAGCCAACTTCCAAGGCACCTACAAATGCCCTGGACACGAAGAAGATCTGCTCAATTGTGTGCAGAAACCTAGAGAGTCCCTCCGAGACTACATCCGTCGCTTCAGCGACACCCGTAACACCATCCCCGATATGGTGGATGATCGGGTGATTATGGCCTTTAATCAGGGCTACAAGGATGAGCGAACGGCGGAGGAGCTTGCCAAGAAGAACCCGAAGACGGTGGCCGAGCTCTATGGGATCCTGGAAGAGACCGCCAAGATGGCGGATGCCCGAGCACGGGTCCATGGAAAGCCTGAACAAAGCCAGCCAGCCGGGGAAGGCAAGACGAAGAATAAGCATAAGAACAAAAAGCGCAAGACCGAGGGTGACGAAGTCATGGCCGTGGACAACAAACCCCCGTATAGGCGTCAAGGCAAACCTGCGGATCTCCCGATGTACTGCCCGGTTCACCGATCTACAAAGCATCACTTTGTGGATTGCACGGTGTACAAGAAGCAGAAGCAGGAGGAGGAGAGCCAGCAGCAGGGGACTCCACGCGACCAGGCCGCTCAAAATCCTCGAACGACGAACTACATGGATTGTGACAATGAGCCAGACCTTCCCGAGGATCTGGAGATCGCCACAATTTTCGGTGGCTATTCTACCCGAACCTCCAAGTCCCAGCTAAAGCTGGTCGAGAGGCAGATAGCAAGCACCGAGCCCTGCAAGCATCCGTTAAGGTGGTCTGAAATCCCGATCACATTTGATCAGAGGGATCACCCTGAGACACTGTACGACGGGCCGCTACTCCCACTGTGTATCAAACCCTAGATCGGGCCCCGCATGATCGGGCGAACCTTGATCGACAGTGGAAGCGCCCTCAGTTTATTGTTCGTCAACGCCTTCGATGAGCTAGGAATCCCGAGGAGGTCCTTGTCCCTAGTGGAGAAGCCTTTCTACGGGGTCATACCAGGCATCCAAGCCTTTCCTTTAGGGAGGATTGATTTGCAGGTGACTGTTGACGGTCGTTAAGTACCACTTTTGACCGTTAACTCATGCAAAGAATATGTCAAAAACAATCACCAAACATAGTGGTAGGATTTATTACTAACGAATTCCACAAGTGTTGGTGTTTTACCCTGTTATGCAGGAAACTACGCAATGGGAGTGGAAAATATCAATGTTACAAATTATCTCAAAAGCCCATTTGGAATACACCATTGCGTAGAGCTCGTCGAGATGATTCCGATAAATATATTATTTGTATTATTTGGAAATCGGATGGAGAATATATGAAATAAAGAAGGAGGGGGAATTAAATGGGCCGCTGACGTCAGCGACCCATGCAAGCAGATGGCGCGGCCCAGCTTGCCAACTTGGTCAGCGGCCCGGCTAGGCCCAGGCGGGGCCCAATCAACTCGGCGAGGCGGCCCGGCCTAGCAGGGCGCCGGCGCACGCGCAGGCACGCACGGGAGCGCGCCCACGCGCGGGACGAAACCGGCGGGGCGGGACAGGTGTCCTCGCAGGCGCGGGTCAGCAGCGGTCCAGGGCCGGTTTTGGCCGGTTATTTCTCCGTTGCCCCGGTTTTGGCCCGGTTTTCCTCTGCACCGACGTACAGAGACAGGATAAGGGCGGTTCTCCTCCGGTTCTTGACCCAGGACTCTCGGTTCTCCACGGTTTTCGCTGGTTTTCGCCCCCCACCGCCTCTACGAGGCTTGGCGCGATTCTGGCGCCCCATACGACCGTGGGAGGTCGGTTCCCAAGTAACAAGTGGAAGGAAGGGAGAGGATTGAGGAGGAATATTCCCTAGCATCAAGGAAGCATCTCCACATCCCCAAGGCATCTCTCCCACTATAAATAGAGGCCTTCCCCCTCTCATTCACACACACCAAGAAGGAAGAGCTCTCTTTGCCACACATTCTAGTATTAGTTAGTAGTGAAGTAGTTCTAGGAGTTGAGCTTCTACGGGTTTCCGACGGAGTCTTGGTAAGCCTAGAGCTTAGTTATCTTGTATCTTTTATTTACTTATAAGACTTAGAGCTATTAATGGAATTACTCTCTTGCTTATGTTATTTGACTTATAGTCTTGTGTGTTCATCATATAAGATGTATGTCTTACACCTTAGTATAGCTGATGCATGTTATGGCAATGGCCCAGTGTACTGCAAGGTTGCTCTATTTAGGTGGACCATAGATAGAGTTGTATTTCATATGGTAAACGTGGTGTTTGGTATATGGAATAACATTGGGGATACCCTTCCCTACGTAGTAAGAGGTAGGCGGCAGGTGGTGACAGCCCTGTCCGTCCCTTGTAATCCTCGGCGTTCGGGCCTGGGCGTTTGCAGGCCTTCGTGATAAACATCGTGGCAGTACCCTTGGATGAGGGGATCCCATGACTCCTCGATTTGCCCTCTAACATGTGTCGCTTACTGAGCTTGTATAGTATACCCTTGTAGGAGTGTAACCCATTGCAAGAAGTACATAGAACCCCTGGTTCTCTTTTAGGACCTTCATATTAACTAGACATATATAATGAGCAATGAAACCTTCTATGTGTCACACTACCCATCTATCAATGTTTACCCCTTGCTAGACTTTGGTGTATTAATAATGTTATAATTGAATACAATGGATAACTACTCTAGTCAACCACTGCCTTCCCTGTGGATTCGATACCCTGAATACTTCCGGGTGAAAGCTACAACGGTATCCGTGCGCTTGCGGATTTATCTGCGACGTAAGAAATACCAACAAGCTTTCTGGCGCCATTGCCGGGGAACGGCAATGGTTGAATAGTGTTGTTAACCCATGTACTCAATTAATAGCATGATTAATTACCACTGCTCCGGCAGGGTTATCTTTGCTCTGTTTCTCTTTAATGTGGAACAGGGTAGTGTATGACTGGTCTTGATCTGCCAATGGACTTCATCGACAACCCAAGATTATCGGGAAATATGATCTTGCATCGTATCTTCCTAGGTAGTCTGATCGGCAGCAACTCCAGTCAATCCTACATCACCAATATTGATGAGTGCTACGGCCGAAAGAACGATTCGCGAGTTCTCGATTTACTCTGGTTCGCAAACCGGCCTAGAGCTGAACATGGGAGACACCGCGTTCAATCTTAGGCTAGCATCTGTCAAATTGGTACACGCCAGCCCATTACATGGGAAGACCAACGCGAACGGACCCAAGGCCAAGGCTCAACACCAAGGCCTACATGATCCCGTCCGAAGAAGACAAACAGGTATGGAAATACAAACCATCTCCAAATGCTACATAAAGTTGAAATTCATGATGGAGGCGTCCTCACTCGACGGACGTAAACCGACGAGCCCTCACCAACAAGTAAATCGGTATGTGTCTCATATTTATTTCACATTGCATTTTTCTGAATTCCAATCTCTGCATGTTTAAATTTCAATCTTTGCATGTTTGAATTCCAAATCAATTTTGTGCATTGAAATTTAAACTTGGAGTCTTTTATCTTGAAATCCCTTTGGATTCCTCGCTCCTGTATACACATACATAATCTCAATGAGCCGGGACCACATAGGATAGCCGAGCCAGTTGGGCCGGAAAGATACCAACAGGCCGTCGGCCGACCCCAAGTGTCGCCCGACCTGTGGCTGTCTTTCCTGCGCCGCATTCATTCAGATCCAAAACAACTCTTGCATCTGGTATACCACTGCGAAGGTTCAGCAGAATGGGCCCTGTTCCAGAATCGCCCGACCCCATCCGTCGGCCGACCCAGCCCTGGCCCTTCTAGAGCGAATTCAGTTACCATCGGTTCACACCAGCGAGTCCAGTGCAAGCCTTGAAAGCTTTGCTGAAACAGAGCCGTGCTATGGTCGTCCGACCCAGGCCTCCTCTGCTTAGTAAAATTCGGTGCCCTCCACCGTCTTTTCGCACCCCCAGCTAAGCTGCCAAGAGTACTCGGCCTTTCTCCTATCCCTCCTTAGGATTTTCAAGTGATTGGCTCCCAAGTTTATAAAAAACAATAATACAAATAAAAGCAAGAACATGTTCTAGGATAAGTTTCCCTCGGGTATTTTTGGTAGCTAACTATTTCAGGTTGTAACTGAAAAGACCTAATGGTGTATGATGCCTAAGAACATGGAGCTGCATCAGCAGCAACCATTAGTAAGTTTTGGACATGGAACAAATTTCGAACAAAGCCAACACACTTGATTTTTGTTGTCCCCATACACAAAAATCCAAGTGTGCGGGAGGTTGGTAAGTGTTACACGACAAGTTCCATTGGTACAAAATTTAACTTGGTTTTCAGGTGATGCTAGTTCTTGCATTTCTTGCTTATCTAAAAAAAAGGATAAAGCCGGCGAGGCTCAATGGGATTAAGACAACTGGGTGTACATGCCATTGTGGCGTTGCACCTCGGTAGTCCCCATATGGCTCCTGGCTCCGCCTTGCCTTGCATCTTGGTTCTTGTGTTTGCTTTCATGAAAAAAGACGTTCGCTCGTGTTTTGCCGCTTTGCCAACTACTTGTTGGGGAAATCCCAACATTTAGTATGCACTTGCAATCCACTTGCGACCGCGTCACCATCAAGAGCCAAGGAAATACCGTGATGGAAATTCTAAACTAATCATTCACCGCCAACGGTAAGTATGTAAAGGTAAGTGTCATGTCATGCTTTTGACTTTAAACAAAGCCCTTCCGGGAGGTAACCCGAAGTTCACCATTTGTATTCTCATGCTTGTCTCCATTTGAGAATAGCTTGATCATGTTCTCATGCCTCTTTTATCTATGCTCATGTGCTCGGGTTTGAATGTACTTTGCAAAGTGCATTCATAGGCTCTTTAAAGTAAGCGTGGTGCTTAGGTTAAATAGTCTTCTTTAATCAAATTAGACATGGTGTCAAGTTTGATTAATGAACCTTGGAGTAATACCTTTATAGATACTGGATGTATACATGGACTAACCCCTACAGGAAAAATTTCAAACTCGAGCGGGTAAGTCGTCAAGCTTGATTTGAATTGGAGACAAACCAAGGCACTGGATGCGCTGCAACACATTGTGCACAACCTACGAGGAGGTACATAACCTTTCGATAGTTCACTGTGAGTATATTGCAAAACCCTCTTCGATCATGTTGATGCGATTTTAAATCCAGCCTTGTTTGAGTTATGCTTAAAAGGAAAGTGGTGAAAATAAAATTTGAAAAGAAAAACATTTGAAAAATAAATATAAAAAAATTTTGGCAAACTGGATCTACGCTTGACATGTGAAGGACCAATCTTGTTTTTGAGCGTGGATGTGAACAACTAACCCGATGGCAACATTGATTTATTCTTTATAGTCCTTTGGGTATTCGTTGTCTACTAACTTCTTGCAGGGATGAAGTAATGACTAAAAGATGGTGAGCATAACTTCAACATTTAACATCTTTAGTCACATGGAAGAAATTTGCACAATGAAGCAAGATGAACAGTGGACAAATCTTTTGGCACTCTTAAGCTCAAATCTTGCATTCGCTTGCAAGATCAGAGTTTGGGGGAATTCGTCAGGGAAGTATCCAGATTACTCTGTGCACTTATTTTTCTCTGATCCCCTGCTATGTTACCTTGAAAGATTTGTTTGCCATGAAAAAAAAACCATAAAAATTTGCATAACTTAAAAATGCCAAAAATATTTGAATTCCAACAAAGGCTCATGGTCCTTAAAACCATGGAGCCATTGTTTTGTTTCCACCGTGTGAGAATAAATGCAGGCAAAAGCTCAAGTGTGGGGGTCTCTCGAGCATTCTGACGCACATATGATCGAGACCACCCACAGACAGGATGTACAACATCGCACAGGTCTGTTCAAGAAAGATCAAGACGACCGAGGCTCAGGAGGTGTCGGCCGATCCCCCAGGTCTGCCGACGGGCCTCTGGTACCTCTCGCCCACATTTTCGCCCAGAGCGATGGTTTGCACATCCTATCCTTCATCCTCTTTGATTCATGAGTTTAAAATAATCTTAAGATGATTACTAAAATTAAACTCAATGAATTCTGGTGCTCTTTTGATAGACATGATTCTCCTTGATTGGCTTGCATATTCTTTATTCCTTGCACATACATCTGTTGCTTGTGAACATATCTCTTTAGGAAAACATGTTTATCTAAGTGGTTGATTATTGAGACATGGTATGATGAAAGAAATCTTGCTCTTTCTGTGTAATGTACTTGGGAGGTTTTTATTGCAAAAGTTTAAAATCAATAGCCTTTCAAAGCTCCTCAATGATGTTCCATTCCTACCAAAGCCATATGTTACTCACGTTGAAAACCTTATACATATGCTTCTTGTTATTGCATTGAGCTTTGTCAAATTGTTGTGACCCTTGTAAGATGCTCTTCATGCTTTCTTGATCAAGATCACGTACACTCCACATACACATGCTAAACTTCTACACTGGAAGTTAGCAATATCCATTCATCCACCAAATAAATGCTCCATATGTGTTATGAATCTCTCTCCAAATATTCTTTGCAAAAGAAACATGGGTGATAGAAAAAATATTTTGGACGCATGAAGGTCCAAGAGAAAAAAAAGGATGCTCATAAAAGCATAGAGCATGAAAAAGAAAAAAAAGAGAAAAAAATGATATAGCCATGTTCTTAAAATAAAGAGAAGAGGGATCATACAAAAAGGAGCTATCATAATTTCCACATACATTTTCCATTGTTCCACACACATGCACATCTTGATCAGATTGTATGAATGGTTTTCTTCTTGGATCCACTTTTTGACTTTGCAATATATGTGATGCAAGTATGCCTTATCTTTACTCCTACCTTGAGATCCACATAAGCCTTTTAGAAGTAGGGTAAAAGAAGGCAAAAGAATGCCTTGGTGAGGAATTATACACATGAGCGATCCGAGAGAATCATTTGAGGAGCTAGGTAAGGCTATGTTTTTGAAAATTTATCGAAAACCCAAGTTACTTAACAGAAGAGTTGAGATGACTTGAATTAAGACCGTTTCGTTCCTCAACCATCCAAGATTACATGTTAGACACTTTAAAATTTACAAGTGCAGGTATGTCTTGGAATAACTTATATGCTTGCATCATATCAATTGGAGCCATGTTTTCCACCTTAGTCTTTAAGCTTCACTCGAGGACGAGTAAAGACTAAGTGTGGGGGAGCTTGTTGACGGTCGTTAAGTACCACTTTTGACCGTTAACTCATGCAAAGAATATGTCAAAAACAATCACCAAACATAGTGGTAGGATTTATTACTAACGAATTCCACAAGTGTTGGTGTTTTACCCTGTTATGCAGGAAACTACGCAATGGGAGTGGAAAATATCAATGTTACAAATTATCTCAAAAGCCCATTTGGAATACACCATTGCGTAGAGCTCGTCGAGATGATTCCGATAAATATATTATTTGTATTATTTGGAAATCGGATGGAGAATATATGAAATAAAGAAGGAGGGGGAATTAAATGGGCCGCTGACGTCAACATGACGTCAGCGACCCATGCAAGCAGATGGCGCGGCCCAGCTTGCCAACTTGGTCAGCGGCCCGGCCAGGCCCAGGCGGAGCCCAATCAACTCGGCGAGGCGGCCCGGCCAGCAGGGGCCGGCGCACGCGCAGGCACGCACGGGAGCGCGCCCACGCGCGGGACGAAACCGGCGGGGCGGGACAGGTGTCCTCGCAGGCGCGGGTCAGCAGCGGTCCAGGGCCGGTTTTGGCCGGTTATTTCTCCGTTGCCCCGGTTTTGGCCCGGTTTTCCTCTGCACCGACGTACAGAGACAGGATAAGGGCGGTTCTCCTCCGGTTCTTGACCCAGGACTCTCGGTTCTCCACGGTTTTCGCTGGTTTTCGCCCCCCACCGCCTCTACGAGGCTTGGCGCGATTCTGGCGCCCCATACGACCGTGGAAGGTCGGTTCCCAAGTAACAAGTGGAAGGAAGGGAGAGGATTGAGGAGGAATATTCCCTAGCATCAAGGAAGCATCTCCACATCCCCAAGGCATCTCTCCCACTATAAATAGAGGCCTTCCCCCTCTCATTCACACACACCAAGAAGGAAGAGCTCTCTTTGCCACACATTCTAGTATTAGTTAGTAGTGAAGTNGCGCCCACGCGCGGGAGGGAACCGGCGGGGCGGGACAGGTGTCCTCGCAGGCGCGGGTCAGCAGCGGTCCAGGGCCGGTTTTGGCCCGTTATTTCTCCGTTGCCCCGGTTTTGGCCCGGTTTTCCTCTGCACCGACGTACAGAGACAGATAAGGGCGGTTCTCCTCCGGTTCTTGACCCAGGACTCTCGGTTCTCCACGGTTTTCGCTGGTTTTCGCCCCCCACCGCCTCTACGAGGCTTGGCGCGATTCTGGCGCCCCATACGACCGTGGAAGGTTGGTTCCCAAGTAACAGGTGGAAGGAAGGGAGAGGATTGAGGAGGAATATTCCCTAGCATCAAGAAAGCATCTCCACATCCCCAAGGCATCTCTCCCACTATAAATAGAGGCCTTCCCCCTCTCATTCACACACACCAAGAAGGAAGAGCTCTCTTTGCCACACATTCTAGTATTAGTTAGTAGTGAAGTAGTTCTAGGAGTTGAGCTTCTACGGGTTTCCGACGGAGTCTTGGTAAGCCTAGAGCTTAGTTATCTTGTATCTTTTATTTACTTATAAGACTTAGAGCTATTAATGGAATTACTCTCTTGCTTATGTTACTTGACTTATAGTCTTGTGTGTTCATCATATAAGATGTATGTCTTACACCTTAGTATAACTGATGCATGTTATGGCAATGGCCCAGTGTACTGCAAGGTTGCTCTATTTAGGTGGACCATAGATAGAGTTGTATTTCATATGGTAAACGTGGTGTTTGGTATATGGAATAACATTGGGGATACCCTTCCCTACGTAGTAAGAGGTAGGCGGCAGGTAGTGACAGCCCTGTCCATCCCTTGTAATCCTCGGCGTTCGGGTCTGGGCGTTTGCAGGCCTTCGTGATAAACATCGTGGCAGTACCCTTGGATGAGGGGATCCCACGACTCCTCGATTTGCCCTCTAACATGTGTCGCTTACTGAGCTTGTATAGTATACCCTTGTAGGAGTGTAACCCATATGCAAGAAGTACATAGAACCCCTGGTTCTCTTTTAGGACCTTCATATTAACTAGACATATATAATGAGCAATGAAACCTTCTATGTGTCACACTACCCATCTATCAATGTTTACCCCTTGCTACACTTTGGTGTATTAATAATGTTATGATTGAATACAATGGATAACTACTCTAGTCAACCACTGCCTTCCCTGTGGATTCGATACCCTGAATACTTCCGGGTGAAAGCTACAACGGTATCCGTGCGCTTGCGGATTTATCTGCGACGTAAGAAATACCAACAGAGACCCTCATGGAGGGCAAAAACATCCGAACAGAGTTCCTCACCTTTGAGGTGGCTGACATCACGTCGGCCTATAACTGCATCCTGGACGGTCGTTCTTGAAGAATTTTATGGCGGTCGCCCACTTCACCTACTCTATGATCAAGTTCCCGGGGCCATTGGGCCCGATCACCGTCTGCAGTGACCGCAAGGGCGCGGTGCAGTGCGACATGAAGACCCTGGACATGATCAAGGGAGACGAGCAGGAGCCTGCCAAGGCTGCCAAACCTGCCAAGAAAAAGACCAAGAGTCAGTCAAAGGCTGCCGCGAAGGCGGCAGTGGCTGAAACCTCCCGAGCAGCGGAGACCCGAACAAAGGCCAAGGGAAAAGAAGTTCCCGAACCGGTGCCTGCGGGGGCAAAGAAGGCCGATGACGGCGCCGCCGAGAAGCAGACTGTGGTGGACCAGACCCCAGTCAAGGGGACGCCATCGCAGCAAGTAGACGGGTTGCCAGCTGTCGCCTCGCCAAGATCTCCACCGGCAAAACGCTCCGAACCGGGCACCAAATCGGTGGCCCTTGATGAGGCAGACCCAACCAAGACCACCCAGGTGGGCTCTGGTCTGGGTGACAAATAGCAACTCGAGCTCATTGCTTTCCTCCGGGCAAACGCGGATGTGTTCGCTTGGGAACCGTCTGATATGCCCGAGATAGGTATCATCAAATCAGCATGTGCATTGACGATGAGGAGAAAACTGCATTTGTAACTCCCTTCATCACCAAATCAGCATGTGCATTGACGATGAGGAGAAAACTGCATTTGTAACTCCCTTCGGTGTTTATTGCTATATAAAGATGCCTTTTGGTCTGAAAAATGCAGGTTGCACTTATCAAAAATGTGTTCACATTGTTCTCGAAGGCCAAATCGGCCGTAATGTGGAAGCATACATAGATGATATTGTCGTGAAAAGTAAGTTAAAAGGCGATTTAATCGCTGATTTAACTGAAACATTCAACAACTTGCGTGCAAACAGGGTGATGCTCAACCCCACCAAATGCACCTTCGGTGTATCATCGGGTAAGCTCCTTGGTTACCTTGTCTCCCAGCGAGGTATAGAGGCAAATCCACACAAGATCAAGGCACTCGACAACATGAAGTCTCCACGCAGCCGCCACGAGGTCCAGAAGTTGGCAGCAATGATGGCATCCCTGAGTTGATTCATGTCCAAGTCAGGCGAACGAGGTATGCCATTCTATAAATTGCTACATAAAACTGATCGTTTTGAGTGGTCGACAGAAGCAGAAGAGGCGTTCCAGACGTTCAAACAATACCTATGGAAAATGCACGTACTGGTCCCGCCGCAACCACAAGAGGAGATGCTGTTGTACGTAGCAGTGACACCAACTGTTGTCAGCACGGTTCTGGTGGTCGAGAGTCCAATGGAAAAGTCAACAACACAACACCCCGTTTACTTCGTGAGCGAGGTGCTACATGACGCCAAAACAAGGTACCCTCAGATTCAGAAATTACTATATGCTGTGCTAATGACTTCCAGGAAGCTCAAGCATTATTTTCTGAGCCACAAGATCAAGGTCGTGTCGACCTACCCCCTAGGCAACATTTTACATAATCGGGATGCCGTGGGAAGGATTGCACAATGGTCTGTGGAACTGGGGGCTTACGACGTTGAATTCATACCCAGAACCGCCATCACGTCGCAGGCTCTGGCTTCATTGCAGAGTGGACTAATCCCGAACCCAAAGAAGCTGCCCAAAATCCCGAACACTGGACTATGTTCTATGATGGAGCATTTTGCAGAGCAGGCGCGGGGGATGGGGTGGTCCTGATCTCGCCACACAATGACGTCATCAGGTACGCATTACAAATCAATTTTGCTGATCCAACCCCGACTAACAATGTTGCCGAGTATGAGGGACTTTTGACAGGACTCCGCATAGCTGCATCTCTTGGCGTTAGGAGGCTGCTCGTGAAAGGGGATTCCGAGTTAGCTGCAAAGCAAGTCATGAAAGAGTACAGCGCACGGAGCGAGGTCATGGCCAAATACTTGGAAGCATACAGGAGGATGGAAAGCAAATTCGATGGGCTTGAAGTACGACATGTAAAAAGGGAATTCAATGGCGACGCAGACATGCTAGCAAAGGCAGCTGCTGAGCGCACACGGCTCCCAGGTAACGTGTTACTTGAAGTTCTTACTAAACCTTCTGTGTCGGTTTCACTTCCAAACCAAAAAACTGCGCCCGCCCGGATTGAATCCGTCAAGGAGACTATGTTGGTCGGTACGGCTCGAACTGCCGCTCTAGTTGGAAATGAGGAGAACTGGATGGATCCAATCCGGGCGTACCTCACAAACCAAGCTATTCCGGACGATGATGCTACATTGGAGAAAATCCATCGTAAAGCCAAGATCTATCAATTGGTTGATGGGCGGTTACACAAGCTAACCCGCTCGAGATGCTCCTCAAAAGCATCACACGGACTGAGGGCATTAGTTTGCTCCACGACATTCACAGAGGAATCTGTGGATCATGCTTCTCCCCAATACTTAGCAAGGAAAGCATTTTGACAGAGCTTCTACTGGCCTACAGCTCTTCAAGACGCAGTCGAGTTAGTTAAGAAGTGCGAGGCGTGCCAATTCTTCGCATGAAAACAAACTAAACCTGCATAAGCTCTAAACACTATTCCTTTGTCATGGCCTTTTGCCACATGGGGAATAGACATCCTTGGGCCCTTTCCAAGGGCTGTTGGGGGTTACAAATTTCTGTTCGTCGGCATCGACACATTCACAAAATGGGTTGAGGCCGAGCCAGTTCAGAAAATCACAAAAGTGGCAGCTGTCAAATTCCTATGGAGTATTGTCGTACGATTCGGCGTCCCGAACAGGATAATCTCTGATAATGGAACACAGTTTAAAAGCAAAAAGTTTTCTGATTTTTGCTACGACCATGGGATCAAGCATGATCGGTCATCGGTAAATCATCCGAAAATGAACGGACAAGTAGAGCGTGCCAATGGCATCGTGCTCCAAGGCATCAAGAAGAGAATCTTTAACAGATTACAAGCTTACGACAAGCGTTGGATTCATGAAGTCCCAACAGTACTTTGGTCAATGAGGACCACCATGAACCGAGCGACAGGCGAAACACCTTTCTTCTTGGTGTATGGAGCAGAGGCGATTCTACCATCCGACATCCGATTACAAGCCCCACGCGTGGCACTATTTTCAGAAACTGAAGAGCCTGACAGACGCGCAGATGAGCTAATCCTCCTAGAGGAGGCTCGGGATGCAGCCGCTTTTAGAGTGGCACAGTATCAGCAAAAGTTGCGACAATACTACGATGCTAATGTTCGCAAGAGAAGCCTATGCATTGGTGACATAGTGCTTAAGTTAGATCAACGCACCAAGGGCAAAAACAAACTGTCCTCTCCATGGCAAGGGCCATACATCGTAGTAGACATCACCCGACCAGGAGCCTAAAGGATCGCGGAGATAGATGGAGATATACTGCCAAACACGTGGAACATGGATCAACTACGCAGATTCTACACCTAAACAAAGGTAATCACGCAAGGTCAAGCATGTCCATCAAGTTTGGCAGATAAAAGCCGTCGTCCGCGTCGCCTACAACGCCAAAAAAAAAGATAAGTTCTGCACACTTTACTCACCCTCGCTTTTACGCTCGGGGGCTGGGTCCTATTTTTCAATTCTGTTTCTACTCTTTGTTACCATACTATATATACTAACAAAGAGCCGGGGACTACCACGCTGAAAGTTTTTTTTAGACCTATTCTATGCATCCCAAGCGCAATGCTCGGGGGCTCCCCATATGGTCGGGACATTCTTGCGGATTAGTACTTCTAAGACTCTTTTTCAGCATGCCCGCATGACTGTAAAAGAGCCTGGGGGCTACTATGGTACCATTACCATGCAAGAATTGGGCTTTTTAAATCAAGAAGGCTAGGCTACGCTAATTTGACCAAACACCATAACTACAAGGAATTACACAGTTCAGAAGGCCGCTCACGTCTCAGCAACTAAACAATTCCAAAATAGCTTATGGTAACGAGATTTTTGGCTATGACAAAGCTATCAGTTATAAAGTTCAACAAGAACACCGATTAGCTCCAAAACTTACGCAAACCATGCCAGCATATATTGCACAAAATAAAGTTGCACTCTAAACCTTCAAAGTTTTGCCCTATTACAGGATCCAAGCATAAAGTTCAAGGTGATTCCCCCGAGTCACTCAAATGGAGGTCAAGTTTCTTTACAAACGGTTCCACAAAGGGGCAGTGTAAAAGTGTCTCCACAAAAGCAATGAGGGCTTAATTCCTAACCAGGCTTCACACAGAAAGGCAAAAACGCTAAGCATGGTCAAGGCACCGGTCTTGAGGTGCACAAGCTCAATCTGGTAATGCTCACAGATGCCGTGGAAGAAATCTGATGGATAGACTCCAAATCCACAATGGAAGAACTCCAAGAAGGCCACCAACTCAAGATTATTGGCAGTCGGGAACAGCTGACCTTTGGCATGACGACGAGGGAAAAGGCTGCTGTCTGGGAGCAGTCCAAGGTCCTCTAGTTTCTGCAGTTGCTTTGCTGTAGTGGTGGATTTGTCCCAGTACTTGTCCGTGGTGCAGATCGTGTTGCCGCTGCGAAGTTCTCGTCTGGTGGCGGCGCTGCTTTGATCTCCTGATGACTCGCCATCGGATGAGGAGTGCTGCGAGGATGCCATGGCGGTGGAGAGCTGGCCCGAGAGGTTGGAGGAACAGATGGATGAAGGGGAGAAAATGGATGAAGAATGGCGAGTGTTGGCAGATGCAAGCGAGGAAGACGAAGGCCCAAATGGAATCCGAGCGGTTGCGCCGGGGGACTTTATGGTTACGCGAGGGAGCTTGAACCACGAGAAATCTTCCCTTGAGCCGCGCAATCCGTAGTCACTGTTGGGTCATAAAGATTCTTTCCTTTTTCTGCGGCACGCGTCGTTTCAAAAACTGTGCAGGTCAAATTCAATGCATTTAGGATTGCTAGCTTACCTGGGAAGCTATCAGTTTTAAATGACCGAACACTTGGTGTGTATAGAGGAAATACCCCGATCGTGATTGATCAGAGACAAATTTCCCGAACATACTAGGTATTGGTTGATCTGTTCGGAGGAAGCTTCTGTTCGGGGATTTTATTCTTTGAATAGGCAGTTTCGCAAATAGATTGACATGAAAAGTTTCCAAACAAAGGAAGAGGGATTATTATTGCATCTCTCAAGTGAAATCGCTTCATTTATCCAAAAGGGAGTAGATTTCACAGGGGATCGATAATTATCCTAAAACTAAAAACGTCAAAATAACGATCTTCACCTGATTAACATCATTGGCGAGGATCAAGGCGGTGTGGCGCCGGCCGGCGGATCATCTACCGCGTTTTTTTCTTCAGAGTCGCTGACGAGATCCACGAGTGCTCCGTCTCCGGGGATCCTGATCTGGTCGCGGATCAAGGAGACGAAGAGGCGCCGGGCGAGTTCCTCGTCGCCGCTAGTGTCCACCAGAGTAGAAGACGAAGATGCACCTGCGTGCGATGGCTCCAGCTCCAGCCGAGTTCCACTCCTTCCTCGTGTTGGCTCGTCGGAGGAGGAGAGGGAGATGGGGGACGCCGGGGCTGGAGAAGAAGATGCAGGGCGCTTCCCGGCGGCAATGCTCGACGGAGCAGCCTCGAGAGCCGGAGACGCCATGGCCGGAGCCTCCTCCGGTGGCTCGATTTCGACTCCTTCATCCCTATACCAGGGGAGGGCAAGGAGGGGAGGCTGAGGAGGAGCAGCAGGTGGGGTCGTCGCTGGCGGATCCTTCGGCTTGTCGGGCGGTGGTTCGGCGGAGCTGCGGGGAGAGTCTCCAAAAAGGAGACGACGGAGCTTGAACTTATGGCTGAGCTTTTTCTTTCCCATGGCAAGGGGAGGGGGAAGGCTTAGAAAGGAAGGTTCAAGTACAAATCAATCCAAGGGATTCGGTATTTAAAGACTCAGAGGCGACGCTTCGCATGAAAATCGAGGAACTGGAGTAGAGCCGTAAATGCCACGTGCGCTGCTAAAGTTTCGAGAGACGTGCGGAGTGGGTTTTAAATGTACTGAGCAGCCGTTACATCAATCATTGGTCTTCTAATTTCCAAGATGGAATATTTTTATTCATTATTATTATGGCTGATATTTTCTCTGACCTTATCATTCAGATGCAGGTTTCACCATTCAAGAGTTCGGGATCTTTTTTGGCTCTCATCTACAAGTGATTGTCAAGGTATAACCATACCCAAAAATCACCCGAAGAGCAAAAAGACCCGAAGGCTACTTAAAGATCAACCTTTTCTGAACAAGATAAGCTCAAGGGCTACTTTGGACGCCATAATACCAGGGTGCTCGATCACGAGGATTGCCAATTACCGACTCCAAACGATGAAGACTCCAAACAAGACACGATGGCCGGATCGCAGAAGGAAAGCCCGATGATTGTTAGAGTCCTACTAGGTTTATGTCTGTTTTGTCTTGTAAGGCACGTCTCCCTGGATATAAATAGCGGGGGTCCTGTGCGTAGAGGGTATTCCCAATCTTAGCCAATCCACTCGAGGGTACTTGTTACGCCATTGTAATCTGTACTCGTCGAGATAATACAAGCAGCAACTGGATGTAGGGTCATTACTCGATCTCGAGGGCCCGAACCAGTATAAAATCCCGTGTCTCTCTGTTCATCCACCGTGATCAATCTTCGCACAAAGCGGGGTGCTTGCCAGACAAATATCTGCCGAGTATAACCTCGACACTAATGTTTCATCAGCAAAAGTACTTGTTTATCTGTATTTTGGTTTGCCCAATCCTTCTGTGTGGAAACAGAAAGTTGATGGCTTTTGTTTGAATGTAGCCTATTTGGATTGTTTTTAAACAACCTGGCATGATCAAAAACTTTTTTGTAGATGCGTTACTTGGCTAGCAAGCGTAGCATAATACGTGTATCTGAATTCCAAGCTTGATGACAATGGAATATAGACACTTTATTATCGTTTGGCTGAAAAAGCCGACATCAGTACATTGAAAGGACTGACTTTTATTGACTCTTAACAACTCCTAAAAACTTCTTAAGTGTAAAAACACAGCAAGTGCTCAATATTCCAAGCATTGGGCACCTCTGTTCCATTTTCCCACCGTAGCTGATAAGTATCCGGGCCAATGACCCTTGATACTATGAATGGGCCTTCCCAAGGTGAAGATAGCTTGTGCTGATACCTCCTGAGTTCTTGCTGGTACTTGGTTGTCCTGATCAATGCAGCTAGCCTCGCTTCTTCTAGCATGTCCACGTCTTCTGCTCTACTCTGCTCTGCAGCTTCCTCCAAGTAGTTTTGGATTCTTGGAGCATTGTACTCGATATCCACCAGGAGTATTGCTTCGGAGCCATAGACCAGGAAGGCTGGGCTGGGTTCTGAGCCCCCATACCATGGCTGGCAACTTTTGCACGCACTTGCCGCCGTACTTTTTGAGCGGTTCATAGAGCCTTGGCTTGAGTGCTTGAAGTATGAGTCCATTAGCTCTCTCAACTTGTCCATTGGCACGTGGGTGCGCCACTGATGCGTAGCGGACTTCAATTCCCAGACTATCACAGAAATCAAAGAACTCGCTCCCTGTGAATTCGGAGCCAAGATCAGTGATAATGCGATTCGGGACGCCGAAGCGATGAGCAATGTCTTGGATGAACTCGGCTGCCTTTGATGCTGTAGCATTGACAAGCGGCTTGACTTCAATCCACTTGGTGAACTTGTCGATCGCCACGTAGAGATATTTGAAACCTCCTGCCGTAGTCTTGAGTGGTCCAACCATATCCAGCCTCCAGCATGCGAAGGGCCAAGAGGGTGGTATGGTGTTGAGGACTGTTGCGGGGACATGAGCTTGTCGGGCAAAGAATGGGCAGCCCTGGCAAGTCTTCACAATTTCTTCTACGTCTCCCACTACAGATGGCCAGTAGTACCCAGACCGGAAAGCCTTGCCAACAATCGTGCGGTGGGCAGCATTGTTGCCATAGATTCTACTGTGGATCTCTTCAAGGATCTCCCGTTGACTTCTGGAGGGACGCACTTCATCAAGACTCCGAATGATGCGAGGGTGGAGCCGACTACTACTTAGTGCTTGCTTCGCCTGATGACTTGCTCGGCTTCCACCTTATCTTTGAGCTCTTTCTAATGTAGGATGTACTCAATAAAGGGCTTTGTCCACTCGGGTGTAATCACCATGACTTGCTGATGAGGGGGTGTTGTAGTCGGCTATACTTCCTGCTCTTTGATTGATGGTTGTAACAGCTCGTGGACAAAAACGCCGCCTGTACTTGTGCTCGGCGGGAACCAAGCTTGGAGAGTGCATCAGCAGCAATGTTGTTGTCCCTAAGGACGTGATGAAATTCGAGTCCATGGAAGTACTTCACGAGTTTATGGACCTCAATGCAGTATGCATCCATGTTCTCCTTGGTGCAGTCCCAGTCTTTGTTGACTTGGTTGATGACCACCGAGGAGTTGCTGTAGACCACCATGCTTGATGCCAAGGGAAGCAGCCAGGTGTAGCCCATGCAGTAGAGCTTCATACTCGGCTTCATTGTTGGTGGCTTTCCAGATGATCTGGAGCACGTACTTAGTTTACAGCCTTTCAGGGATGTGAATAGTACTCCTGCGCCGGCTCCTTCAAGCTTCATTGATCCATTGAAGTATATGATCCAATGCTCGAGTTGTTCTTCTGGCGCCGCTTGTTGTATCTCTGTCCACCCAGCAACAAAGTCCACCAGGGCTTGCGACTTGATGGCAACGCATGGAATGAAGTCGATGGCATGAGAGCCCAACTCGGCCGCCCATTTGGAGATTCGCCCTGTTGCATCCCGATAGTGGAGAATGTCGTCGATTGGGAAGGAGATGACTACAACAACCCGGTGAGCATTGACGTAGTGGCGCAGTTTACGAGATGTGATCAAGATAGCGTATAATAGCTTCTTGACCTGGGGGTAGCGTACTTTTGATTCTGTAAGTACCTCGCTGATGAAATAGATTGGCCGCTGTACCTTAAATACATGGCCGGGTTCCTCCCGCTCGACTACAATGGCAGTGCTCGCCACTTGAGTTCTTGCTGCAATGTAGAGGAGCAGTGGTTCCTGATTAGCTAGTGCAGTAAGTACTGGTGGTGTCTGGAGGAATTTCTTGAGGTCTTCAAATGCCGCATCAGCTTCTGCAGTCCATACGAACTTGTCTTGCTTCTTGAGGAGTTTGAAGAAAGGCAATCCTCTGTCACCCAGTCTTGAAATGAATCAGTTGAGGACCGCCATACATCCGGTCAGCTTTTGGACATCCTTGAGGGATTTGGGAGGCGCCATGGATGTAATAGCGGTGATCTTCTCAGGATTGGCCTCAATTCCCCAGTGGCTGACTATGAAGCCCAGCAGTTTTCCTGCGGGCACGCCAAACACGCACTTGGTGGGGTTGAGCTTCCATTGGAATTCCCTGAGGTGTGCAAAGGTCTCGGACAAGTCATCAATGAGGCTGTCCGGGTTCTTTGTCTTCACAACGATGTCATCAACATAGGCTTCAATATTGCAGCCAATCTGAGCCTTCAAACAACTCTGAATTGTGTGCTGGTATGTTGCCTCTGCATTCTCGTGTCCAAAGGACATCGTGGTGTAGCAGTAGGTGCCAAACGGAGTGATGAACACCGTCTTGATCTGGTCATCTTCATGCAGGCTTATCTGATGATAGCCCGAGTAGCAGTCGAGGAAACAGAGTAGAGAGCAGCTAGCTGTGGAGTCCACCACTTGATCAATGCGGGGTAGCCCGAAAGGATCCTTTGGGCAGTGCTTGTTCAAGTCGGTGTAGTCGACACACATCCTTCACTCGTTGTTGTTCTTCTTTTGCACCAGGACAGGGTTAGCGAGCCAGTCGGGGTGGAACACCTTCTTAACGAAATCGGCTGCTAGTAGTTTCGCCAGCTCCGATCGGATGGCTTCTTTCTTGTCCTGGGCGAAGCGTCGTAGTCGCTGTTTCTTTGGTTTGTTAGCTGGATCAACGTTGAGTTTGTGCTCAGCCAAATCCCTTGGGACTCCCGGCATGTCAGATGGCTTCCACGCGAAGATGTCACGGTTGTCCCGTAAGAAGCTGGTAAGCGCGCTTTCCTATTTGGTAGGCAGGTCAGTGCCGATCAGCGCCGTCTTGGAGGGGTCACCCATCCCTAGGTCGATTGCCTTGATTGGAACTTCCTGGGAGGGCTTCATGGTTGACGCGGCTGGCTTTTTCGTTGGGATGTCCAACTTAGCCTCGCCGAGTTGTTTCGCCATAGCTGCTACGATTGCTGCCTGGCTCGTTTGCTGCATATTTGCAGCAATTGTCACTGCCTCAGTGTCACAATCATAGGAGGTCTTCAAGTCGCCCTTTAGGGCCTGACATCTTCAAGACGAGGTAGATGTAGTGTGGAATAGCTATGAATTTCGCCAGAGCGGGTCTTCCCAGGATCGCGTGGTACGATGATTCAAAGTCGGTGACCTCGAATGTAATGTACTCAGTCCTGTAGTTAGCCTCGGTACCAAATGTAACTAGAAGTGATACCTGGCCAGGGGGCACAGCAGTGTTGCCTGGGACGATGCCGTAGAAGGGTGAATCAGTGGGCTTGAGCAAGTTGGTGATGTCCAAGCCCATCTTCTTCGAAGTTTTGGCGAACAGGATGTTGAGTCCGCTTCTGCCATCGATCAGTGTCCTCGTGAGTCACGCGCCAGCCACTACCCGGTCCAGTACAAGAGGGTACCATCCTGGGTTCTTGATGTTGGTCCATTGATCGTCGCGAGAGAAACTGATCGGGACCTTTGACCACTTCAGGAAGGTGGGAATGGCAGGCTCAATGCAGGCAATCTCGCGTTGGATAAGCTTTTGCTTGTGCTTTGATTCAATCTGAGTGATCCCCCCAAAGATCACATTGACCACCTTGTCGGCTTGTTGATAGCCGGTGTCTTTGTCACCCTTGTCTCCTTTGTCATTGGGGTTGTTGGGTTTAGGAGCGCCTTCAGAGGTGAAGGCTTTCTTCAGGCCATAGCACTCCCTACTTGAGTGCTTGTCTTTTGGATGAAAAGGGCATTGCTTGTCAAGTAGTTTGTCGAACTTCCTGCGGGAAGAGCCTTTCTCAGCAACGTTGACCGAATCTTCGGGCTTGCATTTCTTGTCGTTGAAGTCACGCTTGCCACTGTTCTCAACTTGCTTGCCCTTGTTGCGTTCATTGTTGTTGTTGCGGTCACCTCCCCACTTGATTCAGTTGAATCTTTCACGCTGCAGGTCTTTAGCGTCTGCCCATCGACTGATGAGCTCGCGCATCTCCTCCAACGTTTTTGGCCTATTTCTCCCGAAATCAAGGTGCAGCGTGGGATCCGTGAGGCCACTATGGAAACAGTCGATGACGTCTTGGTCGGATAGGCCCAAACATGTTGAGCGCTTCTCCCTGAAAATGCATCTAGGCCCTCATGTGGATTTTTTGAATTGAGTGACAAAATGATTGAAGGACTAACTTGTTTGTTGTAGTGCATGAGCAGGGATCTATTCTTATAGTTCATTTACAATTAACATGCTCATGATATATACGTGGTTATTAATCAAAGCAAGCAAGTATGATCCCAGGATTCTAGATTGTTGAAGATGGCATGTCATTGGTATTCATGATGGAGACATGGTTTTATAATTGATATGTGGTCTCTAATTGCTTAAGAAGGACTGTCATTGAAATATTGGGATGATAGTTTCAATGAAGTATGTTTGGATCATTATTGGTCTCATGACATGGATGCTCTTTGAACAAGACATGAGACAATATCACTATGATGAAGATAAAGATTTATGGATCAGCTAAGAAAAAAAAGGAAAATGCATAAGATTGGATATTGCAAGACTTCATGTATGTAAGATAAAATGACATGAGCATATGTGCTACATATTGGTCTACAATTGGAAGCTTGCATTATGTGAGATATTCTTTATTAATCAAGAACAAGCATTTGAAGAATCTTTCAAATGAAATTCATTCAATAGCAAAGCAAAGCTAACTTGATGATGCAAGGGTAAGTGGTGAAGAAACAAATTGAGATGACTAGAGCGAGGGACTAAGCAAGCTTTGGTTAAGTGATGACTTATGACCATGTGCGAATTGCTAACGTGAAGTATCTAGTATCCGGGGGGTTTCGAAGTATCATATCCAAGTCTTGTCAAGAGAAGCAATGCAATGCATATATGTTATGATTGATGAAGGGAGTGGCCTAAGGATTAAAGTGAACTCAAATATAAATTATGGAAAATCCTAAGTCACTAGCTCAAGGTGGATATGCTCAGTTGAAGATACAATGTTGAAAGCCCTCAAAGAAGTGATTGATCAAGTATTGGCATGATTGTTTGATATACAAGCTCAAGTGGTCGATTTATTATTCATCTTATGTCTTGAGTATAGGTATGCCGTACTATCAAGAGGGATGCAACATTGGTTGAATGACAATCTCCAAAAGTGCTCAAGTGAACCCATGTGAGTCTAACCATGAGAGTTTCTAACTTAGTGTGGGTTCCCTAGCAAAACCGGTGAAACCGGTTTTGGGAACCAGTTAAACCGGTTCTGAGGCCTCGAGTGTCTAACGGCTAGTTTCTTTGAAATCCGGAGAAACCAATTTTGGAAACCGGTGGAACCGGTTTTCTCTGACAGAAAAATGGCTAGTTTTTGGAGAGATAGGTATTTATACCCATGAGCTCCTCTTGGAGGGGCTGCTGGCTCAATTCGAGTTTAACACATTCTAGAGGCCAGCTGAGCTCTCCCCAACCTCTCTAAGTGAGACTTGTGCTCATAGCTTGAATCTTTGAGTTGGGTTGAGAGAGTGACTTGTGTGTGAGCATTGGAGAGCAATCCTAATCCTTGAGCACTTGTGGTTTCATCAAGCAATCGTTGAAGCATTTGTTACTCTTGGAGGTTCTTCCTCCTAGACGGCTAGGCATTGCCCGGTGAGCTACCGAAGTGTGTGGTGAGCCACGGGATCGTTTGTGAAGGTTTCATCTCGCCTCCGCAAGGGAAGAGGTCCCTTAGTGGAAGGAGGAGATAGCTTGACCTTGTGTGGTCATATAACCTTCCTCAACAAAGAGTAGGATTCATCGTGCCTTGGTGGCTGCTTGGTGCGAGCGGTGAATCCGAACTTCGGGAGAAAAATCTCTTTGCCTCTTGGTTTGAGCTCTTTCCTCATATTGTCATTTCTAGCATATTACTTGTGCTTCCACTTCGATCTACTTTGGTGTGTTGAGCTGTGTGCAGGGGCTCCATTGGAACACTTGGAAACATCCCTGGAAGCTTCACACCATTTGTGGTTTGTGCTAGAATTCGTAGAGGGGAAATATACTTGTTAGTGCAATCTGTGTAGGAACTGGTTTTACCGGTTTGGGAAACCGGTATTACCGGTTTTGGTGCTGGCAGTTGGAATTAGTTTTTGTAAACTGCAAATTTGCCTATTCACCCCCCTCTAGGCGACATCAAGATCATTTCAATTGGTATCAGAGCTTGGCTTCACATAAAAGCTTAACCGCCGTGAAGAAAAGATGTCGATGTCGATTGAGGTACATTTTGAGCCACTTGAGCTCGATGGCTCAAACTATGCTTCTTGGTTTGGTAATGTTCATAATGCTCTTAGAAATGTAGATCCTGTAATTGAACATATTTTAGTTGCTAGCATTCTACCTCCTAACTTTGATTATGACAACATTGGTTTGTCAAACCTCACTCAAAAGGAGCTAGCTTGCAAGCAACTCAATGCTTGTGTTACTGACTTCTTGCGAAGTTCTGTTTGTTAAGATTTATGGGATATCATCTCTAGCAAGGAAGGAATTCGAAGAGATGCACATCTCATTTGGACTCTCATCACGGATATATTTGAAGATTTTGAAAGTGATGATGAAGAGCAAGAAGTCATGGAATCACCTGAGAAATGCTCAACTGCATCAACAATATCTTATGAGCCTCAAGTGATGCCATCCATGGAGCAAGAGAACAAAAATGTGCAAAACATGGTTCCTGTGCAGGAACCGGTTTTACTGGTTTGCAACCCCGGTTTTACCGGTTCTGCCAGGGAACCCATGTAGACGACTCAAGCAAAGTATCTACGTCAACCTGTTCATCTTCCAGTGATGAAAGCTTAATGTGCTTGATGGCCAAGAAGAAGAAGCAGAAGAAGACCAAGAAGGGCAATGGTCAAATTGATGAGAGACTAAGTTCTTTGACCAAAGAACTTGAGGCTCTCAAATCATCACATGCCTCCTTGGTCAGTAAGTATGAAATCTTGTTAAAGGATTATGCTTGTGCTACTGATTTATCTACTTGTGTAGCATCCTTAGAATAAGAAAAACAAATGCTTAGTGCTCAACTCGAGAAGCTCACTAGTGAGCATATGAAATTGCAAGGCACTCACAAGGAACTTAAATATTCCCATGAGATGCTTGTTGATTCATATGCTTTGCTAGAAACATCTCATGAGGTCATGATTACATCGGTAAAGTATCTTGAGCCTCATACACACACATGCACATGCTCTCACATCAATTCTACTTTATTGTGTGAAAAACCGTGTTGCTCCCAAGCAACCAAATCTTGTGGTGAGCATATTTTTGTAGAGTCTTGTGATGATCTCCTTGTTGAAGAATTGGAAGACATGAAGCAAGAGAGAGAAAAGATCAAGAATGACTTGGTCAAGCTTAAGGGAAAGGGCCAAGTGCAACCTCCTCAAGATAACCGTGAACACATGGTGAATAAGCTTGAGAAGGGATCAATGGTCACTGGCTTAGTCCCTAAGCATGACAAGCAAGTCAACAAGAACAAGACTCAAGAAATGAGGAAAAAGGGACTTGATCACATACAATGCTTTGAATGCTCAAACATGGGGCATTACGCATCCATGTGCCCTATCAAGCTTAAAAGCAAGAGAAAGAAGCAGAGAGGATCCAAGAAGAGGGCATGCTACAAATGTAGGGAAGTTGGACACTTGATTGATGCATGTCCTTTGAAGAAGGTGGAGCTGCCTGTGCAAAACCGGTTTAACCGGTTACAAGAACCGGTAAAACCGGTTCTGACTGAGGCAGTGCACCAATCCTTCAAGAAGGGTGATCAAGCTACATCCTCAAGCAGAAAGGCTAGCAAGGTACAAGTGATCAAAAAGAAGAGCAAATCACCAAGCAAAACCAAAAGCCGGATTTGCTACACTTGTCATTCAAAGGGACATATGGGTAAGGATTGTCCAAATGGTAACATTCCAACATCTGATCTTATCCATTATGATTTTGCTAAGCTTGGGAAAGACAAAGTGTCGGATTTATGGACCCGGCAGTCCACACAAGGTAGCCTACATGGTTGATTTGTCGAGGGACAGATCGAGGATCACAAGACGATGGTAACACAAGACGCAAGGATTGAACAGATTCGGGCCGTCAAGATGACGTAATACCCTACGTCCTGTGTTGAGTGTATGGATTGCTGTGTATGAAGTTCCTGAAGGATCTCCATAGTTGGGTTCTACCCTAGGTTGAATGATCGGGTGTTGTGGTTGTTCTCTGGAGAGGGGTCTCAAGGCACCTTATATAGTCCGGTTGCCTTGAGTTACAAGTCGGCTAGAGATCATAACACTACCGGAGAAGGCGCTATCGGTCACGGTTCGTAACCCTCATAGGTACCGGTTCTGGAACCGGTACCGCGACACCGTGACTAAAGGGGGCCCGCCTTTGGTACCGGGTCCAGAACCGGTACCAAAGGGTGCCTTTGGTACTGGTTGGTAACACCAACCGGTACCAAAGGACCCCACCGCGTAGGCATGCGTTGGAGGGCCTTTGGTACCGGTTGGTGTTACCAACCGATACCAAAGACTGATTTGGTTATTTTTTTTTAAATGTTTGATATTTGGGTTAGTATATACAAATCTACGCGTCTACGTGTCTGCGCGTCATATGTCATATGTCGTACACGATCTTTCACGCAATAAGATTGAAGTCGTCGCAATTGTCAATTGATTTTGACCCGACTTTGATTGCATTTTTTCGAACATTCACATATAAACATTTGAGATCAGCCAATACAAAAGTTAGAGCATTTAAAAGTTATTTACAATTAACGAGCAGAACTGGAAGAAGGAGCGGAAAGGGAGTCCAATTGAGCGATAGCGCGTCCGTCATGGTGGTACTCTCCCAGTGGACTTATAACTTGGTCCATAATGAATCCAAATAGTTGGTCCGCAATAGCTATTGCTTTTTGTTTCATTGGGAGCACTTCATGGTAAAACACCCTCTGCATTAATCACAAATGACAACATTCATTCATATAATAA
>CM014271.1:46361316-46454222 GCA_004135705.1 Alloteropsis semialata
GGCGCGGCGGGGAAGGGCGGCGGCGGTCGAGGAGGGGCGCGTCGGGGAAGGGCGGCAGCGTCGAGGAGGGGCGGCGGCGTCGGGGAAGGGCGGCGGCATCGACCGGAGAAGACGAGTGTGGGCGGCGGCGGCGGCGATCTCGAAAGAAAATGACTAAGTGTGGGGTTTGGCCACGGGCTCCGGCCGCTATATATGCCCTGGCCCCTTCGGTACCGGGTGATGTCACCACCCGGTACCAAAGGGCCTTTGGTACCGGGTGGTGACATCACCCGGTACCGAAGGGTAATTTGGGCGCCAAACTAAAACCCTAAGGTACCGGGTGGTGTCCCAACCCGGTACCAAAGGGCCCCCGATTCAGTTTCCCGCCACCTCTTCTTTTTATCTTTTTATTATATACTCTTTCAATATTTGGTATTTTGTATTACATTATTTGGTATTTTGTATTACATTCTTTGGTATTCTTTGGTATTATATACTCTTTCAATATTTGGTATTTTGTATTACATTCTTTAAAATTTAGTATTTGCTAGAAGCTTCACTGTTACTAAATTGTTTTTTATTTATCTTTGGTATATTATTTTCTTATAATAATCTATGAATTTCCTTTGCATGAAATAACAAAATATACATCAACTAACAAGTATTAATTTCTTATAATAATGTTTCAATTTCCTATATATGAAATAACAAAGTATACATCAACTAACAAGTATTATTTTCTTATAATGATATATGAAATAATGTAAATCTAGATTCATATTTCTATATATATTTTATTTGGTATTAGTAATATATATTAACTCCTTTGATATTAGTAATATATATTAACTCTTTTACTATTCTAGATTCATATTACTATTTAGTAATATATATTAACTCCTTTACTATTCTAGATTCATATTACTATTTAGTAATATATAATAACTCCTTTACATTACATACCATAAGTACAACATTATGGTTCAACATAAGTACAACATTATGCTTGAACAGCAATAATCAGGGTCCTGCACGCCATGCTTCTTCATGAGATAGAAAGGATAGTTTATATCGATAATCTCGATGCCTAGGAACCTGTCGACATAATCAAGTGCATATATGTATGCACTATCCTGTGCCTTGTAACGTGAATCCAAGACCTCTCCATAAATTGTGATCTCAGCAGCATTGGCATGACTCAAGGTTATATTAGCTTGGAAACCACCATTAACTCGATAAGCCCCCTGGCGTCGTGTGTGCATACCCTAAGTTTCCAAGGACTTGATAAAGGACTGCACGTAGACCAGAACACGCATGCATGAATCCACAGTAGTAGTCATCCTACAATGTGATTAATAAAACATATTGTTAGAGATAAAGATAGTTAAACTTTAATATAATTACACAACTAAAAATAAAACTAACTTACATAAATCGATTCATATGAAGGACTAATCCTTTTAGGCATCTGTGTCACATCTGGCTCACCAGTCTCGAGAGCTTTCAACTTGAAGTAGCTGTAGTCCGGGAAAACGTGGCCAGTTTGGCTTTCTATTTGGGCTAATGCTTGCCTCACAGCATCACACGAGGCCACATGGTCTTGCTGCCACGCGCCAGAATGAACGTGGATAATAACCATGTCACCAGGATTTGGGTCACGGGTGGCATTTTGTTGAATGCTAATAGAGATCATAACCCTACCAGTATTTTCGGTCACATTTTCTCTTAATACCAAAGGACTTGATTGACCGATGTTTGCATCTTTTAGCCATGTAATTGGATTAATGATCTGCATTATTAATAATTTCTATTCTCAGTGACATAGTGATTACATTCAAATGCAACTTGCAGAGGATTATCTATATTACCATATTGTAGCGAAGTTGCTGAGGTGTGGGAATTGGGACATGATCAACTTGTTGTGTTGTCGACCATCCAGGCTCGTGAGCCTCTCGAATCGGGATGGTAGGTGGCATATTAGTAACATAGCCACCACGTCTAGCTGCCTGACGCTGTCTCGGCATGATACTAACCAAAATAAACCGCAATATATTACAAGTCAATTTAACAAAACTAGTAAATACTTATCAAGAAGCATAAGACAAAATAAAATTTGGTTAATCAAGAAGCATAAGAAACTATTCTAGAATCATATTACTATTTAGTAATATATATTAACTCCTTTGCATTACATACCATAACGCTTCAATATAAGTACAACATTATGCTTGAATAGCAATAAATATTTTCTTTACAAGAGTGCCTTCGTTATGATCATTGCGAGCGTAAGGAGCATCTTCATTGGCCAACAGGATGCTTGTGTCAACCTCCACACTGAACGGAGACACCTCGTCACACCTATTATAATCATCTTCATCGGTGACGCCCTCGACACCCACGATTTTTCTTTTCCCCGTGAGAACTATGTGCCGTTTTGGATAAAGTTCGGAGTTGTTTGTTTGCAGAGTCCCCGTCTTGGGTTTGGTAGACATGTCCTTCACATAAAATACTTGATGCACATCCTTGGCGAGCACGAATGGTTCGTCTACATACCCAATTTTGTTGAGATCCACAGTTGTTATGCCGTAGCGGTCTATAGTAACACCTCCACTTGTAAGTTTCACCCATTTGCACCGAAAAAGTGGTATTTTCAAAGGTCCATAATCTAGTTCCCAGATCTCCTCTACCTGGCCATAATATGAGTCCCTGTTCCCTTTGTTGTCATAGGCATCTATACAGACACCACTATTTCGGTTGGTGCTTTTGTCGTCTTGGGCTCTCGTGTAAAATGTATACCCATTTATGTCATAGCCTTGGAACGTCAAGAATGAGGATGATGGTCCCCTTGCCAAATACGCCAGCTGTGTATGTCTTGTCTCGTTACCCATGAGCTTTTGTCGCAACCAACCAGCGAAAGTTTCTATGTGATGGCGTGTAATCCACTTGTCAGACTTTCTTGGATTTTGGTAGCATATTATAGTCTTGTGCTACTCGATGTAAGGAGCCACCATGGTTGATGACTACAATACAGTGTAATGGGCTTTCATGAATAAATCGTAGTCGCTACACCTTGTTTGTTTCCTTCCTAACGTGCCCTTTCCAAGTAGTCTCCCCTCATGGTGTGACTCAGGTAGCCCAATCGGTTTTAGTTCGGGGATATAGTCAACACAGAACTCAATGACCTCCTCTGTTCTGTATCCCTTGGCGATGCATCCTTCTGGAAGAGAACGGTTATGAACATATTTCTTTAGAATAGCCATCAGTCTCTCAAAAGGATACATATTGTGTAGGAATACAGGACCAAGAATACCAATCTCTTTGACAACATGGACCAGGAGATGCGTCATAATATTAAAGAAAGACGGAGGAAATATCATCTCAAGGCTGACAAGGCTTTGGGCCACATCATCCTGCAGCTTTGCTAGATTACTGGGATCGATTGCCTTCTGGTCGATTGCATTGAGAAAGGCGCATAGCTTCACAATAGTTGTTCGGACATTAACGGGTAGAATTCCCCTCAGCGCCACCGGAAGCAATTATGTGAGCAGCACATGGCAGTCATGGGACTTGAGGTGTACGAATTTCTTCTCTTTCATATTTATCAGACTCTTTACATTCGATGAGTAGCCGGACGGGACCTTAATACTGTTCAAGCAATCAAACATGCTGGTCTTCTCCTCCTTGCTTAGAGTGTAGCTAGCAGGACACAAGTTCCAACGCCCTTTCTCTCTTTTCTCAGGATGCAGGGGATCTCGTTGTTTCATATGTTTTAGGTCCTGTCGTGCTTCAAGCGTATCTTTTGACTTTCCGTAAGTACCAAGGAACCCTAGCACGTTTACGCAAAGATTTTTCGTCAGGTGCATCACATCAATTGCGTGGCAGACATCTAAGACCTCCCAATATGGTAGGTCCCAGAATATTGACTTTTTCTTCCACATGGGCGCCTTTCCATTTTCACTTGCCGCTGGCTGGCTGCCAGGTCCCTTCCAAAGACCACCTTCACATCTTTTACCATAGCAAATACATATTTTCCATCCCGATGCCTTGGTTTGCTACGACCTTCTGCCTCAAAATGCTTTCCTTTATTTCTTAGCGGATGTTTCTCAGAAAGTAATCGACGATGGCCAAGACACACACACTTTCTACAATGTTTCAGGTAAATGCAGTCGGTGTGCTCTAGGCAATGTGTGCATGCTTTGTATCCCTTGTTTGACTGTCCCGACAGGTTACCAAGTGCAGGCCAATCATTGATGGTCACAAACAGTAATGCTCGTAGGTTAAATTCCTCTTGCTTGTGCTCATCCCACGCCTTTACACCATCTTTGCCCCACAACAACAAAAGTTCCTCAATCAGTGGCCTTAGATACACATCAATGTCGTTGTCAGGTTGCTTTGGCCCTTGGATTACCACTGGCATCATAATGAACTTCCGCTTCATGCACATCCACGGAGGAAGGTTGTACATACAAAGAGTCACGGGCCAAGTGCTATGGCTACTGCTCATATCACCGAAAGGATTCATGCCATCCGTACTCAAACCAAATCTTATGTTCCTTGCATCTTCTGCGAAGTCTGGGAACGCTCTGTCGATTTTTCTCCATTGCGACCCATCAGCGGGGTGTCTCAACATATTATCTTCCCTCCGATCCTCTTTGTGCCACCGCAGCAATTTAGCATGCTCTTTGTTTCTGAACAAGCGCTTCAGACGTTGTATTATAGGGAAATACCACATCACCTTGGCAGGGACTCTTTTCTTGGGGGGCTCTCCCTCAACATCACCAGGGTCGTCTCGCCTGATTTTATACCGCGAATAATTGCAAACCGGACAGGCGTCCAAAGATTCAAACGACTTACCCCGATAAAGGATACAATCATTGGGACATGCGTGTATCTTTTGTACTTCCAGTTCTAGAGGGCAAACGATTTTTCTTGCTTCGTATGTTGTTTCGGGCAATGTGTTGCCCTCTGGAAGCATCTTCTTTATCATTTTCAATATCTCTCCAAAACCTTTGTCAGACAAGCCATTAGTTGCCTTCTATTGCAACAGTTCCAGTGTGGTACCCAATTTTTTCTGGTCCTCTTTGCAATCTGGATACAACAATGTTTTGTGGTCCTCCAACAAACGCTTCATCTTCTCCCACTCTTTCGCACTTTCGCAGTCTTTCTCTTCATCACGGATCATGCCACCTAAGGCGTCATCATCCTCATCTTCTGCAACTGCTTCACCCTCGCCCATTGCTGTATCATCTGCAAAGACACCGTATTGTGCAAAGTCCGGGATGTTGTCATCACCTTCTTCATCACCTTCTTCAAAGAATATCCCCGCTTCGCCGTGTTTGGTCCAACAGATATAGTTAGGCATGAAACCACTCATAAGCAAGTGTGTGTGGACCACCTTCTTCGAGATGTGATAATCCTTCTTATTCTCACTGACCTTGCATGGACATCATATAAAACCCGAGGTCGAGTTAGCCTCTGCCGCGTCGAGGAATTGATGAACGCCATTAATGAAGTCAGATGAGCGTCTATCCACGTTGTACATCCATTGCCGATTCATCTATTCACAAAATACAATGAAAAATTCATCCCCAATTTCTAAAGTTCGTAATAAACCTAAATAAGAATATCATATATAATCTCTAAAAATCTTAATAACCATAAACATCAACATCATTTGATGCCACCACAAAGATGTTACACAACCACATTCCAAAATCATCAACGTGTTAGTTTTGCTCATCTCAAAAAAAAATTCAAGGAGTGATTTGCCTCAGATACGTTGTCTTTCATTTGACCTTGAACTTGGAGCATAAGAAACATTACAGGTGGTAACAAAATTGGTTCATGGTAGGCATGGAACCATGAGACACACCCAGCCCAACCATCACAACCGATCCGTTGCTTGGGCTTGGATGTGTCCCATGGTTTGATGACAACCATGAGAAGCATAACTATACAATACAAGCTCAAGCTCAAGGTCATCATATGTTACCCAGCTAGAAAACTAGGTAAAATTTGATATCATCATAGGCATGCCAAGAGTTGGATTGTTTTAGTTCAAGATATTGACAACCATGAGAAGTAAAATTAAATTTAAAATCTAACTAAATAAGAATATCATTTATAATCTCAAAAAATCCTAATAACCCTAAATATCAACGTCATTTGAAGCCTCTAAAAAGATGTAATTCTAAATTTCGTAATAAGCCTAAATATGAATTTCATTTATAATCTCTAAAAATCCTAATAACCCTAAATATGAATATCATTTAGAATATCTAAAAATCATAATAAGCATAAATATGAAAATCATTTAAAGTTTCTACAAATAATCCAAAAATCTAAACAATGTCTAAAAATTTGTGCATCATCTCTACACATGCAACAACTAACTATATAGTGATTCTCTATTACAAATTCATAATAAAAATGAAGATTCAATCTAAAATCTCTTATTTCAATCCATTCCACAAAACACAAATTACTCAAACCATAGAGCATGAAATAGACCATACTAAACGTCAAAAGAGAGAGGATGAAGTTGCTAACCTTCTAGCGGACTTGGTTTGCAAAATCTCCAAAAGTTATGAAAAAATTGGGCATGAGCTCCCCCAACCCGAGCTCAATGGAGGATGAAGAAATGAGCCATGGCTCGGGCTGGGGGAGGAAGAAAGGGATTTATACGCAGAGCCCCTTTGGTACCGGTTGGTGGCACCATCCGGTACCAAAGGGGGCCACTTTGGTACCGGTTGGTGTCACCAACCAGTACCAAAGGCCTCGAGGCTCATTGGTACCGGTTGGTGACACCAACCGGTACCAATGTTGCCTCATAGGTACCGGGTGGTGCCACGACCCGGTACCAATGAGCTTGCAGAATTATTGACCGTTGGACCCGGTACCAATGCATGCATTGGTACCGGGTCCTTTCCATCCGTGACCGATTACGGTGTATGGATGGCGAGTTCTCCAGTAGTGTAACCTACCCGAAATACAAGGATCTGATCCTATAACGATTACAGATATCTTTCCCTAGAATTCCAGCTAGCTTATCTTGATCTCCGATCTTCTTGCGTGATACGCCGTCTGCTTCCTTGCCGCGCGCGCCGTCGTAGTCATCCGGTTCGCCCGACTGGTGGGCCTCCCGAGTGGTGGGCCACCCAGTCTGACAAACTGGCCCAATAGCAGTCGGATTGGGCCGCCCCCTGCTAGTTGGGCCAATCCTCCTTCTGGGTACCCCCAGGGGTCTATCCCCGACAAGCCCCCGAGTAGTACGTGGTTGAGTGACAACTCGGCGAGGTCGTGCTATCGGCAGAGCTTCGAGCTTGCTGCAGTTGGAAGCAAAACCGCGTGATACTAGAGAGAAGAGAGAGCCGTCTGCAACGGATGCACCGCGAGGTGCGTCCGTTGGCCTTAGCCCCCGAGCCTTGAAGCGATTCCGGAGGAATCGGTACAAGGGTTTTTTTTTGAGGAAATCGGTACAAGGATTTGTAGCCTTGTTCTGATCATCTTCGTCGAGGTCACCAGACAATCAACGGATGCGCCGCGAGGTGCGTCCGTTGGCCGTAGCCCCCGAGCGAGAGGGCTAGCGGAGTCCTGCGAGACACGCCGAGCAGTCGTCGCGGCGCCCAGCCCCCGAGCGTGAGGGCCGAGTCGAACCATCCAAGGCATGCCGAGTAGTTGTCCCGGCGCCAGCCCCCGAGCGTGAGGACTCGGCAGGCAAGCGCGGCGAGTGTCGCCCCGGCGCCAGCCCCCGAGCGTGAGGGCTGAGCACGCTGAGTGTTTGTCCATACCCTCCAGCAAAAACACGGTGCTACGGCAGTATATGATGCAATAAAACGCAAATCCGAGAAGAAAAGCATTCGGCAATGTATGAAAAGAATTCCTGCTTCCAACTTTTTAAGTCAATTAATTTCTCCAGGTAGTTAGCCTGTTACGTTTATGCACCTGATCCCCAATAGCCGTAGTCCGTAGCGCAGGGAGCTGGGCCGCGTGCACGCGTAGAAGCATACGCGTACGGAAGAGTCGAGGTTTCATGAATTAAGGCGTGTGCTGCCCGAGTACTTTAGCGACTTGTACAAAAGCTTACGGAGTTGCGGTCGGAATGTGACCGAGATGGTCAGCAAAAGTCATGGAGACATAGAAGAGCCGAGAGGCACGAAATCATAAGATATTTAATTGAAAGTAATACTTAGCTTTGGTTCGTGTCCAAGTTCTTGAAGATTCCGTCTTTCTCGAATGCCACAAGGAAGAACGTCGTTCCTGGCATGCGGCGACAAGAACAGTTTCCCCCATGAACGCACAGGGCTCACCCGTGGTCGAGCAAAACCAAAGGTGATAAGGATGACCTATGCGCCTCGAGAGGAGAGAGGACGCGTGGCTTGGAGCCACATGCTTCACAATGCTAGGGGAGTCCCTCGTTCCCTGGTAGCCCGAGGCTATAAATACTTGCCGGGGAGACAGAGCTGCTACCCAAAGGCGAGAGTATGCATAGGATCCTTGTAGCGAGTGTGCTGGGGGCCCATGGCTGGGTTCATCCACCAGGGAAAGTTCATGGAGTTATAAGAGCGCGGTGCTAGAAGAGTGCTTGCGATGTACTTGAGGTGTTGATCAGCGTCTGGGTGCTGCTCCGTTGGCTCCTTGCATTGCCTTTGGTTTAGGACTGTCAGGGCATAAGGCTCTGGCCAACCAAGGGGTACCCAGGGGCATTCGCTCTCAACCCTCAAAAGGGGCAGCCTCGTTGACGGTTGCAGTGGTGCTACAAGAGAGCTTGCGACGAGCTCATGTGGACCAAGCTTGCAGCGGATGCAGCACTCGGCGTGCCGGCGAGGGCCCTAAGCCATCCCCGTGACGGCGGAGTCTTTTTATTCTTGTAACCAGCGCATGACCGGCCTCGTTGCAACTGTATGCCCTGCTAAAGAATTTTTCTCTTGATAGTTTTGAAACTTCTGCGTTTCCTTTCTTGGCGGCGCCAGCCCCCGAGCTGTCGGGGCTTGGCCTCGCTTATCCAATTGCGGTAGCTCGTTCGCAGCGTCAGCCCCCGAGCGCTTTGGGGCCGATTGAGAACGAGAGGCGCACTGCTTTTAATGCGGCGCTAGCCCCCGAGTCGGGGTGCTAGTCGAGCCTTAGCGGCATGCCACTCATTTTGCAGTGTTGGCTCCCGAGTGGTTCGGAGCCAATCGAGCCCGAGAGGCACACTGTCTTTGATGCGGCGCTAGCCCCCGAGTCCGAGTGCTGGTCGAGCCTTTGCGACACGCCATTCATTTTGCAGTGTTGGCTCCCGAGTGGTACGGGGCCAATCGAGCCCGAGAGGCACACTATCTTTGATGCGGCGCCAGCCCCCGAGTCAGAGTGGTGGTTGAGCCTTTGCGACACGCCATTCGTTTTGCAGTGTTGGCTCCCGAGTGGTTCGGGGCCAATCGAGCCCGAGAGGCACACTGTCTTTGATGCGGCGCCAGCCCCCGAGTCCGAGTGCTGGTTGAGCCTTAGCGGCACGCTGACTTCTTCGTCTTGCCCGAGTGCACGGGGTCTTTGTTTTACCATTGACGCTCCGGACGTAACGGTTCGCGTGGGCGTTCAACGGCTCTTTTTACCGGTGCGCTCACTTCCGTTAATCGCGCCGTCTTGCAGTAATTTTAGGTATTGTAGAGCACCATAAAAGGCTAGGGTTAGGTCCGACTGGGACTGTTTTGAGATCCATTCCCCCTTCTCTCCATTCCTCATTCAGCCGCCACCAGAGCCTCTCCTTGCTTCTAGATCCGCCCCACGGATTTAGCCTCCGCGAGGAGCGCAGCCCCGCAGATGCGAACGAGGCGTTCCATGCCCCAAGCCATGGCGCCGAAGAGGAAGCTCACCGACCTCCCCAAGTCCGATAAGATCCCCTCCCCCGCGGTCGCATGGGCATAGAGGAAGGTAACCGTGGAGGTATTGGAGGAGATGGTGGAGCGGAGTATCCTTCCACCTCAAGCAGTGGCGGAATGGCGCCCAAGCGCCAAGGAGGCCTTCCCGTCGGAGAACTCCGGCGAACTGGTGCTCTTCAAGCCATTCTTCGAGGCGGGGTTTGGTTTGCCGGCGGGGCCTTCTTCCGAGGCCTCCTCCACTTCTACGGGATCGAAGCTGTCCACCTCAACCCCAACTCGATCATGGCCATCTCTGTCTTCATCCACCTGTGCGAGGCCTTCCTGGGGATTACTCCCCATTTCGACTTGTGAAGGTATCTTTACTGGTTGAAGCCTCAGCCGAGCGAGGAGAAGATGGTCGTGGTGGGAGGCGCCGGATTCATGCTGCGCCAAGGCCGGAAGAACGAGTACTTCGACATCGCCCTCAACACCTCCAACAAGGGCTGGAAGTCAGAGTGGTTCTACGTCGGGAACCACGCGCCAACAATCCCCTGCCACACCGGAGCGCGGCCGGAGATCAAGACCTGCTGGAACGAACTTCCAGCGGATCACCAGATGCCCGAAGTGAAGGAGCTCCTTGGGATGATCAAGGAGCTCAAAGATCGGGGTTTGACAGAGTCAGCATCGCCTGCAACTTCAGTCGGCGGCTGGTGCAGCCGATCCAGGAGAGGAAGCACCCGGGCTTCGAGTACTCGGGCCGAGAGGACCCTACCCGGGGGGCCCGCCGGACGGTGGGCAAGGAGGAGATGAAGGCGCGCGTGGGCGGGTTCTTCCTCGGCCACGTGTCGGAGAAGCATCAACCGCGCCCATTCTCCTTGAAGAGGCCTGCTCCACCGGTAAGTCTTCGTTCCGAGTGCTTTAGCGTGTTGGTCTTGATACTGATTTTTTGATTTTGATCTAATCGTCCGTTGGCCATTTGATTTTGCGACTCTCGCAGGATCGGGTCTTCGAATACTTCCCTCCTTCTCCGCTTCTAGAAGATTCACCTAGGAAGGCGTACCTGAGGGTAGCACCCCCGGGTGATCAAGGCGACGCCCCTACAGGAGATCCAGTTGACCCGCCTGCTCCCCTGGAGTGGGCAGCCAGTGACACGGAGGGCTCCTTGAGCCCTTCGGATGAAGACGTAGAGGAGACCCGCCCACAGAAGTGGCGGGTTGCTGTGGCCAAAGTTGGGGCTCGCAGTGCCCATGTTCCTAAGCCGGCGGGGCTTGGGGTCGGCGAGGCGGCTGACGACGACTCGGCCACGCTATCCGACGAGGCGCCCTCCGTCCAGGAAGCGGTGGTGCATGCGGCACCGCCTCCTAAGCGGAAGCGCTCGAGGAAGATGACCGCGAAGAAGGGGGCTTTTCAGCCGGCCTCTGATGTCGACGAACCGGGACGACCTTCCCCGGCCGTCGTGGAGAGGGAGGAAGAGGAGAAGGATGAAGCAATGTCCGACTCCTTGTTCTAAGAGCAGGAGCACGCCCGGGCCATGGGCGTGTCAGTGGAGGAGAAGCGGCAGATGGTGGCGGAAGCCGTTGTCTGGGCTGCTTCGGATGCCAGCCGGTCTCCAATCTGGGGACCAGGCCGATCCTGACGACAGCTACGGCGCAGCGGCGGCCCAAGCTCCCAATCTTGCGGCCCCGAGTTGTTGTGGTGAAAAGTACCCAGTAAGTCTTCGGTTCTCATGCTTCTTATACGTATCACCATTTCTGAGTTCTTGTTTTAACTTCTGACTGGTTTTTTAGCAAATCCTCCGATGTTGATGGTGTGACGGCCGGTGGAACGGGGTCGTCGACTGCTACCCCGCAAAAGCCGAGTTCCCCCCCGGTTACATCCGTTGGCATGCCGCCCTCGAGAGTGGTGCCCGAGGTGACGGACTCGGCCCAGGGGTCGATGGCGCCAAGACCGGAGCAGGTGCCGACCGGGCCTGCACCGGAGGAAGACGTGGTGGGGACCAGGGCGGAGAACGTGATGACACCCGGGACGGAGAACATGGTGGCACCCGGGGCGAAGGATGTGCGGGGCAGAGCTGGAAAGGCGGCAGTTTCCCCGAGCGGTGGGGCTGGTCATCCTGTAGTGGACCCCTCGGTGCCAGCCCTGCACGCGGACAGGGATGCCGCTGCTCAAGGAGAGGTCCTCCAAAAGCAGTCGGATGACCCGGGGACTATGACGGTCCCCGCGACTGATGCCAACGCGGCGGAGGAGGAGGCGGTGCTTGCCGAGCTGCAGCTCGCAGTCGACCAATCTCGGCGCTGCGTGGAGGTTTGTCTCCTCATCTGCTTTGTTTATTTGCCGTGCTTAGTTGTACCTTGCCTGACTTCTCTGCTTTTCGCTGGTCGGTGCAGAGGTTAGCCACGCTCCGGCAGTCGCGCCTGCAGCAGCTCCGTGACATGCAGTCGGTGCGAGAGCGCGAGGCGGAGCTCAAACGGGTCAAGCGTCAGCGTGACGCCGCCAAGAAGAGCTTGAACGACGCCATAGTGCAGCATCGCTCGAGTCTTCACGGTACGGCCTTGTCCTTGTATTTTCTGAGTGCTTTTTCTTTGCCGTCGAGTTTTGCTGTATACTTTTCGTCCTGACCGAGTGCTTCCCTGCTTTTTCAGAGAAAGAGATGGAGAGGGCCCATCACCTCGAGAGCTGAAGGATTTGCGTTTTGCGAATGCCAATCTGCAGAAGTCCGAGGAAGTCATGGCGGGCAAGCTGAAGAGGGAGCAGGAGTTCCGAAAAGGTGCGGACATGACGATGCTTCAAGCGATGTATACTATCCAGAATAACTCTCAAATCATAACAGGCTTGGAGCAATAGCTGGCTTCATCACACTTGACCATGGCGGAGATCCACGACGTGGCGAAGGACCTGCTGGACGCCGTTGCCCCTGAAGAGGGTGAGCCGACAGCCCTCGTCGCCCGACTGCAGGCCGCGCCGGCCCGGATCACCGACCTGGTCAAGGAATCGGCGGTTGTGTGTGCGAACGACGCTCTCGCGCATGTTCGGACACTCTTCCCGCGGATCGACCTTGCACCGGTTGGCGATGGGGTGGCAGCGGATGCTTCTCGCGAGCAAGTGGAGGAGGCGCTGGCGCTAACTCGGCCAATCGCCGAGAAGGTCGGCGAGGCTCTCAAACTGGAGTAGAATCCTGCATAGTGGAGTGGAGTAGAGTAGAGTAGATTTTGTATGTACAAACATTCAGAAATGAGTAAAACGAGAGTTTTGAATATTTTATCTCATGTTTTAAAGTTGCTCGAGTAGTTCTTTTGCTTGAATGTGCTTTTCCCTTCGCTTCACTTATCCTAAGTTCATAACGTCGAGAGCGGATCCCGTGCACGTGTAGAAAGGCTTAGGCGTCGTTCCAGGCCCGGTTACGCAGCATTTAGTCATGAACTACTCGGGAAAGTAGTAACACCGAGTGGTTTTGTTAAGAGGACAAGTAAAGAAAAAGAGATATCTTTATTGAACTTGATGATACATAGCTTTGTTATGGGTAGAATCGGCGTAAGTGCTCTATATTCCACAGGTGTGGGACTTCGGTGCCATCCTCGTATTGGAGTCGAAAAGTACCCGGACATATGACCTGGGTCACTATGAACGGTCCTTCCCATGGGGCGGAGAGTTTATGAGCTCCTGCTGTCGATTGCACTCGGCGTAAGACGAGGTCACCGATGTTGAAGTCCCGTTGCTGGACGTTCTTGTCATGGTAGCGTCGGAGTTGTTGCTGGTAACGCGCATGCTGTATGAGCGCGTTAACTCTATGTTCCTCAATGGAGTCGAGATCCACCTCGCGAGCTGCTTCCGCTTCGCCTTCCTCGTAATTGTCGATGCGCGGTGATCCAAAGGCGATGTCGGTCGGGAGGATTGCCTCGGAGCCGTAGACCAGGAAGAAGGGAGTGTGGCCCGTGGCACGACTCGGCTGAGTCCTGAGTCCCCAAATGACCTGTGGTAGCTCTTGGTGCCATCGTCCGGCGAACTTCTTCAACGGGTCGAAGATCCTCGCCTTTAGGCCTTGGAGTATCATGGCGTTTGCTCGTTCCACCTGTCCATTGCACCGGGGGTGGGTGATCGAGGCGTAGTATACGTCGATGCATCTGCTCTCGCAGAAATCCCAGAAGGCGAACGTGGTGAACTGCATTCCCAGGTCGGTTATGATTCTGTTTGGGACAACGAAGCGGTGCGTGATTGCTTCGATGAAGGCGGTGGCTTGCTTTGACGTTGGAGTTCCGATGATGGCTTTATACTCTATCCACTTGGAGAATTTGTCGATGGCGACGAGTATGTGCGTGTAACCTCTGGGGCTGCTCGAAATGGTCCCACCATGTCCAATCCCCAACAGGCGAAAGGCCATGAGGGCGGGATCGTGCGTAGAGCTTGGGCCGGGAGGTGCTTCTGCTTGGCGAAAAACTGGCATCCTTGGCACCAGCGGACGAGTTCCTTGGCATCAGAGACGGCAGTAGGCCAAAAGAACCCGGCCCGATATGCTTTTCCGACTAGTGACCCTGCGGCGGCGTGGCTTCCGCAGACTCCCGAGTGGATGTCGTCGAGGATCTGGAGGCCGACTTCTTTCGTGACGCATTTGATGAACACTTGGCTTGTGGCAGCTCGTCGGTATAGGGCGTTGCCGACTACCACATAGTTCCTACTTTGGCGCTCCAGGACCCTTCATGCCGTGGGGTCCTTTGGTACCTTGTTGTGGGCGAGGTAATCTATGAACTCGGCCATCCAATCTTCTTCGGCGTCAATGGTCATCACCTCGCAGAGTTCAGGGGCTGGCTCTGGTTCGTCTCCCAACTCTTTGACAGAGGGTTTAAGGAGGCCTTGCACGAACACCCCTTGGAACTTCCGCGCGGGTTGACCCCAATTTGGCGAGTGCGTCAGCCGCGAGGTTGTTCTCTCGTGGAACGTGATGGTACTCTATTTCATAGAATTTTCCCTCCTGCTTGTGTACTGCCTCACAGTAAGCATTCATCCGCTCGCTGTGGCGATCCCACTCTTTGTTGACTTGGTTTATAACGACGGCAGAGTCGCCATAAACCAGCAGTCTCTTTATTCCAAGTGAGGTGGCGATGCGGAGCCCGTGGAGGATTGCTTCGTACTCGGCGGCGTTGTTGGTGACAGGGAAGCGTATTTGAAGGACATATCGGAGTCTTTCCCCTTTCGGCGAGATGAAAAGTACACCTGCGCCCCCGCCATCGATCATTAAGGTGCCATCGAAGCACATCTTCCAGTGTTCTCCGCTAGTGTCTTCCTTCGCGTCCTGGCTCTCGGTCCATTCGGCGATGAAGTCGGTGAGGATCTGTGATCTGATCGTGGTGCGTGGAACGAAATCTATGATGAAGGAGGCGAGCTCGACGGACCATTTGATGATTCGTCCGGTGACATCCCTATTATGGAGGATTTCGCCGAGTGGAAATTGCGTGACCACCTTGATGCGATGCGCCTGAAAGTAATGGCGGAGTTTCCTTGACGTAATCAGCAGTGCGTAGAGTAGTTTCTGCACCTGGGGATAGCGCGCCTTGGATTCGCTTAGTACTTCGCTCACATAGTAGACTGGTCGTTGCACGCGTTGCACCTTTCCCTCCTCTTCTCTCTCCACGACGATCACAGTGCTCACCACATTAGTCGTGGCTGCAATGTATAGGAGTAGTGGTTCATCGTTGTACGGGGCGACGAGTACCGGTGGGTTGGAGAGGTAGTTTTTGAGGTCGGTGAAAGCCTGCTGCGCCTCCTGGGTCCATTCAAACCTGTCGGTCTTCTTGAGGATCTTGAAGAACGGCAAGCCCTTATCCCCACAGCCGGGAGATAAACCTACTCAAGGCCACCATGCAATCAGTCAGCTTTTGGATCTCTTTCTTCCCAGTCGGCGGTTTCATCCTCCGGATGGTGTCTATTTTTTCTGGATTGGCTTGGATGCCTCTGTTGCTGACGATGAAGCCGAGTAGTTTCCCTTTCGGTACGCCAAAGACGCACTTGGTCGGATTTAGCCTCCAGTTGAGCCTGCGGAGGTTGCTGAACGTCTCGGAGAGGTCGGCGATGAACTCGGCTTCGATCTTTGTCTTAATTACTATGTCGTCAACGTAGGCCTCGGCGTTGCGACCGATCTGTGTACCCAGGGTCAGGTTTATGGTCCTCTGGTAAGTGGCGCCAGCGTTGCGGAGGCCGAACGTCATCTTGGTGTAGCAGTAAGCGTCGATTAGAGTGATGAAGGACGTCTTTTCTTGGTCTTCTTCTTTCAAGGCGATCTGGTGGTAGCCGGAGTAGCAATCAAGGAAGCATAGGAGTATGCATCCGGCGGTGGAGTCGACGACTTGGTCGATGCGGGGCAGGACGAAGGGGTTCTTAGGGCAGTGCCTATTGAGATCCGTGCAATCAACACACATTTTCCATTCATTATTCTTGTTTTTACAAGGACTGGATTAGCAAGCCAGTTGGGGTAAAAGACTTCTCTAATGAACCCAGCAGCTAATAGCCTTGTAATTTCTACCCTAATGGCCTCCTTGCGGTCCTGCGCGAAGCGTCGGAGCTTTTGGCGAACTGGTTTGGCGTTCGTGTCAACCTTCAAGGAGTGCTCGACCACCTCCCTCGGAACACCCGGCATGTCTGATGGAGTCCATGCAAATATGTCGGCGTTGTTCCAGAGGAAGGCGACTAGCGCGCTTTCCTATTTGGCGTTGAGCCCTGATCCGATCAGGGCGGTCTTGGAGGAGTCGGCGAGCCCAAGCGAGATGGCGCGTACTTCTTCGGCCGGCTTCATGGCAGTCGGCGCGGTTCTTCTTTTGGAGGACTCGGGGATGGAGCCGGGATCTCCTTGGAATGTTCTCGCATCGTTGACGACTTCCATCTGGAGTACGCTGCATTCGATGCCGGTGCAGAGGTGGAGCCCTTCCTTGTCGCATCCCTTGGCGGTGTGGACGTCGCTGCGGATGGAGAGGACGCCGTTCGGTGCCGGCATCTTCATCAGTAGGTACGTGTAGTTGGGGATCGCCACGAATTTGGCGAGCGTCGACCTCCCGAGTATGACGTGATAGGTGGTGGTGAAGTCGGCGACCTGGAAGTTGAGGTACTCGGTTCGAAAGTTGCTCTGATCGCCAAAGGTGATAGGGAGAGATATCTGCCCGAGTGGTTTGGAACACTTGCCCGGAATCAACCCATAAAATGGGTGAAGGGAAGGGGCCAAAGCATCGAGGGCGATGCCCATGTCCCTCAGCGTCTGGGTGAAGATGATGTTGAGCCCACTTCCGCCATCGACGAGTACCTTGGTGAGACGGGCGTTGTTCACAATCGGGCTGAGTACTAGGGGGTACTCGCCGACGTCGGAGATTTGAAACCACTGGTCTTCCCTGGAGAAGGTGATCGGCTGCTCTGACCAGCGGAGTGGTTGGATCCGCGATGTGTAGCAGGAGAATATCTCCCTGTCGCGCACCTTCTCCCAGCGCTTGTCGTCCACTTGCGGCGGTCCTCCGAGGATGAAGTTCACCTGCCTTTCCACGTTTGGGAAACTGGGGTTCGCAGGGCCCCTTTTCCCTTGTCGCCCTTATCGTTATCACGCGGCGGCAGCTTCCCTTCTTGCTTCTTGTAGGCGTCGGCGAGCCCCATGCAGTCGATCATGCGGTGCTTGGACTGCTTATGTATGGGGCAGGGCCCTTGGAGCATCTTTTCGAACTCGGCACTGAAGTTGGTCCGTGGGCATGGGCTTCCGCGATCCATGGCGGCGATGGTGCGATCTCCCGAGCGCTTTCAGTTGGCCATTCTGCTTGGTTCTGGTCAAGTTCGGCGCGGGTCCTCCTTCCTTGGGTGATCTTCTCGGCGAGGCGGACGATCATCGTCTCGAGCGCTTCTCTTGTTGTAGTGGAGGCGAGTGGCTTCTTTGGCATTGGCCATCTTGTTCACCCGCCCGAAGAACTCACCGGAGGTCTTTGGCAGGTCCTCGCAGAGACGCTCAAAGACTACCGAGTTGGCGAGGCCATCGAGGAAGTACTGGATGATCTCGGATTCGGAGCAGCCGGGAACCAGGTTGTGGTTCTCCATGTATCTGTCGGTGTAGTCGCGGAGGCTTTCCCCGCGATTCTGCTTCACCTTCCCCAGGTCCCACGCTGTGCCTGGCCGTATGCAGCTGCCCTGGAAATAGCTCTTGAACTCACGGCAGAGCGTGTCCCAGCTGTCGATGGAGTCGGGCTCGAGGCTGTATAGCCAGCTCAGCCCCTCCTTGGTCATGGCGACTGGGAAGTAGGCGCACATGGAGTCGTGGTAGCCGTTCACCGCGCGGATGGCGATGCTATACGTCCGGAGCCACATCGTAGGGTCCGCCTTCCCATCATACCTTTCTATGCCTGTAGGTTTAAAGTTAGCAGGCATTCGAATGGATCTTACTCGGGCGGTAAACGCTGGGAAGCCATCGCAGTCGTTGAGGTTTTCGGCGTTCTCGCGCCCTGAATCAACAGAGAAATCTTCAAGGGTGCGAGCCCATGGCGGCCTCTGCTGTTCGATCGGAGGACCATACTTGCGGTCGAACTCGCGGCGACGTGCAGCCTCTTTGGCCTCCAGTTCTCAGCGCAGGCGAGTGTCGCGATCCAACCCCGGGGCGCCGTGTTCGCGGTTGTACTCGGCGCGCCGTCGGAGCTCTTCCTCGTCCCTTCACTGGTGGCGGTCGTCAAGGTTCCTGCGGAGATCGTGGTTGCGGAGTTGTTCGCGGAGGTCAGGCTGGTCAACCACGTCGTGGTCTTTACGATGGCTAGCTGACCTAGAGTGGTAAGACGAAGAGGCGGCGGCCTTTTGGGCGTTGATCATGCCCGCGGCTGCGGTCAGCCTGGTCTTGATCCGGTTGAGCTCCGAGGTTTCCGGGATTCCTTCCAGCTCATGATGGGTAGCGGCGAGGTTAGCTGACGGGGTGGCGTAGACGCCTACGCCGCCGACTTCTTGGATGAAATCATCGTTGAGGTTGCGGGTGGCCCTGGGGTTTCGGCGATCTCGTCGCGTGTTGCGGCGCTGTTGTTTCTCGTCGTTGCGCCTGACCCTGGCGTCGTGGTGCACTTGATCCTCTCCTTGGACGGTTGGTTCGTCGGCGGATATGTCAGAGACGAACGTTTCCCGCTTGGCTGGCACGATCCTCTTGTTCAAGGGGATGACGCGCGTGACTTGCGGGAAAATTCGGCGATGGTTCCTCTTCAGGCGGAGTCGGCTCATCCTGATGACGAGGAGGTTGCGTTGTTGCGACGTTCGGGGCAGATCCGATCTGGGCGATCGTGATGGAGTTGGCCACCTCGCTTGCATCAGGAGAGTAGTCGGCACTCGGCCGTCCGCCGAGTGCTTCCTGGTACATGACCCCGCTGTTCCTGAGTCCAAACGAGAATCACGTCGGTGAGGTGACGTCCTGGTGGGCGGAGTCGGCAAGCTCGATGCACTCACCGATGGAGGAGATGGCTCGGTCCATGTCTGCTTCAAACTCGCACTGGCATGCGACCCATCGTCGCCTTCGTTCCGCGGGTGTCTCGTGAGCCCTGCGTGGTGGAGGCGGAGTAGATAAAGCAGTCGGCGGTGTAGGCGGAAGGGGCTCTCCTCGGAAGCTGGGAAGGCGGCGTCGGCCGTCACGGTCGTCGAGTTGTTGGCGAGCGTTGACGGTGGAGTGGTGACGGTGACAATCCCGTCTGTCGTAGCGTCGAGTCGTGGCGTGGTCTCCTCCGAGGTGGCGTCGCGGCTGAAGGAGAGCTCTCCCTTGGGCCCGGCGGTGAAGACCATGGATCCGAAGAAGAACATGGCCCCTTCAGCGATGGAGACCTTGGTAGATGCCGGTGTGATGACGGCGGAAGTAGATGCCATCAAGCTTGTAGATTGATCTCGTCGATCAACCCCTACCTGGCGCGCCAACTATCGGATTTATGGACTCGGCAGTCCATACAGGGTAGCCTACGTGGTTGATTTGTCGAGGGACAGATCGAGGATCACAAGACGATGGTAACACAAGATGCAAGGATTGAACAGGTTCGGGCCGTCCAGATGACGTAATACCCTACGTCCTGTGTTGGGTGTATGGATTGCTGTGTATGAAGTTCCTGAAGGATATCCGTAGTTGGGTTCTGCCCTAGGTTGAATGATCAGGTGTTGTGGTTGTTCTCTGGAGGGGGGTCTCAAGGCACCTTATATAGTCCGGTTGCCTTGAGTTACAAGTCGGCTAGAGATCATAACCTACCCGAAATACAAGGATCTGATCCTATAACGATTACAGATATCTTTCCCTAGAATTTCGGCTAGCTTATCTTGATCTCCGATCTTCTTGCGTGATACGCCGTCTGCTTCCTTGCCGCGCGCGCCGTCGTAGTCATCCGGTTCGCTCGACTGGTGGGCCTCCCGAGTGGTGGGCCACCCAGTCTGACAAACTGGCCCGATAGCACTCGGATTGGGCCATCCCCTGCTGGTTGGGCCAATCCACCTTCTGGGTACCCCCGGGGGTCTATCCCTGACACAAAGCTGGCACTTATGCTACTAGAGTGATCAGTTCACCTCAAACTAGCATAAGAGCTATTTGGGTTCCCAAGTTTCTTGTGACTAACCTTAAAGGACCCAACATGGCTTGGGTACCTAAAAGCACTTGCTAGACCTACAGGGGAATAGAGATGCATTGGGACTTTGGCAAATAAATTGATATATATGAACTTCATCAAATTGCCAAGGCTTCACTAAATCGGCTATATCATTTCCAATGACATCTCGGTAACATGTTCTGATTGGTTGAGTTATTCATACTCTTCTTTGTGAATGCAAGTTCTCCATACCTTGTTATGGGTGCTTGAATATGTCTAAGTCACTTATATCTATCATTTATTCCCCGTATGCCATAAGATGCTCTTAATGGCTCTCTTGTGGAGCAAATTACTTTGAAGTGCAGGAACAGAACAAATCAATGTAAAAAGAATTTCTTGGATCTTATAAAGCTACATTTCCACTGATATGGAAGCTGCCAGGATAAACCGGTTTTGTCGAATACCTATATTAGGGGTATCCAATGACAGCGATTAAAAATAAAAAGCCTCGGCAGCTATCCCTTTCTCTCTGTTTTACCTCCACCTGAACAGTACAGCGGCGCCCGAGCTAGTCTAGTGGAGCAGATATATGTGCGTAGATATGCGTGTGTACATATCAAATATGCACCTAAGTTTTCCTATATGCAGCATGCATGCGTGCACTCAAGTGTGTGCTGTTCACACATTCGAGTACATGTTGAAGTACCGGCAATGATGGCAGACACCTTTCTCTCTCTCTGCTGTTTTTTCTTCTCCCTGCATGCATGCACCTGCTCGCCCGAGAGGTTCCGTCTCGCCCGAGTGCCAGCTCGCCCGAGAGGTTCCGTCTCGCCCGACTGGTGTCCTGCTTCACCCGACAGGATCTCCGATTCGCCCGACGGGCTGCGTGCTCGCCCGACAAGTTGCACGCTCAAGCCGCAGGCTCGCCCGACGAGCTGCACAGTTCGCCCGACTACTCTCCGTCTCGCCCGACGTGTTGCACACCTCGCCCGACTACTCGGCAGCAGCAACGGCGCCCGCCTCGCCCGACAGGTCTCCGTGACCAACGAGCTGCTCCCTCACCCGACAAGCTGCTCCATCGCCCGACAGGACTCCGATTCGCCCGACGAGATCTCCGTCTCCGACTGGTTCACTCCTTCGCTACCAAGCAACCACCGGGAGGACCGAAGCACCCGGAGTCAAGCTGCTACACTGTGCCAACCACTCCCTGACGCAACTGACACCAGCAGGACATGGCTACAGCGCTCGGAAGGACGACGGGCCCCACAGCATGGGCAGGCGCGCCTCCTTTTTTCCCGTCTTACCCTTTGACTGTACTCTTTCTCTTATTCTTTACTGGCTCCCCTTGAGCTATAAAAGGGAAGGCCAGGCCTCCTGCGTGAGGCAAGATCGACTCTTTTCCTCTTCTCTCTCGGGCCTCCTCTGGGAGGCAGGGAGCCTCTCCTCTCCCCCGAGGAGTACTCTCCCTCGACTTTCTCCTTCCTCCAGCCGGTCGCTGGACTGAGCTCGATTCGCACTCCAGAGACTTGGGAGCTAGTCCCTCTCTCGCCCTCTTTGTACCCCCTACTACAAACCAGTGCAAATAACACGAGCAGCACGAACTGGACGTAGGGTCTTACACCCCCTGGGTGGCCCGAACCAGTATAAACCCCCGTGTCCTTTTGCACTACCACCCGAGGCCCGACGCGCAATCCCCGATATTATTTGCCGGCGGTAAAGAACCCCGACAGTTGGCGCCCACCGTGGGGCCTTTGCGCGTCACGTCTTTTTTCTTGCAGGGCTTGGGTGGCCAACCACGACGACGGCGGCGGCACCGACGGCCGCGACGACGACCACAACGCTGTCAACTGCGGCGACGACGACGGCGGCGGCACCGACGGCCGCGACGACGACCACAACGCTGTCAACTGCGGCGACGACGACGGCGGCGGCACCGACGGCCGCGACGACGACCACAACGCTGTCAACCGCGGCGACGACGACGGCGGCGGCACCGACGGCCGCGACGACGACCACAACGCTGTCAACCGCGGCGACGACGACGGCGGCGGCACCGACGGCCGCGACGACGGCCACAACGCTGTGAACTGCGGCGACGACGACGGCGGCGGCACCGACGGCCGCGACGACGACCACAACGCTGTCAACCGCGGCGACAACGACGGCGGCGGCGACCCCAATGACCACAACAACACTGATGGCGGCAACAACGCTCCTGGCCTTCTGGATGAACCGAGCAAGGCTCGGGGGCTCTGCCTACCAGGCACACCCAGTACTATTCTGTATGCAGATGCATGCATGCGTATGCATGTGCATGCAAGGATATCCTTTTTAACCAACGCATGCACGCTTTTTTCAAATATGTTGTGTCTCTCTGTTTTCTCTCTCGAATCAGCACAGCACAGGAGCAGGCAGCAGCAACTCGGTCACCCCTGAGAAGTTTTCCGACTTGCCCGACAAGGTCTTCGCTCGGCAACTTCAACGACAGAGAAAGCTGCAGCAGCCCCGACCAACTCCGCCAACGACGGCCCCGAGCAGGCGCAACGGCCGAGCTGCGACGGCCCTGACCGACTCCGACAACGACGGCCCCGAGCAAGTGCGATGACCTCGCCAACGGCAACCGCGACCCCGCCAACGGCAGCATCGACACCACGCGGCCGCGCTCCCGCGGCGCAGCAGTAGTGGGCGACCCTCGCGAGGAACACCGCGGCAGGACGACCGTGCCCGAAGTCCGCAAATGACCTCAACTAACCTGTAACAGCTTTTTGTTTTCATGATCTCGCGCAGGGCTGCCACGGCGAGGCACGCCCCCGAACGAGCGCACGACACAACAACAGAGAGAGCTGCAGCGCCGACCGACGTAATCGCGTTGGCTACCAGCTCCGCCCCGGCCAGCGCCCGCTCCACCGACCGCCGCCCGACCTCGACTCCGAACGACTCGGCCGCGCCTCCAAAGGAGTGCGCGCCCCGACCTCGACTCCGACCGACTCCGACCGACCCGGCCGCGACTCCAAAGGAGAGCGCCGCCCCGACCTCGACTCCGACCGACTCGGCCGCGCCTCCAAAGGACTGCGCCGCCCCGACCTCGACTCTCGGCCGCGCCTCCAAAGGACTGCGCCGCCCGACCTCGACTCCGACCGACTCCGGGCCGCGACTCCAAAGGAGAGCGCCGCCCCGACCTCGACTCCGACCGACTCGGCCGCGCCTCCAAAGGACTGCGCCGCCCCGACCTCGACTCTCGGCCGCGCCTCCAAAGGACTGCGCCGCCCGACCTCGACTCCGACCGACTTGGCCTCGACTCCAAAGGAGTGTGCCGCCCCGACTCGGACGGCTCGCTCGACTCAGCTTCAACGACGAGAAGCTAAAACGGCTAAGTTTTACTACGATCCTTCGTATTTCCATACATTTCCTTTTACAGTCTCGCATGCCTATTTTGGGTGCCGCTAAAGTACTCGGGTAGCGACGGCCTCATCCGTGAAACCTCGTCATGCGCGCCGCCTACACCTAAGCCTCCCCGCTGAGCAGTGTAGTCCGCGGTAAGCCGCCCTCTCTGCGAGCAGAGGTCAGTGGGGTTAGGAGCTTAAACGTGATGAGCCAACTACCCGAGGAAATACGTAGCCCAATAAAGGCAGGGCGTACGCGACTTTTCGTTGATAACGAGTAAATCCCGACTTCTCGCTTTACGCAACGTTTTTGCATTACGCTGTCTTTTGCAGCTCGGCATGGCAAGTTCAGGTAAGCTTGCAGCAACCCCCACATACAGGGAACGACACCTTTTGTTTCGCCCGACCTCGGCGCACGGGGTCAAGCATACGCACACGATCGATTTCCGAAACGCGCTCTTCGAACTCTCTAAACTAAGCGACTCCCGCCGGCCCTAACGGCCCCTCGCAGCCCTGCGCTCGGGGGCTGGGCACCGGGACGGACGACTCCGACAGTCGACCTGACAGGTGATTCCAACGGGGGTTCGAAGGCTGGCCCGTCGAAGGGTTCGACAGCCGCCCCCGGTCACCTTGTCGAGCGAGGGGCAGCAAGGGATGGGTCCACTAGCGGCCAGTACCCGGGCGCACGAGCGTCGCGGGCATCCCGAACTGCGTTCGAGTCTTGATGGCTAGAAAGATCATGGTTTTTCCCCCGAACGGAAAGGCAACGGGCCGCCAAGTCCCAACGAACGGACTCGGTAACTAGATGATCTCGCCACCAAGAATCTGAAGCTGGCCACCAGCTGGTCCGATCGGAACCCCTCGACCGGGATGCCGTGGCTTCACTCGAACTGGCCCGTTATTAGCTCACACGGACACCGCATTTTCGGCCAACGTGGCAAAAATACGGCACGGTCCGGCCCCTCCACCTTTTGCGAAAAAAGATGCATGAGGGGTTACAACGTAAGGAAAAACGCTAAAAGACGAAACGAATCCCCGTCCGGACCCCGGTCTCGGGATACACACGGGGTCGAAATCGCTAACAGAGACCAGCAGCGCGGTCGCGAATTACTGCGCAAATGCCGTAAACCTGCGAGCAAGTGTACCACTCGCCCCCAGGCTTGGGGGCTACACCCGGCGGGTGCGCTCGCGCGCCCCCACCCGAATTTTCACCGCTTTCTCGGCATCGCAATAAATTCAGCCCGCGACCGAGTCTGCGACTCGCTCCCAGGCTCGGGGGCTACTGTCGAATACCTATATTAGGGGTATCCAATGACAGCGATTAAAAATAAAAAGCCTCGGCAGCTATCCCTTTCTCTCTGTTTTACCTCCACCTGAACAGTACAGCGGCGCCCGAGCTAGTCTAGTGGAGCAGATATATGTGCGTAGATATGCGTGTGTACATATCAAATATGCACCTAAGTTTTCCTATATGCAGCATGCATGCGTGCACTCAAGTGTGTGCTGTTCACACATTCGAGTACATGTTGAAGTACCGGCAATGATGGCAGACACCTTTCTCTCTCTCTGCTGTTTTTTCTTCTCCCTGCATGCATGCACCTGCTCGCCCGAGAGGTTCCGTCTCGCCCGAGTGCCAGCTCGCCCGAGAGGTTCCGTCTCGCCCGACTGGTGTCCTGCTTCACCCGACAGGATCTCCGATTCGCCCGACGGGCTGCGTGCTCGCCCGACAAGTTGCACGCTCAAGCCGCAGGCTCGCCCGACGAGCTGCACAGTTCGCCCGACTACTCTCCGTCTCGCCCGACGTGTTGCACACCTCGCCCGACTACTCGGCAGCAGCAACGGCGCCCGCCTCGCCCGACAGGTCTCCGTGACCAACGAGCTGCTCCCTCACCCGACAAGCTGCTCCATCGCCCGACAGGACTCCGATTCGCCCGACGAGATCTCCGTCTCCGACTGGTTCACTCCTTCGCTACCAAGCAACCACCGGGAGGACCGAAGCACCCGGAGTCAAGCTGCTACACTGTGCCAACCACTCCCTGACGCAACTGACACCAGCAGGACATGGCTACAGCGCTCGGAAGGACGACGGGCCCCACAGCATGGGCAGGCGCGCCTCCTTTTTTCCCGTCTTACCCTTTGACTGTACTCTTTCTCTTATTCTTTACTGGCTCCCCTTGAGCTATAAAAGGGAAGGCCAGGCCTCCTGCGTGAGGCAAGATCGACTCTTTTCCTCTTCTCTCTCGGGCCTCCTCTGGGAGGCAGGGAGCCTCTCCTCTCCCCCGAGGAGTACTCTCCCTCGACTTTCTCCTTCCTCCAGCCGGTCGCTGGACTGAGCTCGATTCGCACTCCAGAGACTTGGGAGCTAGTCCCTCTCTCGCCCTCTTTGTACCCCCTACTACAAACCAGTGCAAATAACACGAGCAGCACGAACTGGACGTAGGGTCTTACACCCCCTGGGTGGCCCGAACCAGTATAAACCCCCGTGTCCTTTTGCACTACCACCCGAGGCCCGACGCGCAATCCCCGATATTATTTGCCGGCGGTAAAGAACCCCGACAGGTTTTACCGGTTTGGCAAACCGGTTTCACCGGTTTGGTCCAATGAGGCTCACCTAATTTCTGATCAATTCCAGATTTTCCGACATGAACGTCCGGTAGCCTCTGGCTCGTATCAGAAGTTCCGGCAAGTCATGCCATAATTTTCGGCATGAGCTTTACTGCAAGGCTTCATCTAAAGTGGAATATTATAAGAAATTCTCTAAGCACTTAAATGGCATACAAATTCATAAGCTATCTTTGTGGTAGTAAGTTTTCTTGGCACCATTTCAATAAATGCAATTTATTTATGTGCCGGAACCAAATTGTGAAATAAACTCCTCAAATTCATTAAATTGAACAAGTGCATGTGACAAGTGATTCAAACAATTGATGCACCTATTGAGGGGGAGTTCATTCTACAATTTGTGTCCTTGAGACTAACAATTTCTTTTAGTGATCTTGTAGTCCCATTGGTGAGAGTTTGTCTCTCTTTGAAGCAAGCTATACATTTTGTTCAAAATTGGTAAAACTGTATCCATCTCCTTTTTTTGGACAATGAACTTTCTTGATAAATAGTTGCTTGCCATAATATAGATTAAACCCCTTTGCTTGGTTTTGTGACAAGATTGATGCATATGAGCTTACCTTTCCATCCATATACACAAGTGCATCAAGAAAAAGGAATTCAACCTATATTGTGAGGTTTCATATTTTAGTGATCCATTATGCCTCTCTAATTCAAAGGTCACTAAATGACGAAAATAGGTCTTGTGCTATTTAATGCATTTTTCTTCTATGATGCATAAAAAGGGAAAAACATAAAGAGAAAAGGCATTCGGATTATATTGACAATGCACAAGCCTTGTGATATAAATCTTCACCAACGTGAAGAGAGGACTAGCTAGAGGCCAAGGTATGTTTTCTTGACTCATGTTTTTGCATTGAGCATATAGGCCTCATATCTATGCTAGTGTGTGCATTCTTGCATGTAACTCTTTTAAGTCCCGTTCGTTGTACCTATTAGATGTTTAGTAAATTCCTTCTTAAAATTTGACTAGGTGTCATATGTTCCATAAAACAGTGAAAGGAATATACTAAACATTCTAATATGGTACTTGACTTGATGAGTTGCTTGCTTGTGTGATATAGGATAGAGTTTGAAAAATCCAACTAGCATGATAGGATCTGTGTGTTTTTGAAAATATTTGGTTCTTGGTCTCTGTGACCTAATCGATCTGTTTGTGACTATTGTTGCCCTTGATTGATTGATGGCTAGTCACAAATGGTGAGATTTTCCTCAAGTCCATAAAATTCCTTAGCTTTCCCAACCCTCTTGGAAGAATCAAGGAGGTTTGAAGTATATTGGAAAATCTCAAATCTATCAATGATAAATCTAGTTCGTGACTCAATCCTATGTTATACATCTCATCTGATCAGGATTCAAGGGTTAAAGAGATCAAATTTAACTTTTTGGGTTTTCCAGCGAAAACCGGTATTACCGGTTTGGCAAACCAGTATTACCGATTTTGGCCGAGGCCACACACCTTATCTCTTTACCACGGGAAAACTTACCCCTTCATCCCTCATTCACTCCACCTCTCACCCAGGCCCGACCCCTCTCTCTCCCAAGCAGCCCCAAGGCGACCTTGCCCTCCCCCATGACGATTTGAAGATTCCCCAAGGAGCAAGGTCGGTCCCTCTTGAGTTTTGAGAAGGCATTGGTGCTGGAGGTCGGTTTCACCGGAGTGGAAACCGCTTTGGATTCAAAAGCTCATGCGGCCTAGGTATTCCGAGGTATCAAATGTTCCCATTACCCGATCTATCTTCTCGTTGCATATCTGTTGAAACCCTTCAAGGAATCATCTCCTAGTATTCCCAGGAAGCTAGCCCATGAATGGTTTTTGATTTGGTGGGCTACATTTTGAGGATGGGCGATTTTGGGTTCACTGCCCAAGAACCGGTTTCACCGGTTCAACAAACCGGTTTAACCGGTTTGGGCAGGGAAACCCTAACTCACCCATATTCAACGTGTAATCCTTCTCCATGTTGTAGGACTATTTTTTTCATGGATATAATCTGTTGTTCCTACTCTTAATCCATTCATCTTGCTCAGCTATACTCATCTATGATCTACCCATACAAGAACTGTTGGTTATGGAATTTATCATGTTGACATGGATTTTAAATTATCTTGATCATATCTCTCAATTCCATCTTTTATACATGCCTAGAACTTGTTCCTGTGCTCTGTGCAAAACCGGTTTCACCGGTTTGGCAAACCGGTTCCACCGGTTCTGGACAGAGCTGTGCCCTGCAGATCCTAAGCATCCATCTTGTGAACTTTTTATCTCCAAATCATTCCTGTGTCCTGATATTTATACACATTCTTTTTGACCAGAAGATTCACACTTACGAGTGGAGAAAGAAATGGCCGATGAACAAGGTGGTTCTGGATTGGGAGGATTTTATGGTGATGATCCTCCTAGGCGCAGTGGGCACAATCTGAGGCCTAGGAAAAAGAGAGCAGCTTCCAGAGATATTGAAGATGTTCATGAGGAAGTTATGAACACATCAAGTGATGATGATGAAGTTAGTGATGAAAACTATCGAGTTGAGCATCGTCAAGGAAAAGGGATGGCTGTTGAGAGCAGCGAAGAAAGTGAAGAAGCTGAGGGAGATGCTGGTGTTGAAGAAGAAGAAGAAGAAGAAGGTAATGCTGGTGGGGAAGAGGAAGAAGAAGAGGAAGATGATGAGACGGCTATGCCTGAAATCAGAAGGCCCGTTGCTCCAAGAAGAGGAGAGAATTATCTTCTAGGTGGGATGACTGATGTGGCTAGGAAAAAGAGGAGAGAAAATTATATTGGTACTCCTAAGACAGCCACTGACTACAGATTTCATACTTTATTCTGTCAAGATTATTATTCTAGTGCTATCATTGGGGAGAAGGGTCACATAGAGGCCGAGTCAAAGTGGATTGATTGGGATTACATGGCAAGATTTAATGATCCTATCTTCAATGAGATCATCGAGGTGGTTGCCAACACTAGAATCAAAAGAATCATGAAATTCAAGTGTTCTTGGAATAAAGAAATAATTGCTCAGTTCTATGCCACACTATATGTTGAGGAGGGAGTAAGTGTGAGGAGGATGCATTGGATGACAGAGGGGAAGCCATATAGTATATCTTTTGCTGCCTTTTCCAGAAGGTTTGGACTTGGAGAAGAAGATGCATCGTATCCCAAGTTACATAGAGCCGATGGTCCTATGCCCCCTAAGGACATGAAGTTTATGTATCCAAGGACCGAGCAGGGTGACTTTGGAAAGGTAAAGGGTCTCTATACCTATTATCATATCTTGAACAATTTATTTAGAGTGACCCTTACACCTAGAGGAGGAAATCAAACAGATGTGTCAAATTATGCTCGTGATTTGCTTGCTGCCATGAGACCTCCTGGTACTAACTTCAGCATTAGAGAATATTTGTGGGAGGAAATCAGGAATATTTCAGAGAGTCCCCAAAAGCTTTGTGGTTTTGCTCCATATGTGATGTATTTAGTTGAGAAAACCACCAAAAGGCAATTTATGAAGGACACAAAACATGAAGCACTGAGGCTAAAGCCACCCAAGAAGACCAGGGTCCCATCTCCTAACAGATATGAGCAAGGAGGGGCAAATCAGCAGCAGCAGCAGCCTGCTGGCCAGCCAGAAACCGGTTTTATCGGTTCTGGAAACCGGTTAAACCGGTTTGAGGCTGACCAGCAGCAATCGTCCTCATCTCGCTCAATTGAGAAGCCTTCATCTCCTATTTGATGCACATTGAGCTTTCTCACTGGCATGTGTAAGAGTCAGAGGGACATATTGGTTGAGCAGCAAAGGGTGAGAGTGGCAGGCAAGAAAGATAGAGATTTGATCAAAATGATACACAATGCTATGCACATGTAGCCACCAAGGTCTCCACCCTCTCCAGAGCCTGTTGAAGAGGAGATTCCTTCTATTGAGGACTTAGTGGCCACCTATCAGGCAAGTGGTTACTTTCAGCCTCTTCAGCATCACTTTGGATATGATGTCTATCAGCCACCACCACCTCCTCCTGCACCGGGCATGTCCGGAATGTACTATCCTGGAGCGTCATCGTCTGCAGCACCACCACCTCCTCCTCCACATGGTGACGATCTTGCCACAAGGGCAGGTACAGCTCTCTTTGGTCCTCCTACTGGACCTCCTTCTTATGGTATGTCTTGATCTACATCTTTCAGCTCTTAAAATCTGCCCTTTCATCTATTTTTGAAGTGACTCATTAATTTAGGTCATTTGTTTTGGCAAGAAGACTCTCCAAGCCACAACGGTGATGGACAGTGATGGATTGACAAGTCTGGTCAGCACTACTCTTCTTCAGGCCCTTATTGGATGCTTGATGACAAAGGGGGAGAAGAGTAAGGATTAAAGCTTAGCTTTTGGTTTTAGTGTGCTGTCTCTAAGGAATCCGGTTTTACCGGTTTGGAAAACCGGTGAAACCGGTTTCTGCTGTGTTGCAGAAAACTTGGATGCAATTAATCTATCGAATCTTTATCCTTTGTGGACTTGAGGAACTTGATTGTGTGATACTGTGTGTAATGAACCTTTTATTTCAGTTAAGTGATCTTATGCTAGTGTGATATGCATGTTTGGTTGATGTATTGTTTTGTATGTGTGATGACTGGGGAAAGAACCGGTTCCACCGGTTCATGAAACCGGTGAAACCAGTTTTGGTCTAGACAGCACACATACACTTTCGTTGAGTTCTGCGATATGCATGTCATTGTATTCTTATTGCTGTTAATTATTCATCTCATTATATTGTTGGATCCATGCATGCTTAGATTTAGGGGGAGCTCCCATGTTTTTCTCTTTTATGTGCATTTGACATGTGAGGCCGAATTTTTGAAATTCCATTCAAAGCACATATTAAGGGGGAGCTCATAACTGATCTGAGAATTCATTAATGTTTATTCATTTTATTAGTGAGCTTTAATCGGTTGTCATCAATCAGCAAAAAGGGGGAGATTGAAAGTGCATCTAGGCCCTCATGTGGATTTTGGTGAATTGAGTGACAAAATGATTAAAGGACTAACTTGTTTGTTTTAGTGCATGAGCAGGGATCTATTCTTATAGTTCATTTACAATTAACATGCTCATGATATATACGTGGTTATTAATCAAAGCAAGCAAGTATGATCCCAAGATTCTAGATTGTTGAAGATGGCATGTCATTGGTATTCATGATGGAGACATGGTTTTATGATTGATATGTGGTCTCTAATTTCTTAAGAAGGACTGTCATTGAAATATTGGGATGATAGTTTCAATGAAGTATGTTTGGATCATTATTGGTCTCATGACATGGATGCTCTTTGAACAAGACATGAGACAATATCACTATGATGAAGATAAAGATTTATGGATCAGCTAAGAAAAGAAGGAAAATGCATAAGATTGGATATTGCAAGACTTCATGTATGTAAGATAAAATGACATGAGCATATGTGCTACATATTGGTCTACAATTGGAAGCTTGCATTATGTGGGATATTCTTTATTAATCAAGAACAAGCATTTGAAGAATCTTTCAAATGGAATTCATTCAATAGCAAAGCAAAGCTAACTTGATGATGCAAGGGTAAGTGGTGAAGAAACAAATCGAGATGACTAGAGCGAGGGACTAAGCAAGCTTTGGTTAAGTGACGACTTATGACCATGTGCGAATTGCTAAGGTGAAGTATCTAGTATCCGGGGGGTTTTGAAGTATCATATCCAAGTCTTGTCAAGAGAAGCAATGCAATGCATATATGTTATGATTGATGAAGGGAGTGGCCTAAGGATTAAAGTGAACTCAAATATAAGTTATGGAAAATCCTAAGTCACTAGCTCAAGGTGGATATGCTCAGTTGAAGATACAATGTTGAAAGCCCTCAAAGAAGTGATTGATCAAGTATTGGCATGATTGTTTGATATACAAGCTCAAGTGGTCGATTTATTATTCATCTTATGTCTTGAGTATAGGTATGCCATACTATCAAGAGGGATGCAACATTGGTTGAATGACAATCTCTAAAAGTGCTCAAGTGAACCCATGTGAGTCTAACCATGAGAGTTTCTAACTTAGTGTGGGTTCCCTGGCAAAACTGGTGGAACTGGTTTTGGGAACCGGTTAAACCGGTTCTGAGGCCTCGAGTGTCTAACGGCTAGTTTCTTTGAAACCGGAGAAACCAGTTTTGGAAACTGGTGGAACCGGTTTTCTCTGACAAAAAAACGGCTAGTTTTTAGAGAGATGGGTATTTATACCCATGAGCTCCTCTTGGAGGGGCTGCTGGCTCAGTTCGAGTTTAACACATTCTAGAGGCCAGTTGAGCTCTCCCCAACCTCTCTAAGTGAAACTTGTGCTCATTGCTTGAATCTTTGAGTTGGGTTGAGAGAGTGACTTGTGTGTGAGCATTGGAGAGCAACCCTAATCCTTGAGCACTTGTGGTTTCGTCAAGCAATCATTGAAGCATTTGTTACTCTTGGAGGTTCTTCCTCCTAGACGGCTAGGCGTTGCCCGGTGAGCTACCGAAGTGTGTGGTGAGCCACGGGATCGTTTGTAAAGGTTTCACCTCGCCTCCACAAGGGAAGAAGTCACTTAGTGGAAGGAGGAGATAGCTTGACCTTGTGTGGTCGTATAAGCTTCCTCAACGGAGAGTAGGATTCACCGTGCCTTGGTGGCTGCTTGGTGCGAGCGGTTGTCGGATTTATGGACCCGGCAGTCCACACAGGGTAGTCCGCGTGGTTGATTTGTCGAGGGACAGATCGAGGATCAGAAGTCGATGGTAACACAAGACGCAAGGATTGAACAGGTTCGGGCCGTCAAGATGACGTAATACCCTACGTCCTGTGTTGGGTGTATGGATTGCTGTGTATGAAATTCCTGAAGGATCTCCGTAGTTGGGTTCTGTCCTAGGTTTTCCGTGTGTTGGAGGGGGGTCTCAAGGCGCCTTATATAGTCCGGCTGCCTTGAGTTACAAGTCGGCTAGAGATCATAACCTACCCGAAATACAAGGATGCGATCCTATAACGATTACAGATATCTTTCCCTATAATTCTGGCTAGTTTATCTTGATCTCCGAGCTTCTTGCGGGATACGCCGCCTGCTTCCTTGCCGCGCACGCCGTCGTAGTCGCCCGGTTCGCCCGACTGGTGGGCCTCCCGAGTGGTGGGCGACCCAGTCCGACAAACCGGCCCGATAGCACTCGGATTGGGCCGCCCCTTGCTGGTTGGGCCAATCCGCCTTCTGGGTACCCCTGGGGGTCTACCCCCGACAAGCCCCGAGTAGTACGTGGTTGAGCGACAAGTCGGCGAGGTCGTGCCATCTGATGAGCTTCGAGCTTGCTGCAGTTGGAAGCGAAACCGCGTGATACTGGAGAGAAAAGAGAGCCGTTTTCCAACGGATGCGCCGCGAGGTGCGTCCGTTGGCCGTAGCCCCCGAGCCTTGAAGCGATTCCGTAGGAATCGGTCCAAGGGTTAGTAGCCTTGGTCTTGGTCGCCTGACAATCAACGGATGCGCCGCGAGGTGCGTCCGTTGGCCGTAGCCCCCGAGCCTTGAAGCGATTCCGTAGGAATCGGTCCAAGGGTTAGTAGCCTTGGTCTTGGTCGCCTGACAATAAACGGATGCGCCGCGAGGTGCGTCCGTTGGCCGTAGCCCCCGAGCCTTAAAGCGATTCCGAAGGAATCGGTCCAAGGGTTAGTCAAGGAGCATCTGACTGAATCATCCGGCGTTAATTTCGGCGGCCAGCCCCCGAGCTTGAGGGCCAGCGGAGTCCTGCGAGACACGCCGAGCAGTCGTTGCGGCGCCAGCCCCCGAGCGTGAGGGCTGAAGCACGCCGAATAGTCATCCCGGCGCCAGCCCCCGAGCGTGAGGGCTGAGCACGCCGAGTGGTCGTCTCGGCGCCAGCCCCCGAGCGTGAGGGCTGAGCTCGCCGAGTGGTCGTCCATACCCTGCGACGAAGCACAAATTCGAGGGGAGAAAGTACTCGGCGATATAAATATTAATGAACCCCGCTTCCTGCTTTTAAGTCTCTTAATTTCCCCAAGCAGTTAACTTGTTACGTTTATGCACCTGATCCCCGATAGCCGTAGTCCATAGCGCAGGGAGCTGGGCCGCGTGCACGCGTAGGAGCGTAGGCGTACGGAAGAGTCGAGGTTTCACGGATTAAGGCGCGTGCTCCCCGGGTACTTTAGCAACTCATTTCAAAGCTCACGGAATTTACGAAGTTAACTGATTAATACTTAGCCTGGCGAGTGATTCGAGTCCTGGGGGATTCCCTCTTTGTCAGATACGCCAAAGAGGAGGCAGGCGAAGAGGCGTCGTTTCTGATGCGCGGCGTCAGGAGCAGTGTTCCCGTGATCGCACAGGATGCTCCTGTGTTCGAATGAAGCCAAAGGCGATAAGGGTGACCTGTGCAGCTTGGGCAGAAAGAGGGACACATGGCGTGGAGCTCATGCGTCTTTCATCGTGGAGGAAGTCTCTCGTTCTCCGGCGGCTCGGGGCTATAAATACCCACCGAGGGAGCCGGAGCTGCCACCCAGGAGCGAGTATGTATAGGGCCCTTGTAGCCAGCATGCCGAAGGTTCATTACTGGGTTCACCCACCAGGGAAAGCTCATGGAGTCTCCAGGGTATGGTGCTAGAAGAGTGCTTGCGAAGGTTCTGAGGTGTTGATCAGCGTCTGAGTGCTGTCCCGTTCATCCCTGCATTCCCATGTGACGAGGGCCATGTGGGGTGAAATGCTTTGTAGGGCAAAGGATACCTGAAGGCATTCGCTAACAACCCTCTGTTGGTGTTGTCCCGTCGACGGTTGCAGTGGTGCTACAAGAGAGCTTGCGAGGAGCTCATGTGGGCTAAGCTTGCTCCGGATGTAGCACTAGGCGTAGGGACGAGTGCCTCAGGCCGTCATCTTGGCGGCTGATGTGTTTGGTCTTTGTAACCAGTGTATGACCGGCTTCATTGTAATTGTATAACCTGCAAAAGGATTTCATTGCGTAATAGTCTTGAGGAGGAAGCTTCTCGGCAGCGCTAGCCTCGAGCTGTCAAGGCTTGGCCGCGCTTCTCCAACCGTTGTAACATGTTCGCAGCGTCAGCCCCCGAGCTTTTCGGGGCTGATCGAGCCCGTGAGGCACGCTGTTTTTAATATGGCGCCAGACCCCGAGTCTGAGTGCTGGTCGAACCTTAGCGGCACGCCTTTTGCTCCGCAGTGTCGGCTTCCGAGTGGCTCGGAGCCAATCGAGCCTGAGAGGCGCATTGATTTGAATGCGGCGCCAGCGCCCGAGTGCGAGCGCTGTTCGAGCCTTAGCGGCACACCACTTGATTTGCAGTGTTGGCTCCCGAGTAGTTCGGGGCCAATCGAGCCCGAGAGGCGCACTGACTTGAATGCGGCGCCAGCCCCCGAGTGCGAGCGCTGTTCGAGCCTTAGCGGCACACCACTTGATTTGCAGTGTTGGCTCCCGAGTAGTTCGGGGCCAATCGAGCCCGAGAGGCGCACTGACTTGAATGCGGCGCCAGCCCCCGAGTGCGAGCGCTGTTCGAGCCTTAGCGGCACACCACTTGATTTGCAGTGTTGGCTCCCGAGTAGTTCGGGGCCAATCGAGCCCGAGAGGCGCACTGACTTGAATGCGGCGCCAGCCCCCGAGTCCGAGTGCTGGACGAGCCTTAGCGGCACGCCGACTTCTTTGCCATGCCCGAGTGCTCGGGCTCCTTTTTTACCGTTGGCGCCCGGCGCGTAACGGAAGGCGGAACGCCCAACGGCTCTTTTTACCGTTTCGCCCGCGTCCGTTAATCGCGCCATCTCGCGGTAATTTCGGGCATCCAGGCGATATAAAGGGCGAGGATTAGGTCTGGAGAGGAAATCTCCCCATTCCCAGATCCATTCTTCATACCGCCGCCACCAGAGCTCATTCTGCTCGTAGATCCGTTCTGCGGTCTTAGCCACCACGGGGAGCGTAGCCTCGTTGATGCGCTCGAAGACTCCTGCCATTAGATCCATGGCACCGAAGAAGAAGAGCACCGGCGCCCCCAAGACAAGCAAGGTCCCCTCCTCCGGCGCCGTATGGGCGCGGGGGAGAGTCACCACGAAGATGCTGGAGGAGATGGTGGAGCGGAGCATCCTCCCGTCACAGGCCGTGGCGGAGTGGCGGCCGAGCGCCGGGGAGGTCTTCCCGTCGGAGAACTCCGGCGAGCTAGTCTTGTTCAAGCCATTCTTTGAGGCGGGACTTGGCCTGCCAACGGGGGCGTTTTTCCGAGGTTTGCTTCATTTCTACGGGATCGAGGCCATCAACCTCAACCCCAACTCCATCATGGCGATTTCCGTCTTTATTCATCTCTGCGAGGCCTATCTGGGGATTTCTCCCCATTTCGACCTGTGGAGATATTTGTACTGGCTGAAGCCCCAGCCAAGTGAAGAGAAGATGGTGGTAGTGGGAGGCGCCGGGTTCATGCTGCGTCAAGGGCGGAAGGACGAGTACTTCGACATCGCCCTCAACACCTCCAACAAGGGTTGGAAAGCCGAGTGGTTTTATGTTGGGAACCACTCGCCGGCGATCCCCTGCCATACTGGAGAGCGGCCGAAGATCAGGGATTGCTGGAACGAGCTCCCCGATGCTTCCCAGATGCAGGAGGTGGACGAGCTCCTCGCCTTAATCAAGGAGCTGAAGGACAACGGCGGCTTGACGGCGATTGGCGTCGCTTGCAATTTTAGCAGGCGGCTGATTCAGCCAATCCAGGAGCGGAAGCACCCCGGCTACGAGTACTCGGGCCGGGATGATCCCACTCGGGTTGCCAACCGCACCGTCAGCAAGGAGGAGATGAAGGCGCGCGTGGGCGGGTTCTTCCTCGGCCATGTGTCGGAGAAGCACCAACCGCGCCCCTTCTCACTGAAGAGGCCTCCACCACCGGTAAGTTGCTGTTCCGAGTGCTTATGAATGTTTTCCTGATGTAAATTTTTGGTTTCGTCCGTTAGCCGTCTGATCTTGCGTTTCCTTTGGCGCAGGATCGCGTCTTCGAGTACTTTTCTGCTGCCCCTCTCCCGGAGCATTTCCCGAGGAAGGTTTTGCTGGAGAATGCGCCCTGGAGGCGCATTCTCCTCCCCCTCGTGTATGGGCGCCCAGCGATACGGAGGGTTCTATGAGCCCTTCGGACGAGGAAGTGGTGGAGGACCGTCCGCGGAAGCGCCGGGCGGCTGTGGCGAAACGGAATAATAGCCGGGTCGGCGTTTCCAAGCGGGCGGTGTCCGTTGACGATGGGGCGGCCGACGACGACTCGGCAACGCTGTCGGATGAAGCGCCCTCCGTCCAGGATGCAGTGGCGGGCACGCCGCCACCGCCTCCCAAGCGGAGGTGCACGAAGAAGGTGGTGGCGAAGAAATCGGACGCGCAGCCGGCTCAGCAGCCGACTGCAGGTTCGGACGCCGATGTTGACGAGCCGGGACGTCCTTCCCCGGCCGTCGTGGAGGAAGAGGAGAAGGACAAAGCGATGTCCGACTCCGCGTTCCAGGAGCAGGAGCACGCCCGGGCCATGGGCGTCTCGGTGGAGGAGAGGCGGCGCAGGATGGCGGAGACGATCGTGCAGGCCGCCGCGGACGCAAGGCCGGTCTCCGACTTGGGGACCAGGCCAATCCTTATGACGGCCTCGGGGCAACGGCGTCCCAAGCTCCCTGTCTTCCGGCCCCGAGTCGCGGTGATGAAGAGTACTCGGTAAGTTGTCGGTCTTCGTGTTTCTTCTTGTTATCATTTATCTCCGAGTTCTTGTTTTGACTTCCGAGTGCTTTTTTCAGCAAGGCCTCCGATCTGGACGGTGAAGCCGCCAGCGGGAAGGCCCCTTCAGCCGATGTCCCGCAAGGCCCGAGTCCTCCTCCGGCTGAACCTGTTGGCCAGTCGGCCTCAGGGGCTACACCTGAGGTGGGGAACTCGGCCGAGGGGTCGGGGGCGGTGCAGACGGAGGAAGTACCAGCCGGACGTGACCCGGAGGTGGTAGTGGAGGTGCCGGCGGCCGACGACGTGCAGGGCGGTGGAGGTGACACGGCGATCACTCCAAGTGGCGCTGGGGATCCTGACGTGGACACGGTGATCCAGTCCTCGCCCGTAGGTGCGAGCGACATTGCTCGAGGAGAAGCCCGGGAGGAGGGTCTCCAGAAGCAGTCGGACACCTCGGGAACCATCACTGTCCCCGGGGTTAACGCTATGGCGGAGAAGGAGGGGTCGGTTATTGCCGAGCTCCAGATTGCTGTCGACCACGCTCGGCGCTGTGCGACGGTTAGTCTCCTCAATTGTCTCCTTTGTCTTTTCTTCTTCTTTATGAGTTGTCTGAATTCTTTACTTTGGCGAGTGGTTGTAGAAGTTGGCCACGCTCCGGCAGTCGCGGCTTGGGCAGGCCCAGGATGTGGCGTCGGCGCTCAGGCGTGCGGCAGAGATGGAGGCGGAGCTCAAACGGGTCAGGCGCCAGCGTGACGCCGCCAAGAAGAGCCTGAATGACGCCATTGTGGAGCATCGATTCAGTCTTCACCATAAGGCCTTCTCCTTGTATTTCCCGAGTGGTTTGTTGAGTCTTCAGATTTCGCCTTGTTCCTTTCATCTTGACCGAGTGCTTCCCTGTTTTTTCAGAGAAGGAGATGGAGAGGGACCGCCACATCATGGAGCTGAAGGAGTTGCATTTTGCGAACGCAACTCTGCAGCAGTCGGAGGAGGTGTTGGCGGGGAAGCTCAAGACGGAGCAGGAGTTCAGGAAAGGTGCGGACATGACGATGCTCCAGGCAATGTATACTATCCAAAATAATGCTCACATCATAACAGGCTTGGAGCAAGATCTGGCATCGGCGCATCTTGCCCTGACGGAAGTCAACGAGGCAGCGAGGGATCTACTGGACTCCATGGCCCCGGAGGAGGGTGAACCGACAGCCCTGGTCGCCCGTCTGCAGAGTGCACCAGCTCGGATCGCTGATCTGGTCAAGGAGTCGGCGGTGGTGTGTGCGAATGACGCCCTAGCGCGTGTTCGGACACTTTACCCGCGGATTGACCTTGCACCGGTTGGCGATGGAGTTGCGGCGGACGCCTCAACGGAGCAAGTCGACGAGGCGCTGGCTCTGACCCGCCCGATCGCCGAGAAGGTCGCGAGGCTCTCAAGTTTGAGTAGGACCCTGCAAGCTGAAGCAGGGTAGGATAGACTTTGTGTATATAAGTAGTCAGAAACGAGTAAAACAAGAATGTTTAGACATTTTGTTATATGTTCTGATATTGTCCGAGTAGTTCTTTTGCTGAAATGTGCTTTTCCCTTTGCTTCACTTATCCTAAGTTCATAACGTCGAGAGCGGATCCCGTGCACGTGTAGAAGGCTTAGGCGTCGTTCCAGGCCCGGTTACACAGCATTTAGTTAGGAACTATTCGGGAATGGAGTAATATCGAGTGGTTTTGCAGGGAAAGTATTTATAAAAAGGACAAAGCATATATATTTTTATTGAACTTCGTGATACATAGCTTTTTTCAAGGGTAGAATTGGCGTAAATGCTCTATGTTCCACGGGTGTGGGACTTCGGTGCCATCCTCATATTGGAGACGAAAAGTACCCGGACATATGACCTGAGTCACGATGAACGGGCCTTCCCATGGGGCGGAGAGTTTGTGAACGCCTGCTGTGGATTGCACTCGGCGCAAGACGAGGTCACCAATGTTGAAGTCCCGTTGCTGGACGTTCTTGTCGTGGTAGCGTCGGAGTTGTTGCTGGTAACGCGCGTGCTGTATGAGCGCGTTGACTCAGTGTTCTTCGATGGAGTCGAGGTCCACCTCACGGGCTGCTTCTGCTTCGCCTTCCTCGTAGTTGTCAATGCGCGGTGATCCGAAAGCTATGTCGGTGGGGAGGATCGCCTCGGAGCCGTAGACCAGGAAGAAGGGAGTATGACCTGTTGCTCGACTCGGCTGAGTCCTGAGTCCCCAGATGACTTGTGGTAGCTCTTGGTGCCATTTTCCAGCGAACTTCTTCAAAGGGTCGAAGATTCTTGCTTTGAGTCCTTGGAGTATCATGGCGCTGGCTCATTCCACCTGTCCATTACATCTGGGATGGGCGACGGAGGCGTAGTATACATCGATGCAGCTATTCCCGCAAAAGTCCCAGAAGGCGGATCCGGTGAACTGTGTCCCCAAGTCGGTGATGATCCTGTTAGGGACTCCGAACCGGTGTGTGATTTCTTCGATGAAGGCAGCGGCTTGCTTTGACGTTGGAGTTCCGACGATGGCCTTGTACTCTATCCATTTGGAGAATTTATCGATGGCGACGAGGATGTGTGTGTAACCTCCCGGGGCTGCTCTGAACGGTCCCACCATGTCCAACCCCCAACAGGCGAATGGCCACGAAGGCGGGATGGTGCGTAGAGCTTGGACGGGAGGTGTTTCTGCTTGGCGAAGAATTGGCACCCCTGGCATCGGCGGACGTGTGCTTTGGCGTCGGAGACGGCGGTGGGCCAAAAGAACCTGGCTCGGTATGCTTTCCCGACTAGTGTCCCTGCAGTGGCGTGGCTTCCACAGACTCCTGAGTGGATGTCGTCAAGGATCTGGAGGCCGACTTCTTTCGTGACGCATTTGATGAATACTTGATTTGTGGCGGCTCGTCTGTATAGGGCACCACCGACCACCACGTAGTTCCTGCTTCGGCGTTCCAGGATCTTTCGCTCCGTGGGGTCCTTTGGCACCTTGTTGTGGGCAAGGAAGTCTATGAACTCGGCCATCCAGTCTTCTTTTTCGGCGTTAATGGTCAGCACCTCGCAGAGCTCTGGGGCGGGCTCGGGTTCGTCCCCCACCTCTTTGACAGAGGGTTTGAGGAGACCTTGCACGAACACTCCCCCTGGTACTTCTGCGCGGGTTGACCCCAGCTTGGCGAGTGCATCAGCGGCGAGGTTGTTCTCCTGTGGAACGTGGTGGTACTCAACTCCGTAGAATTTTCCCTCCTGCTTGTGCACTGCCTCGCAGTAGGCGTTCATCTGCTCGCTGTGGCGATCCCAGTCTTTGTTCACCTGGTTAATAACGACAGTGGAGTCGCCATAAACCAGGAGCCTCTTTATGCCTAGTGAGGTGGCGATGCGGAGCCCGTGGAGGATTGCTTCGTACTCGGCGGCGTTATTGGTGACGGGGAAACGAATTTGGAGGACGTATCGGAGCTGTTCCCCTTTCGGCGAGACGAAGAGTAAACCGGCGCCTCCTCCATCGATCATCAAGGAGCCGTCGAAGTACATCTTCCAATGTTCGCCGCTGGTGTCTTCTTTCGCGTCCTAGCTCTCGGTCCATTCGGCGACGAAGTCGGCGAGAATCTGTGATCTGATGGCGGTGCGCGGTACAAAGTCTATGATGAAGGAGGCGAGTTCAACTGACCACTTAATGATTCGCCCGGTAACGTCTCTGTTGTGGAGGATTTCGTCGAGTGGAAATTGCGTGACCACCTTGATGCGATGTGCTTGGAAGTAATGGCGGAGTTTTCTTGACGTGATGAGCAGTGCGTAAAATAACTTCTGCACCTGGGGAGAGCGAGATTTGGACTCGCTGAGTTCTTTGCTTACGTAGTAGACTGGTCGCTGCACTTTTTGCACCTTTCCTTCTTCTTCCCTTTCCACGACGATGACAGTGCTGACCACGTTGGTCGTGGCAGCAATGTATAGGAGTAGCGTTTCGTCGTTATGCGGAGTGGCAAGTACTGGTGGATGGGAGAGATAGTTCTTGAGGTCGGTGAAAGCTTGCTGCGCCTCCTGGTTCCACTCGAACTTGTCGGTCTTCTTGAGGATCTTGAAGAATGGCAAGCCTTTATCCCCCAGCCGGGAGATGAACCTGCTCAAGGCCGCCATGCAACCAGTCAGCTTCTGGATCTCTTTCTTCCCAGTCGGCGGTTTCATCCTCCGGATGGTGTCTATCTTCTCTGGATTGGCTTGGATGCCTCTGTTGCTGACGATGAAACCGAGTAGTTTCCCTTTTGGTACGCCAAAGACGCACTTAGTCGGGTTTAGCCTCCAGTTGAACCTGCGGAGATTATTGAACGTCTCGGAGAGGTCGGCGATGAACTCGGCTTCGATCTTCGTCTTGATGACTATGTCGTCAACGTAGGCCTCGGCGTTGCGACCGATCTGAGTGCCCAGGGTCAAATTGATGGCCCTCTGGTAGGTGGCGCCAGCGTTGCGGAGTCCAAAGGTCATCTTGGTGTAGCAGTAGGCGCCGATCGGAGTAATGAAGGATGTCTTCTCTTGGTCTTCTTCTTTCAGGGCGATCTGGTGGTAGCCGGAGTAACAATCAAGGAAACATAGGAGTACGCATCCGGCGGTGGAGTCGACGACTTGGTCGATGCGGGGCAGGACGAAGGGGTCCTTAGGGCAGTGCCTGTTGAGATCCGTGTAATCAACACACATTCTCCATTCATTATTCTTTTTTCTTACAAGAACTGGGTTAGCAAGCCAGTCGGGATAAAAGACTTCTCTAATGAACCCGGCCGCTAATAGCCTTGTAATCTCTACCCTAATGGCCTCCTTGCGGTCCTGCGCGAAGCGTCGGAGCTTTTGGCGAACTGGCTTGGCGTTCACGTCAACCTTCAAGGAGTGCTCGACCACCTCCCTCGGAACACCCGGCATATCCGATGGAGTCCATGCAAATATGTCGACGTTGTCCCGGAGGAAGGCGACGAGCGCGCTTTCCTATTTGGGGTCGAGCCCTGATCCGATCAGGGCAGTCTTGGAGGGGTCGGAGAGCCCAAGCGAGATGGGGCGTACTTCTTCAGCTGGCTGCATGGTGGTCGGCGCGGCTCTTCGCTTGGAGGACTCGGGGATGGAGCCCGGGTCTCCTTGGAAGGTTCTTGCCTCGTGGATCACCTCCATTTGGAGCACGCTGCGTTCGATGCCGGTGCAGAGGTGGAGCCCTTCTTTGTCGCAGCCTTTGGCGGTGTGGACGTCGCTGCGGATGGAGAGGACGCCATTCGGTGCCGGCATCTTCATCAGTAGGTATGTGTAGTTGGGGATCGCCATGAACTTGGCGAGTGCTGGCCTCCCGAGTATGGCTTGGTAGGCGGTGGTGAAGTCGGCGACTTGGAAGTTGAGATACTCGGTCCTGAAGTTCTCCTGATCGCCGAAGGTGACGGGCAGAGCTATCTGCCTGAGTGGTTTGGAGCCTTTGCCTGGGATTAGCCCGTAGAACGGGTGGAGGGAAGGAGTCAGGGCATCAAGGCCGATGCCCATGTCTTTCAGCGTTTGGGCGAAGATGATGTTGAGCCCGCTCCCGCCGTCGACGAGTAGGCGGGCGTTGTGCACGATTGGGCTGAGCACGAGGGGGTACTCGCCCACGTCGGAGACTTGGAACCACTGGTCCTCCCTGGAGAAAGTGATCGGCTGCTCGGACCAGCGGAGTGCTTGGATCGGCGATGAGTAGCAGGAGAATATCTCCCGGTCGCGCACCTTTTCCTTGCGCTTGTCATCCACGGGCGGCGGTCCTCCGAGGATGAAGTTCACCTGCCTCTCGACGTTCGGGAAAGCGGGGTTTGCGGGGGCCCCTTTTCCCTTGTCGCCCTTGTCTTCGTCGCGTGGCGGCAGCTTCCCTTCCTTCTTCTTGTAGGCGTCGGCGAGTCCCATGCAGTCGATCATGTGATGCTTGGATTGCTTGTGGATGGGGCAGGGCCCTTGTAGCATCTTTTCGAAGTCGGCGCTGAAGTTGGGCCGCGGGCGAGGGCCTCCGCGATCCATGGCGGCGATGGTGTAGTCTCCCGAGCGCTTTCGGTCACCAGTCCGGCTAGGCTCCGGTCTGGTTCGGCGTTGGTCCTCCTTCTTCGGGCGGTCCTCTCGGCGAGGTGGCCGATCGTCGTCCCGAGTGCTTTTCTTGCTGTAATGGAGGCGAGCGGCTTCCTTGGTGTTTGCCATCTTGTTCACGCGACCAAAGAACTCGCCGGAGGTCTTTGGCAGGTCCTCGTAGAGGTGGTCGAAGACGACGGAGTCGGCGAGGCCGTCGAGGAAGTAGCTGATGATCTCGGACTCGGAGCAGCCGGGAACTAGGTTCCGGTTCTCCATGTACCGGTCGGTGTAGTCGCGAAGGCTTTCTCCACGGTTCTGCTTCACCTTGCCCAGGTCCCATGCTGTGCCGGGTCGGATGGAGTTGCCTTGGAAGTAGCTCTTGAACTGGCTGCAGAGGGTGTGCCAGTTGTCGATGGAGCCGGGCTCGAGACTGTGGAGCCAGCTCAGCCCCACCTTGGTCATGGTGACGGGGAAGTAAGCGCACATGGAGTCGTGGTCGCCGTTCACAGCGCGGATGGCGATGCTGGACGTGCGTAGCCACATCGTCGGGTCCGTCTTCCCATCGTATCTTTCTATGCCTGTGGGTTTGAAATTAGCAGGCATTCGGATAGATCTTACTCGGGTAGTGAATGCCGGGAAGCCGTCGCAGTCGTTGAGGTTTTCCAGGTCCACGTGTCCCGAGTCGGCGGAGTAGTCTTCCAGGGTGCGAGCCCGGGACGGTCTGTCTTGTCCGAGTGGAGGGCCATACTTGCGGTCGAACTCGCGGCGGCGCGCGGCCTCGTTGGCCTCGAGCTCTTGGCGTAGGCGGGTGTCGCGGTCCAGTCCCGGGGCGCCGTGGTCCCGATTGTACTCGGCACGCCGTCGGAGCTCCTCTTCGTCCCTTCGCCGGTGGCGGTCGTCGAGGTTCCTGCGGAGGTCGCGGTTGCGGAGTTGTTCGCGGAGGTCTGGCTGCTCGACCACGTCGTGATCGGCTTCTCGGCGGCTGGCCGACTTGGAGTGGCGAGATGAGGAGGCAGGAGCCTTCTGGGCATTGATCATGCCCGCGGCTGCAGTCAGCCTAGCCTTGATCCGGTTGAGCTCCGGGGTTTCCGGGATCCCTTCCAGCTCCTGGTGCGCGGCGGCGAGGTTGGCTGATGGGGTGGCGTAGACACCCACGCCGCCGATTTCTTGGATGAAGTCGTCTTGGAGGTTACGCGTGACCCTGGGGTTTCGGCGTTCTCGCCGCGCGTCGCGGCGTCGTTGCTTCTCACCGTTGCGCCCGATCCTGGCATCACGGTGCGCTTGATCCTCGCCTTGGACCGTTGGCTCTTCAGCGGATATATCGGAGATGAACGTCTCCCGCTTGGCAGGCGTGATCCTCTTATTGGGAGGGAGGACACGTGTCACCCGCGGGAAAGTCGGAGTTGGTTCTGGTTCAGGCGGAGTCGGCGCATCATGAGGATGAGGGTGTTGTGTTGCCGCAACGTCCGGAGTAGATCCGATCTGGGTGGCCGCGATGGGATCGACCGCCCTGATCGCATCTGGGGAGTAGTCGGTGTTCAACCGTTCGCCGAGTGCTTCTTGGTAGATGGTTCCGCTGTTGCTGAGTCCCAGCGGGAACCGTGTCGGCGAGGCGATGCCCTGGCGAGCAGATTCGGTGAGGTCGATGCATTCACCGATGGAGGCGATGGCGTGGTCCATGTCCGCCTCGAATTGGCGTTGGCGTGCGGCCCATCGGCGCCTTCGGTCCTCGGGTGTCTGCTGCACCCTGAGCGGCGGAGGCGGAGTGGATGAAGCAGTCGGCGGTGCAGGAGGAAGCATGTTCTCCTCGGATGGCGGGAGAGCGATGTTGGCCGTCGCGGTCGCCGAGTCGTTGGCGATGGTTGGCGATGGAGCGGTGATGGTGACGATCCCGTCTGGCGTAGCGTCAAGTCGCGGCGCTGTCTCCTCCGGGGTGGCGTCACGGGTGAAGGAGAGTTCTCCCTCGGGTCCGGCGGTGAAGACCATGGATCCGAAGAAGAACATAGCTCCCTCGGCGATGGAAATCTTCACGGATGTCGGCGCGATGACGGCGGAAGTGGATGCCATCAAGCTTGCAGTTTGATCACGTTGATCAACCCCTACCTGGCGCGCCAACTGTCGGATTTATGGACCCGGCAGTCCACACAGGGTAGTCCGCGTGGTTGATTTGTTGAGGGACAGATCGAGGATCAGAAGTCGATGGTAACACAAGACGCAAGGATTGAACAGGTTCGGGCCGTCGAGATGACGTAATACCCTACGTCCTATGTTGGGTGTATGGATTGCTGTGTATGAAGTTCCTGAAGGATCTCCGTAGTTGGGTTCTGTCCTAGGTTTTCCGTGTGTTGGAGGGGGGTCTCAAGGCGCCTTATATAGTCCGGCTGCCTTGAGTTACAAGTCGGCTAGAGATCATAACCTACCCGAAATACAAGGATGCGATCCTATAACGATTACAGATATCTTTCCCTATAATTCCGGCTAGTTTATCTTGATCTCCGAGCTTCTTGCGGGATACGCCGCCTGCTTCCTTGCCGCTCACGCCGTCGTAGTCGCCCGGTTCGCCCGATTGGTGGGCCTCCCGAGTGGTGGGCGACCCAGTCCGACAAACCGGCCTGATAGCACTCGGATTGGGCCGCCCCTTGCTGGTTGGGCCAATCCGCCTTCTGGGTACCCCTGGGGGTCAACCCCCGACAGCGGTGAATCCGAACTTCGGGAGAAAAATCTATTTGCCTCTTGGTTTGAGCTCTTTCCTCATATTGTCATTTCTAGCATATTACTTGTGCTTCCACTTCGATCTACTTTGGTGTGTTGAGCTGTGTGCAGGGGCTCCATTGGAACACTTGGAAATATCCCTGGAAGCTTCACACCATTTGTGGTTTGTGCTAGAATTCGTAGAGGGGAAATATACTTGTTAGTGCAATCTGTGCAGGAAACGGTTTTACCGGTTTGGGAAACCGGTATTACCGGTTTTGGTGCTGACAGTTGGAATTAGTTTTTGTAAACTGCAGATTTGCCTGTTCACCCCCTCTTGGCGACATCAAGATCCTTTCACTCCTAGAATCAGCGGTTGTAGCTTCGTAGGTACTCGTTCTGGCCTTGTTTGCACTGGGCTAGGTCAAAGCGAGTGCCCAGCTTCTGCCATGAACCCTGAAAATTGTTGATGAAGACCTTGCAGAACTCATCCCAGGAGTCGATGGAGCCTGGCTTTAGCCCTTCTAACCAGGTTAGTGGGGCCTGATCGAGGACTACTAGAAGGTAGATGCACATAGTGTCAGTGTTGCCCTTTGCCGCCTTGATCGCCGAATATAGTAGATGCGGAGCCACTGCTCAGGATCACGCTTTCCATCATATCATTTGATATGAGCTGGTTTGAACTTGTCAGGCCAGGAAGTGGCGCGGATGCGGTTCGAGAAAACCGAAAACCCTTCGTACTTGCCAAGGTTGTGGTAACCTTGGCCTGGTGGCCCGTAGACCTGGTCGTATTCCCGGCACCGCCTACATTCTTCTTCTTCGCGATCGTGGGCTCGTGCCGAGATGAAGGTGCCTGCGTCTCTGTTCTGCAGGCGGTGTCACAGATCCCTGTCATCGTCGCGGTAGTTGCGGCGTGCATCCTGTCCCTGTTGCCGTCGCGCCCGCCGTTGTGACTCTGTTGAGCAACGTGGTGGCTAGGCCCGGCGCCGTGGTTTCTACCTCCGGCACCGACTACCATACCTCCCTCGTTGCCGGGTTCATGGTGGGCTCTGCTTGGGTGATGGGACTGATTGCTGCGGTTGCCATCGTCATCAAGCCGGCTGCTCGCATGACGGCTTGGTGCCTTGGACCTAGTGATGGTCTTGGCAGGGTTGATTGCATCATGCTGTATGGCCGCCGTCTGGAGCATTGTTTTCATCCTCTGGATTTCCGGAGTTTGCACCAGAGTTTCGAGCTCTCTTGCAACAGCCAGGATGTTGGCTATGGCAGTGGGGTAGACATCCTGTCCGGTGACTTGCACGATTCTTTCATTGAGATTCTGTGGAGGAAGTCTGCGACTAGCATGGCGACGACGCTCTACGCGAGCAGCGTTTCGTTCTCTGCGCCAGTTTCGGTCAGCTTCGACTTCGTTCTCCACGGTTGGTTCGTCGTTGGAGACTTCTGCTTCTTGGCGCCCTGGTGAAAAGCTTCTTGTGCTTGAAGTTACTGGGATAGTTGAGCCGTGCCCGCTTGAAGAATCCAAGGGCTGCCTGTGTTGAAACGGGAGGGCATCAATGCACGCGATGATTCGAGACATGTCCAGGTCTTCTTGCGGTGTTGCTCCAAGCTTTGGCTTGCGTCCTGGACAATGAACGAATCGTCCTTCAGGGGTTGAAGTAATGACGAGTCAGACTTGTTTCCCGTTTAGAGGAAATTCGTCGAATTCGACCAAAGATCGGAGTTGTTTTGAGGACGCCACCTAAAAATGGATCTGGGGCCCATGAGTCCAAAGGGAAACTAGCTCGGGGTGTCAGCCTCTCGTTTAGCAGTGGCTGGATTCCTTTTCTTCTAGATTTTTGAATTGATGGATTTCAGCGCGACCAATGGTTCAGAAACCGACTCGGACCGCTTAGTCCGCTTTGAAATTTTCCCATTCTGAGTTGGAGTCAAACTGGGAGTTGAGGTTTCTCGAGCCCGAGTTGGATTCAGACCCGGGGACGCAATCTCGTCGAGATTGTCGGCGAGTTGCCCCAGAGTCGGCGACTTGAGGACGCGGTCGAAGTTGCCCGCACCGTCCGCCGTGCAGACCCAGGAGCCGAAGATGAAGGTGGCGCCCTTCTTGAACGCCATGTCACCGTCGCAGTTGATGATGACTGGTGCCATTGAGCTTGCTTGACGATTCTCAACGAGAGCCCTTACCTGGCGCGCCAGCTGTCAGTTTTTTATACTGGCTAGCCTACTATAGGGGGGTCCCTAAGTAGTCAAGTTGTTTGTAAGGGCCTCGCCGAAACCAGAAGCACGATGGTGAACATGAAACTATTTAGACAGGTTTAGGCCGCCTCGAGTAGAGAGCGTAATACGCTACGTCCTGTATGGTGGATCGCTTCATATTGATGGTTATGATTTTACAAGGGCTCTCTGCCTCACCTTATATACTTGGGAGACAGGGTCTACAAGGCAAGAAATACAAACTCCTTGTCGGATACTAAACATAGAGTCCTAACATGAGTAGGCCGGGTTGTTTCCTAGTAGCCGACTTGTTTCCTTAAGCTGTACGCCTCTTCCTTGCATCTGTCAAAGTTGCCGGCCCAATTTCCTAATGGACCTACATCCAATAAGGACTCCCATAGATCTTGGTCCGTCAAAGGGTCACAACAATTTGACAAAGCTCAATGCAATAACAAGCAGCATATGTATAAGGTTTTCCGTTTGTGCAACATATGGCTTTGGTAGGAATAGAATATTGTTGAGGAGCTTTGCAAGGCTACTGATTTTAAACTTTTGCAAGAAAAACATCCCAAGTACTTTATACAGAAAGAGCAAGATTTCTCTCATCATTCCATATCTCATTCATCAACCATTTAGATAGCATGTTTTCCTAAAGATATATGTTCACAAGCAACATGTGTATGTGCAAGGAATAAAGAATATGCAAGCCAATCAAGGGTAAGCACATAAACCATAGGAGCAACAAGTTTAATTTGAGTTTAACTTTGATGATTATATCAAGATTACTTTAAACTCATGAATAAGAGGGAGTGAGGGATTGGCATGCAAACCATCACATTGGACGAAACAGGAGATGAAGTTTGCTAGAGAGACCTCAGCCGAACTGGTAATTCAGCTGAACCCCTATAGTGCCCGACCGCCGTGATCATTTTCATGTCGGCCCATGCGAGGTTTGTGTGGCGTGGTTGTGGGAGTTCTCGAATGTGTAAATTTCAAGAAGCTTGAGAGACCCCCACACTTGATCTTGTACCTACATTTATTCAAAACAATGGCTCTACTGGCCTTACAAACCAGGGAGCCTGATCTTTATTTGAAATTCAAATATTTTTAGTGTTTTCAAGTTATGCAAATTTTTATGGATTTTTTTAATAATTTTTTTCATGGCAAACAAAACTTAGCAGGGGGATTAAAGTAGAAAATATGGATAAGGAGTTTTTAGATACTTCCCAGGCAAAATTCCCCCAATCTTTGATCTTGCAAATGAATGCAAGATTTGAGCTTAAGAGTGCCAAAGAGTTGTCCACCGTTCATCCTGCTTCATCGTGCAAATTTCTTCCATGTGAACAAGGGTTTTAGATGTTGGAATTATGCTTGCCGCCCTTTGGTCATCACTTCGTCCCTGCAAAAAGTTAGTGGACAACAAATACCCAAAGGACCATATCATTATTGCCATAGGGTTAGTTGTTCAAATCCACACTTAAAAACGGATTGGTCTTTAACATATTAAGCGTAGATCCTGTTTGCCATTATTTTATTTTGATATTTATTTTCAAATGTTCTCTTTTTTTTAAATTTTCTTTTCACCATTTTTTAAGCATAACTCAAACAATGCTGAATTGCATCAACATGATCACAAGCGGGGTTTTGCAATATACTCACAGTGAACCTTCGAAAGGCGTTCTGTACCTCCCTGTATGTTGTGCAACATTGTTGCAGTGCATCCAATGCCTTGGTTTGTCTCCAATTTGAATCAAGCTTGACAACTTACCCGTTCACATTTGAAAATTTTTCTGCAGGGGTTAGTCCATACACACAACCAATATCTATACATGCATTTGCTCAAAGGATCATTAATCAAACTTGACACCATGTCTGATTTGATTAAAGAAGACTATTTTAACCTAAGCACCACGCTTCATTTAAAAAGCCTATGAATGCATTCCATTGATACGTTCAAACCAGAGCATACGAGCATAGATAAAGGTAGCAAGAGAACTTGATCAAGCGATACTCAAAAGGAGATAAACATGAGTTGGTACATAAATGGTGAACTTTGGGTTACCTCCCAAAAGGACTTTGTTTTATGTAAAAAAAACAAGACATTCCACTTACCTTAGCATACTCACCGCTGGTGTTAGATGATGAGTTGAGAATTTCCATCGCGGTAGCTCCTTGGATCTTGAAGACATTATTAACGGTGACGTGGTCGCTCATGGATAGCATGTGTGCGCTAAATGTTGGGGTGTTTCCAACAAGTAGCTGGCACATATGCAAAACACGAGAATGCAACAATCGTCTTTTCTCATGAAAGCATGCTCACAAACCAAGGATGCAAGGCAAGGTAGATTTAGGAGGCATATGGGGACTACCGAGGTGCAACGGCTTTGTGGCTTGCACACCCAGATGTCTTAATCCCACTGAGCCTCACTGAAATTTTTTTGTTTTTTAAATGCAATCATGGTTGGGAAACAAATATGCTAACTTTAAAATGCATGATCAAAACAAATATGATGTGAGGCTCAAAATCCAAATGAGGGAAAATTCAAAACATGATATGCAATTTGTAAGAAACTCGAGGCCTGGCGTTTCTCAAAGCGCGAACTGATCAACCCTTTGGTCTAAATGACGTGGTGGGAGTCAGTTCCATTTAACCCTATTGATCGTCCTACCAACCACGTTCTGGCAATTGACCGACCCTGTAGGGGCTGCATGAGTTGGACTAGGAACCCGAATAGATAGGTGATGTAAGATTTCGCCACCCACCTAGACTAGGCATAGTGCCCGAATACAGTTCAAAGCCGAGGAGCCACCCATTCAAAAAGAAGGCACAAGAGTTTGCTTGCAAATGATGTGCAACATGAATGCTTCGAAACAAATATGATGTGCAACATGAATACTTTGAAATGAATGCAAGGAATAATGCCTGGTTACCTCTAGGCAGGCATTTGTTTTTTTAATTTTTTAATAGCAAGAAAGGATACATGAACTAGCATCATCTATAAACCAATGATAGAAATTTGATATTAACGGAACTTGTCATGAGATACGTACAAACCTCCCCCACACTTGGATTTTTGTATCACGGGACAACAAAATCAAGTGTGTGTCGGCCTCCATCGAATTTGTTCCATCACCAAAAACTTACCAAAGTGTTGTAAATGATGTAGCTCTCATATTCTTAAGCATCGTACACCTGTCGTTCTTTTTAGTTTCAACCTATAATGGTTAGCAACCAAAAATACCTGAGGGACAACTCAACTGAAGAACATGCTCTTGCTAGTTTTTTTTATGAAAGATGGATGGGTAGTGATGAAAGTAAATGGTAAAGATAAATGAAATGATGTGATGGTATGGATGGGGATACATGGACGAACTTGGTTCAACACTAGTACAGCAACCGTTCCCCGGCAACGGCGCCAGAAAACTTGTTGGTATTTTTAACGATCACAGATAAATCCGCAAGCGTACGGATACTGATGTAGCTTTCACCTGAGAGTATTCCAGGGTATCAAATCCACAGGGAATGTGTGTGTACTAGCAACGAGTTAAGAACGACCAAGACAAAAGAAGTGATAAATGTGTAGAAGGTAGAGAGCGTTATTTCTAGGTATTCTGAATAATCAAAGGATAACTCAAGTTATTTACTGTATTACTTGCTTCGGGACGCCCAACCGTCCTAGCCCAGAAAGGGATGAGAAGGGTGCTAGGGAAGCCAAGCAATGGTCCTATTACTCTCTAGTGCTTCTCACATGGTGGACTACGTAGGCCATCAGGGCAGTCACCACCTGGGGCTACCACTACAAATCCGTGGCACTAGGCGCACTCCAAGGTATTCAACATGATTAGACATCCATCTATTCTATTGAATAGTATCTTAGATTTGCAAGTACTAAGACACCTATCACAGCGAGGAGCCCACAAGTAAATAAAGTAAATCTTGAACTTAATTAAATATTAATCTAGAAATACAAAGGAAATACCCGGATGATACTCGAACCTGAGCCGCATCCGCCGAGGTACAAGAAGAGGAAAGGAGCCGACATCCCCGGCTTCTCCCGGACTCTCGCCTAACCTCTCACTATTTCTAGCACTACATTGGATCTAGCATTGGAGCTTTGCTTCACTTCCTTGTGTGTTGAATGAGGGAGAGGGCCCCTCTATCTATAGTGGAGGAGGTGCCTTGGGGATGTGGAGATGCTTCACATGATCCTAGGGAATATTCCCCTCCAAATCCTCCTTTTGTGCCACCTAGCACCTGGAACCGACCTCCCTACGTCGGTTTGCCACCAAACTCGCGTGCCCAGTCCCATGGATGGTTTCCAGAGGTGGTGGGGCGAAGAACCAGAGGAAAATCGGATCCCAGGTCCCCGAACCGGCTGTGAACCGTGCGATCTCTCTGCTGTGTACGTCGGTTGGAGGAAAACCGGAAGGAAATCCGCCGTCTGGAGGAAAACCCGCTGGCTCGGGGAAAAAACCGTAGTTGAACCCCGCAAAACCATCGCCTGTCCTATCCCGCAGTGCCACCTGTCCCGGCCTCTCGCGCGACCCGCGCCTCAGCGCCGACGCCCTCTCTCCGCACGGCACATGTCCCCGTGGGCTCCCGCTCCGCTCCGCGCGTACGCGAGTGCGTGGACGTCGTGGCATTCCTGGCAAGCGGGCCCACCTGGTTGCTCCCTCCTGCTGGTGTGCACCTGGGCCTTGGGCTGTCTTCCTGTGTGCGCGATGGCGTGGCCTGGTGGGCCTTGCCCGGTGCCCCCTCTAGGCCCCCGCCGGGCCCTGCTCCCGCGCTTGCGCGGTTGAAGCGGGCTGGTGAGTGGACCCCGCCCGGCAGGGCCTGCTGGGTTGACTGCAGGGGCGCTGACTTCATGCTGACATCAGCGTCCCCTTTTATCATTTTCTTTTAATATCTTTTATATCTGAAATCCAAAATATATGAATAATATATCCATTTCAATCATCTTGACGAGCTCTACGCACTGGTGAACTCCAATTCAGCATTTGAGAAACTTTATGATAATGATATATTTGGATCCATCTCAAACCCTTAGCGTCATTTTAGGTATTTCCTGCAAGACAAGTAAAAACACCAACACTCGTGGAATTCATTAGTATTAAACCCTATCACTATGTTTGGTGCTTATAGTTAATGTGTTTTCTGCAGGAATTGACAGTCAAAATTGGTACTTAAGGACCGTCAACAGTAGTCCGCCGTGGGGGCGCAGCTTGGCACTTTGGGACATGCCGTGCTGGTGGAGGTGGAGACATGTGTGAGCCGGCATCATCCCTACTTGGAGATGGCCGCTCTTGCTCATCCTCGTCCCTTCTTGAAGGTGATGGTGGCTGCGGGGATCCCTGGGTGGAGTAGATGATGGCCTTTGACTGGCAAATTTGACGTAATGCTTCTTCCATAGAATTATACTGTTGTGGGCAGCATCCGCTACTGTCCTTTCTCCGTTTCCACTTTCGATTTTGAGCTCCAAGTCATCATATCCTTCACAAATTTGCTCCACCCCCACCTTGCAGTAGCCACTTGGAATTTGTGCCCCATGAATGGTCTGCCCTTGCTCCACCGGATAAGCCATACCGTAAGCCACCTTAGTGGATAAGTTCCTGCATGGTATATGTAGCTCACATAGTGTACACAGAGTGATTTTGTCCACTAGATAGCTTGCACTATCATCCCCCGCATCGGCAGGTGGGAGCTCTGTGGAAGCAACACTGCTCCGATGTTGGGAGGGCAGGCTAACACCAACTGACCCACCAACTCTGGTGGGTAGAAGTATTCCTCCCGACACAAGCTGCCCTTGGCTCAGCAATGTCTGTATTTGTCTAGACACTTCATCTGCGATGCCGACCTTTGTCTACTGAACTTCTCTTTCCAAGTTCTCAACTCTTCTCTCCTGTACGGCCTGGGTGCACGTATGACTTTTGTAGGTGTCACTGTCCGCTGAAAATGCAACCTTCCACGGGACCACGCTGACACCTCTAGCTCGTCCGGGATGTTCGGGATTCTCCAGAGCCCTTGTTAGCTCGTCATTTTCTCTGTTGGGAATGAATCTCCCATCGGCTTTCTCTTTAAGTGCTACAAGGATACCAGTGGCCGCCTCTTTTATCTCATCGTTGTATATAAGTGACCCATCATTAAGATCTAGAGTGCCCCCATGAGCGTAATACCAATGCCTCGATCGCTCTAGTGAATCGATTGTCGCCGGCGTGAGTCCTCTGGCAAACAAATCTTCTTCCATCTTGTCCCAGATTGGAATTTTCTTCTTGTAGCCAGTTGGTCCAAGAGAGTGGAAGTACCGTTTCTTCGCGGCATTGATCCTTGCTTGCTGAGAGTTTTTCACCAAACTCCGACTGCCTGTACTGCACGAACGAATCCCAATATCCTTGAGCTATGGGTAATCGTTGAAGTTGGGTGTCAGGTTCTTCTCGCCATATTTTATGTACAAGTTCTTCTTCTAAGTTTGAAATGAAGTAGCCATCGTCTTTAGAGCCCAATTTTTCACTCTCTCCTCTGAACCTTCAGGCACTGTGAAGCGCTCTTTCAAACATGCCCATAGCATTTCTTTCTCTGATTGTGGCACATAAGTTGCTTCATTGCTGAATTTTCACCTCTGCAAACTGATGGGCACGTGGTCTCTAACTAGAACACCACACTGATTTGCCATCTTAGTAGCATTTTTCTCTGGCGCAACTAGCCGACCATCTTCGGCCATATCCATGATTATAAGTCTGCCCTCTAACTTTTTGGTCAGGCCTTTTCGATGATGACGACCCAGAAGGTTGTGAGCCTGAGGACTACATGTACGAGAAAGAAATGTATCAAGATCGCACGCTTATATATATATATATATCATAGATATTGACAATATATATACATATATACCTCCTCCGCCCGAACATTTTCAGCAAGGTCTTCCATGCCATCACCTGACATATTAAGATATTGGCTGCTATCGTCACTACCTACCTCCTCCTCGGCGTCGAGGATATTTGTGGCACGTGCACTGCCTTGTGCAATGGCATCCATCATAACCATTTCAGTCATTTCGTCTTCCGTCATCACCTTAAAAATAGCCCTTAGAATGTATACATGAAATATCACTTTATTAAATAAAACTACTATGAATTTTTATAGTAGTAATACAGTTTCCTACAAATTCCAAAAATTTCTACAATAACACTTAAATAGTATTATTCTATAAGTATTATTCTATAAGTATAATACCATTTGCACAACAAATTTCCTTCAAGTACAATTTAAAAGGAATTTCTATAAGTATTATTTCTTATAATAGAAATTCCAACAATTTCTAGAATTTCTATAGCCATAGTAAAATTTTCTACAAATAAAGGAATTTCCTATAAGTATTGGTTCCTATAAGTATTATTCTTATAAGTACTATTCTATAAGTATAATATCATTATAACATCAAATTATTCCTATAAGTATTACATTCATAATACAAAAATCCTAGGAAATAAATGACAATGCCTATGAATATTAAGACATTTCCTACACATTTCCTAATCAAATTCGTACAAATTTCGTAGAATATTAAGACAATGCCTATGAATTCCTAACAATTTCTATGAAATAACAAGTATTATTAACAATAATCTATGATTTTTCTATAGTAATCTATGATTTTCCAATAGTAATCTATAATTTTCCTATAACATTAAAAAGAAAAAACTCACACCCACACAACATACAACACACAGCGGCGTTGGGGACGGTAGCGGTGGCGCCGGAGTCGGGCGGCGCCAGATGAGGCGATGCAGGGCGCGGGGAGGCCGGCGACGGATGGGCGGTGCGCGGGGAGGGCCGGTGATGGACGAGACGGGNGACGACGGGGAGGCTGGGGCCTAGGGCGACGGGGAGACCGGGCATGGGGAGGCCGGAGACAGGCGGCGCCGCGCAACGGGGAGGCCGGGGTGCAGATCCCTAGGTCGAAGGACGACGGGCGCAGGGGAGGCAGGCGACAGACGACGGCGGGAGAGGCGGCACGCGCTGAGGAGAAGGACGTCGGGAAGAAGAGCAGAGGGGCAAGGGGGAAGAGGGTGCTATGTATACACGGCCACCCTTTGGTACCGGTGATGTCACCACCCAGTACCGAAGGCTCTTTGGTACCGGGTGGTGACATCACCCGATACCAAAGGATTTAGGGTTTGGTACCGAGTAATGTCACCACCCGGTACCAAAGGGCCTTCGATACTGGGTGGTGACCTCACCCGGTACCAAAGGTGGGATTGGCGCCAATTCTTGGCCCAATTCCCAGCCCTTATGTACTGGGCTATATAATCACCCGGTACCAAAGGGGTTTCCTAATTCCTTTCCAGCCATTCCTGTTTCCTGTTTGTTTCTTCTATTTGGTATTTTCTATATATACCTTAGGTATATATAATTTGGTATTTTCTATTTACCTTATTTAAAAATTGTATTTGCTAACTAATATTTTTTGTATTTTCTATGTACATCCATTTATATTAGTATTACATTTTAACTCCTTTACTATTTAATTTTGGCTACATAACTTCACTAGTATTTAATAGTTTGTGTTTTCTATGTCCCCAACTTAAATAAAAATATTAATAAAATAATACTTGAACATAACTATTACATTACATACTATTGTTCTTGAACATAAGTACCATTACATAACATCATGCTTAACATAAGTACTACATTATGCTTGAACAGCAATAAATGTTTTCTTTACAAGAGTGCCTTCGTTATGATCGTTGCGAACGTAAGGAGCATCTTCATTGGCCAACAGGATGCTTGTGTCAACCTCTACACTAAACGGAGAGACCTCGTCACACCTATTATAATCATCTTCATCTGTGACGTCCTCGACACCCATGATTTTTCATTTCCCCGTGAGAACTATGTGGCGTTTTGGCTCAAGTTCGGAGTTATTCATTTGCAGAGCCCCCGTCTTGGGTTGGCTAGACATGTCCTTCACATAAAACACTGGATGCACTTCCTTGGTGAGCACAAATGGTTCGTCAATATACCCAATTTTGCTGAGGTCCACAGTTGTCATGCCATACCAGTCTATATTTACTCCTGCACCGGTAAGCTTCACCCATTTGCACCGAAAAAGAGGTATTTTCAAAGGTCCATACTCGAGTTCCCAGATCTCTTCTACCTGACCATAATATGAGTCCCTGTTCCCTTTGTTGTCATAGGCATCTTTACAGACACCACTGTTTTGATTGGTGCTTTTGTTGTCTTGGGCTCTCGTGTAAAATGTATACCCATTTGTGTCATAGCCTTGGAATGTCAAGAATGAGGTTGATGGTCCCCTTGCCAAATACGCCAGTTGTGTATGTATTGTCTCATTACCCATGAATTTTTGTCGCAACCAACCATCAAAAGTTTCTATGTGATGGCGTGTAATCCAGGTGTCAGACTTCCTTGGATTTTGGGAGTATATTATAGTCTTGTGCTCCTCGATGTAAGGAGCCACCATGATTGATGACTACAATACAGAGTAATAGGCTTTCATGAATAAATCAATCTCCACACCTTGTTTGTTTCTTTCCTAATGTGACCTTTCCAAGTAGTCTCCCCTCATGACGTGACTCAGGTAGGCCAATCGGTTTCAGTTCGGGGATATAGTCAACACAGAACTCAATGACCTCCTCTGTTATGTATCTCTTGGCAATGCATCATTTTGGAAGACAACAGTTAGGAACATATTTCTTTAGAATAGCCATGAGCCTCTCAAAAGGATACATATTGTGTAGGAATACAGGACCAAGAATACCAATCTCTTTGACGACATGGACCAGGAGATGCGTCATAATATTAAAAAAAGATGGAGGAAATATCATCTCAAGGCTGACAAGGCTTTGGGCCACATCATCCTGCAACCTTGCTAGATTACTAGGATCGATTGCCTTCTGGTCGATTGCATTGATGAAGGCACATAGCTTCACAATAGTTGTTCGGACATTAATGAGTAGAATTCCGCTCAACGCCATCGGAAGCAATTGTGTCAGCAGCACATGGCAGTCATGAGACTTGAGGTGTACGGATTTCTTCTCTTTCATATTTATTGGACTCTTTAAATTCGATGAGTAGCCGGACGGGACCTTAATACTGTTCAAGCAATCAAACATGCTGGTATTCTCCTCCTTGCTTAGAGTGTAGCTAGCAGGACGTAAGTTCCAACGCCCTTTCTCGCTCTTCTCAGGATGCAGGGGATCTCGTTGTTTCATACATTTTAGGTCTTGTCGTGCTTCTAGCATATCTTTCGACTTTCCGTACGTACCAAGAAACCCTAGCACGTTTATGCAAAGATTTTTGGTCAGGTGCATCACATCAATTGCGTGGCGGACATCTAAGAACTCCCAATATGGTAGGTCCCAGAATATTGACTTTTTCTTCCACTGGGTGCCTTTCCATTTTTATTTGCAGCTGGCTGGCTGCCAGGTCCCTTCCCAAAGACCACCTTCACATCTTTTACCATAGCAAATACATATATTCTATCCTGACGTCTTGGTTTTTTATGAGTTTCTGCCTCAAAATGCTTTCCTTTCTTTCTTAGTCGATGTTTCTCAAAAATAAATCGATGATGGCCCATATACACACACTTTTTACAATGTTTCAGATAGATGTAGTCTGTGTGTTTTAGGCAATGTGTGCATGCTTTGTATCCCTTGTTTGACTGTCTCGACAGGTTACCAAGTGCAGGCCAATCTTTGATGGTCACAAACAGTAATTCTCATAGGTTAAATTCCTCTTGCTTGTGCTCATCTCATGCCTTTACTCCATCTTTGTCCCATAACAACAATAGATCCTCAACCAGTGGCCTTAGATACACATCAATGTCGTTGCCTGGCTGCTTTGTCCCTTGGATTAGCACTGGCATCATAAGGAACTTCCGCTTCATGCACATCCATGGAGGAAGGTTGTACATACATAGAGTCATGGGCCAAGTGCTGTGGCTACTGCTCATATCACCGAAAGGATTCATGCCATCCGTACTCAAACCAAATCTTGTGTTTCTTGCATCTCCTGCAAACTCTGGGAATGCTCTGTCGATTTTTTGTCCATAGGGACCCATCAGCGGGGTGTCTCAATATATTGTCTTCCCAATGATCCTCTTTGTGCCACAGCATCAATTTAGCAAGCTCTTTGTTTCTGAACAAATGCTTCAGACATGGTATTATAGGGAAATACCACATCACCTTGGCAGGGACTCTCTTCTTGGGGGGCTCTCCCTCAACTTCACCAGGGTCGTCTCACCTGATTTTATACCGCGAACAGTTGCAAACCGGATAGGCATCCAAAGATTCGTATACCTTGCCGCGATAAAGGACACAATTATTGGGGCATGCGTGTATCTTTTCTACTTCCAATCCTAGAGGGCAAACAATTTTTCTTGCCTCATATGTTGTTTCAGGCAAGGTGTTGCCCTCTGGAAGCATCTTCTTTATCATTTTCAATAACTCTCTAAAACCCTTATCAGACAAGCCATTAGTTGCCTTCCACTACAACAGTTCCAGTGTGGTACCCAACTTTTTCTGGTCCTCGTTGCAATCTAGGTACAACAATGTTTTGTGGTCCTCCAACAAATGATTGATCTTCTCCCGCTCTTTCGCACTTTTGCAGTCTTTCTCTTCATCACGATCATGCCACCTAAGGCATCATCATCCTCATCTTCTGCAACTGCTTCACCCTCGCCCATTGCAATATCATCTGCAAAGACACCGTATTGTTCAAAGTCTGGGATGTTGTTATGACCATCTTCGTCACCGTCTTCTAATAGGATCCCATCTTTGCCATGTTTGGTCCAACAGATATAGCCAGGCATGAAACCATTCCTTGGCAAGTGCGTGTGAACCACCTTCTTTGAGATGTGATAATCCTTATTGTTCTCACAGACCTTGCATGGACATCATATAAAACACGAGGTCGAGTTAGCCTTTGCCACGTCGAGGAATTGGTGAACGCCATTAATGAAGTCAGATGAGCGTCCATCCGCGTTGTACATCCATTGTCGATTCATCTATTCATAAAATACAACAAAAAATTCAGCCCCAATACGAATATCATTTATAGTCTCTAAAAATCTAAAATTCATAATAACCCTAAATATGATCATTTGAAGCCTCTAAAAAGATCTAATTTTAAAGTTTATAATAAATAAGCATAAATATGAATATCATTTATAGACTCTAAAAATCTAAATTCGTAATAACCCTAAATATAAACATCATTTGAAGCCTCTAAAAAGATGTAATTCTAAAGTTTATAATTAATAAGCCTAAATATGAATATCATCTAAAATTCATAATAACCCTAAATATAAACATCATTTGAAGCCTCTAAAATGATGTAATTCTAAAGTTTCCGATAAGCCTTTACAATTAATATCATTTATAATACGTAAAAATCATAATTAGCCTAAATATGATAACCATTTTAAGTTTCTACAAATAATCAAAAAATATAAACAATGCCAAAAAATTTGAGCATCATCTCAACACATGCAACAAATATTTATATGGTTCACCTCTACCACAAAATCATAATAAAATTGATCTATAATTCCAAAATCTCCTATTCCTATCCATTCCACAAAACATTCAAATACTCAAAACATAGAGCATAAAATAGACCATGCTAATGGTCAAAAGAGAGGACGAAGTTACTAACCTTCTAGCAGACTTGGATTGCAAAATCTCCAAAAGTTATAGAAAAATCGGGCATGACCTCTCCCAAGCCGAGCTCAATGGAGAATGAAGAAATGAGCCATGGCTCAGGCTGGGGGAGGAAAAAGGGGCTATATACGCAGAGCCACTTTGATACCGGTTGGTGGCACCAACCCATACCAAAGGGGCACACCTAGGTACCGGTTGGTGCCACCACTGGGTACCAAAGGCTCTGCGCCTCATAGGTACCGGTTGGTAGCACCAACCGGTACCTATATGAGCCCATTGGTACCGGTTGGTGCCACCAACCGGTATCTATGTGCCCGCAAAATTTCTAGCCGTTGGACCCGGTACCAATGCTTGCGTTGGTACTAGGTCCAAAATATCCGGTACCAATGAGGGGTGACCAATGGCGAGTTTTCTGGTAGTGCTAGGCCAACGGCTTTAGGGCCTCCTTGATCTCTTTCGCCGGCGTTGATCGTCGCGGTGAACTGATCTATTCTCTCTTGTTCATCTTGTTTCGGCGGCTTCTGGTGAATAGATCTGAATCTCCCCCTTTTGAGGGCGCCTAGGGGGTTGTATTTATACCCTAGGGGAGCCTTGGGGCGTGCTCCACCTTCCCTTCCATGAGATCCTTGCTTGAGAGTTAAGCAAACTTGGTTTCCATAAGATTTGACTCGCCCAGATTTTTCTTATTCGCAGCCCTGCCTTCCCGACGTCATATCTTCCACGTCCGGACTCCAAATAGGGCAAACTCGGATTTTAAATTGTGTAGCACAAAATTATCTCTAACTTTGATACTCATGAGTTTCCTTGGAAATGAAGTTAAGATCCCAAAGCAGCACCTGAAGATAATCTGTCTGATTCGGACTCCTCTGCGCAGCATGCATTTCAGGGGCCATATCTCCTAGCTCCATATTCCAAATTATGCTTTCCATATGTCCAAATTGAAGATCTCGACGAGGCTACAACTTTGGTATTCAACAGTTTGTCATTGGAGGCCATTTAGACCATGCTGTCCTGGGTTGCGCGAATATCTCTGAGGCTGCCTTATCTCATGGATAACTTTCCAAATCTTCAATTCCTTCATGCTTAAGTCTCTCCTACCCAAAGTTCATTGAATGTGGACACCTAGGACCATGGGTTGGGCTATGAAAGCCTACATGGTCCATTGGTTGGGCTCCCTCCGCTAGGCTCGATTCCTTTGGGCTTGTAGTTAGTTTTGGGCTTTGAATATAAATGCCCCAAATTAGGCCATTTTCCTGCAAAAACACAACATGCTCCAAAACAAAACATATATACGAAAACATGGTAATTTCAAGTGTCAAGTGGTGGGTTAGTATATGAATTGGTCCAAAAACACTACCTAAATAGCACTAAAAGTGTACCACTAACGACCGTCAACAATCCCCCCATGCTTAAACCTTGCTCGTCCTCAAGTAAGTAAATTCTTGCTTAAAGGGAAATCAGCGTTGCCTTTCAATGTCATCTTGACATTTAGTCATACATAACAAGACATATTGCTCTCTCTTAAGAAATTAGCTAAAGTTCAAGTTGTGACCGGCTTCTTTTTTATTATGGAAGATAGACTAGCAATAAAGAATAAGCCACAATAATAAATAAAAGTAATGCTCTTAAACTTAAGTGAACTTCAAACCGCTACCTTGTTCCATCGTGGAAAATTTTCGAAAAGACATGTATCCAACATAAGTGAGATTCTCTTGCAAAAGCTCATGGAAACACTCATCTCGTCAAGTCACTCAAGCCTATACTAGATTATTCTCGACCTATCCTACTCATGTATGAAAGTGGGAGGCTTTTGTGAAGCTTGGTAGGTAAAAACAATCCTAGCAAAACATTATATCCGAAATATTGTCAAACTAAGAGAGAGATCTATTGGAAATACCAAGACTCATCAAAAAGGCCATGGAAAATAAATGTTGGAGAGAGAGAGAGGGACGAAACACACAAATTTAGATAGGTGGACATGTGCAAGTGGCAAAGGGTGATCCCGAGACACAAATGAAGTTCTCGTTATCGGATTGCACATGGTTGGAAGATTTGAGTATGGATTTATCTTCACGACACTTCAAAATTTATGAAGCAAAAAGAACCAATGAGCATCTTTATTATATTTTTTTCTATCTTCTTTTTCTCCCCTTTTTTTCTTTCTTCTCTTTTTCTCTTTTTTCCTTTCTCTTTTTCTCAACATCATCATTTTTTTCTTTTTGCTCCTCAGAACTTTTGCAACATAATACTTACTCAGCACTAGTTAGAGATGGTAAGATGACTCTTCCCCCCCATGCTTGAATGATGCTCATCCTCGAGCATAAAAGAGAGGGAAAAATGTCTGCTGAAGTAAGTATAAAATCCATAATCTTTTTGCAGAACATCCAAATTTCCATCGAGAACTTTATTCCGTACTCAAATTGGGTTTTGGTCAAGGAGGTAGTCACAAAATGATATTTTTGGTTTAGGGTGGATGCCCAGCAAAGTTTGTGAAATTTCCAATGTGAAAACTCACAATGCATGGACAAAAAGGGCTAGCATGAAAAAGTTACACAAAGGAATGGCCAGCTTCTTAGTCTTGAACCACAGAAATCAATCCTAATCCAACTCATCAAAATATAAGTTTGCAAACTAAAGGTTTCATCATGAAAGAGCATACAAGTATAAAGGCTTTGGTAGGTAGAACTTTGCAAGAGATTCACCAATGTAGATAGCATAAAATTTAAGTTTTAATGAAAAACCACAAGGTATCGGGTTATCCATAAAGTTAAATCAAAGAGCAATGAAATGTATCTGGGTCTAAAATATAGTCATTTAACCTCCACAATTAAAAGAGCCAGTATTTAAATCAATTTAAGATCATGTTATAGAGAGCAATTAGCCAAGGCATGTACAACTTCATGTAGGTAAAACAAAGCAGCAACTTTCATCATTTTCCATAAACAAATGTGTCGGTTTTTTATACCGGCTAGCCTACTATATGGGCTCCCTGAGAAGTCGAGTTGTTCGCAAGGGCCTCGCCGGAACCAGAAGCATGATGGTGAACACAAGACGATTTAGATAGGTTCAGGCTGCCTCAAAAGAGAGTGTAATACCCTACGTCCTATATGGTGGATCGCTTCGTATTGATGGTTATGATTTTACAAGGGGTCCCTGCCTCACCTTATATACTCGGGAGACGGGGTCTACAAGACAAGAAATACAGACTCCTAGTCGGATACTAAACATAGAGTCCTAACATGATTAGGCCAGGTTGTTTCCTATTAGCCAACTAGTTCCCTTAACCTATACGTTTCTTCCTTGTATCTGTCGGAGTTGATGGCCCAATCTCCTCGTGGCCTACAACCCATAAGGACTCCCATGGATCTTGGTCCATCAAGCCCTCGAGCATCTTCATGTCTTCACGCCTGCCAAGTTGTTTCTCAACAGTTTGAGCATCAGCCGAGTTGTTTCCTCATCATCTTACTCCTTTGTTGAAAACCTTCAGAAGTGAACATGATGTGCTTCCTGCCGACTTCTTTTGCAATCAGCCCCCGGGCTTTGATTTTTAAATCAAAGATGATGCAAAAACTTCCCCATTTAATATAATGGTGTCTGGCTTTTGAAAAAAGATGGACCCATTATGGGTCAGCCCCCGAGCCTAGAAATGTTTTCAAGGATTAAAAATAATTCTAGGGTCTTTAATGAAAAATCTTTCCAAAAGAAATATACTTTTTCCCCCACCCCCCAAGCTTAAAGCAAATGACAATAAGCTTAAAGACTTTTCAAGAAATAAGTATATTCTTTGATAAAGAAAAAACTTATCCCATTAAGCATCAGCCCCCGAGTATGAAAACGCCTCGGTAAATGACTTAGCCCTTTAGGAAACTACCACACAAATATGCATCTGGTAAAAACCATGAATATATAACTATTGGCGTATTTGGTGAAAATGACTTCCATGAAATACGCTAAGGGTTACCGCTTCATTAATAAAAATAGAGGAAGAACCGCTTCGTATTCACATCTACTCCAGCGCCATTCCCAAATCTTGAATCTTCCATACTCGCGCGCGCCCTCGAATCCACTCTAGCCCCGCTCAAGATCTCCATTCCTGAAGACCCCGGCTGGCAAGATGGGCAAGAAACCGGTGCCAAGCAAACCCGCAGCCAGCAAATCCGTGGCGAGCAAGTCGGTGGCACGTAAGAAAGCCCCCAAGGTCCCGATCACAAGCATGCCTTCCTTCAAGACATCCCCGGCACTTGCTCTTGTCTGGAAGCCATCCAAAGCCACAGACCAGATGGTGCAAGATCTCGTCGATCAAGGCTATCTTCTTGACAAATCCATCTCCTGTTGGCGCATAGATGTTAGTAAGCCATGGCCCTTTGATGAAGTTCATGAGATCGTGGTGTTCGCATCTTTCTATGAGTGGGGATTTGCCACTCCGGTTCATGATTTTCTCCACGGCTTGCTTGCTTTCTACAAGCTAGAGCTAGTGCACCTGAACCCGAACTTCATTCTTCACATCTCTCACCATCCATCTCTGTGAGTGTTGACGGTTCTTAAGTGCCACTTTTGACTGTCAATTCCCGCAGAAAATAATTGAAATATAAACATCAAACATAGTGGTAGGGTTTATTATTAACTATTTCCATAAGTTCTGGTGTTTTAACGTGTTGTGCAGGATTTAATATTATTAACTTGAGAAGGATCCAAAAATGTTGTCATCACAAACTATCTCAAAATCCCATTTGCAATACTCCATTGTGTAGAGCTCGTCGCAACGATTCCGATGGATATATTATTCATAACATTTGGAGCTCCGGGGAGGAAGATAGAAACATTTCAATTTATTAAGAGGTGCTGACGTCATTATGACGTCAGCACCCCAGCTGACCTGTGCAGCCGAGCGGACCGGGCGCAGCAGTGGGCGGGGCCCAGCTAGCGGCCCAGGTGATCTCACTGCCACCGTGGCCCAGCCGAGCAGCCCAGCAGAGGGCGCTCCACGCGCAGGAAGCAGCCCCGGCCGAGCGGGCCCACATGGCAGCCCGCAAGAGGCGCGCGAAGCAGCCGCGGGATAAGACCGAGTGGGCCCACATGGCAGGGACGCGTGGCGTCCGACGAGAGGAGGAGCCGCAGTTCGCCGGCCGGTTTAGCGCGATAGGCGCGGTTTAGGGACCGGTTCGGGCGGGATTCTCCTGGTTTTCTTTGGTTTTCTGCACAACCGACGTCCAGACGCATATAGGCACGTGGTTTTCTCCCCTGGGATCCGGTTTTGCACTGGTTTTTGATGCCTTCACGTGGGAAAAATCGCCAGGATGACTTGGGGCGCGAGTTTGGTGCCAAACCGACGTAGGAATGTCGGTTTCAAGGCTAGGTGGCACAAGGGGAGGAATTGGGGGAGAATATTCCCCTAAAATCCATGAAGCATTTCCACTCCCCCAAGTCTCCTCCACACTATAATAGAGAGGCCCTCTCCCTCATTCAAGACACAAGGAAGTGAAGCAAAGCTCAAGGCAAATATCCAATGTAGTGTTAGAATAGGTGAGAGGTGAGGCGAGAGTTCGGGAGAAGCCGGGGATGTCGGCTCCTCTCCTATTCTTGTACCTCAGCGGATGCGACTCAGGTTCGAGTATCATCTAGCTATTTTCTTTGTATTTTTAGATTTATATTTAATTAAGTTCAAGCTTTACTTTATTTACTTGTGGGCTCTTCACTGTGATAAGTGTCTTAGTACTTGCAAAGCTAAGATAGTATTTAATTGAGTAGATGGATGTCTAGTCTATTGAATACCTTGGAGTGCGCCTAGTGCCACGGATTTGTAGTGGTAGCCCTAGGTGGTGACAGCCCTAACGGCCTACGTAGTCCGCCACGTGAGAAGCACTAGAGAGTAGTAGGACCATTGCTTGGTGTTGGTATTTCTTAGCATCACTACTTAGAGTAGTAATGGTACTAGAGATACTTCATCGTAAATCTAGACATTATAGATATTCTGCAAGCGCACAGAAGTACGTTGTAGCATTTCACCCGGGAGTATTCCAGAGTATCGTTATTTGTTTATCCGCAGGGAAAGCATTTAGTTAAGAGAGAGATGTGCCATCCAATGCTCCTACGTACAACAATATTAATGTACCATAATCTAAACAGGGGTAAATGATATAGAAGTGAAGGAATGGGTTGACACACAGAAGTTCATTGCTCATCATTATGTTAGTCTTAGTTAGCATAGTACACTAGTGAAGATTATTAAGGGTTCATTGGCATCATACTTATGGAACTTGAATATACTACAATACCCTATACAAGCTCATTCAATGATCGTATGCAAGAGGACAAATCGAGGTATCAAGTGGTTCCCTCATCAAGGGATGACAATAGGACGTCTTATATAAAGGCCTAATACCCACTCCCGTACGTGGAGGATTACAAAGGACGGACAGGGCTGTCACCACCTGCCGCCTACCTCTACTAATCCGTGGAGCAGCGGTACCTTCAATAGTATTCCATATTCCAAATGCCATGTTTGCAATACAAGATACAACTCTATCTATCACGTTAATAAATGGAGCAACCAAAAGGCACATTGAGCCAATGTCATAGCATACATTCACTTGATTGAGGTGTAAGACATAAGTAGTATATACTAAGTGGATAAGGTATAACTGAGGCATACAACATAAGTATGAAGGTATTTCCATTAAGCTCAGAGTATTACAAGTAAGTAAGAGAATACAAGAACTGAACTCTAGAACTTACCAAGACTCCTCCGGAAGCCCTTCAGAAGATCTAACACTATGACTATCACTACTAAGACTAAGACTAAACTTGTAGCAAAGGAGAGCTCTTCTTCTGGTGTGTGTTGAGTACGGCGCCCTTTGCAGGTATTTGTAGCATCACAAAGGCGGTTGGAGTCAGCTAGAGGCGGTTGAGGCAGTTGGGAGGTGGGCCCAGGTCGGCCGAATCCACAAGGTCGACCGACCCTTGGATCCACCGTCTTCAGTGCTTCACGGCTCAGATGTAATCTCCATGGCGGTTTACAGTTGTAGGTCAAAGGAGGGCCGAGTCGGACGCACGCCGGGATTGGCCGACCCCCCATAACCGCCATTAGGGCCCACCTTCCTCTGGAAGGCTTACATGTGGGCCCTAAAGTCGGTTCCAGTTGGGTTCTGTCAGTTTGGGTACATTTGTCTCTGGTTGTGGGCCCTTCAATCCATGTGATGGACATGTGGCTCATCCTTCACCCTTAACTTCCACCGACCATGAATCAACGTTCAAGATCCTTCCTTAGTGTGCTTCATGACCTGTGTGAGAAATGGGCTTGATCGGGGCTCAGGCCAGGTCGTCCAAACTAGCCAGGTCGGCCGACCAGGGCCTGTGCCCAGTTTCGTCCATCTTTTGCACCGCAGTCCCAGTACTCAAATATGTTCCAGATATGCATGGTATACTATTATTTGAATACTAATGTCTAAGTTATGCCTTGATCTTTTTTGGTTTCTGAGCCTAGTGACGGTCGGATTTTATGTTATAAGGACCGTCAACAACTCCTCCAAGCTTAACCTTTGCTCGTCCCGAGCAAAGATTAGAACTTTTAGGCTCAGTGGATCAGGAGTTGCTTCCTCATTACTCCTCAAAAGTACCAGTGGTTCAGCAAGATATTCTACCAAGGATTGAATAAGCTGGTAAAATAAACTTCCCTTATTACCTTGGCCTTTCATGGGGCTTGTAGCTTCTCATTGTCTTGGGCGGTTGATGGCTAGAACGACTTAGACCAAGCACCTTTCCTTCTACCTTGCTTGACAATCAAACCGGAGGTTTTGGGATTTTCAAAAGGTGGAGTTCCTTAGGTGGTACTCTCAAGTCACTCATGGCGTATTTCCTTACCAATTTCCTCTCTCAACTCTCATGTCACTCATTGGAGTGGAGCTTGTGCTAGGAGAGCTATATTGCATACTTGCAATGCACATATTGTAAAGTCAAAATTAGGATTCAAGGAGAAATAAATCATACCTTCAAACCAAGATGTGCATGTGTGTGAATGGCATAGCAAATGATAGCTCTCTCTTTTTTTTTACAGGTCCCACTTCCCCTTTTTATAAAGTTGCTTTTAGAGACATGGCTTTATTTTTGAACCACGAGCCTTCATTTGCTCTCTCTTTTTATCTCTCTTTTTTTTCATCAGATCCATGTCTCTTTTTTGCAATAAAGTTAGGGAAGAGTACCAAACCTTATGTAGAGCTTTTATTTTGTTGATGGATGGGCGTTATGTTTACTTCCAGAACTGAAGTATAACATGTGTATGGTGGTGTGTACGTGATCTTGGTTTTAAAAGCATGAAGTAAATATCTAAGAATCACAGTGACCTTGACAAAACTCATTGCAAAACAAGTTGCTTATGTAGGGGTTTAAAACAGTATGAGCTTTGGTAGGGAATTTAATCACCATAAGGAACTCTTTGTTTTTATTTTAAAAGAGAAAACTCCGGTTATCAAGTCCAGCTTAGTAAGATCTTAGGGCACTCAGGTCTTATCATATCTTAGCTAACAACAACCTAGACCAGAGCATGCTTATGCTACCCACAGATAGACAAGATAACAGAAAAGATCATGCTCAACCAGCAAGCTCAAAACTTAAGAGAATAACAGGTTGAAACATAGGTACAAGAGAGAAATAAGAGCAACTTTTCATCACATCCAAAGGAAAAGATTTAAGCATGGACTCAAAACATTTAAGGGATTATCATGGATGGCTCTCATTTACTAACTTTACTTGAACTAAAAACTTTATTCAACAATGCTTACCTGATCTTACCTTATTGAGGGGCCTCCCCCAAGCTAGTCTATTAGCACCGATGTACCTGTCGGCGCAGGACTAGTGTTTTACGTCGTCGAGCGAAGACGTCTCCTTTGTAGGATTCAACTTGACGAAGCAGCATCTGACCCTGGGGATGAGGATACAGATGATTTAACCCGCCATACCTGTTTTACCTTTTTCTGGCGGTCGATAGCTTGTTCCGGTGTTTTCCTTGTCTGTGCTTTTGCACCTCGTGTAGACTTCTTGTTGTGTTTTGCATAATACCGGATGGGGAAATCCTTCTCCCAGAACTTCTCCATGAACTTAATCAGGCTGTCTTTCTCTGGAGACGTCACCTCCACCTCTTTGATGTTCTGACTGTTTCTCCCATACTTGATCTTGATCATGGAGCATTGCTCCATCTTTGGCCTGAACTCAAACTTCTCCTTCCTTCCATTAATGTTGAGCTGGATCTCTCTAGCACCCACATTAATGTGAGCGTCTGCTGTGCTCAAGAAGGGTCGCCCAAGGATGAGCGACGAATCATTGCTCACGTCCATGTCCAGTACCACGAAGTCGACAGGAACGAAGCAATCCCGGATGCGCACCGGAATATCCTCGGCTATCCCCTCCGGGTAGCGAACCGTGGAATCGGCCAACTGCAGTCTCATGGGAGTAGGAGACAATGTAGTATAGTTAAGGCGGTCAAAAACTACCTTTGGCATTACGCTGACACTTGCCCCTAGATCACAGAGTGCATGCTCAACATGTTGTGTCCCGATTGTACATGTGATGGTGGGACATCCTGGATCCTTCTTCTTCTCCGGGACCTTATATAGGATCGCTGCGCTGCATTCCTCAGTCAGCTTTACGACCTCGGTACTTGGGAGTGGACGTTGTTGAGAATGTCCCTCAAGTACTTTGCAAATGTCGGTACCTGCATAGCATCCAGCAAAGGCACATGTATATTCAATTTTTGTATAACTTCTACGAACCTGGCGAATTGCTCGTCCGCGGATGGTTTCTTTTGACGCTGCGGGAATGGCAAGACGTTGGAGTCGTAGAACTCATGCGGCGTGGTCTGTCCAACTAGTGCTAGTTTGGCTTCTGGCTCTTCTTCCACCGTGGGGATCTCCTTTCTTGGTGCTACTGTTTTCCCTGCATGGTTAGGGGGAACCGGGTCCCGAGTAGCCTTGCCGCTCCTCGTGGACACAGCCTTAACATTTTCAAAGGACGAATCCGGTTGTCTGGGAATTCGCCCCTTATCACCAGACGGAACAGCGGCGGCTAACTGAGCTAATTGGGTTTCTAACATCTTATTAAAACTCAGCTGGCTTTGAAAGATGGAGGACAAACTTTCTATTTTAGAGTTTATGCCCTCCAGAGCCTTATCATTAACAGCAAGCCTCTTGAAAATAGACTCATTAATCTTGGCCTGACCAAGGACAAGATCTTTGAGGGAAGGTTGATTGGAGAAAGAGTTATTATTGTTACCTCCCTGGTAAAATGGGCGTTGCTGATTCCAGTTCTCTTGAGGCCGGTACCCGTTGTTGCCGTTCACGAACTGTACCTCCTCTTATGTCTCGGGGCAGTTGTTCCCCGAGTGGCCAGTTTCTCCACAGACTTCACACGTCATGTGTGAGTCCAGTGGCCCTTCGTTGTCGGCGCCTCCATCCTTGGTGCGGTCATCAAGGCACTTCATAATAAGATCCATCTTGGCAGCCAGCATGTCCACCTCCTTTACGGTGTGCATACCGCGTTTGCGTCCCTGAAGACGGTCGTCATTCCAGGATTGGTTTGACACCATCTTCTCGATGAGAAGCTTGGTGGCGTTCACGGTCAAAGAGAGGAATGCCCCTCCAGCAGCAGCATCCATGTATTCACGGGCTGTTTGGGACAGCCCATGGTAGAAGTTCTGAAGCAGGAGCCACTCTTGCATGCCATGGTGGGGGCACGCCAGAATGTAATCCATGTATGTTAATAATGCTTGAAATCATGCTTCTTGACCTAATCCGAGTTCTTTTTGCACGGCAAACGCAAGAAAAAGAACCATCGCCGAAGGAGAGGACTCACGAGCTACAAGACATCCCATCTGGTGGAATCTCCTTTGACCTGGACGAGCCAGAATTTGACATGGATTTCGCCAGGTAAGTAGTCTGTCCTATTGATCAAAGAAATCTGTTCATCCATTATATCCAGCAGACTGATCTTCTGTTCTTATATCTTGTACAGTCGGTAGCCCACTCCCTAGCTTGCCCAATCGCCAGAGATCCCGGAGGTCAACCTGTCCGTGGATACTCAAATCAAGGAGGCGGGGGTGGAGCACGAGCTGAGCCCCCGGATATTGCCACAGCCGCATGCTCAAGAATCGAGGGCTGAAAGCTCTCGTTTTCCAAAGTACCAGAGCAAGCCGCTTCGGGTACTTCTGCTCAGGGCGCCTGGCCCAAATCTGCAGAAAGTACCTGGATGGCTAGTCTGCGTACCGAGGAACTCGATGCGGCTGCCGGACTTGTGATGGCTGCTTCTTTTGAAGAAATTATCTGGGAGAAGAAGAAGACCCGAGCGCCGTCACCTGAGCCGTTCCAGATCTTCTCGGGAACACCAGACGCATGCCCCGATGATGACAACGCCTTCCTGTTCTACTCCCAGGTTGATCAGGAAGGTCTTGAGAAGGCTGCGGAGCTGCAAAAGCAACTTACCAAGCTCACAAAGGTCAGTATAAAGTAAATCAATACTATAAGTATACTTAGCTCCACTGAATGTTTTTGCTGATAGCTCTGTCATCTTATTTTGAAAACAGAGCATCCTTCACCGCTCGCACCAAAAGTCGGAGATGCTCTGGAGGGCCAGCGCATGCTTCACGCGAGCGGAGCAGGCGGAGAGTGACTTGGCGAAGGGTCAATCTTCGTGGGAGGAAAAGCGGGCCAAACTTCACCTGGAACTGGACGCAGCGTATCAAATGATGAACTTGTACCAGAACCAGCGCGAAGATGTCCTGGAGAAGACAAAGTTACTCAAGCAAAATCTTGTAGGTACGTCGCCATCTTCTTCACGGAGTTAGCACAAATCACGTAATATGTTAATAATATATTTGCTTGTGCAGAACAAGAGAAAAAATTGAGGCGCTTGGGGCTCAAGCTACTGATATGAAGAACCTCTTCTATCGGCAACAAGAATGTGCGAATCAAGCCGAGCAGCGGGAGCGAGACTGCATGGCGGAGCTTGCTGAAGAAAAGCAGATGCGCAAGGATGCCGATGCTTAGCTCATCCAGGACATGACGAAGATCCGCGATCAAGAAGACGAAATCCAAGCTCTCCACACAGAAATCAACCGGCTTGGCATGGAACTCGGGTCCTTCAAGGAGGCTGTTGCTCCGCTGGTGGACGTGTACACCAAGGTACCCGTCGGCGCTCCTGCTCCTCCACTAATTGATCGTCTAGGGGCAACACCTGGGCAGGTGCGAGCATATTGTCAATGGATAGCCCAGTCTTGCACTAGGCAAGTACTCGGCTTAGTCCGATCATGGTTCCCTGCCTAGCCTTTGAGCACTACTCAAGGGAAGATCAATCCAGCATGTACCCGAGACATGTTCAATGCCTATATGGAGGAGGAGAAGGACACAACTGAGAAGATAGTCTCTCGGCTTAAGTTCTAGGTTCTTTTGTCATGTAAAAGAAACCCATGTAATGAACATTGAATTAGATGTAAATACTAATGTTTCGTCAACAAGAGTATTTGTTATCTGTATTTTGAGACGCCCGATCTCTCTGTGTTAAAACAGAAAGTAGATGGCTTGAGTTTCTGAATGTAGCCTTGTCTGAATTGTGTTTAAACAACTCGGCATGATTCGAGAACTTTTGCATATGCATTACTTGACAAGCAAGCATAGCATAATACTTGTATCCAAATTCCAATCTTGATGACAGTGGAATATAGACACTTTATTATCGTTTGGCTTAAAGCTGACATTAGTACATTGAAAGGACTGACTTTTATTAACTCTTAACAACTCCTAAAAACTTTTAAGGAAAAAACACTGCAAGTGCTCGATATTCCAAGCATTGGGCACCTCTGTTCCATCTTCCCGTTGTAGTTGATAAGTACCCGGGCCGATAACCCTTGATACTATGAACGGGCCTTCCCAAGGCGAAGATATCTTATGTTGATCCTTCGTACTCTGGATTCTTTGAAGAACCAAATCGCCAATGTTGAATGACCTTGCCTGGACGTTTTGGTCGTGATACCTCCTGAGTTCTTGCTAGTACTTGGTTGTCTTGATCAATGCGACTAGCCTTGCTTCTTCTAGCATGTCCACATCTTTCGCCCTGCTATGCTCTACCGCCTCCTCCGAGTAGTTTTGAATCCTTGGAGCATTGTACTCGATATCTACCGGGAGTACTGCTTCGGAGCCGTAGACCAGGAAGAAGCGTGATTGCCCCGTCGCGTGGCTAGGCTGGGTTCTCAGCCCCCATACCACAGCTGGCAACTCTTGCACCCACTTGTCGCCGTACTTTTTGAGTGGTTCGTAGAGCCTTGGCTTGAGTCCTTGGAGTATGAGGCCGTTAGCTCTCTCAACTTGTCCATTGGCATGAGGGTGCACCACCGATGCGTAACGGACTTCGATTCCCAGGCTATCGCAGAAATCAGAAAACTCGTCCCCTGTGAATTGGGAACCAAGATCAGTGATAATGCGATTCGGGATGCCAAAGCGATGGGCAATGTCCTGGATGAACTCAGCCGCCTTTGGTGTTGTAGCTCTGACTAGCAGCTTGACTTCAATCCACTTCGTGAACTTGTCGATTGCCACGTGGAGATATTCAAATCCCCCTGGCGCTTTCTTGAGTGGTCCAGCATGCCAAGGGCCAAGAGGGTGGTATGGTGTTGAGGACCGTTGCGGGGACGTGAGCTTACCGGGCGAAGAATTGGCAGCCTTGGAAAGTCTTCACAACTTCTTCAGCGTCTGTCACTGCAGATGACCAATAGTACCCGGATCGGAAGGCCTTGCCGATGATCATGCGGTGAGCGGCATGATTGCCGCAGATTCCAGCATGAATTTCTTCAAGGATCTCCCGTCCAACTTCTGGAGGGACGCACTTCATCAAGACGCCAGATGATATGCCACGTCGAAACAGGGTGGAGCCAACTACTACATAGTGCTTGCTTCACCTGATTACTTGTTCTGCTTTCACCTTATCTTCGGGCTCCTTTTGATTTAGGATGTACTCGATGAAGGGCTTTGTCCACTCGGGTGTAATCACCATGACCTGCTGATGAGGGGGTGTTGTAGTCGGTTGTACTTTCTGCTCCTTGATGGATAGTTGTAACAGCTCTTGGATGAAAACGCCACCCGGTACTTGTGCTCGGTAGGAACCAAGCTTGGAAATTGCATCAGCAGCCAAGTTGTTGTCCCTAAGGACGTGATGAAATTCAAGTCCATGGAAGTGCTTTTCGAGTTTACAGACCTCCATGCAGTATGCATCCATGTTCTCCTTGATGCAATCCCAATCTTTGTTGACCTGATTGATAACCACTGAGGAGTCGCCGTAGACCACCATATGCTTGATGCCAAGGGAAGCAGCCAGGCGTAGCCTATGGAGTTGAGCTTCGTATTCGGCTTCGTTGTTGGAGGCTTTCCAGAGGATCTGGAGCACATACTTGAGTTGATTGCCTTTTGGAGATATGAAGAGTACTCTTGCGCCGGCTCCTTCAAGCTTCATTGACCCATCGAAGTACATAATCCAATGCTTGAGGGGTTCTTCTGGCACCGCCTGTTGTATCTCTGTCCATTCAGCGACGAAATCAACCAAGTCTTGGGACTTGATTGCAACACGTGGGACGAAGTCGATGGCGTGGTAGCCCAGCTCGACAGCCCATTTAGAAATTTGCCCTGTTGCGTCCCAGTTGTGGAGGATGTCGCCGATTGGGAAGAAGGTGACCACAACAACCCGATGAGCATAGAAGTAGTGGCGCAGCTTGCGAGACGTGATCAAGACAGCATATAGTAGCTTCTCGACCTGGGGGTAGCATACTTTGGATTCTATGCGTACCTCGCTGATGAAGTAGACTGGCCGTTATACTTTGAATACATGGCCGGATTCCTCCCGCTCAACTACAATCGCAATAGTCACCATGTGAGTTGTGGCTGCAATGTAGAGGAGCAGTGGTTCCTGATCAGCTGGTGTAGTGTTGACACCAGCGGTGGCAAACAGAAAATCTGCAAGCGCACGGCTGTCAAAGTAGCTTTCACCCGTGAGTAAACCAGGTATCGAATCCACATGGAACGTAAAAGTATATCTAATCACTAAAGCTGAGCCGGATCGATCGAGTGTATATAAAGGCAGGGTAGAGAGGATAAAGTAGCACTAAGGCTCTGATTATAGTTAAGAGAATTCTCCTATGCTTGCTTTAGGCACCGGGGTATCCTAGGCCTCTAGGAAATTGCCGGCCAATAGCTCTATGCCGTATCCGTACGTGGAGGATTACAAAGGACGGACAGGGCTGTCACCACCTGCCGCCTACCTCAACTAATCCGTGGGGCTACGAGGCAAACGAGGGCAGATATACACCTAAGCACCACGCCTAAGATAATATCAGCTATCCTAACCTTGATCAAAGATTAGAATACTTTATAAATAAAGCAACGAATCCACAAGCACAATAGAGACTTAACTTATCTATAACTCAGACTTAATTACTAGTTGAATCCCGGATACTTACTGAGTAGCTCGCATCCGTCGAGGTACAGGTGGAGGGTCGCCGACAGGCCGGGACTCCTCCAGACTCTCCCTCACTCTCTCCCTATTTCTACTCTGGATATGAGGAGGGCTTCGCCTTGGATCTTCACTTCTGCTCGATGATGATTAGCCCTGCCCCGAGTTCAGCTACTTATAGCTTGGAGAGGCGGTTAAGAGTCGGTTCGCAGCGGTTGAGGCGGTCCGGAGGTGGGCCCAGGTCGGCCGACTAAGGGGGATCGGCCGACCATCAGATCCACCGTCTTTGATGATCCACGGCACAGATGAACTGCTGGAGACGGTTGACAGTTGCTGGTGAAGGCGGTGCCGATTTGGGCGTGTGGCTAGGTCGGCCGACCTGGGGAGGTCGGCCGACCCAGGGCTGTGGCCCCTCGACCCCACTTTGTCAGTGTCTCTTGCCAGTGGGTCCTGTAGTCGGTTTTCGGTGGGTAATGACGAAGATGTGTCGGTTAAATGAGAAATGTGGGCCCATGAATCCATGTGCTTGCCACGTGGCCCAATCCCAACTCTTCATTTCCACCGTCTTGATTCCAACGTGCCTGATCACTCCTGAGTGTGCTTGTTGTTGTTGGGCTGAAAATGGACCTCACTGGGCCTGGACCCAGGTCGGCCGACCAAGGTAGGTCGGGCGACCTGGCCCTGGGCCCACTTTAGCTCTGCTTTTGCCACTTTATTCCTGTAAGCACATATACACCAAAACTCATGGAATTCATTAGTAATCAACCCTATGTCTATTTGTTTTATCATATTTTATATCTTTGTTGGCAGTAATAAGTTGTCATTAAGAATCGCCAACAAGCTCCCCCACACTTATCCTTTACTCGCCCTTGAGTAAAGTCTAAGCTTCATCATGGAGATCATTAACAAACATATAGGTTATTCCCAAACATTCAGGCTTAGTGGAATTTTATGAGTGGCTATCATGTCTTCTTGAGTTATTGCAGGAAGGAACAGCATTTTCTATGACATGATACACTTCACTCTCAAGTACTTGGGGTTTTGAAATTTTTCAAAGAAAACCTATGCCTTGCTCCTCAAAGAATTTCTCTCTGGATGATCATGGTGGTTGGACAACACCCATACTCTCCAAAATAGAATTTCATAAGTGGAGCTCTCAAGATACATACCTTTTCTCACTTATATTGTCATTCCAAGGATTGGATCCAAATCAGAGACAAGTCATGTAATCAAGTCAAGATGTGCAAGTGTATGATATGAGGTGGACATGTAATGATACTCCTTTGTCTTGACCTTTCTTCCCTTTCTCTTTCTTTTGGATATGGGCTATTGCACTCTTTTTTTTTTAAGACTCAATGCTCTTTTAGCATGAGTCTTTTTCTTCTCTTTATTTTTTCTATGCATCTAGCCTATATCTTCTTTCTATCTTAATTTTGGGAAGAAGGGTCATTTTTCAGGAGTATTTATTTCATGAACATGAGACAAAGGCATGTTTTGCTTCATCCTCAGTGTAAGCATTTAGCTATTATGGTGGAGTGTACGTGATCTTGACTTTAAAAACATGAAATATCTCTAATACGGGTCACAAGACTTGGAACAACTCAAAGCTCAAAGGTAAAGTTTGATCATATATGTAAGTGTTTGTCTCTCAATCCCATGAGGAGCATAGCAAGGTACAAAGTTTTAAAACTTTTCATAAATTCCAAGTACTCAAATAGCAAAGGTATCTTTCATATTAAAGCCATATCTCAAAATGCAATAACCTAGTTGACATGAGTTCCTATAAATATGAGGAATTCCACAAACCAAAAGGTACAGGGAATAAAATATATGTAAGTTAATAAGAACTTCCAAGTGATGGTGAGATGCAAAGGGTTGATTTTATTAAGTTTTTAAATTCCTTGATTAGATTCTGTAAATTTTCAACTGAAACAGAGTTTAGGATGACCAAACCAGCGTGCAGGAGGAAACAGAGGTCAGGTGGGACCCAGGCCAGGTCGGCCGATCCGGTGGGGTCGGGCGACCTGGGGGTGACTCCCCTGGTTCAGATCTTTCTCGTGCTGCTCTGTTGCATTCTGATGTTCTCTGTTTCGCATTGGATCGCTTTGTTTCCCGTTGCGTTTTCCCCCACACTTGTACCTTTCACTCAAAACAAGTGGAAACAAAAAGGAAACACAATCCTACTATACTAAACACTTTATTTTATTCATCAATTCAGAGGCACATTACAAGATAATCAAAAGAAATAAATGAAATAAATGGATAGAAGGGAAACTAATGTGCCTATCCTAATCCAAGGCTTAGGGTATCTAGGGTGCATTATAGAGATTTTCATCCCCAGTAGTCTTGGCATAGCGCTTAAGTTTCACGGCTGTTGATTTGCGAAGCATATCAAAGTCGTCTTGAAGACTTATGTGCTCAAGTCGCTCTTCAGTGAACTTTTTCTCCAACTTTGCATGGTCACGACCGAGTTGATTAACCAACTCTAGCAACTCAGCATTGGAGGGAGCCTTGGGGACCTTCTCTTCATCATCACTCTCATATTGGCCCCCAGGCCTGCGAATTGGAGGAGGCTTGATATGCCTCTTGATCTTGCCGGCGGGTGAAGATTCCACCAACTCCTCCAACTCCTTCCTCTCCTTTGGTGTGAGGGGAGGGAACAACCCCTTACCATAGCCTCCTCCGGGTTTCCTTTCCCCGAAGACCCGGAAACGTGGCTCCGGGGTGCTGGCAGGAGAATAGATGGAAACATCGGACGTATAATGATACGCCACGACGTCCTCCTACTTGTTCCTGACCACCTCCTTCAGCTTCTCCCCTGGTTGAAGCTTGGTGAGTCCATCCCCCTTGATTGGAGCGGCCGCCGGCGTCTTCTTTGGGGTCAATTGCCCCATCGTCGGCCTTCTGTATGGGCTTGATGCCCGTGCATCACGCCTCTGGATTCTTCTCGGGGACTGAGACCATGCCGCCGAGCGAGAACGTGAGGGGCCACCAGGTCCGGTCGGCCGACCAAGCACATCGGCCGACCCCCTGGTGCGGCCTCTCGCGTCCTCCTCTAGCGGGATGCTGGCCAGAGGGGTGACAACTACGGCCATGGCTTGCTCCAGGTTGGTGGGCACCAATTGGTTGGCCGGAGTGGGCTCTCCATCCAGATCAAAGGTTGATCGGGATTTTGGGTGGCTTTTTCCGGCCATTGATGGAGAATTGGGAGGTGTGGCTTGGTGATTTCAGAATGGGGGCGAGGAAGAACTCAGATGAGAGGGAAGAAGAGGATGGGTGAAATTTTAAAGATAGGCTAACCCTCTTCTCGGATAAATCAGAGTTAGAATCGCTCGTCCACTGCAGAACGGCTTCAGAGATGTTAGAGTAGAACGTTGGCAAAAGATAGGGCCGATCGGGCTTAGGATCAAGTCGGCCGACCTGGTCAGGTCGGCCGACCTGGCCTTGAGCCCGGTCGGCCTCTTCTTCTTTGTGCACTACGTGACAGGACCACTAAACCCCAGAATGTGTGCATTCACGTGCTAGGGGTTAAGGATTTAACATAAGGTGTAATTATAAATGGGAATCATCCATGACCAAATTGATCACCTCAAATTCCTCATCTACTTTATCAGGCTCAAAGAAAACTTTTAAACGTTGACCATTTACCTTGAAGAGGTTACCTTCATCATCTTGAAGTGTGATTGCCCCATGCGACGAAGTCTCCACCACAACGAATGGTCCTTCCCATTTGCTTTGAAGTTTTCCATGCCCAAAGAGCTTCACCCTGGAATTAAAGAGTAATACCTTATCCCCGGGGTGGAACTCCTTCACCTTGATCCTCTTGTCGTGCCATCTCTTGGTTCTGTCCTTGTAGATTCTGGCACTGTGGTATGCTTTGTCTCTCCACTCTTCCAATTCTGATAGTTGCATCCTTCTCATCTGCTGGGCTGCTGGCAAATCCATGTTCCATTTTCTTATGGCCCAGTGCGCCCGATGCTCTAGCTCAACTGGTAAATGGCAAGTCTTGTCATAAACCAGCTGGTATGGGGACATCCCGATCGGCGTTTTGTACGCCGTTCGGTAGGCCCATAGAGCATCTGGTAACATGCTCTTCCATCCTTTTCCCATTTCTATCACGGTCTTCTGCAGAATGTTCTTGATCTGTTTGTTCAAAGTTTCTGCTTGACCGCTTGTCTGGGGGTGGTACGGTGTAGCTATGTTATGCTTTGCCCCCAGTTCTGCCAGAAATTTCCGGAAGGTCTTGTTGATGAAGTGCGACCCTCCATCACTGATCACCATCCTGGGAGTTCCAAAACGTGGAAAGATGTTCTCATGGAACATCTTTCGCGCGTGTTTGGAGTCAGCGGCTCGACATGGCATTGCTTCAACCCACTTCGAGACATAGTCCACTGCCACCAGGATGTACTCACTGTCATAGGATTTGACAAAGGGTCCCATGAAATCAATGCCCCACACATCAAACAGCTCAACTTGTAAGTTGTTTGTGAGTGGCATAGCATCTCTTGCGGTGATCCCTCCATGTTTCTGGCACTGCTGGCATCGTCGAATGAACTCTTTTGTATCCTCATACATTGTGGGCTAGTAGAATCCACTCTGCCAGATCTTTGACCTTGTCCTGAACGCCCCGTAGTGACCTCCATATGGGTCTGCATGGCACTGCTCAAGGATCTTCCTTGCTTCATTTGTTGGTACACATCGCCTGAGCATGCCATCTGAACATACCCTGTACAGGTATGGTTCGTCCCATAGATGGAGTCTACTCTCGTAGATCAGCCTTCTCTTGTTCTCCCCTGGCGGTACATATCCTGCAACCATAAAGTTCACAATATTTGCATACCAGGGGTCAGAGGCGGTCACCTTGAGTAGGGTGTTGTCGCGTAGAAAATCATTTATCGGTAGATCCTGCATGTCAATAAACTGCATACGCGACAAATGATCTGCTACTGAATTCTCTACTCCCTTTTTATCTTTAATTTCTAAATCAAATTCTTGGAGTAAGAGAATCCAGCGGATAAGGCGTGGTTTAGCATCTTTCTTGGTAAGCAAATATTTCAAGGCAGCATGATCGGTGTAAACAATCACCTTAGCTCCTACCAAGTAAGATCTAAACTTGTCTATAGCAAAAAGTACTGCCAAGAGCTCTTTTTCAGTGGTAGCATAGTTAAGTTGAGCTCCTGTCAAAGTTTTACTAGCATATGAGATAGCATGATGATTCTTATTTTTGGTCTGTCCAAGGACAACACAAACAGCATAATCACTGGCATCACACATAATCTCAAAGGGTAGCGTCCAGTCAGGGGGTTGAATGACTGGTGCTGAGATGAGAGCGTTCTTTAAAATTGTGAAGGCATGTAAACACTCATCATTGAAGTCAAAGGGCACGTCCTTGGCTAAAAGGCTAGTGAGGGGCCTGGCTATCTGGGAAAAATCTCTGATAAAGCGCCGGTAAAACCCCGCATGACCTAAGAAGCTGCGGATCCCTTTAACATTGGTGGGAGGTGGAAGCTTTTCTATGACTTCTATTTTTGCTCTATCCACCTCTATTCCCCGTTCGGACACTAAGTGTCCCAACACTATTCCCTCTCGGACCATGAAATGGCACTTTTCCCAGTTTAGCACCAGGTCCTTGTCTCGGCATCTTTGTAGTACCGTGTCCAAGTTCTGTAGACAATGATCGAAAGTCTTTCCATGGACTAAAAAATCATCCATGAAAACTTCCATGATTTCTTCAATCATGTCTGAGAAAATGGACATCATGCACCTTTGGAACGATGCTGGCGCATTGCATAATCCGAATGACATCCTACGATATGCATACGTTCCATAGGGGCAAGTGAAGGTGGTCTTTTCTTGATCATCGGGGTGGATGGGAATCTGGTGATAGCCAGAATACCCGTCAAGAAAACAGAAGAAGGAGTGGTTCGCGAGTCTCTCCAACATCTCATCGATGAAGGGGAGCGGGAAGTGACCCTTCTTTGTTGCCTTGTTAAGTCGACGGTAGTCAATACACATCCGCCACCCAGTAATGGTACGCTGAGGAATCAGCTCGTTTTTCTCGTTACTTACGACGGTCATACCTCCCTTCTTGGGCACTACTTGGACAGGGCTGACCCATTCACTATGAGGGACGGGATAGATGATCCCGGCGTATAGAAGTTTCAAAACTTCCTTCTTTACGACTTCCCTCATTGCATTATTTAGCCTACGCTGAGGCTCCCTAGAAGGTGTAGAAGCTGGGTCTATGGGAATGCGATGGGTACAGAGTGCAGGGCTTACTCCCTTCAAGTCCTTGAGGGAGTACCCGAACGCCGAGCGGTGTTTCTCAAGCACCTTTATGAGTCTATCACTCTCGTCCTGCGATAGCTTGTCACTAATGATGACGGGGTGTCCCGGTCTTCATTTAAGAAGACATAGCGAAGGCCAGCAGGCAAGGGTTTTAGCTCTACGTGTGTCTTAGGTGGCTCCTCGGTCTCAAGCGGCTCAGAAGCGTCATCCTCTTCCTCTATAAAGTTGTGAACATTCTCCTCGAGGAATGACTCAAATGGGTCACTATATTATAGGGATTTCACTTCCTCAGCCGGGTTAGGTTCTGTCAAAGGTTCAACTATGGAGTTCTTAACCCTAGCTAAAGGTATAGTGAGTAGATTCCTTCCTACTTTAGCTAGGAGGTTTCCTTCCGAGGTTACATCCTGAAGCAGGCCCTCGATAGGATGTCCTATAAGGAGGTCAAAATCTGATGTCTCAAAGACATAAAAGTCTAGAGGCATCTCAATCCCGTGGTGAGAAAGGAGAAAATCTCGTACTAGGCCGAGACTCTTGAGAATACGACCTGAGGGTGTTCTTAGAAGTTTTGACGTTGGGGCCATCTTTTTACGACGTCCAAGGATGTACGGGAAAGAACTGGACATGATGTTTGCCCCAACGGTCGGGTTGTACAGAATGTCTACGGCCACCTTGCTTATGAAACCTCGAATGGTCAGCGAAGGTGAGTTAATCCGAATAACTTCGGAAGAAGTCTCAGATTCGTTCGACCATTCCGTGTTTAGGATGGCGATCAGCTCCTTCACGGTTTCGTTCAAAATTTCTTTCTCCATATAGATGGAGGGGGTCTTTACCGTAGGCTTCTTCTGTATTGAGTAGTTCAAGGTATTCCCAAAGTCTTCAAAATCTTCCTTGAACTCAAATGGTAATCCGAGAGGTTGAGTTTCCTCTTCCTCAACGGATGGGGTCTCAGGAATTGGACTGGGCAAGACTATGGGTTCTATCTGTGAGTCTTCTTGCTCAGTCTCGGTCGCATCCGTAGGAGAGTTTTCTTAGATGGCCGCTAGGACTTCTTTTGCTCTGGCCGTGGTTATGTGTAGGAATGAACCTCCGGCTGCTATGTCTATGTACCGGGCATCTTCACTATTCAACCCAGACCGAAAATGCTGCATGAGCATGTAGTCTGGGAAGCCTAGATCTGTTCCGGTTAGACATGAGTCCTGAAACCGGTCCCATGCTTTAGCGATCGTTTCCTTCTCTCGTTGCTGGAAGTTGATGATCTCCTTCCGAAGTGCACAGATCCGGTGAACAGGAAAGTATTCAAGACAAAACTTGTCCGTAACTTTTCCCATTCACCGTTCGTTAGCGCAACGGTGTGATCGTACCACTTCCTCGCTCTCTCTTTGAGAGAGAACGGGAAGAGCTTCCATCTAATCGTTGCCTGCGTCATGCCTGATATGACCAGACACGAGCAAAGCAACTCGAATTCGTGCAAGTGACGGTATGGGTTTTCACCATCACCTCCAAAGAAGGATATGTCCTGGACCATAGCTATGAAGGCAGGGCGAAGTTCATAGCTATCGGTTAAAATAGGATTTGACGAGGGGTGCGGCTCCAATAATTCACCCTTTGGAGCAGAGAACTCATGAATTTGGGTAGAATTCATGGTTGACAAAAAGGAAATGGAAAAGAAATATAAAATAAAAGATATACGGGCAACCTTAGATCTTAGATAACTGCTACCGTATCCCCGGCAACGGCGCCAGAAAGCTTGTTGACACCAGCGGTGGCAAACAGAAAATCCGCAAGCGCACGGCTGTCGAAGTAGCTTTCACCCGTGAGTAAACCAGGTATCGAATCCACAGGGAACGTAAAAGTATATCTAATCACTAAAGCTGAGCCGGATCGATCGAGTGTATATAAAGGCTGGGTAGAGAGGATAACTTAGCATTAAGGCTCTGATTATAGTTAAGAGAATTCTCTTTTGCTTGCTCTAGGCACCGGGGTATCCTAGGCCTCTAGGAAATTGCCGGCCAACAGCTCTACGTCGTACCCGTACGTGGAGGATTACAAAGGACGGACAGGGCTGTCACCACCTGCCGCCTACCTCTACTAATCCGCGGGGCTACGAGGCAAACGATGGCAGATATACACCTAAGCACCACGCCTAAGATAATATCAGCTATCCTAACCTTGATCAAAGATTAGAATACTTTATAAATAAAGCAACGAATCCACAAGCACAATAGAGACTTAACTTATCTATAACTCAGACTTAATTACTAGTTGAGTCCCGGATACTTACTGAGTAGCTCGCATCCGTCGAGGTACAGGTGGAGGGTCATCGACAGGCCGGGACTCCTCCAGACTCTCCCTCACTCTCTCCCTATTTCTACTCTGGATATGAGGAGGGCTTCGCCTTGGATCTTCACTTCTGCTCGATGATGATTAGCCCTGCCCCGAGTTCAGCTACTTATAGCTTGGAGAGGCGGTTAAGAGTCGGTTCGCAGCGGTTGAGGCGGTCCGGAGGTGGGCCCAGGTCGGCCGACTAAGGGGGATCGGCCGACCATCAGATCCACCATCTTTGATGATCCACGGCACAGATGAACTGCTGGAGACGGTTGACAGTTGCTGGTGAAGGCGGTGCCGATTTGGGCATGTGGCCAGGCCGGCCGACCTGGGGAGGTCGGCCGACCCAGGGCTGTGGCCCCTCGGCCCCACTTCGTCAGTGTCTCTTGCCAGTGGGTCCTGTAGTCGGTTTTCGGTGGGTAATGACGAAGATGTGTCGGTTAAATTAGAAATGTGGGCCCATGAATCCATGTGCTTGCCACGTGGCCCAATCCCAACTCTTCATTTCCACCGTCTTGATTTCAACGTGCCTGATCACTCCTGAGTGTGCTTGTTGTTGTTGGGCTGAAAATGGACCTCACTGGGCCTGGACCCAGGTCGGCCGACCAAGGTAGGTCGGGCGACCTGGCCCTGGGCCCACTTTAGCTCTGCTTTTGCCTCTTTATTCCTGTAAGCACATATACACCAAAACTCATGGAATTCATTAGTAATCAACCCTATGTCTATTTGTTTTATCATATTTTATATCTTTGTTGGCAGTAATAAGTTGTCATTAAGAATCGCCAACATGTAGTAAGTACTGGTGGTGTCTGGAGGAATTTCTTGAGGTCTTCAAACGCCGCATTGGCTTCTGTAGTCCATACGAACTTGTCTTGCTTCTTAAGGAGTTTGAAGAAAGGTAATCCTCTGTCACCCAGTCTTGAGATGAATCGGTTGAGGGCCGCCATACACCCAGTCAGCTTCTGGACATTCTTGACTTGGGGGGCGCCATGGATGTGATGGCGGTGATCTTCTTGGGATTGGCCTCAATTCCATGGTGGCTGACTATGAAACCCAGAAATTTCCTGCGGGCACGCCAAACACACACTTGGTTGGATTGAGCTTCCATTGGAACTCCCTGAGATGTGCAAAGGTCTCGGACAAGTCGTCTATGAGGCTGTCCAGGTTCTTTGTCTTCACGACAATGTCATCGACATAGGCTTCAACATTGCGGCCAATCTGAGTCTTCAAACAACTCTGAATTGCGCGCTAGTATGTTGCCCCAGCGTTCTTGAGTCCAAAGGACATTGTCGTGTAGCAGTAAGTGCCAAACGGAGTGATGAACGCCGTCTTGATCTGGTCGTCTTCATGCAGGCTTATTTGGTGATAGCCCGAGTAACAGTCAAGGAAACAGAGCAGAGAGCAGCCGGCTGTGGAGTCCACCACTAGATCAGTGCGTGGTAGCCCGAAAGGATCCTTTGGGCAGTGCTTGTTCAAGTCAGTGTAGTCGACACACATCCTTCACTCATTGTTGTTGTTCTTTTGCCCCAGGACAGGATTAGCAAACCAGTCTGGGTGGAACACCTCCTTAATGAACCCGGCTGTTAGTAATTTTGCCAGCTCCGATCGGATGGCTTATTTCTTGTCCTGGGCAAAGTGCTGCAGGCATTGTTTCTTGGGTTTGGCAGCTGGATCAACATTGAGTTTGTGCTCAGCCAGCTCTCTTGGGACTCTGGCATGTCAGATGGCTTCCATGCAAAGATGTCGCGGTTGTCCCGTAAGAAGCTGGTGAGCGCGCTTTCCTATTTGGTAGGTAGGTCAGCGCCATCTTGGAGGGGTTGCCTGTACCTAGGTCGATTGCCTTGATTGGTACTTCCTAGGAGGGTTTCATGGTTGACACGGCTGGCTTTTTCGTTGGAATGTCCAACTCAGCCTCGCCGAGTTGTTTTGCCATAGCTGCTACAATTGCTGCCTGGCTCGGTTGCTGCATACTTGCAGCAATCGTCACTGCCTCGGTGTCGCAATCATAGGAGGTCTTCAGGTCGCTCTTTAGGGATAGAATCCCTTTAGGGCCTAGCATCTTCAAGACGTGGTAGATTTAATGTGGAATCACCATGAACTTCACCAGAGCAGGTCTCCCCAGGATCGCGTGGTACAAAGACTCGAAGTCGGCGACCTCGAATGTGATGTACTCGGTCCTATAGTTGGCCTCGGTACCAAACGTAATTGGAAGTGATACCTGGCCGAGTGGTACGACAGCGTTGCCTGGGATGATGCCATAGAAGGGTGAATCAGTAGGCTTGAGCAAATTGGTGATGTCCAAGCCCATTTTCTTCAGTGTCTTGGCGAACAGGATGTTGAGTCCGCTTCCACCATCGATCAGTGTCCTCGTGAGTCGTGCGCCTGCTACTACCGGGTCTAGTACAAGGGGGTACCTTCCCGGGTTCTTGATGTTGATCCATTGGTCATCACGAGAGAAGTTAATCGGGACCTCTAACCACTTCAGGAATGTGGGGATGGCAGGCTCGATGCACCTGATCTTGCGCTGGATCAGCTTTTGCTTGCGCTTCGAGTCTGTGTGAGCAATCCCGCCAAAGATGACGTTGACTACCTTGTCGGCTTGTTGGTAGCCGGTGTCTTTGTCACCTTTGCCTCCATTGTTGTTGTCAGTGTCGTCGGGTTTGGGGGCACCTCCGGAGCCAAAAGCCTTCCTCAACCCAATGCAATCCCTGCTAGAGTGCTTGTCCTTTGGGTGGAAAGGGCATTGCTTGTCGAGCAGTGTTGACACCAGATTTTCGCACCTGACATGCTGAGTCAGATGGTGACGTGGTGAGGTTGAGACTGTGCAGTGGGCCCGTTGAATGGTCAAACAGAAGATGACAGAGAAGGAAGCCGATGCTGAAGAGGAATCCGATGAAACAAGAAGTTCGATTTGATGATGGAAGAAGGGCGTGTCGGCTAAGAAGGAAGTATCAGATGCGGGGACTATTTCCTTTTCAGAGGGCGTATGAGAGTCCCGTTTTATGTTAAGCTTAGTTTACTTTGTTCGCAAGTTAGTCTGGTCCGATCAGGACTCTCCATGACCAGGGTATAAAAATGAACCCTTGTCCATTGTAAAAACTATTCTCACAATCAATACAACCCGGCTTCACGCCAAAACCCTAGTAGTAGTTCGACGAAGCTCATTGGTGGACGGGCTGCATCAGTTCTGATCTCCGGCTTACCAGTAAGTTAGTCAATTTATCGAACTAGTATAGGCTTTGAATTGAGGCGCATCGCCCTTTCTCGTTTATACTGTTCAACCGATTTATCTCAGGATAAGCAAGATTGATATAGATTCCCTACGTCGGAGCTAGATCTATATTGATTATCCAACAGGTTATCGTTTATCGGACTGCACTTTAAGTCTAGATTCCCTACGTCGGAGCTAGATATCAAGATTAGGCTAGATTCCCTACGTCGGAGCTAGAGTAATCTTGGTTACTAAAGGCAATTTTTGCGGTTTGTTTGGAGTTGCTAGATTGGTTTAGATCTACGCCATGTGAATCAATTCTACTTCTTCAACGGCTTTGAGCATTGGTCTTGGTCCGATTTAAGCAATATTTATCTTACAGCATCGTTCTAGGTCCGATCCTGCTTCGTGGTTTAATCTGGTTGTTCTTTGAGTATTGCACTGGTGTAGATTCCCTACGTCGGAGCTGGATCTTTGCAATACGATTAGATTAATCTTTGACTGTCATGCTTGGTTTAGATTCCCTACGTCGGAGCTAGATTCATCTTGATTAGTCAAAGGAAGCTTTGGTTATGCCTTATTGTTATTTGAATGTTAAATGTGGTTTAGATTCCCTACGTCGGAGCTAGGTCATGCTTGATTATTTGGTAGCATATCTTAGAATCAGAACGATCCTGTTAATGTTTTATCTGCTTATTTGCTTAATCTGGTCAACACCTGTGCGAGCATCTTGTTTAATTGATAGGTTGATGAGTTGAGTTTGACTATCTAGCTATTCGATCTGATCATAGTTGGAGAAATCTAGATTCCCTACGTCGGAGCTAGATTTCTCTGAAAAGGCTATAGTCCGATCGGCTGGTTAGATGGTCCGATAAGATGAGTCAAACTGGCAACTAGGCAAGGTGGACAATGTATCGGCTTACACTTTGATTATTTGATATCTTGTTTCAAGACACAGCTGATCCATTACTTTACATATTGGCCTTGTTTTATGCTTTATTTTATTATTCACAGGCTAATTTGTTATATCAATCAAGGTCCGATCCTAATTGGTCCGATTCTGAGGTCCGATTCGGTGTCTGATTGAGGTCCGATTATTCGGTCCGATTGACGTCATCAATGAGGTCCGATTTTGAGGTCCGATTGGTATCGGCCGACACGTGCCTGATTGGGTCTTGGCTAAAATTCGACGTTACTCCATCGTCTGAAATAGAGCCGGCACAATCAAAGAGTAATTTAACTATTTTATCTTCTTGTCAATTTCAGGTCAAATTGACTGGCACGCTGCGAACCTAAACTGGAGTGTGGGCTGGCACTGGAGCGAAGCAGATCTCCCTGGTCTTCGTGTGCTGCACGCGGAGGATACGACCGCCGATTTTCCGCGTCAACACATTTTTGGCACGCCCAGTGGGACACGAGAAACAAATTCCAAGATGTCGTCATCTGATGCTGAACAAGAAACTGCAGCAAGACTTGCTGCTGAAAAAGAAGCTGCTGAGAAGGCCAAGAATGACAAGAACAAGACGCCTGAGACAGCCATTCAATTACAAAGGCCGATCTGTCTAAAGCTCAATTGGATGCAGTTCAGGCCCAGATTGACGCATTTGAGAAGCTCTGCCTTGGCCAATTTGGACGTAATCGTTCAGGCCCTATACTCAAAGGTCCTCTCCCAAATCCAGAATTAATCAAGAAGACAACTGATGCTCGGGAGTACCAGGTCAACATGACAGAGATGATTCACCAGGCTGTTCATCATGCATTGATCAATCAGTCAGGCACTTTGGTGAATTCTTTGGATAACCTCATCAAGAAGGTGGTGGATGATGCTATTTGCTTGAAAGGTCCAGTGTTTATAGCAGATTCTGCAGGGGCATCAGGATCAGGGAAAGGCAAAGGAACTGAAGATAATGCAATAACCGTTGCTCCGCAGATTCCAATTGCTCCACCACCTCCTATTGAGCTGGCCAACGGTTTTCTGTTGATGGCCGATGGATCTATTGTCGGCCCACATGGTGAAAAATATGCTAGGACTCTGAGCGAACAAGAAAAACAACCTGCAGTTGCAAGGCTACGTACAGAGGTTCCTTCACATCAGCGTATGGTCGGTGATTATAATAATTATATGATGGACATAGCTGATGGGATGCCAACTGGAAGTCAACAGTCCGATTGGTCACAGAAAATAGCCGAGGTGATCCAGAACCAATTCGGCTTAAAGCCTAAGGATGAAGCGAGGTTGTATCGGCACCCGTACCCGTCTTACTTTGATGCAGTGCCACTTCCTCCGCGATACAGAGTGCCGGATTTCTCCAAATTCTCCGGGCAGAATGATATGACCACTATTGAGCATGTCAGTCGTTTCTTGGCTCAATGTGGTGAAGCTGCTTCAGAAGAGGGGCTCAGGCTCAGATTTTTCCCTCTCTCACTGTCAGGGCTGGCGTTTACCTGGTTTACGTCGTTGCCAGCAGGATCAGTCACAGGATGGTCCGATATGGAGAAGCAGTTTCATAAATACTTCTTTTCTGGTCTCAACGAGATGAAGATTTCCGATTTGATTGCTGTCAGGCCGAGGAACGATGAGACTGTCAAGGAGTATATTCAACGGTTCTGTGATACCAGGAATCGATGCTATAGTTTGAAGCTATCTGATATGCAGTTGGCCGAGCTTGCATTCCAGGGTTTGCTCGCGCCGATCAAAGAAAAGTTTTCTGCTTAGGAGTTTGAGACATTGGGACAACTGGTTCAAAAGGTGTCAGCCCATGAAGTCCGATATCAAGAGATGAAGCGTATAAAGTTTTCCAAGCAAGTATCTTATCTCTCTGATTCTGAAGGGGAGGCTGATGTCAACATAGCCGAATGGACCAAATCCAAGAAGCCGGTATCGCTCCCATGGATCAAGCAGAACCCTGAGAAGTTTGGGTTTGATATAACTAAGGCCGATAAGATTTTTGATTTGCTGCTCAGTGAGAAGCTTATCCAGCTTTCTCCAAATCATTCTATTCCATCGGCCGATGAGTTGAAAAAACGCAAATATTGCAAATGGCATAACGCGACTTCTCATGAGACCAATGAATGCAAAGTGTTCAGAAGGGAGATCCAATTGGCTATAGAATCTGGCAAGATCAAATTTGAAGATAACAAGAAAGCCATGAAGATCGACGGTCATCCTTTTCCGAATAACTTTGCTGATTTCTCCTTTTCCATTAATATGGTTGATGCTGATGAAAAGGGGAAGTTTAAGGTGCTTACATCGGACCACGCCAAGAGTTCTGGTGCCGTTGATCCTGCGGTTCAAGTTACTGTTGAAGAGCTGCGGAGGAATCATCAGGCGTTTGGGCGAGAATCTAATGCTCCTGGTGGATATCGGCCGCGTGTGACTTCCCAGATGTTGATTAACAAGTACAAAAGGCAGCAGGCAGCAGCCCGAGCATGGGAAGAGCGCGAGGAACGTCGACGTCGGAGGCGCGAGTATCAAGCAAGGCGGCTTGATGAAGAGTTTGATGATCAGCGCCGACGTGATGACAGGTTCGATGGCAACGCCGATATGATGAATGGTCCGATGGCCGACGCCGATATGATGACAGGACCGATGGCAGGCGTTGGTTTGATGATAGAGTTGATGATCGGCGTCAGTACGGTTATAGGTCCGATTGGCATATAGACAGGCGTCAAGGATATAACCGGTATGATCAGGATGATGATCACTGGGGGTGTCCTTTCTTCGTATTTTGCTGGAACGAGAAGCTTAGACTGCCATCAAAAGCAGATTGTCCTGAATGCAGTTTCCAGTATGAAGAATACAGAGCTTCCAAGAGAGGTCGACGATCAGTTCATGAACGGATCGGCGTCAGGATTGATGATCATCATCAAAGAGATGAAGGCCGAGTTGATGCTCATGGCCATAAAAATATCGAAGGCCAGGTTGATGTTCTTGGCC
>CM014271.1:46455222-46499644 GCA_004135705.1 Alloteropsis semialata
CACGGATACCATTGTAGCTTCCACTTGAAAGTATTCAGGGTATCAAATCCACATGGAATGTGTGTACTAATCTTCTAACGAGATCATCCATGGACAACAAGAGAATGGATGGCGACGGTAGAGAGGATTCCTATGGATAAGGACCTTGATGAAGGATAAGCTCAGCATCTATAGTCTGCCTACTTTGGGCACCAGGGTATCCTAGGCCTCTAGAAAATTGCCGGCAAATGGCTCTATGCTGTACCTGAACGTGGAGGATTACAAAGGATGGACAGGGCTGTCACCACCTGTCGCCTACCTCTACTAGTCTGTGGGGTTACGAGGCAAACAAAGGTAACTTCAAGCCCAGACACCACGTCTATGCTATCAATTACTACTTTAGTCTTGTTCCTAGACCAAAGCATTCACTAAGCATTCACAAATGATTCATGAACGATGAACCCACAAGCAACTATAGAAGAGAACTTACTTAATCAAGAGAACTTAATACCACAAGAGATCACGAACACTTACGAGAAAAAGAAAGCATCCGTCGAGGTACAAGATCGGGGAAGAGTGCCGACAGCCCCGGCACTTTCCTTGGACTACCCTTCACTCTCTCCCTATTCTCTAGATACTATAGTAGAGTAGAGCTTCGCCTTGGAGTGGAGCTTGTGGCTTCTCAATCTTGTGTGTTTTGAGAGTGAGGGGTAGGGGTCTATTTATAGTGTAGGGAGTGTCTTGGGAGAGTGGAGATCCTCCTAGGTTCTAGGGAATATTCTTCCTTCTCTTTCTCATTTGGCGCCATCTGTCCAGAGGAATGTCGGTCGCACAAGAACTCCCGTGCGTGTGTTTGCTACGGCAAAATCCAGACGTCCATTGCCTTCCTGAATACGCGCTTGCGCTTGGCGAGCCGCGCATCCATCCGCGTGGGGCCGGGCCGCTCGTGCGCGCCTGCGCGAGGTCGGATGGTGGCCTCTGGCCCCGCCTCCCGCTTGGCCTCAGTGCCTACGGGTACTGGCCCGAACGGCCACAGGAGGCCTCCCGTGCGGCCATGGACCTGCATGGCTGGTGGGCTGGCCCGTGGAAAGCCGCGACGCAACCTGATGGTTGCCACGCTTCCGTACGCGGGCACGCGGCAGGAGGGGGTTGACCCCGCCGCTGTTGACCCGGCGACCACACACGCTGGCAGGTGGGCCCACCCAGGCGCTCCTGCCCTCGTGCGGTAGAGCGCGGCTGTCGTGCTGGTCCCTGCCGCCGAGCCGTGGGCCCTCTGTGGAAGTCAGTAGTGCTGATGTCAGTGATGATGTCAGCACTGCATATTAACTTATAATTTCTATGGTTTATTTCTCCGAGCTCCAAATAATGTGAATAATATATCCATAGGAATCGTCTCAACGAGCTCTACGCAATGGTGAATCCCAAGTGGCCTTTGGAGAGAATTTATGCTAATGATATATTTGATTCCGTCTCAAATCCGTAGTGCTATTTTGGGAATTTTCTGCAGGACAAATAAAACACCAACACTTGTGGAATTCATTAGTATTAAACCCTACCACTATGTTTGGTGATTATAATTAATATATTATCAGCAGGAATAGGCGGTCAAAAGTGGCACTTAACAACCGTCAACAAGATCCCCCACACTCAGCCTTTGCTCGTCCTCGAGTAAAGCTTTAGGAATAAGGTGTAAAACATGACTCCAAATGATATGATGCAAGCATATAATTTATTCCAAAACATACCTACACTTGTGAATTTTGAAGTGTCTATCATGTCATCTTGGATAGTTGAAAAATGGAACGGCTTTGATTCAAGTCATCTACACTCTTCTGTTAAGAAACTTGGGTTTTGGTAAATTTTCAAAAACATAACCTTACTTAGCTCCTCAAATGATTCTCTCGATCGCTCATTGTGTATGATTCCTCACCAAGGCAATTCTTTGCCTTCTTTCTAATATTTCTAAAAGGCTTATGTGGAGCTCAAGGTAGGAGTAAAGATAAGGTATACTTGCATCACATATATTGCAAAGTCCAAGAGTGGATCCAAGAAGAAAACTATTCATACAATCTGATCAAGATGTGCATGTGTGTGGAAAAATGGAATTTGTAGCTCCTTTTTGTATGATCTCTCTCTCCTCTTGAAAATATTTTGAGAACATGGCCATATATAATTTTTCTCTCTTTTTCTCTTTTCCTACTAAATGCTTTTGTGAGCATGTATTTTTTATTCTTTTTTCTCTCTTTTTTCTCTTTTTTTCATAGCCCATGTCTCTTTTGGAAAGGATATTTGGAGAGAGGGAGATCAATACTTATATGGAGCATTTATTTTGTGGATGAATGAGATGTATGCTGCTAACTTTCAGTGTAGAAGTTTAGCTTGTGTATGTAGAGTGTACGTGATCTTGATCAATGTAATAGCAAGCAGCATATGTGTATAGGTTTTGCAATGTTAACATCATATGGCTTTGGTAGGAATAAGGCATCACTGAGGAGCTTTGTAAGGCTATTGACTTTAAGGTTTTGCAAGAAAAACATCCCAAGCACTTTATACAGAAAAAGTAAGATTTCTTTCATCATACCATATATCATTCATCAACCACTTAGATAAACATGTTTCCCTAAAGATATATGTTCACAAGCGGCAGGCGTATGTGCAAGGAATAAAGAATATGCAAGCCAATCAAGGATAGACCTGTAAACCAAAGGAGCATCCAAGTTCATTTTATCATGAGTTTAATTTCAGTGATCATCTCAGGATAAGATTATTAAACTCATGAATCAGAGAGGGTGAAGGATAAGGTGTGCAAACCATCGCTCTGGACAAAAGTGTGGACGAGGGACGCCAGATAGCCTTCGGCCGACCAGGGTCATTGGCCGACTCCTTCTGGGCCCTTTCGATCTTGATCTTTCTTGTGTCGACCTGTGTGATGTTGTACAGCCTGTCCGTGGGTGGTCTTGAACATGTACATGTCTGAAAACTCGAGAGACCCCCAAACCTGATCTTGTACCTGCGTTTATTCATACAAGGTGGAAACAAAACAAGGGCTCTTTGGTTTTAAAGACCAAGAGCCTTTATTGGATTCAAATATTTATTTATTTATTTATTTTTGATTATGTTATTTTTTATGACTCTTTTATAGTGCAAGATGGAAGACCAACATCACCTGAAAACCAAGATAAAATTTTGTACAAATAGAACCTGTTGCGAAATACTTACGACCTCCCCCACACTTGGATTTGTGTGACGCGGGACACCAAAAATCAAGTGCATTGGCCTCCTTAGAAATTTGTTCCATGACCAAATCTTACCAAGGTGTTACTGTTGATGTAGCTCCATGTTCTTAAGCATCACCTGTCCATCATTCTTCTTAATCTCCACCTGAAATGGTTAGCGACCAAAAATACCTGAAGGAAAGTTTATACTAAAAACATGTTCTTGCTTTTATTTGAAAGGAAAAATAAATGATAATCCGGGCCATCTCCCGGTAGTGCTTTGTTTATGGTCCAAAGCTAGACCATGGGGAACCCTCACTTTGCAGCTATCATTGGCGACGTAGTTCCCCACTCCATCGTCAATTGTAGATGTACCATTGAAGTTCTAGCTGCAATGTTAGTGCCAAAGATGTAACACGAAATCTGCAATGTTTATGATAAACAAATGCATCCACACCAACCACCTAAACATTTTAGAAATGAGGACCTTAAGGTAGTTGCAGCCCTCGTGTGTGCTTGTGGCACAAAGCATGACTAACTCTGGAGATTCATTAAATGAGCATGACTCTTGTGGGATTTCAAAAGAGAAGCTTTCATGCTCATTTATAGAATCCTTTCTCTTGGACTCCAGAGTCAATGCTTCAAGCGTGTCCATGGCCTTTGGCTTCTCCAACTCAAGAGGTTCATCATTGGAAATTGGAGTTGTTTCTGGACCATTATTGAGAATAACTTCATGAGGGCCTAAGGGACACGGCTTCCGCTTGTTTGAAGATGATGATAAAGGTCGCTCGAGTTCATAGAGATGAGAAGTAGGTTCTAATGGCGACACAAACATTACCTTCTCCAGCAGACTATGCTGGGGAGGAGGCTTTGCTCTTGGAATTTCTAGGCAAGAGAAGGGAGTGGCAAAAGCAAATTTCCCAATCTCTTCATGGAGGCCCCCTTGAGATGCTTCTTTTTGGAGAAGCTTTTCTAGTGGGAAGCCTATGAGAAGATCAAAATCGAGGATAGAAAATATATGGAAATCTAAATGAACCTTGATTTTGTCTATTTTGATCAGCATAGCCCTTGCAATTCCATGACATTCAAAGAGGAGTCCTAAGGGACTTCTGAAAAGCTTGCCGATCGAGGCTAGAGGCATGTTGCCCAAGAAAATATTCGCAAAGGATTCGAACATGATGCTAGCCTCGACGGTTGGGTTGTAAAGGGCTTCTACGGTAATTCCCCTTAAAGAGCAAGGCATGGTTTTGGAAGGTGCAACCATCCGAATTGCTTTGGAAGAATGTTTTACTTCCTTTAACCATTCCATTGGTGGTTCCCTTATGGATATATTGGGGAAAACCTCCATGAGTGGATCTGAAGGATGAGAAAAAGGAGGTGTCGTAGCCTTTTTGTGCCTAATATGATCTGAGGGATTTCCAGAATCCTCGGATGCCGGAGGTAGAACTTCTTCTTCCTTTAGTGGCTTTGGTTTGGGTGCGGGCTCTAAGACTGGATCGTGCGAGGTAAAAAGGTTTGGCTTGGGTATAGCCATATTAGGATCATCTTGCTCAGATCTTGTCTTAGAGCTGTGCTGGGGTTCGTGCTGTGAGGGAGTGTTTTCCAGAATCTTTTCTAGAAGAGCTCTCTCTTCATCCAGGGTTACGTGCATGAATGAACCTCCAGCAGCACCATCTAGAATGAAAGCAGCTTCACGGTTTAGGCCCGATCGAAAATGTTGCATGAGCATGAAGTCGGGTATGCCTAAGTCTGGGCCAGACTTGTTTAGTGAAACAAATCTTTCCCAAGCTGCACCTAGAATTTCCTTTTCACCCTGCTGGAAGCAAACGATCTCCCTTCGAAGGGCACATATATGGTGAATGGGAAAGAAGTAAATACAAAACTTGTCCCATAGTTTTCCCCAATTTTCGTTTACATCCCTAATGGTCTGGTATTACCATCTCCTTGCCTTCTCATTGAGAGAGAACGGAAATAACTTCCATTTGATGGTCTCTTGTGTCATGCCTGATATCCTCAGACATGAGCACAACAACTTGAATTCTCGTAGGTGATCATAAGGATTTTCATTGTTGGCTCCTGAGGAGGATTTATTCCGAACCATGGCTATAAAGCCGGGGCGGAGTTCAAAGCTAGATGTGGTGGTTTGTTGATCAGAAGGTGGTACCTTAAAGAACTCACACCTTGGAGCAGAGAATTCCATAATAGATAATTGCTCCATGGTAGTGGGGGTAAGAGGTAAGAGGAACAAAAAGCAAAAGAAAAAAATACGAGGATGAACAAAGTTCGAAGATAATATAGCAACCGTTCCCCGCCAACGGTGCCAGAAAGCTTGTTGGTATTTCTTATGGTCGCAGATAAATCCACAAGCGCACGGATACCGTTGTAGCTTTCACCCGGAAGTATTCAAGGTATCGAATCCACAGGAAATGTGTGTACCAATTTCTAATGAGATCGTCCAAGGACAACAAGAGAATGGATGGCGAGGGCAGAGAGCATTCCTTTGGATAAGGACCTTGATGAAGGATAAGCTCAGCGTCTATAGTCTGCTTACTTTGGGCACCGGGATAACCTAGGCCTCTAGGAAATTGCCGGCAAATAGCTCTACGCCGTACCCGAACGTGGAGGATTACAAAGGACGGACAGGGCTGTCACCACCTGCCGCCTACCTCTACTAATCTGTGGGGTTACGAGGCAAACAAATGTAACTTCAAGCCCAGACACCACGCCTATGCTATCAATTACTACTTTAGTCTTGTTCCTAGACCAAAGTATTCACTAAACATTCACAAATGATTAGTGAACGATGAACCCGCAAGCAACTATAGAAGAGAACTTACTTAATCAATATAACTTAATACCACAAGAGATCACGAACACTTACTAGAAGAAGAAAGCATCCGTCGAGGTACAAGATCGGGAAAGAGTGCCGACAGCCCCAGCACTTTCCCCGGTCTCACTCTCTCCCTATTCTCTAGATACTATAGTAGAGTAGAGCTTCGCCTTGGAGTGGTGCTTATGGCTTCTCAATCCTGTGTGTTTTGAGAGTGAGAGGTAGGGGTCTATTTATAGTGTAGGGAGTGTCTTGGGAGAGTGGAGATCCTCCTAGGTTCTAGAGAATATTCTTCCTTCTCTTTCTAATTTGACGCCATCTGTCCAGCGAACCTACGTCCGTCGCACGAGAACTACCCTGCGTGTGTTTCCTATGGCAAAATCCGGACGTCCTTTGCCTCCTCGATCCACGTGATGCAGCACCAGACGAATGGAAATCTGCCAAGTGGCCGGGGCTTGGTCATCCTGCGTACTCCCTCCATATTGTAAAGGAAGTCGTTTTGAGATTGTCCTGAGTCAAACTTTTTAAACTTTGACTGCAAATATTTTTTTATGTGTTAAGTTTAGAAATGCAAAAATGGTACGAGTAGATTCGTATTGAAATATTGTTTCATAAAAGTACTCTTTAAAATATTTTATAAATAGTTTATAGCAAAAAGTATTAGTCAAAGTTATATTTTGGAGACTCTGTTAATGTCCTAAACGACTTCCTTTACAATATGGAGGGAGTACGTGCTTGCGCTTGGTGAGCCACGCGTCCATCAGCGTGGGGCGGGCCCCTTGTGCGCGCCTGCGTGAGGTCGGATGGTGGCCTCTGGCCCCGCCTCCCACCTGGCCTCCGTGTCTGTGGGTACGGGCCCGAATAGCCTCAGAAGGCCTTCCGTGCGGCCGTGGGCCTGCATGGCTGGTGGGCTGGCCCGTGGAAAGCCGCCACGCAACCTGACGGTTGCCACGCTTCCGTACGCGGGCACGCGGCAGGAGGGGGGTTGACTCCGCCGCTGTTGACCCGGCGCCCACACACGCTGGCAGGTGGGCCCACCCAGGCGCTCCCGCCCTCGTGCGGTAGAGCGCGTCCGTGGTGCTCGTCCCTTCCGCCGAGCCGTTGGCCCTGCGTGGAAGTCAGCAGTGCTGACGTCAGTGATGACGTCAGCACTGCATGTTAACTTATAATTTCTCTGGTTTATTTCTCCGAGCTCCAAATAATGTGAATAATATATCCATCAGAATCGTCTCAACGAGCTCTACGCAATGGTTAATCCCAAGTGGCCTTTGGAGATAATTTATGCTAATGATATATTTGATTCCATCTCAAATCCATGGCGCTATTTTGGGAATTTTCTACAGGATAAATAAAACACCAACACTTGTGAAAATCATTAGTATTAAACCCTACCACTATATTTGGTGATTATAATTAATATATTATCAGCAGGAGTAGACGGTCAAAAGTGGCACTTAACGACCGTCAACACCGCCTACGTTGCCGGGTTCTCAGTGGTCTCTGCTTGGATGGTGGGATGGATTGCCACGGTTTTCGCCTTCAGAAGGGCGGCTCCTTGCTTGGTGGCTTGTTGCCTTGGACTTGGTGATGGTTCGGGCAGGGCAAATTGCATCGTGCTGGATTGCCGCTGTCACGAGAATCGTCTTCATCCCCTGGATCTCTGGGGTTTGGCCCATGTTATCGAGCTCTTCTGCGACAGCCAGGATGTTGGCTGCGGCGTTGGTGTAGACATCTTGCCTAGTGACTCACATGAATCGTTCATTTAGGTTCTGCGGGTTGAGTCTGCAGCCGGCTCGGCGACGACGATCTGCGCGAGCAGCGTTTCGTTGCCTGCGTCATTCTCGGTCGTCCGTAGCTTCATTCTCCACCGTTGGCTCATCATTGGAGATTTCTTCTTCTTGGCCAAAGATCACCATGGCTTGACGCTGTTATCGGTCCTTAAGTACCACTTTTGGCCATCAATTCCTGCAGAAAATATATCAAATATAATCACCAAACATAGTGATAGGGTTTATATCTAACCGATTCCACAAGTTTTGGTGTATATGTAAGTGCAGGGACTAATTAGCAAAAGAGGAGGAGATTTGGGCTCAGGGCTAGGTCGTCCGACCCCCCTAGGTCGGCCGACCTGGGCCCAAGCCCAATAGAGCTCATATTTGGCTGCAGCAAAGAAGCACACTCCAGGACCATCATAGCCGTTGATTCCATGACAGTTGGATCCAAGAGATGGGAATGGTCCAAGGGGAGGTCACATGGATTGACCGGCCCACAACACAAACTAAATGTACTCAATCCAAGTTGACCCACACAGAACTGACTTCAGGACCCACCATGGAGTGACTCAGCAGAAGATGGGCCCGAGGGGAGCCAAGACCAGGTTGGCCAACCTGGCACGTCGGCCGACCCCCACAAGCGACGGAATCGGTCCCCCTTCGACGACCAGCACCAAACCGACTTCAAGAGCGCATCTAGACCATGCACGAGGCAAGGCGGTGCATCGGAGTGTCGGCCGACCTGGGCCCACGCCCGAACGGCCTCAACTGCCTTTGGGTGCCTCTCCACCGTCCTACTATGCTATAAACAGATGCTTACGGCTCCGGTTCAACACACAAGGAAGTGAAGCAAAGCTCAAGGCAAATATCCAATGTAGTGTTAGAATAGGTGAGAGGTGAGGCGACAGTCCAGGAGAAGCCGAGGATGTTGGCTCCTCTCCTCTTCTTGTACCTCGGCGGATGCGGCTCAGGTTCGAGTATCATCCGGGTATTTTCTTTGTATTTCTAGATTAATATTTAATTAAGTTCAAACTTTACTTTATTTACTTGTGGGCTCCTTGCTGTGATAAGTGTCTTAGTACTTGCAAAGCTAAGATAGTATTTAATTGAGTAGATGGATGTCTAGTCTTTTGAATACCTTGGAGTGCGCCTAAGGCCACGGATTTGTAGTGGTAGCCACAGGTGGTGACAGCCCTGACGGCCTACGTAGTCCACCATGTGAGAAGCACTAGAGAGTAGTAGGACCATTGCTTGGCTTGCCTAGCCCCCTTCTCATCCCTGTCTGGGCTAGGACGATTGGGCATCCAGAAGCAAGTAATTTAGTAAATGACTTGAGCTATCCTTTGATTATCCATAATACCTAGAAATAACCCTCTCTACCTTCTACACATGTATCACTTCTGTTGTCCTTGGTCGTTCTAAACTCGTCACTAGTACACACACGTTCCCTGTGGATTCGATACCCTGAAATACTCTCGGGTGAAAGCTACGTCGGTATCCATACACTTGCGGATTTATCTGTGGTCATTAAAAATACCAACAAGCTTTCTGGGGCCATTGCAGGGGAACGGTTGCTGTACTAGTGTCGAACCGAGTTTGCCCATGTGTCCCCATCCATAACATCACATCATTTGTTTTATCTTTACCGATCCATCTTCATCATCGATCCATGTTTCCATCCCATCTTTCACATGAAAAAAAACTAGCAAGAGCATGTTCTTCGGTTAATTTTCCCTCGGGTATTTTTGGTCGCTAACCATTATAGGTTGACACTGAAAAGAACGACGGATCTACGATGCGTAAAGAACATGAGAGCTACATCATTTACAACACCTTGGTAAGTTTTGGTGATGGAACAAATTTGAAGGAGCCCAACACACACACTTGATTTTGTTGTCCCACGACACAAAAATTCAAGTGTGGGGGACGTTTGTACGTATCTCATGACAAGTTCCATTAATGTCATATTTCTATCTTTGGTTTATAGATGATGCTATTAAAAAAATTAAAAAAATCCCAAATGCCTGTCTGGAGGTAACCAGGCATTGTCCCTTGCATTTTGAAACATTCATGTTGCACATCATATTTGTTTCAAAGCATTCATGTTACACTTCATTTGCAAGCAAACTCTTGTGCCTTCTTTTTGAATGGGTGGCTCCTCGGCTTTGAACTGTATTCGGGCACTGTGCCTAGTCTAGGTGGATGGCGAAATCTTTCATCACCTATCTATTCAGGTTCCTAGTCCAACTCATGCAGCCCCCACAGGGTCGGTTAATTGCCAGAACATGGTTGGTAGACCGATCAATAGGGTTAAATGGAACTGACTCCCACCACGTCATTTAGATCAAAAGGGTGATCAGTTTGCGCTTTGAGAGATGCCAGGCCTCGAGTTTCTTACAAATTCCATACCATGCTTTGTTTTGCCCTCATTTGGATTTCCAATCTCACAACATATTTGTTTTGTTCATGCATTTTAATTTAGTTGTCATATTTGTTTCCCAACCATGATTGCATTTAAAAAGAAAAAGAAAAAATATTTAGCCAGCAAGACTCAGTGGGATTAAGACGTCTGGGTGTGCAAGCCACAGAGCCGTTGCACCTCGGTAGTCCCCATATGCCTTCTGGCTCCACCTTGCCTTGCATCCTGGGTTCTTGTGCATGCTTTCATGAGAAAAGGTGTTCGTTGCATGCTCGTGTTTTGCATATGTGCCTGCTACTTGTTGGGGGCACTCCAACATTTAGCGCACACATGCTATCCATGCGCGACCACGTCACCGTTAATGATGTCACCAAGAGCCAAGAAACTACCGTGATGGAAATTCTAAACTCGTCATGAAATAACTGCCAGCGGTAAGTGCGCTAAGGTAAGTGGAATGTCTTGCTTTTGACTTTAAACAAAGCCCTTCCGGGAGGTAACCTGAAGTTCACCATTTATATACTCATATTCATCTCCATTTGAAAATAGCTTGATCAGGTTCTCATGCTTCCGTTATCTATTGTCGTATGCTCTAGTTTGAATGTAATCTATAGGTGCATTCATAGGCCTTTTAATTAAGCGTGGTGCTTAGGTTAAATAGCCCGCTTTAATTAAATTTGACATGGTGTCGAATTTGATTAATGAACCTTGGAGTAATACTTTTATAGATATTGGTTGTATATATATGGACTAACCCCTGCAGAAAAATTTTCAAATTTGAGTGGGCAAGTCTTCAAGCTTGATTCAAATTGGAGACAAACCAAGGCATTGGATGCATTGCAACAAATTTTGCACAACATACAAGGAGGTAAATCACCCTATCGAAGGTACACCTTGAATATATTGCTAAACCCCCTTGTGATCATGTTGGTGCAATTCAGCCTTGTTTGAATTATGCTTAAAGGAAAGTGGTGAAAATAAAACAAAAATGCTTGAAAATAAATATCAAAAAAAGGCAAACAGGATCTACGTTTAATATGTTAAAGACCAATCTGTTTTAAGTGTGGATGTGAACAACTAACCCTATAGCAATAATGATATCTATTTAAATGGTCCTTCGGGTATTTGTTGTCCACTAACTCTTTGCAGGGATGAAGTGATGACTAAAAGGTGGCGAGCATAAATCCAACATCTGAAACCCTTAGTCACATGGAAGAAATTTGCATGATGAAGCAGGATGAACAGTGGACAAATCTTTGGCACTCTTAAGCTCAAATCTTGCATTCATTTGCAAGATCAAAGCTTGGGGGAGTCTCGCTAGGTAAGTATCCAAAACACCATGTGCATATTTTCTCCTTTAATCTCCCTTCTAAGTTACCTTGCAAGATTTGTTTGCCATGAAAAAAATTATAAAAAAAATAAAAAAATTTCATTACATAAAAACACCAAAAAAATATTTGAATTTCAAATAAAGATCAGACTCCCTGGTTTGTGAGGCCAGTAGAGTCGTTGTTTTGTTTCCACCTTGTTTTGAATAACTGCAGGTACAAAATCAAGTGTGGGGGTCTCTCAGGCTTATTCACGTTCACACACTCGAGATCACCCACAACTACGCCTCACAACATTGCATGGACCAACATCAAAAAGATCATGACGGTCGGACACCAGAAGGGTTCGAGGGAATTCCTTCAACCCAAAGCCCTCTGGAACACATCGTCTTCCACTTCGTCCAATGCGATGGTTTGCGTGCCAATCCTTCACTCCCTCTTATTCATGAGTTTAAAATAATCTTGAGATGATCATTAAAATTAAACTCAGATGACTTGATGCTCCTTTGGTTTTAATGCTCATCCTTGATTGGCTTGCATATTCTTTATTCCTTGCACATTTACCTGTTGCTTGTGAAAATATATCTTTAGGAAAGCATGTTATCTAAATGGTTGATGAATGAGATATGGTATGATGAGATGAATCTTGCTCTTTCTGTATAAAGTACTTGGGATGTTTTTCTTGCAAAAGTTTAAAACCTTTATCCTTACAAAGCTCCTCAATGATATTCCATTCCTACCAAAGCCATATGTTGCACACATTGAAAACCTTATACATATGCTGCTAGTAATTACATTGAGCTTTGTCAAATGGTTGGGACCATTGTAAGATGCTCTTTATACTTTCTTGATCAAGATCACGTACACTCCACATACATATGCTAAACTTCTACACTGGAAGTTAGTAGTATTCATTCATCCACCAAATAAATGCTCCATATGTTTTATGAATCTCTCTCCAAATATCCTTTGCAAAAGAGACATGGGCTATAGAAAAACATTTTGGACACATTGAGGTCCAAGAAAAAAAGAGGAAAGAGAAAAAATATATATACATGCTCATAAAAGTATAGAGCATGAAGAAAAAAAGAAAAAAAAGAAAAAAAGAAAGAAAAAAAGAGAGATAGCCATGTTCTCAAAATTCAAAGGAGAGAGATCATACAAAAAGGAGTTCTCATACACTTTCCAATTTTCCACACACTTGCACATCTCGATCAGATTGTATGAATAGTTTTCTTCTTGGATCCACTCTTTGATTTTGCAATATATGTGATACAAGTATGCTTTACCTTTACTCCTACCTTGAGCTCCACATAAGCCTTTTAGAAGTAGGATGAAGGAAGGCAAAGAAATGCCTTGATGAGGAATCATACACATTGAGTGATCTGAGAGAATAAAGTAAGGAGCTGGGTAAGGTTTTGTTTCTGAAAATTTATCAAAAACCCAAGTTACTTAACAAAGGAGTGGAGATGACTTGAGTCAAGGTTGTTCCATTTTTCAACCATCCAAGATGACATGATAGACACTTCAAAATTCACGAGTACAGGTATGTCTTGGAATAACTTATATGCTTGGATCATATCAAAATGAGTTATGTTGTTCCACCTTAGTCTTTGAACTTTACTCGTGGACGAGTAAAGGCAAAGTGTGGGGGAGCTTGTTGACGGTCCTTAAGTACCACTTTTGGTCGTCAATTCTTGCAGAAAATATATCAAATATAATCATCAAACATAGTGATAGGGTTTATATCTAACCAATTCCACAAGTTTTGGTAAATATGTAAGTGCAGGGACAAATTGGCAAAAGAGGAGGAGATTTGGGCTCAGGGCCAGGTCGCCCAACCCCTCTAGGTCGGCCGACCTGGGCCCAATCCCAATGGAGCTCATATTTGGCCGCAGCAAAAAAGCACACTCCAGGACTATCATAGCCGTTGATTCCATGACAGTTGGATCCAAGAGATGGGAATGGTCCATGGAAAGGTCACATGGATTGACCGGCCCACAACACAAACTAAATGTACTCAATCCAAGTCGACCCACATAGAATCGACTTCAGGACCCACCGTGGAGTGACTCAGCAAAAGATGGGCCCGAGGGGAACCAAGACCAGGTCGGCCGACCTGGCACGTCAGCCGACCCCCATGGGCGACGGAATCGGTCCCCCTTCGATGACCAGCTCCAAACCGACTCCAGGAGCGCATCTGGACCGTGCACGAGGCAAGGCGGTGCATCGGAGGGTCGGCCGACCTGGGCCCATGCCCGAACAGCCTCAACTGCCTCTGTGTGCCACTCCACCGTCCTACCTTGCTATAAATAGATGCTTCCGGCTCCGGTTCAACACACAAGGAAGTGAAGCAAAGCTCAAGGCAAATATCCAATGTAGTGTTAGAATTGGTGAGAGGTGAGGTGAGAGTCCGAGAGAAGCTAGGGATGTCGGCTCCTCTCCTCTTCTTGTACCTCGGCGGATGCAGCTCAGGTTCGAGTATCATCCGAGTATTTTCTTTGTAGTTTTGGATTAATATTTAATTAAGTTCAAGCTTTACTTTATTTACTTGTGGGCTCCTTGCTGTGAGAAGTGTCTTAGTAATTGCAAAGCTAAGATAGTATTTAATTGAGTAGATGGATGTAACACCCTAAAAATTTCGTTTCTAAATTAGTAATTAATTTGCCAGGTTTAAGTGTGGACCTCGGTCAGTTCTCGTTGGGGTTTGTGTGTGATGGACTTGTGTGATGTTTTGGCTGGAGCCTGGAGGGGTCCATGCGCCTGTCAGGAAACCGTAGCGGCCACTATATTGTTAGGGTGTCTTTTGAAAGGTCTCGTAGTGATACCCTGTGCTCGTTTTGGGAGTGCATTGCCTATGGCAAAGGGGTGTCGCGACCGGTGGTGAAAGTGTACAACCTCTGCAGAGTGTAAAACTGTTATAACAGCCGTGCTCACGGTCAAGAGCGGCCTGGATCCTTTTCGAGCGGTTCCTTGTTTTCTGAATATATGGTTTAATATGATGTTGTTCATTTATAATACTTCACATGTTTCCATAATGTGGGTTTCAACTGGGGTTGTCATATAATTGTAGTAATTCAGGTTAATTTTAAAATCAATCAACTAAAAATGCTAACCGCAGTTTAAACCTTGTCTAGCCTTTTGAGCCTCATTTAATCATGTTATGCTTGCTAAGTATGATGGATTACTTACACTTGCTTCATATCAACAAAATCCCGGATGGGTACTCAGATGAACCACCTGTGGATGCTTTTGTCTTCCCTGAGGAGTTCCCGGACTTCTAGGCAGTGCATTCCCCCAGTCAGAGTCCCTGTGGAGATGTCTTGGAGTTAGATTACATCAGGCTTCCGCTACTTTGATTAACTCGTTAACAAATGTAATGCCTGTGATGTAAGACTTGTTATGATTTATGTTATCGAGCACTGTTTTCCCTTTCTTTGATATTCATTTTCTGAGCTATATGTGTGTAAAGACTTCCTGGGTACACATATAGTAGCATTCGGATTTCCTTCGTAAATCCGGATGTGACAGAGTGGTATCAAAGCAGTGCTGACTGTAGGATGCGCAGCCTAGAGTAGAATGGTCGTTTAGAATCTATGATCCTTGCTTTATTCCATTTTAAATTAACCTTGCTTATTTCATCTATTGATTATACACACCTCATTTTGTTTATTCAATCTATCCTTGCTTTCCCTTATCATTAATTTATTAAAAATCTTTGCTTATACTTCTATCCTTATCTATTGCAAAATTTGACTTTCCCCGTTGTTTTCTTTCATGAGATAGGCCTGCATCGCCATAGGTAAGGATCTTTAGATTTGCCCCATGAGCTGTAATAAATGACTTAGATCTGTTTTGAGTTTGTTTTAAGTTTCTCATGTGTGAACCTGTGCTCTTGGGTGATTTGAATAATTGTGATTATGTTTAATGCATGAGTTGGATTTTTGTAATGATTGTGATGAATGTGGGTTTTATACTCACAAGCATCTAGAAATAGGCTTAAGGTTTACTGTTTAGTTAGAAAGGGGTGGATTCTTGTTTCTTCATCTATCTTCTTTTGCTCATCTCAAAGTCAAGATCAGGTTATTCACATCATGGATAAATAATGATATTTATGTTCTCAACAGATGGCCAGTGGAAGGAGAAGCAACCAGGGAGGAAACCAACCCACTGTTGAGCAACTTCTGGCCCAGCAAAACCAGATCATGCAGCAGTTGGCTCAAACCATGGCAATGATGCAGCAAAATCAACAGCACCAACCTCCTCATTAACCACATCCTGCTCCACCAAGGGATAAGCGTGGAGAATTCATGAAGGGTCGTCCACCAACCTTCTCCAGTGCAAGTAATCCTTTGCAAGCAGTGGACTGGCTCAAGGCAGTAGACCGGCAGCTTGATATTGCTCAATGTGATGACCGTGAGAAGGTTCTCTATGGGTCAGGCCAACTACAAGGAGCAGCTCTGGATTGGTGGGATGCATATCAGTACGCTCATCCCCACCCTAATCAGATCACTTGGCAGGAATTCTGTGAGAGCTTCCGTTCTCACCAGGTGCCAGACGGCTTGATGATATTGAAGCGTCAGGAGTTCTTGGCACTGAAGCAGGGATCTATGACTGTCACGGCTTACCATGATAAATTTATTGAACTATCAAGGTATGCTCCAGAGGAGGTCTCCACAGATGATAAGAAACAGAGGCTCTTTCTGTTGGGATTGAATGATGGGTTACAGTACCAACTCATGACCCACACTTTTGAAAACTTTCAAAAGTTGGTAGACAAGGCCTTGATGCTTGAGTTTAAGCGCAAGGAAATGGAAGACAAGAAAAGGAAGTTTATGGGCCAACAGACTGGAAGCAGCTCGCGTCCTCGCTACAATCCGTCAATGGGTAATCAGCCTCACTTTCAAGGATCTTCTTCTCAGACGGGCCGTCCCCAGTACCAGCAGCGTCCCTAGAACCAGCAGCAGCAGTACAGGCCAAAGAACCCACAGCTGAAAGCTCAAGCTCCACCACTCACACAGGCTAATACAACACCCGTGACTCCGAGGGTGTGTTACAGTTATGGTGAACCGAGGCATTTTGCTAACAATTGCCCTAAGAAGATGGGACAGAACGCTGGCAGACAGCAACAAGGCCCACGTAATGGAGGACAGCAGAACTATGCCCGAGGCAAAGTTAATCATGTGAATGCGGAGGCCGCGCAAGAAGCAACAGATGTGGTGATCGGTACGTTTTCAGTGAACTCAAATCCTGCATCAGTATTATTTGATTCTGGAGCATCGCATGCTTTTATATCTGCCCAGTTTGTGAAAAATCACATGATGATTATGCAACCTATGCAAAAAGCAATGATAGTTAGTTCACCCGGTGGAGAACTAAAAGCAACCTTAATTTGTCCAAAGGTTAGCATAAAAATAAGGGGGGTAGACTTTGTAGCCAATCCAATTATCTTGAACTCTACTGGTATTGATATTATCCTGGGAATGTCATGGCTAGCAAAGCATGATGGAGTAATTCAGTGTGCTAAAAGAGCAGTGCAACTGACAGCAAGTTCTGGAGAAAAAGTAGAATATCAAGCAACAATGACTGCTTCAGATGTGTGTCATGCTAATCAAGTGAAGGAGATGGCCATGGAAGACATCAATGTGGTGAAGGAATTTCCCGATGTATTTCTCGCAGAGTTGTCAGGTATGCCACCAGAACGCGAAGTTAAATTTCTTATTGATCTTAAACCTGGCACTGCACCTATAGCTAAGCGACCATATAGAATGGGTGTGAAAGAATTAGAAGAACTTAAGAAGCAATTAGATGAGCTACTTGAGAAGGGTTATATTCGACCTAGCTCTTCACCTTGGGGAGCACCGGTTTTGTTTGTTGAGAAGAAAGATGGAACCAAGAGAATGTGCATCGATTACCGAGCACTCAATGATGTAACCATAAAGAACAAGTACCCGCTGCCGAGAATAGATGACCTCTTTGATCAACTGAAGGGAGCATGTGTATTCTCTAAGATTGATCTTCGATCAGGATATCATCAGATGAGAATTCGTGCTTCTGATATTCCCAAGACAGCATTTACTACCTGGTATGGATTGTATGAGTTTACAGTGATGTCATTTGGATTGACCAATGCTCCTGCATACTTCATGTATTTCATGAATAAAGTTTTCATGGATTACTTGGACAAGTTTGTGGTAGTATTCATTGATGACATTCTGATTTTCTCTAAGAATGAAGAAGAGCATGAGGAGCATCTACGGTTGGTATTACAGAGGCTCAGGGAACAACAATTGTATGCCAAGTTCAGTAAATGTGAATTTTGGCTAAAGGAAGTAGCATTTTTGGGTCATGTTGTATCCAATGGAGGAGTGGCAGTTGATCCAAAGAAGGTTAAAGATGTGTTGAGTTGGAATCCACCAAAAGATGTGAGTGATATTCGGAGTTTCCTCGGAATGGCCGGATACTATCGACGGTTCATTGAAGGGTTCTCCAAACTAGCTAAACCTATGACATCCTTACTAGAGAAGAACGTGAAGTTTGTGTGGTCAGAAAAGTGTCAAGCCAGTTTTGAGGAGCTGAAGAAAAGATTAACCACTGCTCCAATATTGGTACTGCCAGATATAACCAAGAGTTTCTCTATATATTGTGATGCATCTCGTCAAGGTTTGGGATGTGTACTTATGCAAGAAGGAAAAGTGGTAGCATATGCCTCCAGACAGTCGAGGAAGCATGAGTTAAATTATCCGACTCATGATCTTGAACTTGCCGCAGTGGTGCACGCACTAAAGATCTGGAGACACTACTTGATTGGCCATAAGTGTGATATCTACACTGACCACAAGAGTCTGAAGTATGTGTTCACACAGTCAGACTTGAATTTGAGGCAACGCCGATGGTTAGAGTTAATCAAGGACTACGACCTGGAGATTCACTATCATCCAGGGAAGGCAAATTTGGTGGCAGATGCTTTAAGCAGAAGAAGTCATGCAAATAGAGTTACCCAGTTGCCAGAAGAACTCCGTAAAGAATTTGAACGGTTGAATCTGGGATTTACAGCAAGCACGGTGGAAATGGAAGTTGAACCAACGCTAGAAAAAGAGATTAAAGAAGGTCAACATGAGGATAGGAAGATTCAGGAAATCATAGCTTTGATCATTCAGGGAAAAGCACCAGGATTTAGCATGGACGAGCAAGGAACTGTGTGGTTTGGTAAAAGAATATGTGTGCCTAATCTGAAGCATATAAGAGATGCTATACTAAGGGAAGCACATGATTCAGCTTACTCCATACACCCGGGAAGTACAAAGATGTATTTGGATATCAAAGAGAGATACTGGTGGTGCGGACTCAAGCGAGATGTAGCAACATATGTCGCTCTATGTGACACATGTCAAAGGGTTAAAGCGGAACATCGGAGACCTGCCGGTTTACTCCAACCCTTGAAGATACCAGAGTGGAAATGGGAAGAAGTCGGAATGGACTTTATAGTTGGTTTACCCCGTACTCAGAGAGGTTTTGACTCTATATGGGTAATTGTGGATCGACTAACCAAGGTGGCTCATTTCGTTCCAGTAAAGACCACCTACTCAGGTGCAAAGCTAGCTGAGCTATATATGGAGCGAATAGTATGCTTGCATGGAGTCCCAAAGAAGATAGTGTCAGATCGAGGTTCCCAGTTCACATCACAGTTCTGGCACAAACTTCACGAGTCAATGGATACAAAACTAAACTTCAGTTCAGCTTATCATCCACAGACAGATGGGCAAACTGAAAGGACAAACCAAATCTTGGAAGATATGTTGAGGGCTTGTGCTTTACAGTACGGGACAAGTTGGGATAAGAGTTTGCCATATGCAGAATTCTCTTATAACAACAGTTTCCAGAAAAGTCTACAAATGGCACCATTTGAGGCACTATATGGCAGAAAATGTAGGACACCTTTGTTCTGGAATCAAACGGGAGAAAGCCAAGTGTTTGGACCTGAAATTCTTAAAGAGGCTGAAAGACAGGTGCAGACAATCAGGCAGAATTTGAAAGTAGCACAATCCAGACAGAAGAGTTATGTGGATGTCAGACGCCGAGACCTTAGTTTTGAAATTGGCGACTATGTATATCTCAAGGTGTCACCTATGAGAGGAGTTCGCAGATTCAATGTCAAAGGCAAACTAGCACCAAGGTATATTGGACCATTCAAGGTGTTGGACAGAAAAGGTGAGGTGGCTTATCAAAAGGAACTACCAAGCAGATTATCAGGTGTACATGATGTGTTTCATGTGTCTCAATTAAAGAAATGTTTACGAGTGCCAGAAGAACAGTTGCCTTTGGAGGAACTCGATGTACAAGAGGATCTTACTTATAAAGAGTATCCCGTCAAAATATTGGAAGTGGCAGAGAGAGTCACAAGGAGTAAGGTGATACGGATGTGTAAGGTGCAGTGGAGCCGACACTCTGTGGATGAGGCAACTTGGGAAAGAGAAGAAGATTTAAAGGCAGAATATCCACAGTTGTTTGAAGGCTCAATTGAATCTCGAGGACGAGATTCATTTTAAGGGGGGTAGGTTTGTAACACCCTAAAAATTTCATTTCTAAATTAGTAATTAATTTGCCAGGTTTAAGTGTGGACCTCGGTCAGTTCTCGTTGGGGTTTGTGTGTGATGGACTTGTGTGATGTTTTGGCTGGAGCCTGGAGGGGTCCATGCGCCTGTCAGGAAACCGTAGCGGCCACTATCTTGTTAGGGTGTCTTTTGAAAGGTCTCGTAGTGATACCCTGTGCTCGTTTTGGGAGTGCATTGCCTATGGCAAAGGGGTGTCGCGACCGGTGGTGAAAGTGTACAACCTCTGCAGAGTGTAAAACTGTTATAACAGCCGTGCTCACGGTCAAGAGCGGCCTGGATCCTTTTCGAGCGGTTCCTTGTTTTCTGAATATATGGTTTAATATGATGTTGTTCATTTATAATACTTCACATGTTTCCATAATGTGGGTTTCAACTGGGGTTGTCATATAATTGTAGTAATTCAGGTTAATTCTAAAATCAATCAACTAAAAATGCTAACCGCAGTTTAAACCTTGTCTAGCCTTTTGAGCCTCATATATTCATGTTATGCTTGCTAAGTATGATGGATTACTTACACTTGCTTCATATCAACAAAATCCCGGATGGGTACTCAGATGAACCACCTGTGGATGCTTTTGTCTTCCCTGAGGAGTTCCCGGACTTCTAGGCAGTGCATTCCCCCAGTCAGAGTCCCTGTGGAGATGTCTTGGAGTTAGATTACATCAGGCTTTCGCTACTTTGATAAACTCATTAATAAATGTAATGCCTGTGATGTAAGACTTGTTATGATTTATGTTATCGAGCACTGTTTTCCCTTTCTTTGATATTCATTTCTGAGCTATATGTGTGTAAAGACTTCCTGGGTACACATATAGTAGCATTCGGATTTCCTTTGTAAATTCGGGTGCAAATGGATGTCTAGTCTTTTGAATACCTTGGAGTGCGCCTAGTGCCACGGATTTGTAGTGGTAGCCCCAGGTGGTGACAGCCCTGACGGCCTGCGTAGTCCACCACGTGAGAAGCACTAGAGAGTAGTAGGACCATTGCTTGGCTTGCCTTGCCCCCTTCTCATCCCTGTTTGGGCTAGGACGGTTGGGTGTCCCGAAGCAAGTAATTTAGTAAATGACTTGAGCTATCCTTTGATTATCTAGAATACCTAGAAATAACCCTCTCTACCTTCTACACATGTATCACTTCTGTTGTCCTTGGTCGTTCTTAACTCGTCACTAGTACACACACGTTCCCTGTGGATTCGATACCCTGGAATACTCTAGGGTGAAAGCTACGTCGGTATCTATACGCTTGCGGATTTATCTATGATCGTTAAAAATACCAACAGACGTCCCGGTGAAAAGCTCTCTATACTTGAAGTTGCTGGGACAGTTGAGCCACGCCCACTTGAAGAGTCCAAAGGCTGCCCATGTTGAAACGGTAGTGGATCAATGCACGCGATGATGTGAGACATGTCCAGGTCTTCTTGCGGTGTTGCTCCAAGCTTTGGCTTGCGTCCGGGCCAGTGGACGAATCTTCCCTCTAGAGTTGAGGTGATGGCTCCGACTTGTTTCCCGCTTAGAGGGAGTTCGACGAATTTGACCAGAGATCGGAGTTGCTTTGAGGACGCCGCCTGGTAAATGGAGGCGGTCCTCATGAGACCAAAAGGAATCTGGCTCGGGGTGTTGACCTCGCGCTTAGTAGTGGCTAAGCCCCTTTTCTTCTGGATTTTTGAAGTGTTGGATTTTGGCGCGACCGATGGTTCATAAACCGGCTCGAACTACCTAGTCCGCTTTGGGATCTTCTCAGTCCGAGTTGGAGTTGAACTCGGGCTTGAGGTTTCCCGAGCCCGAGTTGAATTCGGACCCGGGGGCGCGATCTCGTCGAGCTTGTCGGCGAGTTGCTCTGGAGCCAGCGACTTGAGGGCGCGATCGAAGTTGCCCATGCCATCCGCCGTGCAGACCCAAGAGCCGAAGACGTAGGTGGCGCCCTACTCGAACGCCATGTCGCTGTCGCAATTGATGATGACTGGTGCCATCGAGCTTTCTTGACGATTCTCGATGAGAGCCACTACCTGGTCATGCCTATTTATGGAAAAGAAAACTAAAAGAAATCTAGGTTATCCTCCTAGTAGCCATGTTATTAATGAGAGAGAAAAACAAAGGTTGCACCGAGTCGAAGGTTGAAGGCATACTTACAAGCATTTATGATAGGAAAAGCGGAGGTTCATGGAGGTGTTACCGTCTTTTATAGTCCTTCGTGGTTTGCTTACAACATCTCCATGTATTAAATGTAGCTTGCTTGTGTCTTGATTTGCCAATGCTCTAGAGGTTTTGTTTATATTCCAAACTTCTCAACTTGATTGTGTATGCTTAATGGAACCATTGCCAACCTCTTCTTCATTGTTGTCATCATCATCTCCTCTTTCTTGTTCTCATTGCCATCTTTGCTGCTTCATTTTCATGGATTCTCTCCTCTGTCCAGAACATAACTGTTGACGCGGAAAATCGGCGGTCGTATCCTCTGCGTGCAGCACACGAAGACCAGGGAGATCTGCTTCGCTCCAGTGCCAGCCCACACTCCAGTTTAGGTTCGCAGCGTGCCAGTCAATTTGACCTGAAATTGACAAGGAGATAAAACAGTTAAATTACTCTTTGATTGTGCCGGCTCTATTTCAGACGATGGAGTAACGTCGAATTTTAGCCAAGACCCAATCAGGCACGTGTCGGCCGATACCAATCGGACCTCAAAATCGGACTTCATTGATGACGTCAATCAGACTGAGTAATCGGACCTCAATCAGACACCAAATCGGACCTCAGAATCGGACCAATCAGGATCGAACCTTGATTGATATAACAGATCAGCCTTTGAATAATAAAATAAAGCATAAAACAAGGCCAATATGTAAAGTAATGGATCAGCTGTGTCTTAAAACAAGATATCAAATAATCAAAGTGTAAGCCGATACATTGTCCATCTTGCCTAGTTGCCAGTTTGACTCATCTTATCGGACCATCTAGCTAGCCAATCGGACCATAACTTTTTCAGAGAAATCTAGCTCCGACGTAGGGAATCTAGATTTCTCCAGCTATGATCAAATCAGATAGCTAGATAGTCAAATTCAACTTACCAATCTAACAACTAAACAAGATGCTCGCACAGGTGTTGACCAGATTAAGCAAATAAGCAGATAAAACATTAACAGGATCGTTCTGATTCTAAGATATGCTACCAAATAATCAAGCATGACCTAGCTCCGACGTAGGGAATCTAAACCACACTTAACATTCAAATAGCAATAAGGCATAACCAAAGCTTCCTTTGACTAATCAAGATGAATCTAGCTCCGACGTAGGGAATCTAAACCAAACATGACAATCAAAGATTAATCTAATCATATTGCAAAGATCCAGCTCCGACGTAGGGAATCTACACCAGTGCAATACTCAAAGAACAACCAGATTAAACCACAAAGCAGGATCGGACCTAGAACGATGCTGTAAGATAAATATTGCTTAAATCGGACCAAGACCAATGCTCAAAGCCGTTGAAGAAGTAGAATTGATTCACATGGCGTAGATCTAAACCAATCTAGCAACTCCAACAAACCGCAAAAACTGCCTTTAGTAACCAAGATTACTCTAGCTCCGACGTAGGGAATCTAGCCTAATCTTGATATCTAGCTCCGACGTAGGGAATCTAGACTTAAAGTGCAGTCCGATAACGATAATCTGTTGGATAATCAATATTGATCTAGCTCCGACGTAGGGAACTATATCAATCTTGCTTATCCAGAGATAAATCGGTTGAACAGTATAAACGAGAAAGGGCGATGCGCCTCAATTCAAAGCCTATACTAGTTCGATAATTGACTAACTTACTGGTAAGCCGGAGATCAGAACTGATGCAGCCCGTCCACCAATGAGCTTCGTCGGTAACTACTACTAGGGTTTTTGGCGTGAAGTCGGGTTGTATTGATTGTGAGAATAGTATTTACAATGGACGAGGGTTCATATTTATACCCTGGTCATGGAGAGTCCTGATCGGACCAGATTAACTTGCGAATAAAGAAAACTAAATCTAATATAGAATGGGACTCTCAATACGCCTTCAAAAAGGAAATAGTCCCTGCATCTGATACGCTTCCTCCTCAGCTGACGCGCCCTTCTTCCATCATCAGATCGGACTTCTTGTTTCATCGGACTCCTCTTCAGCATCGGCTTCCTTTTCTGTCATCCTCTGTTTGACCATTCAACGGGCCCACTGCGCAGTCCCAACCTTACCACGTCACAATCTGACTCAGCATGTCAGGTGCGAAAATCTGGTGTCAACACATGCCCCCCAATTTTGGGATAATATATTTTATTCCAAAATTCGTATCTGTCATCATAACTCCTCGACCGATTTTCGTGTCGAAACTTTCCATCCCTGCACTGTGCCATTCCTCGATTCTCGAGCCATAGCTGTTTTCACCTTATAAAATTACCGCCGGCGGCCACGCTGTTCACTTCTCCTTCCTTGCCGAGAACTTACACTGCTCATCTTCTTCTTCCTCTCTCCCGAGCGGCCATTCACATTCATTCAAACCTACATCCTCCATGGGCGCCCTCCAGTCTTCTACATCTGCTCTCATCTCCGCATCCGCTCCAGCGGGTTCTCCATCTGCTATGCCTTCTACTATGGCTGCAGTCACGACCTCAACAATGGCGGCGGTTATGACCTCGACAATGGCGGCGGCCTCAAGTTCGACAATGGCGGTAGCAGCAAATTCCTCGGCCTCCTCTTCATCGACTTTCTTCGCCTCAGGTTCCTCTTCGACGCCCGCAGGACCATCAGTAGGAGAAGTACGTCATCCAATCCCGGAGGTATTCTACTGAATCCGATTTTATTTTCCGCATCTTCTGGAACTCGGCTTTTAAATCTTGTCCTCATTTCGCAACCTTCTTCTAGGACATTCGTGCCCAAACCCTAATCCCTGTAGGCGATGTTCATGGGGTTTATTTTCTTGGTCCAATGGGAAACCTTGCGCATTCCATTCAAAACTTGCGCATTCCATTCCGATGCTGAGGCCAATACAATGGGGTTTATTTTCTTGGTCCCACCGGGATTATCAATTTGGAAACCTTGCGCATTCCATTCAAAACTTCCGGATTCGATCTTGAAGATTGGAAGAATGCATTTCGTTCCTGGCCGACAGTTCTCCCCGGATGGAAAGACTGGTATCTAAGAGTATCGGCCTCCAAATCTGCACTCTGGGATAGATCAGACATCGCCCAATGTATTGGCCTCAGCATCGGAACTATTGCCAAGAATGAGAACCTCCTGATTGCTGCATCGCATTTTTGGTCCGATGCAATGAATGCCTTCATCTTCGGTCATGGTCCGATGACCCCAACATTGCTTGATGTGGTCATGCTCCTCGGCCTCAACGTCACCAGTAACAAGCTTCCTCTCAGACTTAATGTCAAATTAAGTCACCATTTCAAAACTAAAAACTGTGGCGGCTGGAAAGGATATATGGAGAGTCATCATCGGACCGGACCGGTAACTGATCGTGAGCATGCGGCCTTTCTGAACATGTGGCTGGACAGATTCTTCTTCTGTGGCACTACTATTGGTCCGACGGCCAATTTTCAACATTTGGCCGAATCGCTGGCAAGTAATCACGTCATCAACCTCGGCCAGTATCTCCTAGGAGCAGTATACAATCTGCTTCACCAAGTCGCTAAGCGCCTGAGGATCGGATCACCCATCACCAACCTTGGCGGACCATGGTGGTTCATTCAGATGTGGTTGATGCTACATCTGAGCAAGGCCGTCAAAGTAGATTTTCGAAAGATCAAATTCCCAGAAAGCAAGCCTGAATCGGAAGAGATCACCTGGCGCCGATGTACTTCGCTTGGTGAAGCTGCCATGGGTTTCCCTGCTGAGAAATTATCGGGCAAGGAATCTTCCAAGTATTTTGCTCTTCTTTATAGAGGTATTGCTGATGACAAAATGCTCTGGTTCTTGTATGATCATGCCGATGAATATGAGCTGCCCTATAAATTCAGATCCGGCATGATCGTGGAGACTGATACAGAAGCCCTTGCCATCTTCCGAACCTGTATCAATGCTCAATTCCTCCCGATCGGCCTCAGCCTGAGCAAACCAGGACAATCATCTTACGAGTACTACCATCCAAATCTGGTCGCTCGTCAGTTTGGTATTGGACAGCTCCCGCCTCATCTAGTTTTAACCGATCGGATCTTCCCAAGGGGAAAAGTTGATTCCGGTGTAGAATGGGATCGCCTTTTGGAGTTCGAGCCTTCCCTTGATCAAACCAATCTGGACACTTGGGCAATCAGTCTCATGGCTCATCGGACCTTCAACACGTGGTGGGCCGAATGGCGTCAGCATCTATTCTGCATCGCCTGCAAGAATTATGTTCGGAAGATGCACCCTACTTTCAAGAGCAGATCAGAGGTAATATCTGCAAGCTTGCCCCTTTTCTTTACATCATTTTAACTAGTTAAATCTGAATCTTCCCTTTCGTTAGGACATTGACCGCTCTCCCTCAACGGTGACTCAATCTGGGAAGCCGGTTGTTTATAGCAACATCTCGCCAGATCCGTGGATCGGCTGTGATTCCCCAACCATTGGCAACCTACTGTCGGCTCTTAGTGACAGTAGGAAAAGGAAGAAGTCAGTGTCCTCCAAAATTGTCAAGCATCCAAAGACTACTCTGGTAAGCCTTTTAAAATTTCATCAAATTCAATTATCTTCTTCATCGAAACCAATTTTCTTGCAAAATCAGACCATTGGACAATCATCTGCAACTCGGTCCAGCCCGACCAAGTCTCCAAATTTATCGGCTGGGGAAGACCCAGAATCGGACCCTCAAAAATCATCAAGCCCTATTCAGATGCAGTCAAGCCCAATCCAGGAACACTCGGGTCATTCGTCTTCATCTGAGAGGACTATAACTGGGTCGCCTTGTCAATCAGGCCCGCCACCTCAAGCACAAATAGATCAAGGCTTCCAAGAAGATCAACCAGTAACTCCTCCACAGGTCCGATCATCTGACTCTACAGAAGTAATGATAATCATTGATCAATTTTTTAATAATTGATAGCCAACTTATCCTTATTCTCCCAAATCATTCAGAATGTCTTGACGGATCTTGAGATTGCTCAAGTAAACATTCAGGGTAGCAACAACCCTTTAATCGGACCCGAGCAAGAACTAGCCTGGAAACAAGTAAGCCTTTTAGCCCGATATAATCATATCAGCCTTTTGATATTATATCTAATTATCTCTTTTGCAGGCTCAAGATACCCCTCAAACCAGCCAGAACATATCAGTCGATTTTGATCGGCTACAAACTGAAGAAGAAGAAATCAGTTCTGGGCAAAGCTTGCTATCTGCCGAGGTGAAAGCGAAGTTGCTTGATATATCTGCACTCCTTCACCAAAATATCATCGATCTTGTCCAGGATGCAGAGCCAATTCGTCAGATCATCAAAACTCTGAGAGGTCAACTTCCGTCAGACTTGGAGGAAGTATTGATTCCGGCGGCATATATAGAAGGCCACTCCTTTCCAGTGTTGCAAGCCAATCATCGAATCAATAATCGGACCTCCCAGCAGGATCTGATCAAGGCCAGGGATGAAAAACGTGCCCAAGCTGACGAGTCAACAAAACTGATTGAAGAATTATCGGCTCGTCCTGCTTCTATCCAGTCAGAGCTTGAGAATCTTCAAGCCAGAGAACAACAATTAGAGCAGGAACTTGTCCAAGTTCGATCAAGCATCCAGGCCAAGACAAAAGAACTTGATGATCTCCCAGCTAGGAAAGCGAAGGCCGAAGAAGATTATAAAACCCACATCAAGGCCGCCAAAGAGATCCACAAGATAATCAAGCCTGTAGAAGGGAATGCTGAAGCTGATGCCAAGATCATCGCCGATGTTGACAAGATCCGTCAGACTGCTCTTGATTTGATAGTTAAATACCTGCAGCCTTGAACACTGAGACTTGCCTGTCTCACCAAGTGGTCTGATACATTGATAGCCTGCTCCGCCATCGAGCGGCTTAATGACGTAATATACTCTTCTTTTGTTGTATATAATCCTTAAGGCGATGCATATCGCATCGGCTCTTATTTTTTGTTCTTGAGGCGATTTTTTTATCGGCTTCCAAGCCTGACGCGTAGCATCGGCTTTACAAATTTACCCAAGTGTTAGGGTAATACCATTGGACAAGCAAACTCGAATCTTGCCCCCCAAGGCGAAACAATAATCAGGCCGATTCAATTTATAAGAAGAACTATCAAATACATATTTGAAAGAATTGATTAACCATATCGGCCTTTGTTTTCGTCGGATCGGCCACGTCAATTTTTATGATTTATCTTCAACATCACCAACACTAGATCCATAATGATCAACAATCCCATTGTTCGCGTGGCCGATACTTTGATCTGATGAGCAGCCGACGTTCAACAATATTACGGCTTAAACCGAATTCACCTCGGTCTTCAAAATCTTCTATACAATCATCCATTTAAAACAAAGTCTCAGAGCCGACTGCTTGGATCGGCTGTAGCCCTTGATCGGACACTTTGAGGAAGTCACCAACCCACGTTTTTTCTGATAGGCATTCAATTCCTTCGAACTCCCAAATCGTTGATTCAGCTGTAGCAATGCTAACCGAATCATCAGCCGGGACGATCTCCACATTGTTTCCCTGCCATTGAATCAAACATTGGTGCATCGTGGATGGGATGCAACAGTTGGCATAAATCCAATCTCACCCGAGGAGCATGCTGTAAGAACCTTGGCCATCAATCACAAAGAAGGTAGTCGGCAATGTTTTGCGGCCGATGGTCAATTCAACATGAATTGCCCCCCGAGGCTCTGAAACGTTTCCGCCAAAGTCCTTGAGCGTCATATTGGTCTTGATCAGATCATCAATCCCTTTTCCCAATTTGCGGAACGTGGAATAAGGCATGAGATTGACTGCAGCTCCTCCATCAACCAGCATCTTGGTCATCGGCTTCCCATCAACGTATCCCTTGATGTACAGAGGCTTCAGGTGCCGATACCCGTTTGCATTTGGTTTCTCAAAGATAGCCTTCTCTGAATCCAGAACCAAGCATGCGGCGGCTTCCTCCAGTTCATAATCGACCTCATCATTGTCCTGTTCATTAGGAGCAGCAAAATCAAAAGGCAACATCAAAACCATGTTTATTGCGGCCGATGTGCTTGCTTCATCATCATTGGCCATCTTGATGCGCCATGTCTTCTTTTCTTTTGCCAATTCCTGCTCCTGAATCTGCTCATGATAGCGCAACCTCTGAACACGTCTCTTTTTGGACCTAGAAATCCCTGATGGGCACCACTGTCCAGGCTTCATTTGAGGTTCTTTAATCCGATTCCGAACTGGAGCCTTTTCTTCCATTTTTCAGGGCCAAGAACATCAACCTGGCCTTCGATATTTTTATGGCCATGAGCATCAACTCGGCCTTCATCTCCTTGATGATGATCATCAATCCTGACGCCGATCCGTTCATGAACTGATCGTCGACCTCTCTTGGAAGCTCTGTATTCTTCATACTGGAAACTGCATTCAGGACAATCTGCTTTTGATGGCAGTCTAAGCTTCTCGTTCCAGCAGAATACGAAGAAAGAACACCCCCAGTGATTATCATCCTGATCATACCGGTTATAACCTTGACGCCTGTCTATATGCCAATCGGACCTATAACCGTACTGACGACGATCATCGATTCTATCATCAAACCAACGCCTGCCATCGGTCCTGTCATCATATCGGCGTCGACCATCGGACCATTCATCATATCGGCGTCAGCCATCGAACCTGTCATCACGTCGGCGCTGATCATCAAACTCTTCATCAAGCCGCCTTGCTTGATACTCGCGCCTCCGACGTCGTCGTTCCTCGCGCTCTTCCCATGCTCGGGCTGCTGCCTGCTGCCTTTTGTACTTATTAATCAACATCTGGGAAGTTACACGCGGCCGATATCCACCAGGAGCATTAGATTCTCGCCCAAACGCCTGATGATTCCTCCGCAGCTCTTCAACAGTAACTTGAACTGCAGGATCAACGGCACCAGAACTCTTGGCGTGGTCCGATGTAAGCACCTTAAACTTCCCCTTTTCATCAGCATCAACCATATTAATGGAAAAGGAGAAATCAGCAAAGTTATTCGGAAAAGGATGACCGTCGATCTTCATGGCTTTCTTGTTGTCTTCAAACTTGATCTTGCCAGATTCTATAGCCAATTGGATCTCCCTTCTGAACACTTTGCATTCATTGGTCTCATGAGAAGTCGAGTTATGCCATTTGCAATATTTGCGTTTCTTCAACTCATCGGCCGATGGAATAGAATGATTTGGAGAAAGCTGGATAAGCTTCTCACTAAGTAGCAAATCAAAAATCTTATCGGCCTTAGTTAAATCAAATCCAAACTTCTCAGGGTTCTGCTTGATCCATGGGAGCGATACCGGCTTCTTGGATTTGGTCCATTCGGCTATGTTGACATCAGCCTCCCCTTCAGAATCAGAGAGATAAGATACTTGCTTGGAAAACTTTATACGCTTCATCTCTTGATATCGGACCTCATGGGCTGACACCTTCTGAACCAGTTGTCCCAATGTCTCAAACTCCTGAGCAGAAAACTTTTCTTTGATCGGCGCGAGCAAACCCTGGAATGCAAGCTCGGCCAACTGCATATCAGATAGCTTCAAACTATAGCACCGATTCCTGGTGTCACGGAACCGTTGAATATACTCCTTGACGGTCTCATCGTTTCTCTGCCTGACAGCAATCAAATCGGAAATCTTCATCTCGTTGAGACCAGAAAAGAAGTATTTATGAAACTGCTTCTCCATATCGGACCATCCTGTGACTGATCCTGCTGGCAACGATGTAAACCAGGTAAACGCCGGCCCTGACAGTGATAGAGGGAAAAATCTGAGCCTGAGTCCCTCTTCTGAAGCAGCTTCACCACATTGAGCCAGGAATCGACTGACATGCTCAATAGTGGTCATATCATCCTGCCCGGAGAATTTGGAGAAATCCGGCACTCTGTATCGCGGAGGAAGTGGCACTGCATCAAAGTAAGACGGGTACGGGTGCCGATACAACCTCGCTTCATCCTTAGGCTTCAAGCCGAATTGATTCTGGATCACCTCGGCTATTTTCTGTGACCAATCGGACTGTTGACTTCCAGTTGGCATCCCATCAGCTATGTCCATCATATAATTATTGTAATCACCGACCATACGCTGATGTGAAGGAATCTCTGTACGTAGCCTTGCAGCTGCAGGTTGCTTTTCTTGTTCGCTCAGAGTCCTAGCATATTTTTCACCATGTGGGCCGACAATAGATCCATCGGCCATCAACAGAAAACCGTTGACCAGTTCAATAGGAGGTGGTGGAGCAATCGGAATCTGCGGAGCAACGGTCATTGCATTATCTTTAGTTCCTTTGCCTTTCCCTGATCCTGATGCCCCTGCAGAATCTGCTATAAACACTAGACCTTTCAAGCAAATAGCATCATCCACCGCCTTCTTGATGAGGTTATAAAAAGAATTCACCAAAGTGCCTGACTGATTGATCAATGCATGATGAACAGCCTGGTGAATCATCTCTGTCATGTTGACCTGGTACTCCCGAGCATCAATGGTCTTCTTGATTAATTCTGGATCTGGGAGAGGACCTTTGAGTATAGGGCCTGAACGATTACGCCCAAATTGGCAAGGCAGAGCTTCTCAAATGCATCAATCTGAGCCTGAACTGCGTCTAATTGAGCTTTAGACAGATCGGCCTTTGTAATTGGAATGGCCGCCTCAGGCGTCTTGTTCTTGTCATTCTTGGCCTTTTCAGCAGCTTCTTTTTCAGCAGCAAGTCTTGCTGCAGTTTCTTGTTCAGCATCAGATGACGACATCTTGGAATTTGTTTCTCGTGTCCCACTGGGCGTGCCAAAAATGTGTTGACGCGGAAAATCGGCGGTCGTATCCTCCGCGTGCAGCACACGATGACCAGGGAGATCTGCTTCGCTCCAGTGCCAGCCCACACTCCAGTTTAGGTTCGCAGCGTGCCAGTCAATTTGACCTGAAATTGACAAGGAGAATAAAACAGTTAAATTACTCTTTGATTGTGCCGGCTCTATTTCAGACGATGGAGTAACGTCGAATTTTAGCCAAGACCCAATCAGGCACATGTCGGCCGATACCAATCGGACTTCATTGATGACGTCAATCAGACTGAGTAATCGGACCTCAATCAGACACCAAATCGGACCTCAGAATCGGACCAATCAGGATCGGACCTTGATTGATATAACAAGATATCAAATAATCAAAGTGTAAGTCGATACATTGTCCATCTTGCCTAGTTGCCAGTTTGACTCATCTTATCGGACCATCTAGCTAGCCAATCGGACCATAACTTTTTCAGAGAAATCTAGCTCCGACGTAGGGAATCTAGATTTCTCCAGCTATGATCAAATCAGATAACTAGATAGTCAAATTCAACTTACCAATCTAACAACTAAACAAGATGCTCGCACAGGTGTTGACCAGATTAAGCAAATAAGCAGATAAAACATTAACAGGATCGTTCTGATTCTAAGATATGCTACCAAATAATCAAGCATGACCTATCTCCGACGTAGGGAATCTAAACCACACTTAACATTCAAATAGCAATAAGGCATAACCAAAGCTTCCTTTGACTAATCAAGATGAATCTAGCTCCGACATAGGGAATCTAAACCAAACATGACAATCAAAGATTAATCTAATCGTATTGCAAAGATCCAGCTCCGACGTAGGGAATCTACACCAGTGCAATACTCAAAGAACAACCAGATTAAACCACAAAGCAGGATCGGACCTAGAACGATGCTGTAAGATAAATATTGCTTAAATCGGACCAAGACCAATGCTCAAAGCGTTGAAGAAGTAGAATTGATTCACATGGCGTAGATCTAAACCAATCTAGCAACTCCAAACAAACCGCAAAAACTGCCTTTAGTAACCAAGATTACTCTAGCTCCGACGTAGGGAATCTAGCCTAATCTTGATATCTAGCTTCGACGTAGGGAATCTAGACTTAAAGTGCAGTCCGATAACCGATAATCTGTTGGATAATCAATATTGATCTAGCTCCGACGTAGGGAATCTATATCAATCTTGCTTATCCAGAGATAAATCGGTTGAACAGTATAAACGAGAAAGGGCGATGCGCCTTAATTCAAAGCCTATACTAGTTCGATAAATTGACTAACTTACTGGTAAGCCGGAGATCAGAACTGATGCAGCCCGTCCACCAATGAGCTTCGTCGGTAACTACTACTAGGGTTTTGGCGTGAAGCCGGGTTGTATTGATTGTGAGAATAGTTTTTACAATGGACGAGGGTTCATATTTATACCCTGGTCATGGAGAGTCCTGATCGGACCAGATTAACTTGCGAATAAAGAAAACTAAATCTAATATAGAATGGGACTCTCAATACGCCTTCAAAAAGGAAATAGTCCCTGCATCTGATACGCTTCCTCCTCAGCCGACGCGCCCTTCTTCCATCATCAGATCGGACTTCTTGTTTCATCGGACTCCTCTTCAGCATCGGCTTCCTTTTCTGTCATCCTCTGTTTGACCATTCAACGGGCCCACTGCGCAGTCCCAACCTTACCACGTCACAATCTGACTCAGCATGTCAGGTGCGAAAATCTGGTGTCAACAATAACATATATCTAAATATAGCTCTTTTGAAAAGATTATGAAATTACCTTTCCAACATGTGGTCTTTCACTGAAAACGGAGTTCAAACGTGGGAGTTCTGACCGTTTTACTTCAGCGCTGCGTGCTGTCCAGAACTAATTTCAGGACGTGCGACGTTTGATGATTTGGCTATAATCCAATGTAGGAACCTTCGATTACCTTGTCGCTTGATCCGTTGGAACGTAGTCTTCGTGGGGTTTCTAAATATGTTCTTGTTGTTCACTTCTAAGGTCGTGGAAAATTTTGATGACAACAATCGCTTCTTGTGCACCAATCCAAAGATGTTGATGATCTTGATCTTGTTATCTTTTATGGCATTATGTTGCACATCCGAGTTGAAGGTGCAAGGCCTCCCCATGCTTAGCATTTTGCTAGGCATGGAAGAAGAAGACAAAGCATTTCATGTTCTTCTCATTCATGTCATTTTAGTCGTCCTTCAATTTCCTTATCGTGAGAGCATTTTCATCTTGCCTGCAAAACATTTCAAATGCATATTCTACCCCAGGGTGACGGTTGGGAGTACAAGAAATTTCCAACAGTCCAACAATATATCCTAAGATTCTTAACTTGTGGCATAATTAGTCTAGAGAGAACAAAAATAAAAACCTAATGTGTGTACTGGGTACAAAGTGTGTATGCAAATGAGAGGAAAGCATATAAACAAAGACAATGTTTACACCTAGTTCTAAACACCATATTTACAACTAGGTTGTCGAATTTCTCCATAGCCAAAAAGACTTATTTAACCAAGGTCAAGACACCATGTCTATCCCTAGATCAAAACTTCTTTTATAGCACAAGAAAAAATAAGACGCATTGCAAAGCTTACAAACCAACCAATGCAATCATGAAAACAAATGAATTGCTTGCAAGGTTTATTTAACTAAATGGTGAACGTCCGCAATCATGTTTAAACACCACGTTTACACAAGATCGCAAAGGGGAAATGCCCATGAAGCATTAACACATATATGAAAGCATACATCATTCAATTTATAAAACAACCAAGCCAACTATATGCAAAGCATACAAGACTAAATGCAAACGAAGCAAATATTATATTGATGGCAAAATGTGATCCATGCAGGAAAATAAGCATAATGACGATCATGATGATGGTCTAAAAATAAAATAAAACCTAGATTAATTAGCCACAAGTCAATCATCAAAAGGTCATGCCATTCTTTATTTTCTCTAAAAGAAACAAAAACACAAAGAATGGGTTGCCTCCCGAAAAGCGCTTCATTTAAAGTCATAAAGCTCGACTTTCTCACATACCTTCTCATCGTCGTAAAGCCATGGTCCTTTATGCAAGAAGTAAAGGTATCCATGCAGCTTTAGCGCACTTCCCACTCTGCACATGATCACTTATATTCAATAGAAGACTTGGCTAAGCTATCTCACATCATCGTCACCTCCTTCTTCGTTGTCCTTCATCGCTGCCTCTTCTTCCATGAATTTTCCTTCTACGTCCAGAACAAAATATGTACCACAATTATTTCAATGCAAGATGCATGAAATTGTCTTTCTATCAAGTTTTTATTCGCCCAAATCGGATTCTGATTGAGTGAATGACGCCCGTTTTATTCCAGCTCTGCAATCTGTCCAGAAAATTTCAGAACGCGCAGCACCCATTCTTTTAGCCATATCTCCTTGTACGGGTCTTCAAATTTGTTGATCTTGTATGCGTTGGAATGAGAACTTGATGGATCTTCTGAATATCAACTTTTCTCCTCCTCTTGTACATCTCTGATCATATGCCCAAAATCAATGAAAACAACAATGTTTGATTCTGAGATTTGGAGATGGTGATGATCGAGTTTGCAGCTCTTTGGGCATGACTTCTATCCACATTATTCAAGTCTCATGTCCTGCACGGTTAGTGAAATTCAGGCTTTCTCCTGATATGTGCTCTTTTAAGGTCATTAGCTTGACCAAGCACAAAGCAAGATCAAGATTTGCAAAATTTATTGTAAACATACGCATCCATAATCACCACCACAATCAAATTTGTCGAGGTTGTGCTCGGCAGATATTTGTCCGGCAAGCACCCCGCTTCGTGCGAAGATTGATCAAGGTGGACAAACAGAGAGAATCGGGATTTTATACTTGTTCGGGCCCTCGAGATCGAGTAATAACCCTACGTCCAGTTGTTGCTTGTATTATCTCAGCGAGTACAGATTACAATGGTGTAACAAATACTCTCGGGTGGATTTGCTATGATTGGGGATACCCTCTACATGCAGGACCCCCACTATTTATATCCAGGGAGACGTGCCTTACAAGACCAAATAGACCTAAACCTAGTAGGACTCTAACTATCAAGGGGACGCCATCACAGGAAGCGAGCGAGTCACCTGCCGCCGCCTCACCAAGCCTGCCAGCGGCAAAGCACTCCGAGCCGGGCACGAAGTCTGTGGCCCTTGATGAGGCAGACCCGACCAAGACCATCCAAGTGGGCTCTGGTCTGGGTGACAAATAGGAACTCGAGCTCATTGCTTTCCTCTGGGCAAACGCGGATGTGTTCGCTTGGGAACTGTCTGATATCCCCGGGATCCCCAGGGAGGTAATTGAGCACAAGCTTGGCATACGAACTAGCGTCCGACCAGTCAAGCAAAAGCAAAGGAGATATACCCTGGAGAAGCGAGATGCCATTAACGAAGAAATCAACAGACTACTCAAAGCTGGCTTCATTCGAGAAGTCCCTTTACCGGAGTGGCTGGCAAACCCAGTCATGGTGAAGATGCCCAATGGAACGTGGAGGATGTGCGTGGACTACACCGACCTGAATAAAGTGTGCCCGAAGGACGAGTATCCACTACCTAGGATAGATCAAATTGCAGATTCAACCTCTGGATGCCAGCTGCTTTGATTTCTAGATATCTATTCAAGGTATCACCAAATCAGCATGTGCATTGACGATGAGGAGAAAACTGCATTTGTAACCCCCTTCGGTGTTTATTGCTATATAAAGATGCCTTTTGGTCTGAAAACGCAGGTTGCACTTATCAAAAATATATTCACATTGTTCTCGAGGGCCAGATCGGCCGTAATGTGGAGGCATACATAGATGGCATTGTTGTAAAAAGTAAGTTAAAGGGCGACCTGATCACTGATTTAACCGAAACGTTCAACAACTTGCGTAAGGACAGGATAATGCTCAACCCCGCCAAATGCACCTTTGGTGTATCATCGGGTAAGCTCCTCGGTTACCTTGTTTCCCAGCGAGGTATAGAGGCAAATCCACACAAGATCAAGGCACTCGACGACATGAAGTCTCCACGCAGCTGCCACGAGGTCCAGAAGTTGGCAGGAATGATGGCATCCCTGAGTCCATTTGTGTCCAAGTTAGGCGAACGAGGTATGCCATTCTATAAGTTGCTATGTAAAACTGATCGTTTTGAGTGGTTGACAGAAGCGAAAGAGGCGTTCCAGGTGTTCAAGTAATACCCACGGAAAATGCCCGTACTGGTCCCACCGCAGCCACAAGAGGAGATGCTATTATACGTAGCGGCGACACCGACTGTTGTCAGTACTGTTCTGGTGGTCGAGAGACCAACAGAAAGGTCAACAACACAACACCCCATTTACTTCGTGAGCGAGGTGTTACATGACGCCAAAACCAGGTACCCTCAGATTCAGAAATTGCTATATGTTGTGCTAATGACTTCCAGGAAACTCAAGCATTATTTTTTGAGCCACAAGATCAAGGTCGTGTCAACTTATCCCCTAGGCACCATTTTACATAATCGAGATGCCGTGGGTAGGATTGCACAATGGTCTGTGGAACTCGGGGCCTACGACGTTGAATTCATACCCAGAACTGCCATCAAGTCGCAGGCTCTGGCAGATTTCATCGCAGAGTGGACAAACCCTGAACCCGAAGAGGCTGCTCAAAATCCCGAACATTGGACCATGTTCTATGATGGAGCATTTTGCAGAGCAGGTGCGGGGGCTGGGGTGGTCCTGATTTCTCCACACAATGACGTCATTAGGTACGCATTACAAATCAATTTTGTTGATCCAACCCCTACTAACAATGTTGCCGAGTATGAAGGGCTTTTAACAGGACTCCGCATAGCTGCATCTCTAGGCGTCAAGAGGATGCTCGTGAAAGGGGATTCCGAGTTAGCTGCAAAGCAAGCCATGAAAGAGTACAGTGCGCGGAGCGATGTCATGGCCAAATACTTGGAAGCATACAGGAGGATGGAGAGCAAATTTGATGGGCTTGAAGTACGACACATCAAAAGGGAATTCAATGGTGACGCAGACAAGCTGGCAAAAGCAGCTGCTGAGCACACATGGCTCCCAGGTAACGTGTTACTTGAAAACCATCTGTGTCGGTTTCACTACCGAACCTGAAAACCGTGCCTGCTAAGGGCACAGTCACTACAACCAACGAATCCGTCAGGGAGTCTATGTTGGTCGATATAGCTCGAGCTGCCGCTCTAGTTGGAAACAAGAAGAACTGGATGGATCCAATCCGAGCGTACCTCACAAACCAAGCTATTCCGGACGATGATGCCACATTGGAGAAAATTCACCATAAAGCCAAGAACTATCAATTGGTTGACGGGCGATTATACAAGCTAACCCGCAATGGAATGCTCCTCAAATACATCACACGGACTGAGGGCATTAGTTTGCTCCATGATATTCACGAAGAAATCTGTGGATCTCATGCTTCTCCCCGATATCTAGCAGGGAAAGCATTCCGACAGAGCTTCTACTGGCCTACAGCTCTCCAAGACGCAAGCAAGTTAGTTAAGAAGTGTGAGGCATGCCAATTCTTCACATAGAAACAAACTAAAGCTGCGCAAGCTTTAAACACTATTCCCATATCATGGCCCTTTGCCACATGGGGAATAGATATCCTCGGGCCTTTTCCAAGGGCTGTCAGGGGTTACAGATTTCTGTTCGTCGGCATCGACACAATCACAAAATGGGTTGAGGACGAGCCGGTTCAGAAAATCACAAAAGAGGCAGCTGTCAAATTCCTATGGAGTATTGTCGTACGATTCGGTGTCCCGAACAGGATAATCTCTGATAATGGAACATAGTTTAAAAGCAAAAAGTTTTCTGATTTCTGCTACGACCACGGGATCAGGCATGATCGGTCATCGGTAAATCATCCGAAGATGAACGGGCAAGTAGAGCGTGCTAACGGCATCGTGCTCCAGGGCATCAAGAAAAGGATCTTTAACAGACTACAAGCTTACGACAAGCGATGGATTCATGAAGTTCCTACAATACTATGGTCAATGAGGACCACCATGAACCGAGCGACAGGCGAAACACCTTTCTTCTTGGTGTATGGAGCGGAGGCAATTCTACCATTCGACATCCACCTACAAGCCCCACACATGGCAATGTTTTCAGAAACTGAAGAGCCTCACAGACGCGCCGATGAGCTAATCCTCCTTGAGGAGGCTCGCAACGCAGCCGCTTTCAGAGTGGCCCAGTATCAACAAAAGCTGCGACAATACTACGATGCTAATGTTCGCAAGAGAAGCCTCTGCATTGGCGACATGGTGCTCAAATTAGATCAACGCACCAAGGATAAAAACAAATTGTCCTCTTCATGGCAAGGGCCTTACATCGTAGTAGACATCGCCCGACCAGGAGCCTGCAGGATTGCGAAGATAGATGGAGATATACTGCCAAACACATGGAACATGGATCAACTGCGCAGATTCTACACCTAACCAAAGGTAATCAAGCAAGCAGCCTGTCCAGCAAGTTTGGCAGAAGCAGCGATCATCCGCGTCACCTCCAGCGCCAACAAATAAATAAATAAGATAAGTCCTATGCACTTTACTCACCCTCGCTTTTACGCTCGGGGGCTGGGTTCTATTTTCTATTATGTTTCTACTCTTTGTTACCATATTGCATATACTAACAAAGAGCCGGGGACTACCACGCTGAAAGTTTTTTCAGACCTAATCTACGCATCCCATGCGCAATGCTCGATGGCTCCCGACGTGATCGAAAAAATTTTGCGGTTAGTACTTCTAGACTCTTTTTCAGCAGGCCTGCATGACTGCAAAAGAGCCCAGGGGCTACTATGGTACTACTACCATGCAAGAATCAGGCTTTTTAAATCAAGAAAGTTAGGATACGCTAAAATACCAAACATCATGACTACAAAGGATTACACAGTTCAGAAGGCCGGGCGTCTCAGCAACTAAACAATTCCAAAATAGCTTATGGTAACGGGATTTTTGGCTATGACAGAGCTATCAGTTAAAAAGCTCCACAAAAGTACCGATCAGCTCTAAGACTTAAGCAAAAACATGCAAGCATATGTTTCACAGAATAAAAGTTGCATTCTAAACCTTCAAGTTTTGCCTTATTACAGGATCCAAGCACAGAGTTCAAGGCGATTCCTCCGAATCACTCAAGTGGAGATCAAGGTTCTTAACAAAAGGTTCCACCAGTGGGGCAAGACTGTCAAACAGTATCTCAGCATCCATCGCTGAACACTTGAAGCCTTTGGAGAGCAGCGAGGCATCGAGATCAGGAATGTGGCTTTTCAAAGCCCCAATAGTGTGAGTTGCAGCAACGCACGCACCCTCCATCAGCCTGGTTTCCAAGGACGAGCCGCGCTTCTTTGAAGCTTCAAGCCAGGCGGTGAGCTCAGCAATGTCCTTGTCCCGAACAGTAAGCCTGCCTTCCAGATCTGAGTTCTTCTTCTCGAGCACCTCAATGCTCTTGGAATTAACTTCAGAATTAGAGGCAGAGTGTAAGTAAAGGTTTGCGGATAAGGACCAAAAACAAGACATGTTTACATGAAAAAAGTACCTTTCGGACTAGAGAATGGCAACTTGGGCCTCTAGTCTGGTCATAGACGCTTCAGCAGCAGAGGCACGAGCGTCTAGCAAATGCCATTGCTCCTCGGCTGCAGAGAGCAAAATAATGATTAGGCCCAAGGGCGTCGGGTCAGGTCTTGCAACTCCAATAGTTCTCTCCACACCATCGGGCTGGGCTGCCGAGTCAGGCTCGGGAGTTTTCTCTTTCTCTGATGGCCTGGTGGGAGGAGAAGCTGTAGGCTTGGAAGGCCTGAGCTCCCGAACAGACAAAACAGTTACAGATATTCTCCCTGTGAGAACTAATCAGGCATAGCCAAATAGGTCAAAGTCTTACTTGGATGTCGGGATTCAAACTTTGAACCTCTTGACACCAGATATAGGCTTTGATGGCAGTGGGGTTGGATGAATTTCCTGATGAGAAATCTCCCGAACACGTTTAGCTTTGGTTATGCGATCAAAGGCTGCAAATAAACGCCTGAATACGATCATGCTTGGTACCTAGGCATCAGGACAAGGTGCATCACGACTGGGTAGCAGCTCACTAGTTTCGGGCATACCAAGAGATCCCGAACTCGGAGTCGTCCTCTCCACGCTCATGCTGCGAGAGCCTTGGGGCTGCTCGGGTTTTCTTTCTCCGCATCAGGCGATGGTTCGGGCTGTTCGGTGGTCGGGGCCCTGGCACCTTGATCGATGGGCAGTTCCCCCTCTTCCTCCTCAACGTTGATGGCTCTGCTCCGAGCAGGGGCATCAACAACAGGTGGAGCCTGTTCAGGAGAAAGGATCATGTCACATGAACGTTAAGCAGGTAGGAAAATTTTTCTAAGAAGATAGTTTACCTCTGGAGGAGGGTTGTCAGCGCTATAAGGTGCTGGGACGCCTGCCCAGTCTGGGATATCGGCACCCAACATCTTCTTCAGGCGAGCGGCCACTTCTGTTTCTGGGACAACTGTTTGTTCAGAGTCATGATCTCAAATGACCGAACAAACTCAGAAAAATTACCGAACAGAAAAATAAAGGCTTACCATCGGGCTTCATCCTGTTCGGGTCATTGTCACCCCTGAACGACCAGGTGTAGCGGTCATGAGTCATGAGCGGGATAAATATCCATCTAATGAAGACTTCTGCTACATGAACTGCTGTCAGGCCGGCGTTATGGAGTTCCAAGATCCGATCGATATGTTTCTGCATTTCAGGAGTAATTTTTGACAGAGCTTTGGTTTCTTCCTTGAGATAGGGCATCAAATGCTTCCATTTTGCTACTGAAGCTTGGGGGAGGAAGATGTAAAACCAGTCACGCTCTTATCCTTTCCAGGAATCTTTCCCTGGAAAGGGGATGTAGATCTCCCGATCTCTCAAGGAAAACCCAATGGACCCGATCATGAGTTGATTCTTGTAAAATGCAGGGGCATAAAAATGTCTCCACAGAATCAATGATGGCTTAATCCCTAACCAGGCTTCGCACAGAAAGGCAAAGACGCTAAGCATAGTCAAGGCGCTGGGCTTGATGTGCACAAGCTCTATCTGGTAAAAGTCATAGATGCTGTGGAAAAAATTTGGTGGATAGACCCCAAATCCGCAATGGAAGAACTCCAAGAATGCCACCAGCTCGAGTGTGTCGGGGGTTGGATAGAGCCGACCTTTGGCATAGCGACGAGGGAAGATGGTGGTGTCAGGGAGCAATCCAAGATTCTCCAGCTACTGCAACTGTTTCACCGTGGTGGTAGATTTTTCCTAGTACTTGTCTGTGGTGCAGATTGTGGATCCGCTATGCAGCTCCCGTCTGGCGGCGGCGCTGCTCTGATCCCCCGATGATTCATCGTTGGATGAAGACTGGTGAGAGGACCCCATGGCGGCGGAAGGCTGGGTTGATTGGTTGGAGGAGTGAGGAAGATGAAGGCTCAAATGGGGTCCAAGCGGCTACGCCTGGGGGCTTTATGGTTTCGCGAGGGGGCACGAACCCCGAGAAAACTGGCCTCGATCCGTACAATCCGCAGTCACTATTGGGTCAAAAAGATTATTTCCTTTTTCTGCGGCGCGCATCATTTCGAAAACTGTGCAAGTCAAATACAATGCATTTGAGATTGATATCTTACTCAGGAAGCTACCAATTTTAAATGACCGAACACTCGGTATGTCCAGAGGAAATAGCCCGATCATCTTTGGTTGGGATCAAATTTCCTGAACATATTAAGATTGTTGGTCTGTTCGGAAAGAAATCTTGTTTGGGGGATTTCACTCTCTGGACAAACAGTTTCATAAACAGGTCAACATGAAAGTTTCCGGACACAGAAAAAGGGATTATTGTTGCATCTTTCGAGTGAAATTTCTTCATTAAAGGAGTACATTTCACAGGGGATCGATAACCATCGTGAAACTAAAAAATCAAAATGAACGATCCTCGCTCAACTAACGTCGTTCATGAGGATCAAGGCGGTGTGGCACTAGCTGGTAGATCATCTACCACGTTCTCTTCTTCAGAGTCGCTGACGAGATCCACGAGCACTCCGTCTCCTGGGATCCTGATCAGCTCGCGGTTCAGGGGGACGAAGAGGCGTCGGGCGAATTCCTCATCGCCGCTGGTGTCGACCAGAGCAGAAGATAAAGATGCGCTTGCGCGCAAGGACTCCAGCTTCAGCCGAGCTCCGCTCCCTCCTTGTATCGGCTCATCATCGGAGGAGAGGGAGATGGGGGACGCCGGAGCTGGATAGGATGATGCAGGGCGTTTCCCGGTGGCAATGCTTGATGCAGCAGCATTGGGAGCCAGAGACGCCATTGCCTGAGCCTCCTCTGGCTGTTCTACTTCAACTCCTTCATCCCCGTATCAGGGGAGAGCTAGGAGGGGAGCCTAAGGAGGAGCGGGCAGTGGTGTCATCGCTGGTGGGTCCTTCGGCTTGTCGGACGGTGGTTCAGCGGAGCCGTGGGGAGTGTCCGAAAAGGAGGCGAGGAAGCTTGAATTTGCGGCTAATTTTCTTCTTTTCCATGGTGTGGGGATAGAGGAGGATTGGAAAGGAAGGTTCAAGTGCAGATCTAACCAAGGGATTTGCTATTTAAAGACCCAGAGGCAACGCTTCACGCGAGAATCGAGGAACCAAAACAGTGCCGAAATTTATGCCGCGTGAGCTGCCAGAGTTTCGGGAGACGTGCAGAGTGGGTTTTAAATGCACGGGGCAGCAGATGCATCAACCCTTGGCGTTTCAGTTTCCAGGATGGAATATTCTTTATTTGATATTATTATGGCTGATATTTTCTCTGAGCTTATCATTCAGATGCAGGTTTCACCCTTCAAGAGTTTGGAATCGTTTTCTAGCTCTCATTATCGAGTGATTATCGAGATATTTTCACATCCTAAAATCACCTGAAGAGCAAAAAGACCCGAAGGCTACTTTAGGATCAACCTTTTCTGAACAAGATAAGCTCGGGGGCTAGTGTTGAGGCCATAATACCAGTGTGCCTGATCACGAGGATTACCGACTACCGACTCCGAACGAAGAAGACTCCAAACAGGACACGACGACCAGATCACAGAAGGAAGGCCCGATGATAGTTAGAGTTCTACTAGGTTTAGGTCTGTTTTGTCTTGTAAGGCACGTCTCCCTGGATATAAATAGTGGGGGGTCCTGCACGTAGAGGGTATCCCCAATCATAGCAAATCCACCCGAGAGTATTTGTTACACTATTGTAATCTGTACTCACCGAGATAATACAAGCAACAACTGGACGTAGGGTTATTACTCGAT
>CM014271.1:46500455-46551996 GCA_004135705.1 Alloteropsis semialata
GGTTCTTCAATTCCTTGTATGGTCGGTTCATCTTCCTTGAGCTCCGGTTCATTTTTTCAAAATTTTCAGCAAGCGTCTCGGACTTGCTTCCATCGTTTTGCCTCTCCCGACATTGTTTTTCCCAATCTCATCGTACTATTTCCCCATTGCATACCCTTTGTAAGATTTGTGCAGCTTCTCTAATCATTTTCTCCATTAAATTACATCCTGCACACATACTTACAAAATAGGCAGAATTAGGGGTTAGTGAAAAATAAAATGTATGCAACATCACATCACCGGAAAATCCCAAGTTCGGGCCTTGCTCGAGTAGCTCATTAAATCGGTCCCATGCTTCATCAATCCCTTCATCCTCTTCTTGCTTGAAATTGAACACTTGTCTCCTTAAATATTGTATCTTGCTTATGGGAAAGAACTTTGAGCAAAATTTCTTTGCAAGTTCGTCCCAATTTCCCTTTGCTTCAATGGATGCAAGTGTGTACCATCTACACGCTTCATCTTTAAGAGAGAATGGAAAAAGGTTCCACTTGAACCAAGCCGCCAAAACTCCTTTTTGTCGCACCGTGTTGCATGTCATCGTGAATTGCTTAAGGTGTTTATATGGGTTGTCGTCCTCCAATCCTTTAAAATGGTTTGTCGCCACTAACTCTGATGATTGCATGCTTCAATTTGTAGTTGGTTGTAGCAAGAATCAAATCTGATTTTTGCATCTCAAGATTCTCCGTTGATGGCAATGCTAATTCCCTTAGCGACATTTCTTCATTATCCAATGGTGAGGCAAAAAAATCCATCTAGGCACTGAAAATAAAAAGAACAACACAAAAAAAATTCTACACAAAGGTTAAGTGTTAGTGGGTTAGGAAAACTAACACAAAGTTCAAGCACAACAAACTAACTTGTTCCCCGGTAATGACGCCAAAAAATCTTGTTGACGGCCTTTAGACGCGTCAATTTGTGAACCGCAAGCGCACAGATCATTGGTAGCTTTTTCCTTAGAGTATTCCCCCAAGGTTTATCAATCCGTGGAACAAGTGGGATGTTAGCTCTTACTTTGTACTAATCTTACTAACTAGGCAAGTAATATGGTTGCGTAGAGAGATGATAAACTAAACTAGATTAATCTAAGATCAAACTAAGTAACAAAGGTTGATACAAGAGAGAAATAAAGATAGATAAGTGTTCCCTCCCTAGGGTCTAGGTTCTCATGAATATGCATCTACTACACAAATGGGTGTTGCCTTCACAAGCATCATAGCGGTTATGAGCTCGCTTTGTCTTTTCCCTCTTGCATACGTCACTACACAAGGGTAGTCAAACACCTCCTAACACATCCATGACAAAGCATCCATAGAGTTAAGCTAATCACCACGATTACCACAAACCCTACTAAGGACATATGCTGATCAAGAACAAAGTGCTCACATATGTAAATAAAGCATTGCAATGACATAGACCATGAAGGATTGATAGACATAATGTGCATGTAGAGATTACAAATCATAGATCCATCTAACCCTAGGGACGAACGGAGGCATTACCCCATCATCTTACAAGGATTGAAGCACAAGGGGGTGATGGAGACTCCGAGGAACGTCGTCACCGAAGATGGTGGCGAGATGAGAGAGGAACCCCTAGGCCGACGGCTTGAGGGCCTCCTTGATCTCCTTCGCCGGTGTTGATCGTCATGGTGAACTCATCTAATCTCTCTTCCTCATCTTGTTTCGGCGGCTTCTGGTGAATAGATCTGAATCTCCCCCTTTTGAGGGCACCTAAGGGGTTGTATTTATACCCTAGGGGAGCCTTGGGGCGTGCTCCACCTTCCCTTCCATGAGATCCTTGCTTGAGAGTTAAGCAAACTTGGTTTCCATAAGATTTGACTCGCGCAGATTTTCCTTATTCACAGCCCTGCTTTCCCGACATCATATCTCCCATGTCCGGACTCCAAATAGGGCAAACTCAGATTCTAAATGGTGTAGCACGAAATTATTTCCAACTTTGATATTCATGAGTTTCCTTGGAAATAAAGTTAAGATCCCAAAACAGCACCGGAAGATAATCTGTCTGATTCTGGACTCCTCTACGCAGCATGCATTTCGAGGGACATATCTCCTAGCTCCATATTCAAAATTATGCTTTCCATATGTCCAAATTGAAGATCTCGATGATAGCTACAACTTTGATATTCAACATTTTGTCATTGGAGGCCATTTAGATCTCTGAATCTGTACCAAAAGATCATGCTATCCTAGACTGTGTGAATATCTCTGAGGTTGCCTTGATCTCGTGGATAGCTTTCCAAATCTTCAATTCCTTCATGCTTAAGTCTCTCCTGCCCAAGGTTCATTGAATGTGGATACCTAGGACCATGAGTTGGGCTATGAAAGCCCACATGGTTCATTGGTTAGGCTCCCTCCGCTAGGCTCGATTCCATTGGGCTTGTGGTTAGCTTTGGGCTTCAATATAAATGCCCCAAATTAGGCAATTTTCCTGCAAAAACACAACATGCTCCAAAACAAAACACATATATGAAAACATGGTTATTTCAAGTGCCAAGTGGGGAGTTAGTATATGAATTGGTCCAAAAACACCACCTAAGTAGCACTAAAAGTGTACCACTAACAACCGTCAACACTTCGCGTGCGTGTAAGTTCAAGGTGGTGTTGTGTCACATCTCATTGTTGCTTGATCAGCGTTCAGTTCTAGAGAGACCGTGGCTCTCCCCCACACTTATTTTGTTCCTAGGTGCATCATTCATTCAAATACAAGTTTTTGATAGAAAGGCTTCATCGGGTTAGATAACCAATAAGCCAACTTTATTTTATTCAAATAAATATTGAGGCGCTTACAATCTGAATTGGGAATAAAAATTGGAAAGGAAAATCAAGCTAAACAAACCTAAACTAAAGTGCCTATGGAAAAGGGAAATGGTCGGGGCACGCTCTTTAGATGGGGCATCATAGAGCTTAGCGTGCCCCGTGGCCTTGTAAAGGCGCTGCAGCTTAGCGCTAAGGCAATGATGGAGAGTGCAGAAGTTATCCTTCAGCTCATCCGCCTCTACTTTACAATCAGCTAATGCCACACTAAGCTTCCTATTTTCTAAGCGAAGCTCAAAAACTAGAGTCGTAAGCTGCTGAACTGAGGGGCCCTTGGTGAGACCTCCATGTCATCACAGCCTTCCGTATCCTCCTTCTGCTGCTGCTGCTGGTCCTTCTGCCTGATGGCCTTGGAAGGCAACTTGAGGGTCTCGGCCATGCCCCTCTCCAATGGAGACAGGCCTAGCCTGATTCCACTCCCATTTCTGACCTCCGAGGTGTGTACCCCGAACAACTCTTGGCGAAGAGCGGGCGGCGGAGATCTGGAGAATGAGGACACATCAGATATGCTGTGCCCCGCTGCCGTGGATGACCCTGGGATGTCAATCTCGTGGTGCAGTCGAGCGATCGCTGCCCCTCTAAGGTGGAGGTCATCCATGGTCGGCCTTCCGTAGGGGCTTTTGCCCCGTGCACGCAACCTTGGCGAGGGTGAGCACGCAGACGAACGGGCAGCCGAGCCAGCACCGGCCTGGTTCAGCCGAACCCCCAGTGGCGCCCTTCGCGCCCCTGCTTGCTCCTTCAGGTGGCAGCACGGCCAGAGGCTCCACCTCCAGTAGCTCGGCCAGATCCCTCAACAGATCGCCGATGGGGGCCGCAGCATTCACCGGGGTGATCCCCCCGTCGAGATCGAAGGTGGGTTCATCCTCGATGAAGGGAATGATCCTCTGATCGGCCATGGTGGTGAGCAAAGAAGGAAGGTGTGGAGTTGAGATGGATCTTTGAGTGGGTTGAATGAAGGTAAGAGTGAATTTAATGAGGAGAGGTGGAAGATGAGGATTTAAGGACGAAACCTCTCCACGGCCACTCAAATCCAACGGGACACCAAAAGAGAGGCAAAGGAATGTTGAGAGGAGCGGCTACACAAAGACTGGGAGGCGGCGGCGCTCAACCTGGTTTGGCCGATCTAGGGGTTTGGCCGAACCCTGGTGGGCTCCGCTGGGCCTCGTGTTGCTTGTGCGCGTGAGTGCAGCAGAGGTGAGTTGAGAAATGGTGGGCCCACGTGCAGAAACACGCCAAGCCTAAGGTAAGAGCTAAGGTCAACTAGTTGACCGTTGCTTAAACTTTACTTTCACATAAGCTAGACAAACTTTCCTAAAGAGTTTATGAAGTGAACCATACCTTGATGACGTATCTTTGCCATCTCGAGGCATTGTTGCCCGTGAATGATGGTGCATTGATAAGATCCTGGTGCGGATAAGGGTGACATCAATTTCTCATACTCGTCCTCTTGGTCTTGCCTCCTTGTTCTTGTATTTGCCCGTGTTTCTGTAAAGTTAGTGTTTGCAAATACCCAAAGGATAAAGAATTTCCCTACTTAAAGTTGGACATTGATTTTCAAAGAGGGAAACCATAATCCTGGGTGCCTCCTTTGTCCCATGTTCAACCACTTGGGTGTCCTCCTTGCATGCTGGTTTTGAGATGGTTTATGAATACACAATACAATTACAAGCCCCGCATAAATATTATCATAAACAAAATCAAAGCACAACCTTCCGAGGGAAACTATGATGGGTGACCCTAGGGTGATTGTATGGCTCGTAGTGCCTTGGCCCTAAGGACAAAAGATCTTGGAGATATCTAAAATGAGAATGATTTCTGAGATGATCCATGATGAACTTTATGCTCGTAGAAATGGGATCTCCAAAGTGATCAACTCCAAGATGCTCACAGCCCCATGATGTGAGAGGATGTGCAACTCTGTGGGCTTAAGCAATCTTGAGTTAACGAGTCCCCTCCCTAGGATTGGAGAGCTCCATATTTCTTAAGAAATAGTTATGGTGCTCGAATAATCCATCCTAGGCTTCCAAATGGAAGTCCACGTGGTACGAAGAGTGAACTTGACTTCCATTGGGCATCAATCAAGTCAAGAAATAGGAAGATAATCTATTGAATCAATTGACTTGATTGGCACTGATCGAACTCGAGGATAAGGATGTGAGTTTGATTTCTCTCAATTTGATCGATACGGTCATTACAATCCCTTGACCAAATAGATTAACTCCAATGGGACTATAGAACACGATCAAGTACTAAGGTGAATCCCTTGGTGACGTAATGACACCTTGGACATTCCCTTAGTGTAGAAGCGTAACAAACCCTTCCCTTATGCCATTTCCTTCTGGGAAGCCACAGTCGGTCGAAGTGGGTCATGAAAATGACCTTGTCTCTCAACCATTTCTTCCTTTACCTCCTTCAGGACAAGGTCCCAAAGACGGTTCAAAGGGAAATACAATAAGGGGACCTTGGGGTAGGAGTTGCATGAGGCAATCTTTCCCTAAGGTTTCTGTTACTCAGAAAAGGTACCCATGGCTCGAGCTTAGATATGATAGAGGTATGAGCTCGACCTTGGCTGGTGATAGTCCCTTGTGACTCGGTGTTCTCTCCTCCTGACGGGGCATCGTCTTGCTGGGAAGTTGGGGGAGTAGTCCCTCGGATATGATCGAAGAGTTCCTTTCCCTCAGCTGAACTTAAAAGCAAGAACGAGCCTTCGGAGATAGCATCGAGGTGTAGCCTATCATCTTCTAATAATCCAATCCAAAATTGTCGTAACAACACGTGGTCGGGTATTAGCAAGACTGGGCAAGTGTCTACTAAAGTGGAGAAATGAGCCCATGCTAGAGCTAACTATTTTTCCTCTCTGGTGAAAGTCGAGGACCTAAACTCATAAAGAAGTAACGCGGGATAGAGGAAAGAGGGAGGAACAGTAAGCTGTCCTTAGCTCATCCCATTTAGTCACGCTATCCTCTAGACAAAGGTACAACCCTCTCACTTCCCCAGGAAGGGAGAGATTGAACTTACTTCTACTTACGATAGTGAATCATAAAATATGAAACACTTACTAAGTACTTACTTGATAAGAACGAAGAAGTATCCATAGGAATACATGAATGGGTTTGAGTGTTGATGATGAACATCAACACTCACCCCCACACTCATTCTCTTCCTCTCTCTACACTCTACCCCTACTCTAATCTGAACTACACCATCAGACTCTCCCCTTGGAGGAGTGGAGAAGCTTGGAGGTGAGTTGAATGAAGCTTGAGGGATAAATGAGGTCAATGGGAAGTGTGTGCCTCATTTGGACCCCCTCCTCTAGTATTTATAGGCTGTGGAGGTCGGTAACTCGAGGGTAGATTCCAGGGAATATTCCATAACCACTTTCAGACTGGACACGTGGAAGCTGGAGACCAAAGGAAGCAAGGGCGGTTTGGCCAAAACCCCTGGTTCGGCCGACCCCCTGTGGGCCCCAGTCTCAACCGCCTTTGAACAGGAGGCTGACAGGTGGGTCCTCACTTGGGTACAGGGGTGCCTCGGGTGTTTCTCGGTATGTTACCCCCTAATATGGGCCATTCAATCTGTGTGCTTGCACGCCATTGGTCAGAAGTGTGTTTCTTTGCCCTTGTGGGGCCATGGATTCGTGGGAAGCCTATGTGGCAGCCTCTGGTTGGCTTGAGTTGTGCTAGTTTAGCCACTTTAGTGCATTCCTACTTCATTTCCATAGATAAGTGACCTGCATACAAATATTCACCAACACTTGTGGAACTTGTTAGTAATAACTCCTACTTCTAGTGTTGATGTTTGCATTTCGTACATTTAAGCAGAAGTTGACGGCCTTGAAATGGCACTTAACAACCGTCAACACAAACTCCACCAAAAGTGAGAATCTAGTCCGTGCCGCACCTATGGTTTCTTTTTCTTTCTGCTAAAAGCTGAGTATGTCCCTTCGTAAAGCAACTACACGGGACTAGGGAAAGAATGCGAGACAAAACTTGTCCCTCAACTTATCCCAGCTGCCATTGGCGTTGCCTACGCTATCGATGTACCATCGCTTCGTGTTCTCCTTAAGAGAGAAAGGAAACAATTTCCACCTAAGGGTGTCATGTGTCATGCCCGCGATGGCGTAACATGAACACAACAACTCGAACTCTCGCAGATGATGGTACAGGCTCTGACTAGTTAACCCAAAAAAAGAGGCTTTCTGAACCAGGGTGAGTAAATCGGGACTGAGTTCATAGCCAGGTGAAAAAATTGGATGTTCTGAAGGTGGTGGCTCAAAGAACTTGCCCCTAGGAGCAGAGAGGTTTTGAATAGAGAGTTGCTCCATGGTAGCGGGGGTAGAGGTAGAATAAAAAAGATAAAAAGATACGAAGGCAACTAGGCAAGGAATAGATGCAGCAACCGTTCCCCGGCAACGGCGCCAGAAAGCTTGTTGGGTATTTTAACAATCATAAATAAATTCGCAAAGCGCACGGATACTTCATAGCATTCCCCTAAGAGTATTCCAAGGGTATCGAATCCAAAGAAACGTGTGTGCATTAATCCGGTACTAGCTAGCCCAAGGACACACCCCGATATGTGGCAAAGGATAGAGAGGTGTCGCACCCGGTTTTATTAAAACCAAGTGCTACCTATATGTATGCCAGGATCAAGTTTCATACATATAGTGACATCATAAGTGAATAACAGTAACAGTATCACGGAAATAAAGGGAGATTATCATAGATATACGCTTAATCCTAGAAACGAAGGCTCCAAACTCACAGGCAATCGACTAGTGGTAGCGTACGCCTAGAACTCAGCATCAACTTTAGCAAACTTCATAGCAACTTCTTCTTCTAAGCAACATTGGTTATAGCAAGGGTGAGTACATATCGTACTCAGCAAGTATAGAGCAAAAGCAAATGGCACGCAAGGCTTAAACAAGAATAGGCTGGCAAATTATTGTAGTATGCACTTTTATTTGGTCAATTTTTAATTAGCAGCATAATTATTAAGTATAATTATATACTAACCTAATTATAGAATTGAAATAAATGCTCATAAAGTAACCACAATTTAATTCAACTTAAGGGTCCAAGCCGCTCTTAACCGTGAGCACGGCTGATATATCAGTTTTACACTCTGCAGAGGTTGTACACTTTCCCCACAAACAATGTTTCTCATATAGCCTGAGGTAGCTAGCCTCTTCAACACTTCCTTAGGTGAGGGGCCAGAGAACCATTACTAAGCCTTTACAAAGATCCCCCAATTCATAGCAACCCGCTAAGGTTTCGGTGTCCGGCGTGCATAACCTTCCTAATCGCCGAGTTTCTTAACAAAGCATACTCCTAAGAGGTCCGGCTATACAACAACTTGGTCCCCCCTCTTGCCCTTTCGGTAAGGCCACCACAAATTAAGGTTTCTAATTAATTAGCTTAGACCATAGCCCATTAGCTATGTGGTTGCACTGTTTTCTTGGGTGGTCACTCCATGTTCCAATTAAAAGTAATGATCTTGTTTACCGTCCAATGAGCATATCACAAATTCATAAAGTTCAAATTTAATGATATCCATAACCCAAAGTTAAGCAACTAAGCAATGCTACCCAATAGTAATTAAATAACCAGGTTATGCAAGGGAAAAGGAAAACAAAACTAGCCATATCCTTAAAATAGGTCCCATCAATATTATAAAAGCATGCAACCATAGCGTAACTATAAAGTGAGCATGTCATATGCTTATTAGGACTGAAAAGTATGATTAAGAATACATTTGCCTTAATTCCAGACAATAGCTGCTCACATTAACCTTCAACTCTTGTTCTTGAATCTCTCGAACAACAATCCTTCTACTCGCAGCAATCAATATCGTAACATTTATGTTATGAGAGCAAGAGACTATATGCTTGGTTTATTTTAGTTCAATAAAAACAATATAAAGGATATTTCAGAAAATACCCTAAATTAGAATTATGTCATATTAGTGTTTATTTTACAAAATCGAGATAAGACTTAGTCATCTTTTATACATCTAAATGTTCATGTACGAATTAGACCAATTAAACACTTGATTAGAAATAAAACAAGTGTGAACATCTAAACGTATAACTTCATGATTCATGTTCAACTAACCACATTATTATTGAAAAGAAATTGACTTTTGAGTATTAATCATATTAACAACAATTATAGAAAACCGATGGTTAACTCTGAATTTTTTTTAATTAGTTACATAGTAATTGATCAAATTAACTTGCCGAGATATAACCTAATTAAATTTTAATTAGGAAACTGGTGAATAAATATTTAATCATATTAACGATTTAAAAGACATTATAAACAACATACAAGATTATCATTATTGCTAACCCATAGCTTAGATTGACAAGAAACTAACGCCATAGAGACGACTCGAAAAAGAACTAAAATCGAGCGACGGATAAAGGCATAGGGCAGAAACCTAATTATTTATAGATTTCAAGCGCTAGGAGATAACTTTTGCAAGACACTATAAATAGTGCTTACAAAAATGCCATAGGTTGGAAATAGATATGAAAAGCCATAGGCTTGAATTTATGGGCAACACGTGAGATTATTTAAGAAAGGTAGATCGGCTGACGAAGGCCACGATATTCCTAGGTTTCCAAAGTACCAAAGATGAATACAGACAATATTCTAAATGTTTTGTTCGGGAAAAGTCCTAAGCATAATCATGATGTAACCATGATGCGATCCTTGCATGGCACCGATGGCTTGCTAGCTAGTTTCTGTACGAGAGGTTAATACGTGATGTTTATTTTGCATGGCATGCCAACGTGGCTCATGGTCACGGGCACCAGCGAACATGGGTGGACAGAGAGCAAAGAAATGCAGGGAAAATGAAGAGGTCCTCACTGAGGTGCCAAGCAACATGGCAGACATGGAGCAGAACGGAGCATATGAGCAGTGGCGGACACAGCTTTTGGTCAAGACTAGGGCCAAAATTCAGTGGACAAACTACAACAAAAGATCCATTTCCCATTTTAACAGCTATAGTACAAGACATAAAGTAAAATTAAATGTTCATTAGTGCGATAAAATACCTAGTAATCTAGAAGACTTGGCGCATTCACTGGTTCACATCCTCCATTTCTTCATCAGCAGGTCCTGGACATGGATAAGATGGAAGTGTAACTAAAACTCCAACAAAACAAATAATAACATAATTTGAATGTAACATACCAGAAGTAGTGGCAGTGCTAGTAGGTAGTTTAGGTAACTTCTTCAACCAAGTCTTCAATTCTTGATAATGATGTAAGATGTCATCATCTTTTATCATTAGAAATACTTCTCGCTCAATGTAGCACATCATTCTATGAGCCAGCCACTCATCCCCCATTTTATTGCTTAGATCTGTCTTGATAATTTTCATAGCTGAAAATGCCCTTTCTATTGTGGCAGTTGCAACTGGTAAAATAAAAGCCAATTCAACGATACGATAAACCAATGTGAAGTTTGTGTGTCTATCAGTTTCAACCATCTTCATTGCAAGAACACCAAGATCAATACAATTTGTGAAATCAAGATCAGCTCTCACATCATCAATGAAATTATCAAGTTACCTCCAAAGTCTAGATCGCTCATAGTGAGAGAAGTCAGCATCATAAATCTCAGCAAGTTCAATTAGTTTGGCACGGTCATAATTAGCAAAGGAATTCTTTGGATCTAGACAAGCAATGCATCTCAATAACTGGGTAGACCTTTCAAGAAACCGGTTGTTTAATTCAACAATAACTTGGTCATGCACCACAAGAAAGATTTCATTTTTGAAATGATGGTAGTATGTTACCTGCTGCCCTCCACGACCCCTTGACACCAAGAAATTTTTCAATCACTTGCCCTTGCGCATTGACATACCTACATATTCACATATAGGTAGAAATCAGCAAGAAATATAGGCAGAAATCAGCAAGACATATAGGTAGAAATCAGCAAGAAATACCTCACTATCACAGCCATTTGTTCCTTGATAGATGCATCTCATGCCTCATCCACGAGAACAGCAAAATACCTATTCCCAATGTCCTCAACACTTACTTTGGCAGTCTGTTCTCCACAAGCTTTGCAGAAGTCTTTCTAAATTTTATGTGATGTCATTGTATTGTTTCTACCAGCAGTACCAAGCAACTATGCAGCCTTTTCATCTCTTTCCTCATACTATTCTAGCATCTCTAGAAAGTTTTCCTTGTTCCTTGAGTTGGAGGACTCATCATGTCCACGAAATGCATGTGCTTGCAGCCAAAGAAATTTTACAACTCCCAATATAATGATCAAACGACCTCTATACTGTTCTCCCCCTTCTTGGTTCCCTTAGCTACTACATGTCTAACACTTTGTCTCTGGTTTTTGTAGGACTCATAATCCTTTCTTGCCTTATTGTGAGCTAAACAAGCAGCATGATCATCAAATATCTTTGGTCCATCCTTCCAATTAACAAATCCATTTTTCATGAAGGATTCAACACCAAAGCTATCAACTCTTAAAGGTTCAAAGAGATAACAATAGAAGCAAAATGCAGCATCCTTAGAAAGACTATATTCTAACCAAGAAAGATCTTTTTACCATTTGTCATGAAAACATCTATTGTGGCCATATATTTTTCTTTTTGGATATGTATGAGTCATTGTTTGGCATGGACCTAACAAAACATACTCCCTTTTGGCACCATCCCTTATATTTGGATGCATTTCCTCAATTGGTTTCTGAAGCCCAGGATCTACAATAATATCAATATCACGATGAAGCCCATGATTGGAATCCTCCTCCTCCCCCTCAACTCCTACTGTTTCCTCTTCTAGAATAGGTGGCTCATTTAACTCTACTATAGGCACAATAGTGTTCCTTGGTACTGATTCTTCTTTTGCAGATGCAAGGGAAAGGGAATCAAATTGAATTTGTGCTGCGGCAATGCTAACTCTAGTCTCAGCTGTTTCTTGTTCAATACCTTGAGATGGAGGGGGAGCAGATTAATTTGTTCCTTCTTTTGGAGCTGAAGGTGGGGCTTCGTCCACTGCATCTGCATCTTCATTCAGTTGTGTGGCAGGGACACGATGGGGGTAGTAAGATTGCAAATTTATAACCCTCTTCATTCTTCACTCTGCAGTATCAAATCTAAAATTCCAGTAAATGTTGGTCTAATTTTAGTGGGAATCATGGAATAGAAAGTAAAAACGGAAAGGATGAGTAATGTGGCACCTTATCGGCTTCTCCGGCCACTCAGCGGCTGCAGCTCAGCCGACAGCCAGCAGGGGCTCAGCCGCTCAGGGGCAGCCTGGCAGCCGGCAGGCGGTAGGGCCAGGCGGCTAGCGGTTAGGGCGGACCACGGACGGGTCACGCGCAGCATGGACACCAGCACTCTGCGAGGGCACGACCGCGACACCGGCGCGGACGCGGCCGTGGCCTGTGGCGACTACCGAGGCGTCGACGGAGGCACGACTGCGCGAGCGCGCGCGACCGCGAGTCCACGAGGGCGAGTCCGTATGGGGGGGCGTCGGTGTGCGTTGGTGTGGATTTTGCCCTAACTCTTTCTATGGGCCTTTAGTTTTGGGCCTAAATGTGAGGAGAGGTACCGAGGGAATTTGGCCCACGACTAGGGCCACGGCCCAAGTGGCCCTAGGTGGAGGCCGGCCACTGACCGCCGGTGGCCTGCAGAACTAAACAGCATGTGTTTCCAGCATGTGTTTCCTGTGTTCGTGAAGTCACAAAGTAGAAGAAGGGCATTACTTGTTGAAATTAGAAGTACAGGGGTTATGGGGTAAATTCCAGGGACTCTTTTGTGAGGAGTAAAAGATCTAGGGGCCTATCTATGAATTAATTTCAGATTTATGTTTATATAATGTTTTAAATGGCTGCAAACTTCATAAATACCTAGAAAATCACAAAAAAATGCTAAAAATACAAACTCTATTTTTTTGGCTTTCTTGTTCATATATCTACACAGTGGTGGACATGAACTCATGAAATCTAAGTTCTTGCAACAATTTTGACTTAAGTTGGAAAAAGGCTAAAGAAACTAAATAAATGCATAGTTATCTTTCTGGGCATGAGAAAAATACGAATCCACCTGGTGTAGCCTTGTTCTGTTCAGTAGATTGTAATGAACTTGTTGTTGGATATATTTTATATAGGTTTTTCTATAGTTTTTGTGCAGTTATGTTAAAGGGCAAAAAAATATATAAAATGTTCTAATGTATAGAAACTGATATGCTTTTTACCTTGTGCTGCTCTATGTTATAGAAGTACATGGTGAAAATCCCAGCTCCCAATAACATGTGTAGATTTAGTTATGCTTTAATCTTCGCTCTAGTTGTTTTAATGCAAATAAATCACCAAAAATTATGTGTATCTCAGAAAAGTCTAAACAATTCACAGTAATATCCTCTGGTGTATAGTAACCTCCAGTAAAATTTTTCAACTTCAGAAAGTGCTTGTATATTTATTTATGCTTTTATATTTGCTACCACTAAGTGGTTGTTAAAATAAATAGAAAACAAATAAGTAACATAATGGAAGGGTCCTAAAAATTAAGTTTTACTGTATAAAACTCATAAGTGTCCTTGTTGTACTTTTTGTTCATGCAAATATGCTCTCTATGCTTTAATTGCAAGATGTGCTAAGGAAAGGTTTAAGGTTAAATAAGATTTTTGCTAAAAACTTAATCCTAAGTAATTAAAGCTCTACTTAGTGAATGTTTGCCTAGATGTATAAGTGTCTTGCTGCACTCTTAAGCATTGTGTTTGTACTTGTTTGTGCATTAATAAAACTCATGCATGTGCACCTCATATAGACACTTCTCTCGTCGATGGAACGTATGAGTGGATTTCCGAGTCCGAGAGTGAGCAGCGCGAAGGCAATCTTAATCTAACTTAAGTTTTTGAAGACCCGAACCAAGGTTCGGAAGAGCCCAAGTCTGATTTAGAGCAAGAAGGCAAGCCCCGGAGCATAACCTAACTTTTAAATTATGCAACTATGTTTTGTCTATGTTTGTGCATTTAAGTTTTAAAGGAGTTGATTGAAACCTTAGATGCACGATCCTTGTACCTATGTTCTGAATACTAGTATGATAGGACGTTAGTTACCATGCTATAAGGACATGGTAAAAGTCGAGTGATTTCCTGTCACTCACAAGATATAGGAATTGAATGCTTTACTTGTGTTGGAATCATAAGGATTGGCGAACGGGTTTTTATGCGATGACCCAGGGTGGTTGATCGTCCCGTCTTCTTAGATGGAAATTGGCTAAGGTCAAAATGTGATCCTGTTGTTGGTCAAGTTTTTGAACGTACTAAGCACATGTCGAGACATGGGATCGATAAGCCTAGTACCTAATTGAACCGGTGAGGCAACTTTCCCCCACTTGCTCTGGAACGATGTTTCTCGTGCGATGGCATGTGGTTCAAGTGCAGTGCAAGCACTGCTGGGTCCAGGGTCTTGGGGCCTTATAGCCAAGGGAAGTGAGATCTGGACCCGATCTGAGGAAAGATGGGAACTGCCTGAGTTGTGTGAACCCTGAGGGTACGCACATCTCGTGTGTTTGGGTCCACCTTGCAAGGTTAAGTTATCGATTCAAATTGTCTGTTTCTCACAGTTATTGAGACTGCTTGACCACTGTGCGACACCAAGTAATAAGAGGAACAAGGATGATGACCAATATTAATGCTTGGATAATTGTTTGCCTCACATGCTTGCTCTAGATAAGTGCTCACTTACAATGGTTAATCAACTAGAACTTGATGCTAAAATATTGAAAATAAGGATCCACTTTTAGATACTTTTTGGAAAAAACAACCCCCGTAGCCAAAAGCCATGCATGTCTAGGAGTCGGTGAAGTAGATATCACTCGACGGGGTAAGCCTTGCTGAGTATTAGTATACTTAGTCTTACTTGTGGCTTTTTTTAGGTAATGTTTTTTAAGAATTGGTTACTAGTTTGACTTGGCCGTGCCAGCTCCCTCCAGGTTGGACAGTTGAGTGGGACACGTCCTCTGGCGAGGATTGTGTTGAGTGACAACGTGGATGGCTTCTATGTGATGTCATTTATCATCGTTAGACTATCATCTCTTTTCCGCTACACTTAAAGTCTAAATTTTACTTTACTTTATTTCAAGAAATCAGTTGTAATGATAATAATTGCATCTTGTGGGGTCTTGTGTTGTAAAAGTTGTGGATTGTTGTAATCTCTAAACTCGTCTTCTACGAGTGTGTGCATGCTAGTTTCGATCCAAGTATTCAGTGGTTACATCAGACTCAACCCGATAGACTGTCAAGTTAGTCCGTTTTAAGTGTGTGATAACTCGGGTTGTCTCAATGGTGATGGTTAGCACACTTAAGCTGGGATAATTTGAGTGGTTGTGCCACACTATTTTTCGACGGTATTCCATTCTATGTGCAAGAAGAGTTCGCCCTAGATATGGTCATGACCATTACGAGAAAGGTTGGTCACGATGAAGGGGACGTGCCATGCCTATCCTTCCAGCAAAAAATGAGGAGAAAATTATTTCATATGAAGGAATTGGAAGTATACTCAGGTTCTGGCATGATGTACCGCAATACACAGAGGTAGAAGATAAGGTGATTGATGACTTCTGGAAGAAAATTGCCAAGGGTGGCAACCACCAAAGGTGGAGTATATGCAATGTGGTCATTCAAATGTTTCACTCTTGGATGAGCAAGAGGATCTTAGGAAGAATGCATGTTGGCGATAGATCCCTAGGTGTCGGTTTTTTTATACCGATTAGCCTACTATGGGGGGTCCCCAAGGTAGTGATTTGTGCAGTGGGAGGTCGCCGGACCTGGAACCTGAAGGTAAACGCGGGACACAAGACACGATTTAGACAGGTTCGGGCCGCCAAGGCAGCGTACCCTACGTCCTGTTTGGAGTATTGTATATTGCGCCCTGCGCTGGGTTGTTTTTTGATGCCCATCTAGGTACCCGGCCCTCCTTTATATAGTCCAGGGGGCGGGTTCCTAGTCGGCTACAAGGTAGGAGTCCTAGTAGAATTACACAGTATGAGTCCTAGTAGGATTACAGGGAATTCTAATAGGAGTCTGCCTTCTTCCTTCCTTGCGGATTCTATCCCCGACGAGCCCCCGAGCGCTTCATAGCCATATGCCGCAGTCTTCGAGTACTTTGTCGATCCTCGCCGAGTAGTTTTGGTGCTCTTAGGGTACTTAGCTGGCTGAATCTTCAAAGTTCCTCAAAACTGCCATGAGGGTATGGTGTGCTCAAAGTCTTCACGTGCGCCAAGTTGTTTTTCCAACAAATTGAGCATCAGCCGAGTTGTTTTCTCGCCCTAATGCGCCTTCATTGAAAACTTCCAGTAGTGAACATGATCATCTTGATATATAGAGAGCAGTGAAAGTCGCACTCCATATGGAGTAGCCCCCGAGCCTTAGGTTGAATCGAAGAATCAGGCTGAGGGTCAAATCTTAAATCTGCTTCTTCCGTCTTGAAAAAAGTGATTGATGGATGTGGCTTATCAGCCCCCGAGCCTTGGAATGATTGAATAATCAATTCAAGGGTCTCTATCTTTACGGAAATCATCATCCGAGTACTTTGTCTTCACAGAAGTCATCATCCAAGTAGGATCATGTATTTTCCTCGCGGATACCTGTGGGTCCCGACCCGACAATCCCCCGAGTACTTCGTAGTCAAACAGCAACCTTCTTTGAACCTACGACCTTCTGCTTTAGGAAATAGTCTTCTCATCCGAGTTCTTCATGCTTCACGGAAATCAGCATCTGAGTAGTTCTGCAGTGTCCAAGCCCCAAGCGTCTTTAGGTCTTCATGTTTGCTGAGTTGTTTCTCAACAAATTTAGCATCAGCCGAGTTGTTTCCTCACCCTATTGCGCCTTTGTTGGAAAACCTTCAGTAGTGAACATGTTGTGCTCTTTGCCAACTACTTTTGTAATCAGCCCCCGAGCTTATGCGCCAGGTGAACTGCTAGAGCCATAATGAGTAGTAATTGGTGTAGAGCCCCCGAGTTTAGGAGCTGGCTATGCCGTTTGAGGCACGTTGAGCGTCCTGGAGAGTCATCGCCAAAGCTTGACCTGAAAGAAAATGCGTACATTATGTAGCATTTTTGTAGAGTACAATGAAAGTACTAAAATTCATTGGATAATGAATATAAGCGTAAAAGCTGCGTCATGCTCTTATTTCGGTGGTATTTCTCCCGAGTATTTAGCCTATTACGTTTAAGCACCTGGTCCCTGCATTAGCCGTTGCTCGTAGCGTGTATGAGACAAACTCGTTTATGCATGTAGAGACGTTAGGCGTGACAGAAAAAACCAAGGTGTCACGGATTAAGGCGTGTGCTACCCGAGTGACCTTAAGAGATAGACAAAACAAGTAGTCGGCATTGCGACGAAGGAGAGCGTGATTGCTCGAAAGTAGTCTGTGAAACTATTCTGCCTGTTGGCGAGAAGAGCGCGTATTGTGCACAAAGGATCTATGCCTCCTTAGGGTGTAGCCATTGTGATGCCTCTAGTACTCAGTACACAAAACTTCGTGGCAAAGCCTCCTGATTCGGTGTACCAAGCATGTGGCAGTGCCCTACGAACTCGATCTACCAAGCGCATGGGCAATGCCCTACACACTCGATCTACCAAGTCCATGGGCTATTCGTCAGCAGACCCCAGAAGTAGTAGAACACGGAGTAGCCCCCGAGGGTAATTCCCGTCGAAGAGCATACCAAAGTAGTCGGTGCATGGCCAAACATGTAGAAAACATGTTAGAAAAATAATATTGAAAGAAATAAGCGACTTAGCTTGATTCATGTCTGAGAAGGAGAATCAGCGCGTCGTTGCCACGTCCGAGGATAAGCCCTCGAGCGTCGTCTTGGTCAGTGTTGACCGAGTAGTCGGTAGTTGATGAAGCCAAACTAGTTGGAACTTGTCCCTAACTAGGTCTTAAATCAAACCGAGTTCTTTCGGGTCGAATCCGAGTAGTTCATTGTCCTATCTGAGTAGTTTGAAGTAGTCTGCAGCGAGTAGTCGAAATAATCGGCGGCAAGTAGTCGAAGTAGTCGTCGGCGAGTAGTCAAAGTAGTCGGCGGCGAGTAGATCAACTTTGCTTCGGACTCGGTAACGGTGCAATCTGCACCTTGAACTCGACTAGAAAAATCCACTCGCGAGTCATCGAATAGGAATCCACTGCAGATTTAGAACCAACGCCCGCTGAGACAACGTGCTGCTACCTCACGCTGGCTAGATCGAAGTTGATGATGAGGTCCTTCAAGCTCGCCCGATGTTCTTGACGATCGCCCCTACCTGGAACGCCAGCTGTTGGTTTTTTTATACCGATTAGCCTACTATGGGGGTCCCCAAGGTAGTGATTTGTGCGGTGGGGGATCACCAGACCTGGAACCTGAAAGTAAACGCGGGACACAAGACACGATTTAGACAGTTTTGGGCCGCCAAGGCAGCGTACCCTACGTCCTATTTGGAGTATTGTGTATTGCGCCCTACACTGGGTTGTTTTTTGGATGCCCATATAGGTACCTCGGCCCTCCTTTATATAGTCCAGGGGGCGGGTTCCTAGTCGGCTACAAGGTAGAAGTCCTAGTAGAATTACACAGTATGAGTCCTAGTAGGATTACAGGGGAATTCTAATAGGAGTCTGCCTTCTTCCTTCCTTGTGGATACTGGGGATTCTATCCTCGACACTAGGTACCCTGAGAACCTGGATTGGCTCCACCAGCAGGGGGCGGCCCAGGATGGGGCTTCTAGAAGACAAACCCGCCCATCCAGAGGGAGGCGGCCCGGCCTGAGTACTTTCATGCTACCCCTACCAGTCAGGTAGCCCAGCATGGAGGTTTGGCGACAAGATGGCGTGATCCGCACGAAACTCGCCGATCAGGATAAACTACCCAAATATATAGGAAAAGATCTTTGTAATTGTTATGGAATTACATCCTTGTAATCTGGGAAGGATATGGTCGGTCCGACTTGTAACCCAAGGCAGCCAGACTATATAAGGCGACCTGGGACCCCCTCCAAAACCTAGAACCAACCTGGATACGTAGACCATCTAATTCAGTACAAACACCCCGACACGGGACATAGGGTATTATGTTGCCTTAATGACCCAAACCTGTCTAATTCCTTGCGTCTTGTGTGACCGCCGACTTCAGATTCACGATCCGATCCTTGAGAAATCAACCACATAGGCTACCTTGTGTGAATTACTGGGTACAAACATCCGACAACTGGCGCACCAGGTAGGGGTTGATCGTCATGATCATCTCGCAAGATCGATGGCAGATCGTTCCGATGTCATCATGCCATCTTCCATGGAGGTCTCCTTCGCCAAGGGGACAATCATGCTCCTTGGGAGAATGTTGTTCACTGTTGACTCTGATGGTGACCTTTCCTACACTCGTGAAGCCCTCGTTGCTGAGCTCGCTTCACCCCTCACCATTTCCCAGAAGGCCAGGACGTCATCACACCACAACTTTCAACTGAAGAAAGCAAGGCAGATCTGATCTGCACCAATGACAAGGGAGACGATGCTGCACTCCTCACGTCGGCTTCAGTCATCACGATCGAAGCTCACTTGTGTTGGTATTTCTTAGCATCACTACTTAAAGTAGTAATGGTACTAGAGATACTTCATCGTAAATCTAGACGTTACAGATATTCTGCAAGCGCACAGAAGTACGTTGTAGCATTTCACCCGGGAGTATTCCAGAGTATCGTTATTTGTTTATCTGCAGGGAAAGCATTTAGTTAAAAGAGAGATGTGCCATCCAATGCTTTTACGTACAACAATATTAATGTACCATAATCTAAGCAGGGGTAAATGATATAGAATTGAATGGGTAGGTTGACACACAGAGATTCATTGCTCATCATTATAGTAGTCTTAGTCAGTATAGTACATCAGTGAAGATTAATAAGGGTTCATTAGCATCATACATATGGGACTTGGATATACTACAATACCCTATATAAGCTCATTCAATGGTCATATGCAAGAGGACATATCCAGGTATCCAGTGGCTCCCTCATCAAGGGACGACAGTAGGACGTCTTATCATAAAGGCCTAATACTCACTCCCGAATGTGGAGGATTACAAAGAACGGACAGGGCTGTCACCACCTGCCGCCTACCTCTTCTAATCCGTGGGGCAGCGGTACCCTCAACAGTATTCCATATCCCAAACACCATGCTTGCAATATGTAATACAACTCTATCTATCACGTTAATAAATAGAGCAACCAACAGGCACATTGAGCTAATGCCATAGCATACATTCACTTGAATAAGGTGTAAGACATAAGTAGTATGTGCTAAGTGGATAAGGTATAACTGAGGCATACAACATAAGTATGAAGGTATTTTCATTAAGCTCAGAGTATTACAAGTTAGTAAGAGAATACAAGAACTGAACTCTACAACCTACCAAGACTCCTTCAGAAGCCCTTCAGAAGATCTAACACTATGACTATCACTACTAAGACTAAGACTAAGCTTGTAGCAAAGGAGAGCTCTTCTTCTAGTGTGTGTTGAGTACGGCGCCCTTTGCAGGTATTTATAGCATCACAAAGGCGGTTGGAGCCAGCCAGAGGCGGTTGAGGCAGTTGGGAGGTGGGCCTAGGTCGGCCGAATCCCCAAGGTCGACCGACCCTTGGATCCACCGTCTTCAGCGCTTCACGGCTCAGATGCAATCTCCATGGCGGTTTATAGTTGCAGGTCAAAGGAGGGCCGAGTCGGGCGCACGGGGAGATCGGCCGACCTGGCTGGGTCGGCCGACCCCCTATAACCGCCTTTAGGGCCCATCTTCCTCTGGGAGACTTATATGTCGGTCCTATGGTCGGTTCCAGGTGGGTTCTGTCGATTTGGGTACATTTAACTCTGGTTGTGGGCCCTTCAATCCATGAGATGGACATGTGGCTCATCTTTCACCATTAACTTCCACCGACCATGAACCAACGTTCACGATCTTTCCTTAGTGTGCTTCTTGATCTGTGTAGGAAATGGGCTCTATCGGGGTTCAGTCCAGGTCGCCCGACCTAGCCAGGTCGGCCGACCTGGGCCTGTGCCCAGTTTCATCCATCTTTTGCACCGTAGTCCCTGTACTCAAATATATTCCAGATATGCATGGTACAACCTTATTTGAATACAAATGCCTAAGTTGTGCTTTGATCTTTATTGGTTTCTGAGCCTATTGACGGTCGGATTTTATGTTATAAGGACTGTCAACAACTCCCCTAAGCTTAACCTTTGCTCGTCCCGAGCAAAGACTAGAACTTTTAGGCTCAGTGGATCAGGAGTTGCTTCCTCATTACTCCTCAAAAGTACCAGTGGTTCAGCAAGATATTCTATCAAGGATTGAATAAGCTGGTAAAATAAACTTCCCTTATTACCTTGGCCTTTCATGGGACTTGTAGCTTCTCCTTGTCTTGGGTGGTTGATGGCTAGAACGACTTAGACCAAGCACCTTTCCTTTTACCTTGCTTGACAATCAAACCGGAGGTTTTGAGATTTTCAAAAGGTGGAGTTCCTTAGGTGGTATTCTCAAGTCACTCATGGCGTATTTCCTTACCAATTTCCTCTCTCGACTCTCATGTCACTCATTGGAGTGGAGCTTGTGCTAGGAGAGCTATATTGCATACTTGTAATGCATATATTGTAAAGTCAAAATCAGGATTCAAGGAGAAATAAATCATACCTTCAAACCAAGATGTGCACGTGTGTATGTGGCATGGTGAATGATAGCTCTCTCTTTTTTTTCACAGGCTCCTCTTCCCTTAAAGAGCTGCTTTTAGAGATATGGCCTTACTGTTTGAACCTAGAGCCTTTATTTGCTCTCTTTTTATATATATATATAGCCACATGTCTCTTTTTGCAATACAGTTAGGGAAGAGTACTAAACCTTATGTAGAGCTTTTATTTTGTGGATGGATGGGTGTCATGTTTACTTCCAGAGTAGAAGTATAACGTGTGTATGGTGGCGTGTACATGATCTTGGCTTTAAAAGCATGAAGTAAATCTCTAAGAATCACAGTGACTTTGACAAAACTCATTACAAAGCAAGTTGCTTATGTAGGGGTTTAAAAAATTATGGGCTTTGGTAGGGAATTTAATCACCATAAGGAACTCTTTATTTTATTTTAAAAGAGAAAACTCCAGTTATCAAGTCTAGCTTAGTAAAATCTTAGGGTAACTCAAGTCTTATCATATCGTGGCCAACAACAACCTAGACTAGAGCTTGCATATGCTACCCACAGATAGACAAGATAACAGAAAAGATCATGCTCAACCAGCAAACTCAAAGCTTAAGAGAATAACAGGTTGAAACATAGGTACAAGAGAGAAATAAGAGCAACTTTTCATCATATCCGAAATAAAAGATTTAAGCATGGACTTAAAACATTTAAAGGATTATCATGGATGGCTCTCATTTATTTGAACGAAAAACTTTATTCAACAATACTTACCTGAACTTACCTGATTGAGGGTCCTCCCCCAAGCTAGTCTGTTGGCACCGATGTACCTGTCGGCGCAGGACTCGTGTTTTACGTCATCGAGTGAAGACGTCTCCTTTGTAGGATTCAACTTGACGAAGCAGCATCTGACCCTGGAGATGAGGATACAGATGATTTAACCCGCCATACCTGTTTTCCCTTTTTCTGGCGGTCGACAGCTTGTTCCGGTGTTTTCTTTGTCTGTGCTTTTGCACCTTGTGTAGACTTCTTGTTGTGCTTAGCATAATACCAGATGGGGAAATCCTTCTCCCAGAATTTCTCCATGAACTTAATCAAGCTGTCTTTCTCTGGAGGCGTCACCTCCACCTCTTTGACGTTCTGACTATTTCTCCCATACTTGATTTTGATCATGGAGCACTGCTCCACCTTTGGCCTGAACTCAAACTTCTCCTTCTTTCCATTTATGTGGAGCTGAATTTCTCCAGCACCCACATTGATGTGAGCATCTGCTGTACTCAAGAAGGGTCGCCCTAGGATGAGCGACGAGTCGTTGCCCACATCCATGTCTAACACCACGAAGTCGACAGGGACGAAGCAATCCCGGATGCGCACCGGAATGTCCTCAGCTATCCCCTCCGGGTAGCGAACCGTGGAATCGGCCAGCTGCAATCTCATGGGAGTAGGAGACAAGGTAGTATAGTTTAGGCGGTCAAAAACTACCTTTGGCATTACGCTGACACTTGCCCCCAGATCACAGAGTGCATGCTCAAAGTGCTGTGTCCTGATTGTACACGTGATGGTGAGGCATCCTGGGTCCTTTTTCTTCTCTGGGACCCTGTTCAGGATGTCTGCACTGCACTCCTCAGTCAACTTTACAACCTCGGTACTCGAGAGTGGACGTTTGTTGTTGAGAATATCCCTCAAGTACTGTGCATAGGTCGGTACCTCCATAGCATCCAGCAATGGCACATGTATATTTAATTTTTGTATAACTTCTACGAACCTGGTGAATTGCTCGTCCGCGGATGGTTTCTTTTGACGCTGTGGGAATGGTAAGACATTGGAGTCGTAGAACTCATGCGGCGCGGTCTGGCCAGCTGGTGCTAGCTCGGCTTCAGGCTCTTCTTCCACTGTGGGAATCTCCTTTCTTGGTGCTGCTGTTTTCCCTGCATGGTTAGGGGGTACTGGGTCCCGAGTAGCCTTGCCGCTCCTCGTGGACACAGCCTTAACATTCTCAAAAGATGAATCCGGTTGCCCGGGAATTCTTCCCTTATCACCAGACGGAACAGCAGCAGCTAGCTGAGCTAATTGGGTTTCTAGCATTTTGTTAAAGCTCAGCTGGCTCTGGAAGGTGGAGGACAAACTTTCTATTTTAGAGTTTATGCCCTCCAGATCCTTATCATTAGCAGCAAGCCTCTTGGAAATAGACTCATTAATCTTGGCCTGACCAAGGACAAGATCTTTAAGGGAAGGTTGATTAGAGAAAGAGTTATTATTGTTACCTCCCTGGTAGAATGGGCATTGCTGATTCCAGTTCCCTTGAGGCCGGTATCCGTTGTTGCCGTTCACGAACTGTACCTCCTCTTGTGTCTCAGGGCAGTTGTTCCCCGAGTGGCCAGTTTCTCCACAGACCTCACACATCATGTGTGAGTCCAGTGGCCCTTCGTTGTCGGCGCCTCCATCTTTGGTGCGGTCGTCGAGGCGCTTCATAATGAGATCCATCTTGGCGGCCAGCATGTCCACCTCCTTTACGGTGTACATACCGCGTTTACGTCCCTGAAGACGGTCGTCATTCCAGGATTGGTTTGACACCATCTTCTCGATGAGAAGCTTAGCGGCGGCCACGGTCAAGGAGAGGAATGCCCCTCCAGCAGCAGCATCCATGTGTTCACGGGCTGTCTGGGACAGCCCATGGTAGAAGTTTTGAAGCAGGAGCCATTCTTGCATGCCATGGTGGGGGCACGCCAGAATGTAGTCCTGGAAGTGATCCCAAGCTTTCGGAACCGTTTCCCCGGACTCTTGCTGGAAGCTGGAAATTCTCCCCCGAAGGGCATTGGTTTTCCCAATGGGGAAGAACTTCGCCAAGAAGGCGTTGGAGCACTTGGTCCACGTGTTTACCACCTCACGGTTGGAATAGAACCATTGTTTGGCTCTTTCCAACAGTGAGAATGGGAATAAGCGGAGCCTGATGGCCTCTTGATCTACTCCTCGGATGGTGATGGTGCTGCATACCGCCAGGAAATGCTGCAGGTGAGCACTGGCGTCCTCATTGGCTTTCCCACAGAAGGGGCTAGCCTGCACCATGTTGATCAGCGGGGCCTTTAGCTCAAAAGCATGATCCTCCACTTCCACTACTGGACCCGTAGGGATCTGGGCAGCGGACGGGGCGGAGTAGTCACAGATGGTCCTGTCGGCCATGGTTTCTTCCAATTGGGGTGCTACGGGAACGGGTTGTTCTCCTTGGTTGGAGGCTTCTCCGATGACTGGTTCGGTTTCCGACAAGAACACCTGAGGGATTACGACACGAGAACGTACCCTCCTTCCTATGACATTCGGGTTCTCGACGTAGTTGGATGGTAGTTGGAAACCAGTCATACACTACCCTGTTTCACATCACAGAGAAACAGAGCAAAAAGGGTAAACCTGCTAGATTACTGGCAATTAATCTTGTTGCACTAAATGTATGGATAATCAAATCTCTTTAACCACTGCTTTCCCCTGCAACGGCACCAGAAATGCTTGTTGGTATTTCTTAGCATCACTACTTAAAGTAGTAATGGTACTAGAGATACTTCATCGTAAATCTAGACGTTACAGATATTCTGCAAGTGCACAGAAGTACGTTGTAGCATTTCACCAGGGAGTATTCCAGAGTATCGTAATTTGTTTATCCGCAGAGAAAGCGTTTAGTTGAGAGATGTGCCATCCAATGCTTTTACGTACAACAATATTAATGTACCATAATCTAAGCAGGGGTAAATGATATAGAATTGAATGGGTAGGTTGACACACAGATATTCATTGCTCATCATTATAGTAGTCTTAGTTAGTATAGTACATCAGTGAAGATTAATAAGGGTTCATTAGCATCATACATATGGGACTTGGATATACTACAATACCCTATACAAGCTCATTCAATGGTCATATGCAAGAGGACATATCGAGGTATCCAGTGGTTCCCTCATCAAGGGACGACAGTAGGACGTCTTATCATAAAGGCCTAATACTCACTCCCGAACGTGGAGGATTACAAAGGACGGACAGGGCTGTCACCACCTGCCGCCTACCTCTTCTAATCCGTGGGGCAGCGATACCCTCAACAGTATTCCATATCCCAAACACCATGCTTGCAATATGTAATACAACTCTATCTATCATGTTAATAAATAGAGCAACCAAGAGGCACATTGAGCCAATGCCATAACATACATTCACTTGAATAAGGTGTAAGACATAAGTAGTATATGCTAAGTGGATAAGGTATAACTGAGGCATACAACATAAGTATGAAGGTATTTCCATTAAGCTCAGAGTATTACAAGTAAGTAAGAGAATACAAGAACTAAACTCTAGAACTTACCAAGACTCCTTCAGAAGCCCTTCAGAAGATCTAACACTATGACTATCACTACTAAGACTAAGACTAAGCTTGTAGCAAAGGAGAGGTCTTCTTCTGGTGTGTTTTGAGTACAACGCCCTTTGCAGGTATTTATAGCATCACAAAGGTGGTTGGAGCCAGCCAGAGACGGTGAGGCAGTTGGGAGGTGGGCCTAGGTCGGCCGAATCCCCAAGGTCGACCGACCCTTGGATCCACCGTCTTCAGCGCTTCACGGCTCAGATGCAATCTCCATGGCGGTTTACAGTTGCAGGTGAAAGGAGGGCCGAGTCAGGCGCACGGGGAGATCGACCGACCTGGCTGGGTCGGCCGACCCCCTATAACCGCCTTTTGGGCCCATCTTCCTCTGGGAGACTGATATGTGGGTCCTAAGGTCGTTTCCAGGTGGGTTCTGTCGATTTGGGTACATTTAACTCTGGTTGTGGGCCCTTCAATCCATGAGATGGACATGTAGCTCATCTTTCACCATTAACTTTCACCGACCATGAATCAACGTTCACGATCTTTCCTTAGTGTCCTTCTTGACCTGTGTAGGAAATGGACTCTATCGGGGTTCAGTCCAGGTCGCCCGACCTAGCCAGGTCGGCCGACCTGGGCCTGTGCCCAGTTTCGTCCATCTTTTGCACCGTAGTCCCTGTTCTCAAATATATTCCAGATATGTATGGTACAACCTTATTTGAATACAAATGCCTAAGTTGTGCTTTGATCTTTATTGGTTTCTGAGCCTATTGACAGTCGGATTTTATGTTATAAGGACCGTCAACAACGTGCCCGCTAATACTCCCACTGAATACATCTACCACGGGAACTCAACTCCCTTCGCCATGACAACCAGGAGACACTTGCTGAAAGAAGATCCTGATGGGTGCGGACCAAGATCCATGGGAGTCCTTATGGGCTGCAGGCCCACGAGGAGATTGGGCCGCCAACTCTACACGGAAGAGACGTACAGGTTAAGAAAACTAGTCGGCTGTTAGGAAACAACCTGGCCTACTCATGTTAGGACTCTGTGTTTAGTATCCGATTAGAAATCTGTATTATTCGACTTGTAGACCCTGTCTCCCGAGTATGTAAGGTGAGGCAGGGACCCCTCGTAAATTCATAACCATCAATACAAAGAGATCCACCTCATACAGGATGTAGGGTATTACGCTATCCATCGAGGCAGCCCGAACCTATCTAAATCGTGTCATGTTCACTTTCGTTCTTCTGGTTCCGGTGAGGCCCTTGCAAACAACTCGACTATCTTGGGACCCCTACGGTAGGCTAGCCGGTATAAAAAACCGACAGTCCCCCACCCACCAAACTCGCTCCGGCAGCTGCCGCCGCTGGCGTCTAGTCCTTTGGCAGCGGCGACCAGCTGTGGCGGCCGAAGTCGCCCCCTCCTCCCGCGTCTTCTCTCCTCTTTCCCCCTCATCTCTCCCTCTCCATTCTCACTCCACAAACCCTAGGCGCCGTCGATCGCTCGGGTCTGCCGTCGGCCACCGACCGGCAGCGACAGATCCACCGCCTGTGCCCGGTTCTACATATCCTTGGCCTGGGGCCCTTTCCCTGGCGATGTTCGGCGTGTCCGGCCCTTCCACCGGCTGGAGGTCTGGCAGCGAGGAGGCGGCTGCCTCCCTGCGGCCAGATTCGCGCCTTCCTAGCCCGATCTGCGTGCCTGCTTGTGGGTCAATGACGGCGACGCCCCCGGAGGCGGCTTACCTTCTTGAAAAGGTCATTATTTCCCCTCTTCCCTCCCCTCCGAGGAGCTTTTCGGGTGAAAACCTTGACCATGTTGGTCGGACGATGACGGCGCCAGTGGTGTCGCCCCCTGACTTGAGGCGTCATTTTGGAAGCTCTGCGGTTTCTTGCTGCCGTCACTTCTAGGATCATTGCTGAACGCCGCCCCCTCGGTTGCCTTCGGAATCCGGCCAGTCGGGGTCCTCGTGGTGGTCGTCTGCTATCCTTGGGAGGTTACTTCTTCTGCGCAGCGCATGCATTCTCTTCGATCCATCCACCTCGCCCGGGCTGCTTAGGTTGTCGTCGTCTAGCGGTTGCTTTGCCGCACTCTCGTCTCCGGCAGATGCTTTGCCGCCATGGTCGTGCTGGTCCGGTGGATGCTTTACCACCGTTGTTGTGTTTGGCGGAAGCTTTGCCGCCGTGATCCTGCTGCCTGGGTGGATGCTTCGCCTCGTTGAGGTTCGGGGAATTTTTGCGCCCTTGACGAGGTTGTATCTTTTTTTAAGGTTCAGGAGAGTGGTTGTGTTTAGGTTTGTGGGTTTGAGTGTGTTTCCTCCTTGTTGCTTCGAGTCACGTGGTGGTTATTTGTGTGTTTCTTCAACATTTCTCTTTTTTTTTACTCCATTGTGCTCTCATGTTGGCCAAGCTCTGTTTGGCTTTATCGAGATTGTGTTTAAATGTTTTTTTGCTTATAATGAAAAACGTGCTAAAACATGGTCGCTAAAAAAAAGAGAAAGATAATAATGGATTTGATTGTATGGAAGTTAGATGTATTTGAAGATACGTTATCTATTTTCAGATTTAAAAATATATATAAGAAATATTAAATTTGTTACCTTCCAGACGTAATATGTCATTTGATCTATGTTCTATATTTATTTGGAAGTACGTTAAAAAAAAACCCAAATCTAAGGGATTGGAATAGAGATTCTTCACCAGAGAGCAGCTGCCCGCTCTGTCTGCTTTCCCATTTTGCAGAAGCGAGTACTAGTACAGTACAGATCCACGGTGAGGCCGTGAGCCCGTGAGGGTTTGAGTCTCCAGCCTTGCCGGACCTCCCGCCGGCGGCGGCCACCCTTTCTTCTGCGCCAGTACTCTTCTCGCATCTCGCACCCGCCCACCGGCTAGCGGGGGATGAAAGATGTATTGGGGAGCCCGGGGACCTGGAGCGGCATGGCGCTGCGCCTGTCGCAATGCGTGTCTGCCGGCGCGTCCATGGCTGCCATGGCCACCGCATACGGCTTCTCCAACTACACCGCTTTCTGGTAACGCCGCTTCCCTAATCTATCCCTCCCCCTCCACTTAGTTGCTTCTTGTTTGCTGCATTGGTTGGCTAGCCCTGCGGTTAGGTGAAGGTGCGAATTTTCTTACTTTGGTGAGCCTTCCTGGAACCAAATGTGCGGTTGTTTATTCGAATTTCGTTAGGAATTCATAATATGTGCGCTTCTGGGTTTTGGACGAGCACAGTGTGTAATGTACCTTCAATCTTGGTCCAATGCTGCTAGCTGAAGATGCTTTTTTTTTTGAGTCATTCGAGTAAAAAGATGCTGCTCCCAACGATGTGAAGTTTTCAGGTTGGTGAAGTATGGTTCCTTCTACTTTGGGTCTTCGCCAGCTTGGATTTGTTCTCTATGGGGTTTTGGACCCAAAGTAGTTGCACTGTGAGTGGATTTTTCTTTTCTAGTTTGTATTGTGAATTGTTCCTCCAGATGGGTTGTCATGTGCGACATATCATGGTCATGTGCTGCTTGTTTGAAAAATATAAGGAGTGTTGCATTATAACAAGAACTAAATGTCTAAGGGGGTGTTTAGATGCAGCGTTATGCATAGTGTTTTTGCGTTATGCATAGTGTTTACAGAGAGAAAAAGTGCATTGGGAAGTGTGCGTTATGCAAAACGTTATGCAAAATGGGTGAAGTAAACAGGCCCTAAATTGTTTGTTTTGCCATACAAGACCTTAAATTTATGATTTCCACGGTAGTGTTGTCAATTTTACTATCTTTTTTGGGAAAATTACTGTAACAATCTAAGATGTAGTTGTCTAATAAAATGGCCAAATTAGTGATAGCACTGTTGTGGATGCTTTCTTTGGAAAGCACTTCACAAGGAGGAGGAAGGCGCCTGCAGCCTCTAGTAGCTATATAGCGGCGTCCGTTATCTGTTAGGAGCCTTTGCTTTACTTTAGGATCGAGGGAGGAGAAATAGGAGTCAGTTACCTTGAGTGCTCAGCCGGTCATTAGGATATATATAACTAAGGGCCGGCTGATTAGAGGGGTAAGCAGAAATAGAGTCATCTGTTCAGAGATTCTGAGGGAGGGCGAACTAGCTCTGTTGCTGCTGCATCTGTTAGGATTAGACACAGTAATCATCCTCCAGTTCATCAATAAAACAGCCAGATTCCTAGCTCTATCAGCACTCCCCATGAACCGGTTTGCAAACATATGATTGTTTTTCCACCCATTACTGTTTTAGCACTGGTTGACTTCCATGATTTGCTCAACCAACAATTATACCATCGTGTTCTATCAATGGTTTTGATCAGTCTTGGATCACATCTTACCGCTACCTCGGTTAGAGGCTTAGAGCCCATCATCTTCCCTGTCCCTTGGAGGAGGATGTTGTTTGCAGATCTGTGCGGTACCATGGTTATGTTCACATATGCAGCATCGAAGGAGGATGAAGGGGATGACCATGGAGGTACCCAGTCATCCATCAGCTGACCTCCTAACCCGACCCTCCCTCTAAACTCACTATCCCTGGTCAGAATGTGCGCATTCACACTATTGAATGGAAAGTTTGGATATTTTAGGAAACTGAGATTAAGGGGTGTGGCCTAATTCAGAATTTTGTACAGGCCTCAAAATTCTAAGGGGCGGCACTAGGCCCACTAGTTGTTGCTTGTCTCATTCACACCTCCACCTGCTTGCACCTAGGGTTTCCTTTATTCTCCTGATCTGACCATCCACTGCTCCTTCAAATTGCGGCGGTGGCCACCCCCTCTAGCCCCCCACCAACTCAGCTTCATCCCGTTACGTGTTCTGCGAAAGTGACCCTACAGAAGCGACGTAAGGTGCATCGATCGATGTAATGGTAAACCCATGTACCTTGCAGAGTTTTTCTCTGCGAATTACATCACCATTTTGGTTAGAAGTATGGCCTTCTTGGCTTATGGCAACTCAGATGGAAAGAAGTTATATACAGCATGGATTTAGATTCATTGCAGAGTCTGATAGTTTAAGCCTATCTGCTGCCCAGTTGCCCTACAAATTCAATGTTCAATGTGTTCTTATTTAGTGCCTATAAAGGGATTTTACTCGAACTCAAATGCTTCCTTTACCTTTATTATTCTAAGAAGAACTATTAGTCTATTACTGAAGTGGTGTTTGCCGTAAAATATGTATCTGCGCGTTTAAATCATTTTATGAAAGATAACTGAATTCAAATCTAATAGAAGAACAAAGAACATCCTTTTTCGTGATTGCCCTTTCCATGTTCTTCTTTTTGTAGATTAGTTCACGTCACAATTTTGTGCATCCTTCACTGGAACTCACCAAACATGACCTTTCAATTTGGAGATTTTTTTGAAAGCTTTAAGTACCTTAGTTATTTATATTATGGCCTTACGGAGCACTTTGCACATGATGACTTAATTATTATAGTAAGTTAGTAACAGGGTAAAAGATGTAGCATTTGTGATGATTCCACAGTAATATAAAGTAATTAAACAGTAATGCTATCGTCTCAAAACATGTTGCAGAATTTTATATATTGAAATGTTTCTGTTAGAAATGGGGTGAGAATTGTGGGCCAAATCCTTTTATCCATGATGAATAATACTTGCTGTCATTTGTTCACCTTGATTGAGATCAAGCCATTGGTATAGATCTTGTGGGCCCTAATGGGCTGCACATGACAGAGTTGAGTAGTTGGTCAATGGCGTGGATGGCGCCGACCACTATGTTCATGTCCTCGTTGAGACAAATTTGGGTGCCTATTTCTTCTTGATTAAAAAGCCACCTAGTTTCTCAGGTCGGTAGAGTTTTGTAGGAACTGAGCCTAGCTTGGACTGCTTGGTTGATCGAGGGCATGGTTATATGCCCAGACCACCTTAGTCAAGTCCTCATATTGGCGAATTTGGGTGCATATTTCTTCTTAATTAATTAATGGAAAAGTCTAAATTACCCCCTCAACTATGTTAAAAGTGTTAGATATGTATTTGTGTATGCGTGAGGGGGCCCAGGTATTAGCATTACTTGGGCCCAACAGGCCGGCGTGGGGCCCAGTGTCAGGCGCCCTGCACCTGACCTACGGCTGGGCGCACACCCTTGCAGGGGTGGCCGCACGCTGTCCTAGGGCCGGCTATCAGCCGTACCTTCCTTGATTAGGTTAGGCAGGTATTCCCCTGATTGGTTCTGTTTCTATAAACCTCTTCCATAGCTGCCTATATATGTACACCCATTGTATGCCCAAATCAATCAAGTATTCCACGATATCTCAATTGCCTTCAAAAAGTCTATTTAACGCCCTAAACTATATTTTTTGTTCAATTTACTCACATAACTTTGCCGATTGGTCCAATTTACCTCTTAGTAAGATTTGTCTTTTTTGTTTCTCCACGCACAAATAGAGTTTTATGTTCAAAATTTGTGAGATGATAGAGAACATAGTACATTATGTTACAAAAATATCATATAATTTTTTGTACTTAATTTATACAGTTTATGATTAATTTATAATTAGATGTACTAGCTGATTAAAATAATAATTAAAAATTAATAATATATTTTTCTAACATAAGTTATGATGTCGGCTATCACACCGTAAAATTTGAATTTAAAACTCTATTTGTTCGTGGAGATACAAAAAAGACAAATTTTATTAAGGGGTAAGTTGAACCATTTAACATAGTTTAGGGGTCACTTGAACCAAAAAATAGTTTAGGGGGTTATGTAGACTTTGGCTATAGTTGAGGGGGTAATTTAGATTTTTTCCATTAATTAAAATGACTAGTTCCTCCTAGGTTGGTTGCTATTCATTCATTTATGTAAAAAAATGGACCAACTTAATATTTGAATTCCTAATCTTTACTATGATGCCTTCGAGGATGTTTGCCAGGATATCTCATTAGAATGAAAATACTGATTATCTAGGATAGCTCTGGAGTTCTATTCCTGGGCAGGGATATGTGAAAAACATTTGACAAAATACAGCTACAATATTGAACATGACTTCAGTCTTCAGTGTGCACGTGTTCCAGTGGCATTATTCTTTCTTTACACATATTTTTTAACTGTGATAGTCAGAATCTCCAAATTTGAGTTGTATTTCGATATTCTCCCCTGCTCAGCTTTTTATTGTATTGAGACTGTAGCTTAATTACACATGAAAGTTATTGAGTGATCTTAATGGCTTGGGATAGGCTCAATGGGCACACTAGGTCTCTTATTATGATATCTTCTTTTTTCAGCTATTTGATTGCTTCAATGGGCCTGCAGTTTCTTTGGAGTTTCGGCCTTGCTTGTCTTGATATGTACTCTTTGAAGACTAAAAGAGATCTTCACAACCCTGTGCTTGTAAGCCTGTTTGTTGTGGGGGACTGGGTAAGTGATTTATTTTATCTGTTTATTGCTCAAGTACTTACATTTAAGTTATTCTGAAAATTTCTTGTTCTAGTGAACAGTTCGAATCACTTCTTTGATTTTACAATATGGCAGTTACTATGCCTAGAGGAAACTATGAGTTCAATATGTAATGCACCTTCCCTAAACTTATTCAACATCGAGGATGATAAACTAGTAACATGTTTTGCATTACTCTTGGATTATACTTCTCTAGTTTATGGACTGTCCTTTTCTACTGTTTGATCAATTTCTGCATTCACTTTCAAATAATATCTACCATTGATTAATTTAATATTCTTTTGTTTTGTTAGACAAGTATATAGAATGGCTGTTAGTCAGCAAAGTACAATTGTATCAAAGTTAAGAAACCAATTAACTGGTTCTTATGGTATGAAGTGCGGGTAGGATAAGAAATGGATATAATGATGTTGGATAGCAAGGACCGAATTGCTTAGGTTGGATGTGGATGGCAGAACACAAAACAATAGATGAGCAATTAGATGCAGCCAGTCCATGGGTCTTGAATATTGTTTTTTAGAATCATTTTTTGTTTTGCAGAAATTTCTTTTGTCTGCTGTGTCATGTCCTTTCGTAGAGAATTCAGTACAAGAATACAAAAGTCAAAGAAGCAAAGTTTTCTTTTGTACTCTCTCTGTTCCAAATTGTAGGTCGTTTTGGATTTTCAAGGTTCATTACTTTTGCCATGCACGTAAAGATACATAATGTCTAGATGCATACCAAAAGTAATGATCTTTGAATGTCTAGATGCATGCCAAAAGTAATGAGCCTTGAAAGGCCAAAACGACTTACGATTTCAAGTTGGAAGTCCATGTGATTCTTTACTATCTGTAGAGCTATGCTACTTAATTCCAAAACAGGTGGGAATTACAAACGTAGCTTGGGACAGATGTTATGTTGCAGTTATAGCTTGGCTGCTTGGGTTGTAGTTTTTTGAATTCCTAGTAAACAATATTAGTTGGCTGGATAGCTTGGGTTGTACGTAGGAGAATGGAGCGCCATATGCTGGGCCCTTGTATCTGATTTCACTTCCACTATAAAAATCTGTCCCAAGAAACCTTATGGAACATTAAGATGCGGTTCTTTGTTGAAGGTGACGGCGATCCTGTCGTTTGCAGCCGCCTCGGCCTCAGCCGGCGTGACCATCCTGTTCGAGAGGGACGTCCACTTCTGCAGGATGTACCCTCAGCTGTCGTGCGGGCGGTACGAGCTCTCAGTGATACTGGCGTTCATCACATGGTCCTTCATCGCGACATCTGCCGTCTCCATGTTCTGGCTGCTGCCATCGCTCTGAGCCAGCAGCTCGGGAGGAGCCTCGCTTCGTCCATCCTGATTCCTCTGTGCAGATCCGTTTGGCTGGTATTGTGTACTGGCCGTCCTGTTTCATCGTATGCTACTACTACCTGTTGGGATCGTCGCACCAAGTGTACTCTGCTTGGGACAACTAGATTTCAAGTTGCCATGCCAGCATCAGTTTCGGTGGTGTTGTTTGCTTGGCCCGCTGGTGATGTGGTCCTAACCATAGAGAGTGCTTCTGTGCGCTCTGAGGTGGTGGGGCAGACCAGAGTGAATCACCAGGGGAAAAAATGAAATAGACGCCAGCCTAACTATTGCAGTTTACTGAAAAACGCCCAACATCCATTCATCAGCATCATGTCCCATTATCCCTCAATCAACGAAAAACTATTTCTTGACCAGTTTTTACAATATACTGAAACAGGCCCGCTTAGTGCAATTAATACACCATTTTATGCGTTCGAAATGCATGTTGAGTTTTTTGCTATGGATAATTTAACAATACTCCGTTAGTCAAAAACCATGTCTGTTTGAGTATCGGACCATTTTGTCACTAGGTTTTACAACATTCCAAAACGGGCGCGCTTAGTGCAATTAATGTACCCTTTTGCGCCTCCGAAATGCATGTTAAGTTTCTTGCACCGGAAGTTTTCACTTCACTAGGCCAAAAACCATGTCTGTTTGAGTTTCAGACCATTTTTTCACCAGTTTTTACAACATCCTGAAATGGGCCCGTTTAGTGCAATTAATGCACCATTTTGTGCGTCCGAAATGCATATTAATTTTTTCGCACCGGATGTTTCCACTCTACTCCGTTATACCAAAAACTATGTTTGTATGAGTTTCAGACCATTTCGTCATCAGTTTTTACATCTCAAAACTGGTCCGTTAGTGCAATTAATGCACCATTTTGTGCGCAAAAAATAAATGTTGAGTTTTTCGCACCAAATGTTTTCACTCCAGTCCATTAGACCAAAAACCATGTCTATTTGAGTTTCAGGCCATTTCGTCACCAGTTTTTACATCTCCAAATGGGCCCACTTAGTGCAACTAATACACCATTTTGTGCATTCAAAATACATGTTGAGTTTTTGACACCGGATGTTTTACTCCACTTCGTTAGACCAAAAACAATGTCTGCTTGAGTTTCAGACCATTTCGTCACCAGCTTTTTCAATATCCCGAAATGGGCCCGCTTAGGGCAATTAATGCACCATTTTGTGCATCCGAAATGCATGTTGTGTTTTCGCACCGGATTCTTCCACTCCACGCCGTTAGACCAAAAACCATGTCTATTTAAGACTCGAGCCGTTTCATCACCAGTTTTTACAACATCCTGAAACGGGCCCGCTTAGTGCATTAATGCACCATTTTGTGCGTCCGAAATCCATGCTAAGTTTTTCGCACCGGATGTTTCGACTCCACTTCGTTAGACCAAAAACCATATCTGTTTGAGTTTTGACCATTTTGTCACCAATTTTTACAACATCTCGAAACGGGCCCCGCTTAGTGCAACCATTGCACCATTTTGTGCGTTCCAACTGCATGTTGTGTTTTTCGCACCGGATGTTTCCACTCCAGTCCGTTAGACCAAAAACCATGTCTATATGAGTTTCGGGCCATTTTGTCACTAGGTTTTACAACATCCCAAAACGGGCCCGCTTAGTGAAATTAATGCACCATTTTGTGCGTCCGAAATGCATGTTGTGTTTTTCGCTCTGGATGTTTCCACTCCACATCGTTAGACCAAAAACAATGTTTGTTTATGTTTCGGACCGTCGTCACTAGGTTTTACAACATCCCGAAACGGGGCCGCTTAGTGCATTAATGCACCATTTGGTGCGTCCGAAATGCATGTTGTGTTTTTCGCACCGGATGTTTCCACTCCACTCCATTAGACCAAAACCACGTCAGTTTGTGTTTCGGACCGTTTCGTCACCAGTTTTTACGACATCCCGAAACAGGCCCGCTTAGTGCATTAATGCACCATTTTGTGCGTCCGAAATGCATGTTGAGTTTTTCGCACCGGATGTTTCCGCTCCACTCCGTTAGACCAAAAATATTGTTTGTTTGAGTTTCGGAGCATTTCTTCACCAGTTTCACAACATACCAAAACGGGCCCGTTTATTGCAATTAATGCACCATTTTATGCGTCCGAAATGGATGTTGAGTTTTTTGATACAGATGATTCCACTATACTTCGTTAGTCAAAAACCATGTGTGTTTGAGTATCAGACCATTTTCTCACCAGTTTTTACAACATTCCAAAACCGGCCCACTTAGTGCAATTAATGCACCATTTTGTGCGTCCGAAATGCATGTTGAGTTTTTTGTACTGGTTGTTTCCACTCCACTCCGTTAGACCAAAAACAGTGTCTGCTTGAGTTTCAGACCATTTCGTCACCGGTTTTTCCAATATCCCGAACAGGCCCGCTTAGTGCAATTAATGCACCATTTTGTACGTCCGAAATGCATGTTGCATTTTTCGCTCTGGATGTTTCCACTCCACACCGTTAAACCAAAAACCATGTTTGTTTATGTTTCGGACCGTCGTCACCAGGTTTTACAACATCCCGAAACGGGGCCGCTTAGTGCATTAATGCACCATTTTTTGCGTCCGAAATGCATGTTGTGTTTTTTGCACCGGATGTTTCCACTCCACTTCATTAGACCAAAAACCATGTCAGTTTGTGTTTCAGACCGTTTCGTCACCTGTTTTTAAAACATCCCGAAACGGGCCCGCTTAGTGCATTAATGCACCATTTTGTGTGTCCGAAATGCATGCTGAGTTTTTCGCACCGGATGTTTCCGCTCCACTCCGTTAGACCAAAAATATTGTTTGTTTGAGTTTCAGAGCATTTCTTCACCAGTTTCACAACATACCAAAACGGGCCCGCTTATTGCAATTAATGCACCATTTTATGCGTCCGAAATGGATGTTGAGTTTTTTGATACAGATGATTCCACTATACTCCGTTAGTAAAAAACCATGTCTGTTTGAGTATCAGACCATTTTCTCACCAGTTTTTACAACATTCCAAAACCGGCACTTAGTGCAATTAATGCACCATTTTGTGCGTCCGAAATGCATGTTGAGTTTTTGGTTCCGGTTGTTTCCACTCCACTCCGTTAGACCAAAACAATGCCTGCTTGAGTTTCAGACCATTTCGTCGCCGGTTTTTCCAATATCCCAAAACGGGCCTGCTTAGTGCAATTAATGCACCATTTTGTGCGTCCGAAATACATGTTGTGTTTTTCGCACCGTATGTTTCCACTCCACTCCGTTAGACCAAAAACCATGTCTGTTTAAGTTTCGGACCGTTTCGTCACCAGTTTTTACAACATCCCGAAACGGGCCCTCTTAGTGCATTAATGCACCATTTTGTGCGTCCGAAATGCATGTTGAGTTTTTCACACAGGATGTTTCCACTCAACTCTGTTAGACCAAAAAATATTGTCTGTTTGAGTTTCGGAGCATTTCTTCACTAGTTTTTACAACATGCCGAAACGGGCCCGCTTAGTGCAATTAATGCACCATTTTCTGTGTCCGAAATGCATGTTGAGTTTTTTGCTACGGATAATTCCACTATACTCCGTTAGTCAAAAACCATGCCTGTTTGAGTATAGGATCATTTTGTCACCAGGTATTACAACATTCTGAAACGGGCCCGCTTAGCGCAATTAATGCACCATTTTGTGCGTCCGAAATGTATGTTAAGTTTCTCGCACTGGAAGTTTCCACTCCACTTCGTTAGGCCAAAAACCATGTCTGTTTGAGTTTCTGACCATTTCTTCACCAGTTTTTACAACATCCCGACACGGGTCCGCTTAGTGCAATTAATGCACCATTTTGTGCGTCCGAAATGCGTGTTAATTTTTTCGCACTGGATGTTTCGACTCCACTCCGTTAGACCAAAAACCATGTCTGTTTAAGTTTTGGACCATTTTGTCACCAGTTTTTACAACATCACGAAACGGGCCCGCTTAGTGCAATCATTGCACCATTTTGTGCGTTCGAACTGCATGTTGTGTTTTTCGCACCGAATGTTTCCACTCCAGTCCGTTAGACCAAAAACCATGTCTATATGAGTTTTGGGCCATTTCGTCACTAGTTTTTACAACATCCCAAAACGGGCTCCCTTAGTGCAATTAATGCAACATTTTGTGCGTCCGAAATGCATGTTGAGTTTTTGGCACCGGATGTTCCCACTCCACTCTGTTAGACCAAAAAACAATGTCTGCTGTTGACGCTCGTTATATATACACTTTTAGTGCTATTTAGGTGGTGATTTTGGATCAATCCATATACTAACCCGCCACTTGGCACTTGAAATAACCCCGTTTCCGCATGTGTGTCCTATTTTGGAGTATATTGTGTTTTTACAGGAAATACAACATAAATAGAGGGTTTTTTACAAACTTGGAATTGGGCCCAAACTTTGGATGATGGAAGCCACAATCACCGACTTTGGACTATAGGCCCGCAAGAGATGCTGAGCTTATTCAGGCCATATCTTCTTCATCTTAAGTCCGATGGGGGAAAGTTATATAAGGAAATTGCACGGTTCAAAAAATCTACAACTTTCTTATGGAGCGCTCGGCCATTTGAGGCCCCTAGGGGGCTGGACCGGCCGGCCCAAGGCCCCTAGGCCGGCTGGCCTAGGGTTTTCCTGCGCCGCCTCGGCCTCCCCTTCGACGTGAAGCTTCCTCGGACTATTTATAGCCCCCATACTCGAAGGCACGAGCATCCATCCACCAGAACTCGGCAAAACCTAAGGCATACACCAAAGGGAGACGACGGTCGCCGCAAGTCCTTGAAGTTGTCTAGGAGATGGCTTAGGCCAACCCTAGCCGCCATGGCCTCCCTGCGTGGTTGTGCCATGGCGAAGTTCAAGAGCTAGTAGTGGATCATCTATGGTATGTACTTGGAGGTGATGATCTAATACATCTACTATGTGAGCAATGTTCTTCATGTCATCCGATCTTTTAGCGACTCGATTCCTCCTTTTACGATCTTGTGCTTTTCTTGTGTTTGCATTGCTTTCAATCTAGTATGCATATAGATTGCTTGGGGTGACCTTGTAGCCATGGCGGCTAGAGGTTCATACCGGATCTACCAAGAGGTTCAACATATTCTTTGCGAATGTGGTCTTAAGTTACCCACGCCGATAGGGAGCATCGTGACAGGGTGTGATCCTGTGTACGGTGGGGCTTTCGGGGGTTTGACCGGAGGATAGTAGTTTAAAGATGGCTTTGGATGAGATGCATGATGCACTTACTCTTATTGGCTAGAACTACAACTAGAAGGCGATAGGCTCCTTTACCCCTTTGGTTGTGCTTAATCTTTGCCTATGTTCATGGGTGTGATCAACCTACACACACTCATATCTTATTGTATGTTTTACCCTTTATATGCAATCAACGCTTAATGCTAGGATTAGATCCGTTAGATTAGATGAGAAACCCTAGTAAGTTCATTGTTGATCCATGGATTGATAAACCTTGGATGGAATACTCTAAGGGAAAAGCTACGATGATCCGTGCGCTTGTGGTTCACAATTGGCGCGTCTATGGACCGTCAACAAGCTTTTCTGGCGCCGTTGCCAGGGAACAAGCTAGATTGCTACGTTTGACTTTTGTATTAATTTTGTTGGTTACTAAGACCTAACCTTTTCTCTAGAAAAATCTTTGTTTTTGTTTTTGTTGTCTAGATGGCTCTTGTCGTTCAACCCATGGAGGAAGGAGAAAAATCACTAAGGGATTATGCGAGCCCGCAATCGGAGGACTTCGACATGCAAAAATCAGATTCGACACTTGAAGCCACCGAGTACGAGATCAAGCCTCAAATCATAAAGATGGCGGCCACAAATCCACTTAGAGGGATGGAGACGGACAACACATATAGACACATCAAGTGGTTCACGATGCTATGTAATATGGTACAACAAGATGGAGTTCCTTTAGCTTGATTTAGATGGAATCTTTTTCCATACTCACTTGCAGATGAAGCAAAAAGATGGTACGCACTTGCATCCTTCGAGGTGAAAGGAAATTGGAATGAGTTAATGAAGAAATTTTGTGGACGGTTCTTTCCGATATCCAAAATCCAACACATTAGAAGGCAAGTGATCAACTTTACGCAAGGAGAAGATGAAGGAACAGATCAAGCATTGGATAGATTCAATGGATTGATTGAACAAGGACCGAAGCTAGGATTCTCCGGTAATGTACTCATGCATACTTTCTATTTTTCCCTAACCCCAAGTGCATGGAATTTGTACAAATGTGCGCAGGAGGGGATCTCATGGAGAAAACACTCATGGAAGCTGCTCAAATTCAACAAAAAATAAGCAAGGGGGCAGCCATGCGAAGAGATTGGGAAAATTGCCTTTCGGGAGACGTTGTGCAAGAACCTCGTGTGGGGTGCTTGCTGGAATTTTCAGAAAAGAGACCCTGGAAGCAAAGGAAGAACAACCGAATCATGAAAAAGCTACAAGAGCAACCCACGAGGAAGAAGCACCGGTCCGTGACCTAAGAAAGAGCAAGCCAGAAGTGGAAATTGGGAGAAATTTGGCGAATGCAAAGTCGCTAAAAGAATTTGAGCAAATGGATTGGATCCCGATCGACTTTGGTGAACTATTTGATAAAGGAAGACTACACCCAAATCAAAAGAAGTCCATGAAAGCCATAGAGTCGGATTTCCCACCGGATAAACATATGGGCTACATATTGGACAAAGGATCGGCCTGAGACATTATTCAGAAGCTTTTTGATGAAGATGAAGAAATAGACCCCGACCATGTCGCCAAAGTGAAGAAACTCATGGGAGTAAAACTGGAAGCATCTCCATTCGTGCATCTTGCCGAGGTATATGCCATACAAGCAAATCATGATGAAGGTACGCCACTACCTACACCTCACATAAGTTGCACGATCAATGGAGAGTTATTTTGCAAAGCTTTATGCGACATTGGAGCCCGAGTAAGTGTCATGTCTTCGAAGATTTATGATGAGCTTTATAGTAAAACTTTGGATCTTGCTCCTACATCTACTAAATTAATTATGGGAGATGGTAGAACAACGAAACCTTTGGGCTAATTATGGGAGATGGTAGAACAACGAAACCTTTGGGCATTCTTAGAGATCTAGATGTTGCTATCTCGGGTAAAATTATTCCAACCGACTTTTTTGTGCTTAATGCTTGCCATGATGAACATGATGATATAATTCTTAGTAGGCCTTTTCTTAAGTTGGTTAATGCAGTTCTTGATGCCGAAAAGGGTAAAGTCACGATTGAATTAGATGAAACCAAATACACTTATGACTTTTTTGCCCGCTTCGCGTGTTGCTTTACCTCTACCTCTTGACAACGAAGAGGTAGAGAGCCTTCGCTTTGTTGATTCTTTCAGGGACCCTCTCCAACGAGCAATGGAGAATGAAAGCATTAATGGTGGTCATGATAAAGAACTAAAAGAAGCAAACGAAGGATTGGAAGCGCAACACGGGATCTTGGAAGAGGAGAAATACGAAGATATCGGAGATTTGCATCAAGAGTAACCGGAAGCACCTGATGTTGAGTTGAAACCATTACCCAAGGGGCTGAAATATGAATTTTTGGGGACAACAAGACATTCCCGGTGATCGTTAGCGACGAACTAAACCCGGAGGAGACGGACAAGTTGCTGAAATTATTAAGAAAGCACAAGAAGGTGATCGGGTACACTATTGGTGACTTGAAAGGTATAAGTCTCGCCTTTTGTACTCATCGCATACGACTTGAAGACCAATACAAACCCGTTGTGGAGCATCAAAGGAGGTTGAGCCATGCTATGCGTGATGTGGTTAAGAAGGAAGTCAACAATTTGTTGAATGACGGAATTATATATCCCGTACCACATAGTGAATGGGTGAGCCCCGTACATTGTGTACCGAAGAAAGGATGACTTACGGTTGTGAAAAATGAGAAGGATCAATTGATACCGCAAAGAACCGTTACGGGTTGGAGGATGTGCGTAGATTATCGAAAATTGAATAAGGCTACAAGGAAGGATCACTTTCTATTACCATTCATTGACGAGGTGCTTGAGAGAAGGATGCCTTTCGGATTATGCAATGCACCGGCTTCTTTTCAAAGATGCATGATGGCTATATTCTCGGATTTTATTGAAGACATTGTGGAGGTATTCATGGATGATTTCTCAATGCATGGTACGAGCTTCGAAAATTACTTATTGTTGACGGTCCTTAAGTGTAACTTTTGGCCGTCAATTCCTGCAGAAAACGTATGAAATATAAACACCAAACATAGTTATAGAGTTTAAAACTAATGAATTCCACGAGTGTTGGTGTTTTGAACTGTCTTGCAGGAAATGCCCGAAATAACACCAAGGGTTTGAGATGAATCCAAATATATCATTATCATAAATTATCTCAACTGCCCAATTGGAGTTCACCATTGTGAAGAGTTTGTCGAGACGATCGAAATGGATATATTATTTATCATATTCGGAGCTTGGAATAAAAAGATAGAGAAATAAGGAATTAATAAGCAGCGCTGACGTCATGCTGACGTCAGCGCTGCGAAGTCCAGCGGACGGCGGCCGCGCTTGGCGCGAGTGCGCCGCGCAGGGGGACGCAATCCACCGGCCCACATGGCAGCGGGGCCNGCGCGGGAGGCGGCCGCCCTACTGGCCCACGTGGCGGACGCGGAAAGGAGGACGCGCGGGTCAGGCGCCCAGGCGCGGTCCAGGGGCCGGGTTCGGCCGGTTTTTGGCTGGTTTCACCGGTTTTCCTCCGAGATTCCCTGTACCGACGTACAGAACAGAGACACAGGCGCGGTTCTCTCCGGTTCTTGATCGGTTCTCGTCCGGTTCTCCACGGTTTTGCGCGGTTTTCGTCCTCCACCGACTGTGACGAGGTCAGGGAGACTTTTTACCGACGTTCCCACGTCGGTTCGGCCCCCAGGTGTCGCTAGGAGAGGGATTTAGGGAGGAATATTCCCTAGCATCAAGGAAGCATCTCCACATCCCCAAGGCATCTCTCCCACTATAAATAGAGGACCCTCTCCTCACTCTCAAGACACACAAAGAAGTGAAGCAAGAGCTCCAAGTTCCAAATCCAATGTAGTGTTAGAATAGGTGAGAGGTGAGGCGAGAGTCCGGGAGAAGCCGGGAATGTCGGTTTCTCTCTTCTTCTTGTTCCTCGGCGGGTGCAGCTCAGGTTCGAGTTTCATCCGTGTATTTTCTCTTGTATTTCTGGATTAATATTTATTTAATATAGTTCAAGCTTTACTTTATACTTGTGGGCTCCTTGCTGTGATAAGTGTCTTAGTACTTGCAATGCTAAGATAGTATTTAATTGAGTATACGTGGTGTATAGTATTTTGAATACCTTGGAGTGCGCCTAGTGCCACGGATTTGTAGTGGTAGCCCCAGGTGGTGACAGCCCTGACGGCCTACATTGTCCACCACGTGAGAAGTACTAGAGTCAGTAGGACCATTGCTTGGCTTGCTTAGTCCCCTTCTCATCCCTTTCCGGATTTTGACGGTTGAGCGTCCCGAAGCAAGTAATATCGTAAATACCTTGAACTAATCTTTAATTATCCAGAATACATAGAAATAACCCTCTCTACCTTCTACACAATTATCACTTCTTTTGTCCTTGGTCGATCTTAACTCGTCACTACTACACACACGTTCCCTGTGGATTCGATACCCTGGAATACTCTCGGGTGAAAGCTACATCGGTATCCGTACGCTTGCGGATTTATCTGTGATCGTTAAAAATACCAACACTTATCAAATTTAGATAAAGTTCTCAAGAGATGCGGAGAAGTCGACCTTGTGCTTAATTGGGAGAAGTGTCACTTCATGGTGAGGCAAGGAATAGTCCTAGGGCATGTCATCTCCGAAAGAGGGATTGAAGTGGATAAAGCAAAGATTGATACCGTGGAAAAATTGCCACCACCTACAGATATCAAGTCCCTAAGAAATTTCCTTGGTCATGCCGGATTTTATAGAAGATTTATAAAGGATTTCTCGAAGATTACTAAATTGTTGACACAACTTCTTCAAAAGGATGTGGAGTTCGACTTTGATGAAAATTATTTGCGTGCCTTTAGAACATTGAAGCAATCACTCGTAAGTGCCCCTATCATACAACCTCTGGATTGGAGTCAACCCTTTGAAATTATGTGTGATGTGAGTGACTACACTGTTGGAGCCATTTTTGGACAAAGAAAAGAAGGGAAGATATATGCTATTTACAATGCAAGCAAGACTCTTGATGAAGCTCGAGTTAATTATGCAACAACGGAGAAGGAATTGCTTGCCCTGGTATTTGCTTTTGAAAAATTCAGATCTCACATAGTAAATTCAAAGGTGATTATGTATACCGACCATGCAGCGATCAAATATCTTTTGTCCAAGAAAGATGCGAAGCCACGTTTGATTCGATGGATTTTATTATTACAAGAATTTGTCGTGGAGATTCAAGACAAGAAAGGGTCGGAGAATGTTGTAGCCGACCACCTATCAAGGATGCATCAAGGAGATGATGGGATGAAGCCTATTGAAGATAAAATGAGAGATGACCTTCTCTATAGAATACTTGATAGGGATGGATGGATGGAAGACATCATAAGGGCGATAAGAGCAATGCCTTTAGATCATTTGGATAAAAATACAAAGCGAAAGGTTATCTCCAAGAAGAGGAAATATTATTGGGATGCACCATACTTATATAGGCATGGAGAAGACGGAGTTCTAAGAAGGTGTATTCCACGAGAAGAAAGAGAAGAAATCTTAAGGAAGTGTCACTCATCAGAATATGGAGGGCACTATGGACATTATAGAACTCATGCTAAGGTATGGTCGTGTGGATTTTATTGGTCGGAGATGCATGAAGATGCAAAGAGATTTATTGCAACTTGCTTGGAATGCCAAAGGACGGAAAACATCTCACAAAGGAATGCCATGCCATTGAACTACAATTTGCAAATTGATCTATTTGATGTATGGGGAATCGACTTCATGGGACCATTCTTGAACTCACATGGGTATGAGCACATGTTGGTGATGGTTGATTACGTATCAAAGTGGGTTGAAGCGATTCCATGTCACAAGGCATCGACCGAAGAATTCATGCATATGATTAAGTCGGTGATATTCCCTTGGTATGGTGTCCCGAGGATTTTGATAAGCGACGCAGGAACACATTTCACAGGAAAGGACTTCCGCAAATGCTTGGCAAAGTTGGGGATCGAACATAGGGTATCTACGGCATATCATCCTCAAACAAATGGGCAAGCAGAAACTTCGAACAAGCAACTAAAGGATATTCTGAAGAAGACCGTGATCAAAGGAGGAAAGGATTGGTCGAAGAAGTTAGGGGATGCGCTATGGGCTTATCGGACCGCACATAAGACGCTAATAGGTATGACTCCCTATCAATTCATTTACGAAAAAACGTGTCATTTGCCCGTGGAGCTAGAACACAAGGCATATTAGGCGATGAAAGAGATGAATTTCGATGAGGATGGCGCTAGAGTTAAACGAAGAATCCAAATAAGCAAGTTGGAGGAGTTGAGATTGAAAGCATACAATAGTGCAAGCATCTACAAAGAAAGAGTAAAGAGATGGTATGACAAGAGGTTACAAAGAAAAGAATTCAAAGAGGGAGACAAAGTTTTACTATACAATTCAAGATTCAAACTCTTCGGGAAAGGAAAGTTGCAGAGCAAATGGGATGGACCGTGCATCGTTCACTCAATCTCACCTACGGGAGCGATAACGATCATGGACCTCAAAGGAGACCAATATGTGGTGAATGGGCAGCGACTCAAGGTATTCTTGGAGCCCGACGTTGTGCCTCTTCACTACATCGACATCTACACCATGATGGAGGGAGCATCGAACCTAGCGACGTTAAACGAGGTACATATGTAAATATTCCTTTTAAGTTTTTATTTTTTCTCTATTTTTTCTTTGAGTTTTTCTGGGTCTCGGTAGACAAAAAGGCTAACAATTAAACAAAGAGCACCCCGTGAAAATCTAGAGGCCAGGGGGGAGGGTCAAAAACCCCCCAGGCCGGCCGGCTCATAGACCCCCAAGCCGGTCGGCTTACCCTGGTATGTTGGAGATTAGGAAAGTTTGAATCGGTGTCCAGGAGATTGCGCAGTTTAAACTTGGAAAGATTGGACTTCTCGTCCAAGACTTTTGGGAGATAAATAGAGGCACCATTGGGATCCAAACCTTCATCTTTTTCCAACCTAAACCCACCACCTCGAGAAACAAGAAAGTTAGGGCATCTTCCAGGAGCATGGGTATCGAAATTGAAGCGATGGAGGCGAAAGAGGGGGTGTGCCGGTCGGCACACCATCCCCAGGCCGGTCGGCCCAGGGTCTCCCTGTGGCGGCTGGTGACCTCCTTCGCCTGGAAGCTAAAAGCTGCGATCTCAAGCTCCTCCACGTGAAGAAATTCCCTACTCAAGCTCGGATGCGCGTTGGAGGGAAGGTGCCTAGCAAGAAGATCGCCGAACGCCAACCCATCATCATCATAAGCGACGACGAAGCTAGCATTGAGACGCGCTCCGTCATCGTCCTCCCTACGTGCTCTAAACGCCTCCTTGGCATGACGAGGAAGAGCTTCATCGAGAAAACTCCCGAGCCCAAGGACTTTGGAGGAGATAGCGATTGAGAAGATGACCGAAGTGCCGCTTCGTGGGGCGCTGCTGGACGCGATGACGATGATGGGTACATATGGGAAGATGAACCAAAGGAGGTTGACAAGCTAGAAGAGAATCGCCGTGATGAGCATAAGGAAGAAGAACCTAAGGGTGGCGATGATCCAAACTCCCCCGAGCGTCACAACGGGTGTTGCTGTCCTTGCCACGAAAACATTCATTCGCTTTTCGAAGCCCTAGATGAGTGTCTCCAAGCGTTGGAGTTGCTTAATCAAAAGGTGGAAGATCTTAAGCGGCAATTGGACGGCGACTTCAAGTTCCTCAACCGCAACGTGAGAATTCTTTTTAGCATGCATGGGAACTTGAAGATGAAAGGAGAAGGGAGTAGCAACCGCCCTAAGTGCAATAGCCCGAGGTGCCGTTGAAGGAGTTTGCGAGCGTCTCACCCGTGTGATCTATTTCCTTACGATGAGGATGTCGTAAAATCTAAGCATGGAGGGAGGGGGGAGAGAGGTGTGACGCGTCGTAGTTTTAAAATTTCTTTGGCCGTTTTCCGCCGAGAGCTAGTTGATGTGATTTTGAGAGTCCTAATATTAGTGTGAGTCTTTGTGTGAGAGTCTTAAATTAGCATGTGTGAGAGTCTTAATTTAGCGTTGAGTCAAGAAAATCAATAAAAAGAGTCTTTACTTTTGAATAATTGCTGGATCGAGCAAATTTACTTATGCATTCAGTTTTACCTTATTTCTTTAAGTACTTGTTTATGAGCATTGTCTTGAAATTGAATCTTAGTTGTGGAGCTTATTATTTGGTTTGTCCTTACAAATACCCATACCTGATCTTGAACTAGTGCTTAGTTTTAACAATACTTGCTAGTAAGGCTAGAATTGGAACAACTCATATGATCTACCGATTCCAAAACCCGAACCCAAATACATCTTGTTTTATTATCTTTTCCTTGAATACAACCCACTATTGGAAGATTTGTTCTCTTTCTGGGTGAAGTTTGAATAAAATGTAATTTGTGAAAGAAGCAAGGGAGGAGTACAAAACAAATTGAACTGGAACCGAGCTGGGAGAACCCTAGGCCGGCTGGCCTGGACTCTCTGTGCCGGCCGGCCTAGCCCCTCCCAGTCGCGGCTCAAGCTCCAAAAAATTGTGGAGTTGCCTCGGTGTTTTATTTGTCTATCTTCACGAGGATTTGTTCAAAGGAGGTTCAGAGAATAGAAGGAAAATTCAAGAAAGAAAGAAAGAAGAAAGAAGAAAAAGAAAAAAGTATATATAAATATGAAAAGAAAATAAAAAGGAAGAAAGGAGAAAAAATGCAATAAAAGAGGGATAATTCTATAGTTGGAAGAATAGGAGAAGTGCAAAGGAAGATCGCCTTATTGTTGAGGACAAATCTTCTTTTCCAACCATGTGCAATCCGACATGAGGACATCGCTTGTGCCTTGAAGTCAATTTTTATATGCCCTTGCACATGTCCACCATTCTAAATCTTCTTATCCTTGAAACCCCTCACATTATCGTAATATTCTCATGATCATTGGCTCGGAAGGTAAGCAACCGTTAGAGAGTTTTCTTAATTTGACAATATGTGTATTTACTTTGCTAGCCTTACCTACAACTCCACTTATACTTGAGAGACTTATGTGGTGAGTTGAGAGCTTGCAAAACTAATAGGATAGCCACTTATATTGAGAGACTTGAAAGGACTTGAGCAGAACTTTGGTCTAACTCTTGTTGCAGGGAGATTGTTTTCATACTTAAAGAAAAAAACCTCCAAGGAAGGCAAGAAAGTAAGTGTTGTTGATTCTCAAGATTGCTAGCTAAGGGTAAGTGGTTGTTGAGTAATATTTTGGATAGATCTTTGAATGCCCATACTTTGATTATCCTTGTTGCTCCGCTGACATTCACTTGAAGAACTTTGGTGAGATTTGTTTGCTTAAGTAGGTTTTGCAGAATAAGAGCTTTTGTGCAACCCCGTTGGAAGATTTGGATAGTTTGATTTGCTCGAGGACGAGCAAAAGCTAAGCATGGGGGATTGTTGACGGTCGTTATTGGTACACTTTAAGGGCTGATTTGGCATTGGTTTTGGACTAATTCTTATACTAACCCGCCACTTGGCACCTAAAATAACCCCGTTTTCGAATATGTCTTGTAGTTGGAGCATGTTGTTATTTTACAGGAAATACGACATATTTGGAGGAATTTGACGTGGACCAAAGCACCTACATGGATAAGGGTTGAAGAGGAGGGCCAGCACGCGAAAGATGGAGACGAGAAGTGCCAGAAGGAGCCCAGGCCGACCGGCCTGGAGGCTCTGGGCCGGCCGGCCCACCCTATTCTAGGGCTCGCTCGCGCTCCCCTTTCTTCAGCACGAAGTAAACACAAACCCTAAGGGTTCCCTCCACCGTCATTCACCAGAGACCTATATAAACACCCCCGAGGACGCCGTCAAGAGAAGCATTGAATAGAGGAGAAGATTAGATTAGATCTAAAGTCACCATTGGAGAGAAACACAAGGAGGAGACGCCGCTGGAGGTCCTAGCCGTTGTCCGGGCGCCAACTCAAGTTGGAGGACAGCGAGGAGCTCATCTTCGCCGGAGGCTTCCACACCATGAATCGCGACGTCATGCCTAGCTTCATGGGGTAAAGTCCTTGTTTGTCCATGGGGTTGTAAGGAGATCTTGATTTGTAATTGCCGAATCCTTTTATGAGATCAATCTATCATGTTCTTAGTTGATGGTGCTTTTCATCCTAATAGCCGGTCGGTATCACTATAGATATGCATCGCTTGTTGCTTCGCATGCCTAGATCGCATCAACGTTTCGTGTTCCTATAGCTCGATAGGTGATTACCCTCGTTAGTGACAGTATGCGGGAGGGAAAATGTCGAGTTTGGTTCACACCTTTACCATTGATAGATTAGATTAGTTTTCTCTTGCTTGGCGATTACATCTCATAGTGATCCTGGACCCTATGGGCAAACACTTTCATAACTTGTGTACTCCTCTCTACCACTCATAACATTGATTAGGTTAGATTGTTCTTATTACATACATCATCTTTCAATCAAAAGAACACTCTTGCTAACATCATTACTGTTTAGTTAAGCGTAGAAATCCATTGTTCTGTGGGTTGATAAACCTTGGGGAATACTCTAAGAGAAAAGCTACAACCGACCCGTACACTTGCGGTTCGTAATTGGCGTGCCTAAGGGTCGTCAACATCTGCTTGAGTTTCGGACCATTTCGTCCCCGGTTTTTCCAATATCCTGAAACGGGCGCACTTAGTGCAATTAATGCACCATTTTGTGCGTCCGAAATGCATGTTGTGTTTTTCACACCGGATGTTTCCACTCCACACCGTTAGACCAAAAACCATGTCTGTTTAAGTTTCGGACCGTTTCGTCACCAGTTTTTATAACATCTTGAAACAGGCCCGCTTAGTGCATTAATGCACCATTTTGTGTGTCCGAAATGCATGTTGAGTTTTTCGCACCGGATATTCCGACTCCACTCCGTTAGACCAAAAACAATGTCTGCTTGAGTTTCGGACCATTTCGTCACCGGTTTTCCCAATATCCCAAAACGGGCCCGCTTAGTGCAATTAATGCAGCATTTTGTGCGTCCAAAATGCATGTTGTGTTTTTGCACCGAATGTTTCCTCTCCACTCCGTTAAACCAAAAACCATGTCTGTTTATGTTTTGGACCGTTTTGTCACCAGTTTTTACAACATCCCGAAACGGGCCCGCTTAGTGCATTAATGCACCATTTTGTGCGTCCGAATTGCATGTTGAGCATTTCGCACCGGATGTTTCCACTCCGCTCCGTTAGACCAAAAATATTGTCTGTTAGAGTTTCGGAGCATTTCTTCACCAGTTTTTAGAACATACCGAAATGGGCCCGCCTAGTGCAATTAATGCACCATTATATGCGTCCGACTTGCATGTTGAGTTTTTTGCTACGGATGATTCTACTATACTCCGTTAGTCAAAAAACCATATCTGTTTGAGTGTTGGACCATTTTGTCACCAGGTTTTACAACATTACGAAACAGGGCCGCTTAATGCAATTAATGCACCATTTTGTGCGTCCGAAATGCATGTTAAGTTTCTCGCACCGGAAGTTTCCACTCCACTTCGTTAGACCAAAAACCATGTCTGTTTGAGTTTCGGACCATTTCTTCATCAGTTTTTACAACATCCCGACACAGGTCTGCTTTGTGCAATTATTGCACCATTTTGTGCGTCCGAAATGCATGTTAA
>CM014271.1:46552996-46565828 GCA_004135705.1 Alloteropsis semialata
GTTTTTGGTCTAATGGAGCGGAGTGGAAACATGCGGTGCGAAAAACTGAACATTCAGTTCAGACGCACAAAATGGTGCGTTAATTGCTCTAAGCCGGCCTGTTTCGGGATGTTGTAACAACTGGTGACGAAATGGTCCGAAACTCAAACAGACATGGGTTTTGGTCTATCGGAGTGGAGTGGAAACATCCAGTGTGAGACACTCAACATGCATTTCGGACGCACAAAATGGAGCATTAATTGCACTAAGCGGGCCCGTTTCGGGATGTTGTAAAAACGGTTGACGAAATGGTCCGAAACTCAAACAGACATGGTTGAGTGGAGTGGAAACATTCGGTGCGAAAAACTCAACATGCATTTCGCCAGTTTTGAGATGTTGTAAAAACTGGTGACAAAATGGTCCAAAAATTAAACAGACATGGTTTTTGGTCTAATGGAGTGGAGTGGAAACATCTGGTGCGAAAAACTCAACATGAAGTTCAGACGCACAAAATGGTGCATTAATTACACTAAGTGGGCCCATTTCGGGATGTTGTAAAAACTGGTGACGAAATGGTCCGAAACTCAAATAGACATGGTTTTTGGTAGAACGGAGTGGAGTGGAAACATCCGGTGCAAATAACTCAACATTAATTGGACACACAAAATGGTGCATTAATTGCACTAAGCGGGCCCGTTTCGGGATGTTGTAAAAACTGGTGATGAAATGTTTGAAATTCAAACAGACATGGTTTTTGGTTTATCGGAGTGGAGTGGAAACATTCGGTGCGAACAACTCAACATCGATTTGGCTCGCACAAAATGGTGCCTTAATTGCACTAACGGGCCTGTTTTGAGATGTAAAAACTAGTGACGAAATGGTCTGAAACTCAAACAGAGATGGTTTTTGGTCTAACGGGGTGGAGTGGAAACATCCGGAGCGAAAAACTCAGGATGCATTTTGGACGCACAAAATGTTGTATTAATTGCACTAAGCGGGCCCATTTTGGGATGTTGTAAAAACTGTTGACGAAATGGTCCGAAACTTAAACAGACATGGTTTTTGGTTTAACGAAGTGGAGTGGAAACATCCAGTGCGAAAAACTCAGTGTTCATTTTTACGCACAAAATGGTGCAATAATTGAACTAAGCGGGTCCGTTTCAGGATGTAGTAAAAACTGGTGATGAAATGGTCCGAAACTCAAACAGACATGGTTTTTGGCTAATAGAGTGGAGTGGAAACATCCGGTGCAAAAAAAACTCAACATTCATTTTGGACAAACAAAATGGTGCATTAATTGCACTAAAAATTGTAAAAATTTTTAGTCTGAAACTCAAACAGATATGGTTTTTGGTCTAATGGGGTGGAGTGGAAACATCCGGTGTGAAAAATTCAACATTCTGTTCGGACGCACAAAGTGGTGCATTAATTGCACTAAGCCGGCCTGTTTAAGGATGTTGTAAAAACTGGTGACAAAATGGTCCGAAACTCAAACAAACATGGTTTTTGGTCTATCGGAGTGGAGTGGAAACATTCGATGCGAGACACTCAACATGCATTTCGGACGCACAAAATGGTGCATTAATTGCACTAAGCGGTGGACTGGGTCCGTGGCCCTGGTCTACAGCCTCGTCAGTGACACGTGGCGCCACTTGGATGCCACGTCGGCCGCCACGCCAGCAGAACAGCCATGCCGAGCGGCTTTTGCACTTTAGCCCCTCTGTTTTTCATGAATCAACCCACCGTCCACTATAGTTCAAAAGTGTTTGCAGATTAGTCCTTTTTCTTTTGTTTTAGCCCTTACGCTTTTGAATAATATAACCCCCATCCTAGGAAGTTATTTTTACGTGTTAGACCTTTAGTTTTTATATGTAATTACATTTAGGCCTTTGTTTTCTTATAGTTAAGCCCTTAGAACTTTAGTTTCTTTGCCAACAAGCCCCTAGACCATGTTTTATTCATATAAAATGTTTTTTAGCTCCAGCCAACCAGAGGCTTCCACATAGGCTTCCCACGGATTCATGGCCCCAAAAGAGCAAAGAAACACACTTCTGACCAATTGCGTGCAAGCACACAGATTGAAGGGCCCACATCAGGGGGTAAAATACCAAGAAACACCTGAGGCACCCCTGTACCCAAGTGAGGACCCACCTGTCAGCCTCCTGTGCAAAGGTGGTTGAGAGTGGGGCCCACAGGGGGTCGGTCGAACCACGGGTTCAGCCGAACCGCCCTTGGCTCCCCTCGTTTCCAGCTTCCACGTGTCCAGTCTGAAGGCGGTTATGGAATATTCCCCAGAATCTACCCTCGAGTTACTGACCTCCACAACCTATAAATACTAGAGGAGGGGGTCCAAATGAGACACACACTTCCCATTCACCTCATTCATCCCTCAAGCTTCATTACACTCACCTCCAAGCCTCTCCACTCCTCCAAGGCGAGAGTCTTATGGTGTAGTTCATATTAGAGTAGGGGTAGAGAGTAGAGAGAGGAAGAGAATGAGTTGGGGGTGAGTGTTGATGTTCATCATCAAAACTCGAACCCATTCATGTATTCCTAAGGATGCTTCATCGTTCTTATCAAGTAAGTACTTAGTAAGTGTCTTTGATCTTTTAAGATCCAGTATCGTAAGTAGAAGTAAGTTCGATCACTCACTCGCGGGTTTGTCGCTTGATATTCATATGGAGTGTTATGGTGTAACTATGTGCCAGATAGTGTAGTCGGATCGCAGTAGTAATTAGTGGCGTAGGCGTGGTGCCTGAGTCATAGATTACACTTCGTTTGTGCATCTTAACCCACTGTTTAGTAGGGGTAGGCCACAGGTGGTGACAACCCTATCGGACCCCTTATAATCCCCTACGTTCGGTTAAGTCATAGAGTTGTTGGCCGGAGGCGTCTAGGGTTCAGGGGCAAGCCGATGCCTGAAGTGAGTGGAAAACAAGAGATCAACCCATCTTCCCTGTGCTGTTCATAGGATATCCTCTCTAGATCTCAATTTGGTTAGTTGTCCTTGGATCTCTAGTGCGAGTAGTTGTTGGTATTTTTAACGATCACAGATAAATCTGCAAGCGTACGGATATCAATGTAGCTTTTACCTGAGAGTATTCCAGGGTATCGAATTCACAGAAAACGTGTCTGTACTAGTGCAGAGTTAAGAACGACCAAGGACACGAGAAGTGATATATGTGTAGAAGGTAGAGAGGGTTATTTCTAGGTATTCTGGATAATCAAAGGATAGCTCAAGTTATTTACTGCATTACTTGCTTCGGGATGCCCAACCGTCCTAGTCCGAAAAAGGATGAGGAGGGGACTAGGCAAGCCAAGCAATGGTCCTACTACTCTCTAGTGCTTCTCACGTGGTGGACTATGTAGGCCGTCAGGGCTGTCACCACCTGGGGCTAACACGACAAATCTGTGACACTAGGCGCACTCCAAGGTATTCAACAAACTAGACATCCATCTATTCAATAAAATACTATCTTAGCTTTGCAAGTACTAAGACACTTATCACAGCGAGGAGCCCACAAGTAAATAAAGTAAAGTTTGAACTTAATCAAATATTAATCTAGAAATACAGAGAAAATACCTGGATGATACTCGAACCTGAGCCACATCCGTCGAGGTACAAGAAGTGGAGAGGAGCCGACATCCTCGGCTTCTCCCGGACTCTCGCCTCACCTCTCACCTATTCTAACACTACATTGGATCTTTGCCTTAAGCTTTGCTTCACATCCTTGTGTGTTGAGAGTGAGGAGAGGATCTCTATTTATAGCGTGGAGGAGACTTGGGAGAGTGAAGATGCTCCATGGATTTTAGGGGAATATTCTCCCCCCAATTTCTCGGCTTGTGCCACCTAGTACTGGAAACCGACCTTGCCACGTCGGTTTGCCGCCTATGACTCGCGCTAGGCCCTCATCCGTGGTTTCCAGATTCCGTAGAGGTAAGAACTAGAGAAAACCACATGGAACCGAAAGTCTGGGTCAGAAAACCGGAGAAGAACCGCGCCCTTATTGGTCCTACACATCGGTGGAGGACAAAACCAGGAAAAACTGGAGCCACGGAGAATAAACCGGCTGGTCCAGCAGAGAAACCCACGCCAGCCGGGGGAAAACCACGCAGACCCGCGCTTCGCACCACGTGGCCCGCAAAACCGGTTCTCCCAGTCGGTTCGCGTGCCTGTGCAGGATATCGCCCGCACCTGTGGCTACGCGCCACGTGTCCTCGGGCGGGACACCTCCCACGCTCGCGCCTCGCGCGTCAGCGCGTCCGCTCGCGCTGTGGTAGGCTAGCCTACTGGCTGTTAGGCTTGGGCCGCGCCAGGCACTGGGCCTGGGTCTGGCCCGATACTGGGTCACGCCCGGCTGCTGTCGTGGGTCGCTGATGTCATGATGACGTCAGCGGTCCTTTTAACTCCCCCCTCGTTTGTTTATTTAATATTTTCTTCATCTGGGCTCTGATTATTATGGATAATATATCCACTGAAATCGTCTCGACAAGCTCTACGCAATGGTGTACCCCAAACGAGCTTTTGAGATACTTTGTGATAATGATATATTCAAGTCTTTCTCAGGCTCACAGTGTCATTTCCTGCATAGCCACGTAAAACACCAACACATGTGGAAATTGTTAGTAATAAACCCTACCATTATGTTTGGTGTTTATATTTGATGTATTTTCTGCAGGAATTGATGGTCAAAAGTGGTACTTAAGGACCATCAACATGCTCCCCCACACTTAGCCTTTACTCGTCCTCGAGTAAAGTTTAATGATTAAGGTGGACAACATAACTCCTTGATATGATGCGAGCATATAAAATATTTCAAGACATACCTGTACTTGTGAATTTTGAAGTGTCTATCAAGTCATCTTGGATGGTTGAAAAGCGGAACGGCCATAATTCGAGTCATCTCCTCTCCTTTGTCAAGTAACTTAGGTTTTGGATAAATTTTCGAAAACAAAACCTTACCAAGCTCCTCAATTGATTCTCTCAGATCGCTCAATGTGTATGATTCCTTACCAAGGCATTTCTTTGCCTTTCTTCATCCTACATCTAAAGGGCTTATGTGGAGCTCAAGGTAGGAGTAAAGATAAAGCATACTTGCATCACATATATTGCAAAATCAAAGAGTGAATCCAAGAAGAAAACTATTCATACAATCTGATCAAGACGTGCACGTGTGTCGAAAAATGCCAGCTGTATGAGAACTCCTTTTTGTATGATCTTTCTCCTTTGAATTTATCTTGAGAACATGGCTATCTCTTTTTTCCTTTTTCTCTCTTTTTTTAATTATTATTATGCTCAATACTTTTATGAGAATTTTTTCTTGGATCTTCATGTGTCCAAAATGTTTTCTATAGCCCATGTCTCTTTTGCAATGGATATTTGGAGAGAGATTCATAAAACATATGGAGCATTTATTTGGTGGATTAATGGATATTGCTAACTTCCAGTGTAGAAGTTTAGCATGTGTATGTGGAGTGTACATGATCTTGATCAAGAAAGTATGAAGAGCATCTTACAAGGGTCACAACAGTTTGACAAAGCTCAATGTAATAACAAGCAGCATATGTATGAGGTTTTCAATGTAAACAACATATGGCTTTGGTAGGAATGGAATATCATTGAGGATCTTGTAAGGCTATTGGTTTTAAACTTTTGCAAGAAAAACATCCCAAGTACTTTATACAAAAAGAGGAAGCTTCATCTCATCACACCATATCTCATTCGTCAACCATTTAGATAGCATGTTTTTCTAAAGATATATGTTCACAAGCAACAGGTGTATGTGCAAGGAATAAAGAATATGCAAGCCAATCAAGGATGAGCATATAAACCAAAGGAGCAACAAGTTTTATTTGAGTTTAGTTTTGATGATTATCTCAAGATTATTTTAAACTCATGAATGAGAGAGAGTGAGGGATTGGCATGCAAACCATCGCATTGGATGAAGTGGAAGACGAGGTGTGCCAGAGGGCCTTGGGTTGAAGGAATTTGTTCAAACCCCTCTAGTGCCTGACCGTTGTGATCTTTTTCATGTTGGTCCATGCAATGTTGTGAGGCGTAAATGTGGGTGGTCTTGAATGTGTGAACGTGAAGAGGACCGAAAGACCCCCACACTTGATCTTGTACCTGCGTTTATTTGGAACAAGGTGGAAACAAAACAATGACTCTACTGGCCTTACAAGCCAGGGAGCCTGATCTTTATTTGAATTCAAATTTTTTTGGTGTTTTTATGTTATGCAAATTTTTTATTGATTTTTTTCCTGGCAAGCAATTCTTTCAAGGTAACTTAGTAGGGAGATTAAGGGAGAAATAAAAACACAATGAGTTTTGGATACTTCCTTGGTGAAGTTCCCCCAAGCTTTGATCTTGCGAATGAATGCAAGATTTGAGCTTAAGAGTGCCAAAGATTTGTCCACTGTTCATCCTGCTTCATCGTGCAAATTTTTTCCATGTGACTAAGGGTTTCAGATGTTGGAGTTATGCTTGCCATCCTTTAGTCATTACTTCATCCCTGCAAAAAGTTAGTGGACAACAAATACCTGAAGGACTATTTGAGTATATATCATTATTGCCATAGGGTTAGTTGTTCACATCCGCACTTAAAAAAAGATTGGTTTTTAACATATTAAGCGTAGATCCTGTTTGCCATTATTATGATATTTATTTTAATTTTTTTTTGAAATTTTTATTTTCACCACTGTTCTTAAAGCATAACTCAAACAAGACTGCATTTCATCAATATGATCACAAGGGGGTTTTGCAATATACTCACAGTGAACCTTCGAAAGGTGATCTGTACCTCCTTGTATGTTGTGCAACATTGTTGCAGTGCATTCAATACCTTGGTTTATCTCCAATTTGAATCAAGCTTGACGACTTACCCACTCAAATTTCAAAATTTTCCTGCAGGGGTTAGTCCATATATACATCCAATATCTATAGAAGCATTACTCCAAGGTTCATTAATCAAACTTGACACCATGTCTTATTTGATTAAAGAAGACTATTTAACCTAAGCACCACGCTTAATTTAAAAAGCCTATGAATGTACTTCCAATATACATTCAAACCAGAGCATACAAGAATAGATAGACGAATATTGACACCAGCGGTGGCAAACAGAAAGTCCGCAAGTGCATGGCTATCGTAGTAGCTTTCACCTATGAGTAAACCAGGTATCGAATCCATGGGGAACGTAAAGGGCTGTCTAATCACTAAGAATGTCCAAATCGATCGAGTGTATATAAAGGCTGGGTAGAGAGGATAACTTAGCACCAAGGCTGTGAATATAGTGAAGGAAATTCTCCTATGCTTGCTTTGGGCACCGGGGTATCCCAGACCTCTAGGAAATTGCCGGCAAACAGCTCTACGCCGTACCCGAACGTGGAGGATTACAAAGGACGGACAGGGCTGTCACCACCTGCCACCTACCTCTTCTAATCCGTGGGGCTACGAGGCAAACGAGGGCAGATATACACCTAAGCACCACGCCTAAGATAATATCAGCTATCCTAACCTTGATCAGAGATTAGAATACTTTACGAATAAAGCAACAAACCCACAAGCACAATAGAGAACTCAGCTTTCTATAACTCAGACTTAAGTACTTATTGAATCCCGGATACTTACTGAGTAGCTTGCATCCATCGAGGTACAAGTGGAGGGTCGCCAACACGCCGGGACTCCTCCAGACTCTCCCTATGTCTACTCTAGATATGAGGAGGGCTTCGCCTTGGATCTTCACTTCATCTCGATGATGTTTAGCCCTGCCCCGAGTCCAGATATTTATAGTATGGAGAGGCGGTTTAGAGTCGGTGTGCGATGGTTGAGACGGTCCGGAGGTGGGCCCAGGTTGGCCGACCTAGGAGGGTCGGCCGACCGTGGGATTCACCGACATCGGTGATCCACAGCACGGATGGCTTCCTGGAGGCGGTTGACAGTTGCAGGTCAAGGCGGTGGTGGTTTGGACGTGCGGCCAGGTTCGCCGACCTAGCCCTCGGCCCCACTCAGCCAGGGACACTTCTCTGTGGGGGTTCGTTCCCGGTGGGTATTTGCGCAGATGTGTAGGTTAATTCAGGGATGTGGGCCCATGAACCCATGTGCTTGCCACGTGGCCCAATCCCATCTCTTTACTTCCACTGACTTGATCTCAACATCTCTGATCACTCCTGAGCGTGCTTCTGTCAGTGGGCTAAGGATGGACCACATTGGGCCTGGACCCAGGTCGGCCGACCTGGTGAGGTCGGGCGACCTAGCCTTAGGCCCCCTTCAGTCCTTCTTTTGCCATTTCATTCCTGTAAGCACATATGCACCAAAACTCGTGGAATTCATTAGTAAATAACCCTATGTCTATTTGTTTTATCATTCTTTTATATCTTTGTTGGCAATAATATTTTATCATTAAGAACCACCAACAAGCTCCCCCACACTTATCCTTTACTCATCCTCGAGTAAAGTCTAAGGTTCATCATAGAAATCATAAAGAAACATATAGGTTATTCCCAAACATTTAGGCTTAGTGGAATTATATGAGTGGCTAACATGTCTTCTTGGGTTATTGCAGAAAGGAACGACCTTTTCTATGACATGATACACTTTACTCTCAAGTACTTGGGTTTTCAGAATTTTGCAAAGAAAACCAATGCCTTGCTCCTCAAAGAGTTTCTCTCTGAATATTCATGGTGGTTGAACAACACTCATGTTCTCCAAAATAGAACTTTATATGTGGAGCTCTCAAGATACATATCTTATTTCACTTGTGTTGTCATTCCAAAGATTGGATCCAAGTTAGAGACAAGTCATGTAATCAAATCAAGATGTGCAAATATGTGATAAGAGGTGGACATGTAGTGGTACTCCCTTGTCTTGACTTCCTTCCCTTTTCTTTTCTTTTTGGATATGGGCTATTGCACTTTTGCTTTGCTCTTTTTTTCTCACTCAATGCTTTTTAGCATGAGTCTCTTTCTTCTTTCTCTCTTTTTTTTCTATGCATATAGCCCATATCTTCTTTTCATCTTGATTTTGGGAAGAAAGCCATTTTAGGAGTATTTTATTCATGAGCATGGAACAAAGGCATGTTTTGCTTTACCCTCAGTGTAAGGGTTTAGCTATTTATGGTGGAGTGTACATGATCTTGACTTTAAAGACATGAAATATCTCTAATAAGGGTCACAAGACTTGGAACAACTCAAAGCTCAAAGGAAATGCTTGATTACATTTGTAAGTGGTTGTCTCTCAAACCCATGAGGAGCATAGCAAGGTTAAAAGTTTTTTCAAACTTTTTCGATTAATTCTTATTAAGTTCTGAATTCCATGATCAAGTTCTGCAAAGATTCAACTGAAACAGGGGTTCGAATGATCAAACCAGCGTGCAGGAAGAAGCAGAGGCCAGGTGGGACCCAGGCCAGGTCGGGCGACCTGGTGGGGTCGGGCGACCTGCGGGTGACTTCTCTGGTTCAGCCCTTTCGCATGCTGTTCTGTGTCGTTCTAGTATGCTCTGTTTTGTGTTGGATCTCTCTGCTTCCCGTTGCGAGTCTCCCCCACACTTGTACCTTTTATTCAAAACAAGTGGAAAAAAGACACAATCCTAATACACTAAACATTTTATTTTATTCATAAACTCAGAGGCACATTACATGATAATCAAATGAAATAAATAAATGAAATAAATGAATGAATGGAAAAAGACTAATGTGCCTATCCTAATTGAAAGCCTAGGGTGCCTAAGGTGCATTGTAGACGTTTTCATCCCCTGCGGCTTTGGCATAGCGCTTAAGCTTCACGACTGTTGATCTACGCAACATATCAAAGTCGTCTTGAAGGTTTATGCGCTCAAGTCGCTCTTCAGCGAACTTCTTCTCCAACTTTGCATAGTCACGACCGAGTTGATTAATCAACTCTAGCAACTCTACGTTGGAAGGAGCCATGGGGGCCTTCTCATCATCACTTTCATAGTGACCCCCAGGCCTGCGAATTGGAGGAGGCTTGATGTGCCTCTTGATCTTGCCGGTGGGTGAAGATTCCACCGACTCCTCCAACTCCTTCCTCTCCTCAGGTGTGAGAAGAAGGAACAACCCCTTTCCATAGCCACCTCCGGGTTTCCGTTCCCCAAAGACCCAAAAACAAGGCTCCGAGGTGCTAGAAGGAGAGTAGATGGGCACATCGGACGTATAGTGATACACCACGACGTCCTCCCACTTGTTCCTGACCACTTCCTTCAGCTTCTCTCCTGGTTGAAGTGTGGAGAGTCCATCCCCCTTGATTGGAGTGGCCGCCGGCATCTTCTTTGGAGTAAGTTGCCCCGTCGTCGGCCTTCTATACGGGCTTGATGCCCGTGCATCACGCCTCTGGGTCCTCCTCGAAGACTGAGACCACGCCGCCGAGCGAGATGCCGAGGGGCCACCAGGGCTGGTCGCCCGGCCTAGGCCGTCGGCCGACCCCCTGGTGCGCCCTCTCGCGTCCTCCTCTGGCGGGAGGCTTGCCAGTGGGGAAACGACCACTTCCATGGCCGACTCCAGGTTGATGGGCACCAGTTGGTTCGCCGGAGTAGGCTCTCCATCAAGATCAAAGGTCGATCGGGACTTGGGGTGGCTCTTCCTGGCCATTCTCTGGGGAATTGGAAGATGTGGCTCGGTGTTTTCAGAATGGGGATGAAGAGGAACTCAGATGAGAGGAGAGAAGAGGATGGGTGAAAATTTAAAGAAAGATCAACCCTCTTCTCGGATCAATCAGAGGCTGAATTGCTCATCCACCGCGGAACGACTTCAGAGACGTTGGAGTGGAACGTTTGCAAAGGATAGGGCGGATCGGGCTCAGTTGCCCATTGGCCGACCTGGTGAGGTCGGCCGACCTGGCCTTGAGCCCGGTCACCTTCTCCTTTTTTGTGCACTATATGACAGGTCCAATATGCCCCAAAGTGTGAGCATATAGGCTCTAGGGGTTTAGGACTTAGCGTAAGACGAAGTTATAGATGGGAATTATCCATGACCAAATTGATCACATCAAATTCCTCATCTACTTTATCAGGTTCAAGGAAAACTAAATGTACCTTGAAGAGGTTAACTTCATCATCTTGGAGTGTGATTGTACTGTGCGACGAAGTTTCCACCACAACGAACGGTCCTTCCCATTTGCTTCGAAGTTTTCCATGCCCAAAAAGCTTCACCCTGGAATTAAAGAGTAGTACCTTATCCCCGGGGTGGAACTCCTTCACCTTGATCCTCTTGTCGTGCCATCTCTTGGTTCTATCCTTGTAGATTCTGGCACTGTGGTACGCTTTGTCTCTCCACTCTTCTAGCTCTGATAGCTGCATTCTCCTCATCTGCTGGGTTGCTGGCAAATCCATGTTCCACTTTCTTATGGCCCAGTGCGCCCGATGCTCTAACTCAACTGGTAGATGGCAAGTCTTGCCATAAGCCAGTTGATATGGAGACATCCCGATTGGCGTTTTATATACCGTTCGGTAGACCCATAGAGCATCTGGTAGCTTGCTCTTCCATCCTTTGCCCATTTCTGTCACGGTCTTTTGCAAAATGTTCTTGATCTGCTTGTTTGATGTTTCTGCTTGACCGCTTGTCTGGGGGTGGTATGGTGTAGCTATGTTGTGCTTTGCCCCCAGTTCTGCCAGAAATTTCTGGAAGGCCTTGTTGATGAAATGTGACCCTCCATCACTATCACCATCCTGGGGGTTCCAAAACGTGGAAAGATGATCTCATGGAATATCTTCCACGCGTGTCTGGAGTCAGCGGTTTGACATGGCATTGCTTCAACCCACTTCGAGACGTAATCCACTGCCACCAGGATGTACTCACTATCGTAGGATTTGACAAAAGGTCCCATGAAGTCAATCCCCCACACATCAAATAACTCAACTTGTAAGTTGTTTGTGAGGGTCATTGCATCTCTTGCTGTGATCCCTCCGTGTTCTGTCATTGCTAGCATTGTCGAATGAATTCTTTTGTATCCTCATACATTATGGGCCAGTAAAATCCACTCTGCCAGATCTTCAACCTTGTCCTAAACACCCCGTAGTGACCTCCATATGGGGCTGCATGGCACTGCTCAAGGATCTTTCTTGCCTCATTTGTTGGTACACATCGCCTGAGCATGCCATCTGAACATACCCTGTACAGGTATGGTTCATCCCATAGATGGAGTCTACTCTCGTAGATAAGCCTTCTCTTGTTCTCCCCTGGCGGTACATATCCTGCAACCATAAAGTTCACAATATTTGCATACCAGGGGTCAGAGGCAGTCACCTTGAGTAGGGTGTCGTCGCGTGGGAAGTCATTTATCGGTAGATCCTGCATGTCTGTAAACTGCATACGCGACAAATGATCTGTTACTGAATTCTCTACCCCCTTTTTATGTTTCATTTTCAAGTCAAGTTTTTGGAGTAAGAGAATTCAGCGGATAAGGCGTGGTTTAGCATCTTTCTTGGTAAGCAGATATTTCAAGGCAGCATGATCGGTGTAGACAATCACCTTAGCTCCTACCAAGTAAGATCTAAACTTGTCTATAGCAAAAACTACGGCCAGGAGCTCTTTCTCAGTGGTAGCATAGTTAAGTTGAGCTACTGTCAAAGTTTTACAAGCATACGAGATATCATGATGGTTCTTATTTTTGGTTTGTCCAAGGACAGCACTAACAGCACAGTCACTAGCATCACACATAATCTCGAAAGGTAGCATCCAATCAGGGGGTTGAATGACTGGCGCTGATATGAGAGCGTTCTTTAAAATGGTGAAAGCATGTAAACACTCATCATCAAAGTTGAAGGGTACATCCTTCGCTAATAGGCTAGTGGGGGGCCTGGCTATCTGAGAGAAATCTCTAATGAAACGCCGGTAAAAC
>CM014271.1:46566325-46585320 GCA_004135705.1 Alloteropsis semialata
GGGGAGCGGGAAGTGATCCTTCTTTGTCGCTTTGTTGAGTCGGCGGTAATCAATGCACATCCGCCACCCAGTAACGGTACGCTGAGGAATTAGCTCATTTTTCTCGTTACTTACGACGGTCATACCTCCCTTCTTGGGTACTACTTGGATAGGGCTGACCCATTTACTATGAGTGACGGGATAGATGATCCCGGCGTGGAGAAGTTTTAAAACTTCCTTCTTCACAACTTCTCTCATCGCATTGTTTAGCCTACGCTGATGCTCCCTTGATGGTGTAGAAGACATGTCTATGGGAATACGATGGGTACAGAGCGCAGGGCTTACTCCCTTCAAGTCTTTGAGGGAGTACTCGAACGCCAAGCGGTGTTTCTCGAGCACCTTTACTAGTCTATCACTCTGGTCTTGCGATAGCTTGTCACTAATGATAACAGGGGTATCCTTGTCCTCATTTAGAAAGACATAGCGAAGGCCAGCAGGCAAGGGTTTTAGCTCTACGTGTGTCTTGGGTGGCTCCTCAGTTTTAAGTGGCTCAGAAGCGTCATCCTCTTCCTCTATAAAGTCGTGAACATGCTCTTCGAGGAATGACTCAAATGGGTCACTAAGATTGAAGGGATTTCACTTCCTCAGCTGGGTTAGGCTCTACCAAAGGTTCGACTATGGAGTTCTTGACCCTAGCTAAAGGTATGGTGAGGAGATTTTTTCCTACTTTGGCTAGGAGGCTTCCTTCCAAGGTTACATCCTGTAGGAGGCCCTCGATATGATGTCCTATCATGAGGTCGAAATCTGATGTCTCAAAGACGTAAAAGTCCAGAGCCATCTGAATCTCGTTGTGCTTGAGGAGAAAGTCTCGTACTAAACCGAGACTCTCGAGAATACGGCCCGAGGGTGTTCTAAGGAGTTTTGATGTTGGGGCTAGCTTCGTATGATGTCCAAGGATATACGTGAAAGAACTGGACATGATATTAGCCCCAACAGTTGGGTTATAAAGGATGTCTACGGCCACCTTGCTCACAAAACTTTGAATGGTCTGTGAAGGTGAGTCAATCCGAATGACTTCGGAAGAAAACTCAGCCTCATTTGACCATTCCATGTTTAGGAAGGAAATAAGCTCCTTCACGGTTTTGTTCAGAAATTCTGTCTCCATAAAAATGGAGGGGATCTCTACCGTAGGGCCTTTTCTATGTTGTGTAGTTCGAGGTATTCCCAAAGTCTTCAAAAAGATCTTCCTCAAACTCAAAGTGTAATCCGAGAGGTTGAGTTTCCTCTTCCTCAACGGACAGGGTCTCAGGAGCTGGACTGGGCAAGTCTATGGGTTCTACTTTGCAGTCTTCTTGCTCAGTTTCGGTCGTGTCCGCAGGAAAGTTTTATCGGATGGCTGCTAGGACTTCTTTTGCTCTAGCCGGGGTTATGTGTAGGAATGAGCCTCCGGCTGCTATGTCTATGTACCGGGCATCTTCACTATTCAACCCAGACCGGAAATGCTGCATGAGCATGTAGTCTAGGAAGCCTAGATCTGTTCCGGTTAGACATGAGTCCTGGAACCGGTCCCATTCTTTCGCGATCATTTCCTTCTCTCGTTGTTGGAAGTTAGTGATCTCCTTCCGAAGTGCACAGATCCGGTGAACAGGGAAGTATTCAAGACAGAACTTGTCCCGTAACTTTTCCCATTCACCGTTCGTTAGCCCAACAGTATGGTAATACCACTTCCTTGCTCTCTCTTTAAGAGAGAACGGGAAGAGCTTCCATCTAATCATTGCCTGTGTCATGCCTGATATGACCAGACACGAACAGAGCAACTCGAATTCGTGTAGGTGACGGTACGGGTTTTCACCATCACTTCCAGAGAAGGATATGTCCTGGACCATAGCAATGAAGGCAGGGCGAAGTTCATAGCTATCGGTTAAAATAGGATTTGACGAGGGGTGCGGCTCCAATAATTCGCCCTTTGGAGCAGAGAACTCATGAATTTGGGTGGAATTCATGGTTGAAAACAAAAACAAAAGAAATATAAAATAAAAGATAAACGGGCAACCTTAGATCTTAGACAACAGCTACCGTTCCCCGGCAACGACACCAGAAAGCTTGTTGACACCAGCGGTGGCAAACAGAAAGTCCGCAAGTGCACGGCGGTCTGTTGGTATTTCTTATGTCGCAGATAAATCCGCAAGTGCACAGATACCGTTGTAGCTTTCACCTGGAAGTATTCAGGGTATCGAATCCACAGGGAAGGCAGTGGTTGACTAGAGTTGTTATCCATTGTATTCAATCATAACATTATTAATATACCAAAGTCTAGCAAGGGGTAAACATTGATAGATGGGTAGTGTGACACACAGAAGGTTTCATTGCTCATTATATGTCTAGTTAATATGAAGGTCCTAACAGAGAGCTAGGGGTTCTATGTACTTCTTGCATATGGGTTACACTCCTACAAGAGTATACTATACAAGCTTAGTAAGTGACACATGTTAGAGGGCAAATCGAGGAGTCATGGGATCCCCTCATCCAAGGGTACTGTCACGATGTTTATCACGAAGGCCTGCAAACGCCCAAACCCGAACGGCGAGGATTACAAAGGACGGACAGGGCTGTCACCACCTGCCGCCTACCTCTGAAAACGTGGAGTAGGGTATCCCCAACTGTATTCCATATTCCAAACACCATGCTTACAATACGAAATACTACTCTATTTATTGTCCAGATAAACAGAGCAACCTTGCGGTACATTGGGCCATTGCCATAACATGCATCATCTATACTAAGGTGTAAGACATACATCTTATATGATGAACACACAAGACTATAAGTCGAGTAACATAAGCAAGAGAGTAATTCCATTAATAGCTCTAAGTCTTATAAGTAAACAAAAGATACAAGATAACTAAGCTCTAGGCTTACCAAGACTCCATCGGAAACCCGTAGAAGCTCAACTCCTAAGACTACTTCACTACTAACTAAGACTACAACTTGAGGCAAAGAGAGCTCTTCCTTCTTGCTGTGTGTTGAATGAGGGGATGAGGCCCTCTATTTATAGTAAAGGAGGTGCCTTGAGAGAGTGGATATGCTCCAAGGATTCTAGGAGAATATTCTCCTTCAATCTCTCTTCTTCCTCCACCTGGCCACAAACTGACGTCTCCCAGGGGCGCCCACTGACCTCCAGGCGTCGGTGGAGGCCAAAACCACGTAGAACCAGCAAAAACCGTGGAGAACCGGACCCTAGGAGAGAAAACCAGAGCAGAACCGCCCTTATCCTGTCTCTGTACGTCGGTGCAAAGGAAAACCGGGCCAAAACCAGGGCAACGGAGAATAAACCCGCCGAAACCGGCCGTCCGGCCCCTGATCCGCGCGTGCCCCGCTCAAAACCGCTCCCTGACCTCTTGCACGTCGCCACCTGTCCCCTCGGCCCGCGTCTCACGCTGGACCGAGCCGCGCTCGCCTCGCTCGTCTCGCGCTCCAGCAGCTGCGTGCCGGCCGGTCACTGGGCCAGGGCCTGCTCGGCTGCTCCCGCGTACGCGCGGTAGAGCGCCGGTGTGGGCCGCCAGGCCCACCGGGCCCCGCCTGCGGGTCAGCTGCATTGACTTAGGGGGCGCTGACGTCACGCTGATGTCAGCGTACCCTTTTATCTTCTTCTTTTAATGTCTTTCAATTCCGAGATTCAAAATACATAAATAATATATCCATCGGAATCGTCTCGACGAGCTTTACGCAATGGTGCAGTCCAATTAGCCATTTGAGATACTTTGTAATAATGATATATTTGGATCTTTCTCAGGCTTGTAGTGTAAATTCCTGCATGACATGTTAAAACACCAGAACTTGTGGAAATAGTTAGTAATAAACCCTATCACTAAGTTTGGTGATTACATTTGATATATTTCTTGTAGGAATTGATGGCAAAAAATTGGCATTTAAGGACCGTCAACAAGCTCCCCCACACTTAGCCTTTACTCGTCCTCGAGTGAAGCTTAAAGACTAAGGTGGAAAACTTATCTCCAATTGATATGATGCAAGCATATAAGTTATTCCAAAACATAGCTGTACTTGTGAATTTTGAAGTGTCTATCATGTCATCTTGAATGGTTGAGGAACAGAATGGCCTTGATTAAGTCATCTCAACTCTTCTGTTAAGTAACTTGGGTTTTCGATAAATTTTCAAAAACATAACCTTACCTAGCTCCTCAAATGATTCTCTCAGATCACTCATTGTGTATAATTCCTCACCAAGGCATTCTTTTGCCTTCTTTTACCCTACTTCTAAAAGCTTATGTGGATCTCAAGGTAGGAGTAAAGATAAGGCATACGTGCATCACATATATTGCACAGTCAAAGAGCGGATCCAAGAAGAGAACTATTCATACAATTTGATCAAGATGTGCATGTGTGTGGAACAATGGAAAATGTATGTGGAAATTATGATCTCTCTCCTCTTTATTTGAAAACATGGCTATCTCCCTTTTTTCTTTTCTTTTTTTTCTTTTTTTTATGCTCAATGCTTTTATGACCATGTATTTTTTTATTAGACCTTCATGTGTCCAAAATATTTTCTATGGCCCATGTTTCTTTTGCAAAGAATATTTGGAGAGAGATTCATAACACATATGGAGCATTTATTTGGTGGATGAATGGACATTGCTAACTTCCAGTGTAGAAGTTTAGCATGTGTATGTGGAGTGTGCGTGATCTTGATCAAGAAAGCATGAAGAGCATCTTACAAGGGTCACAACAATTTGACAAGGCTCAATGCAATAGCAAACAGCCTATGTATAAGGTTTTCAATGTGAGCAACATATGGCTTTGGTAGGAATGGACTATCTTTGAGAAGCTTTGCAAGGCTATTGATTTTAAACTTTTGCAATAAAACCTCCCAAGTACTTTATACAGAAAGAGCAAGATTTCTTTCATCATACCATATCTCATTAATCAACCACTTAGATAAACATGTTTTCCTAAAGAGATATGTTCACAAGCAACAGGTGTATGTGCAAGGAATAAAAAATATGCAAGCCAATCAAGGATAGTCATGTATATCAAAAGAGCACCGAGATTCATTGAGTTCAATTTTTAGTGATCATCTTAAACTTGGAATTATTTAAACTCATGAATCAGAGAGAAGGGTGGATAGGATGTGCAAACCATCGCTCTGGACGAGAACGTGGGCGAGAGGTACCAGAGGGCCTTCGGCCGACTTGTGGCATCGGCCGACCCCTTCAGGGCCTCAGTCGCCTTGATCTTTCTCGAGTTGTCATGTGCGATGTTGTACAACCTGTCTGTGGGTGGTCTCGCTCATGTGCTCGTCAGAAAGCTGGAGAGACACCCACACTTGATCTTTTGCCTGCATTTATTCTCACACAGTGGAAACAAAACAATAGCTCCATGGCTTTAAGAACCATGAGCATTTATTGGAATTCAAATATTTTTATTATTTTAGGTATGCAAATTTTTATGGTTTTTTTATTTATTATTATTATTTTTTATGGTAAACAAATCTTTCTAGGTAACTTAGCAGGAGATCAAAGGAAAATAAGTGCACAAAGTATTTTGAATACTTTCCTGACGAATTCCCTCAAACTCTAGTCTTGCAAGCGAATGCAAGATTTGAGCTTAAGAGAGCCAAAAGATTTGTCCATTGTTCATCTTGCTTCATTGTACAAATTTCTTCCATGTGACTAAAAACATTGAATGTTGAAGTTATGCTCACCATCCTTTAGTCATTACTTCATCCCTGAAAAAAGTTAGTGGACAACGAATACCTGAAGGAGTATACAGAATAAATCATTGTTACCATCGGGTTAGTTGTTCACATCCACGCTTAAAATAGATTGGTTTTTAACATTGTTAAGCATAGATCCTGCTTGCCACTTTATTTATTTTTTTCAAATGTTTTTTTAAATTTTATTTTCACCACTTTCCTTTAAGCACAACTCAAACAAGGCTGGATTTCAAATTGCATCAACATGATTAAAGAGGGTTTTGCAATATACTCACAGTGAACCATCGAAAGGTTATGTACCTCCTTGTTGGTTGTGCAAAATGTATTGTAGCACATCCAATTCCTTGGTTTGTCTCCAATTTGAATCAAGCTTGATGACTTACCCGCTCAAATTTGAAATCATTCCTGTAGGGGTTAGTCCATGCATACAACCAATATCTATTCATGCATTTACTCAAAGGTTCATTAATCAAACTTGACACCATGTTTAATTTGATTAAAGAAGACCATTTTAACCTAAGCACCATGCTTAATTTAAAAGGTCTATGAATGTACCTCGAGAATACATTCAACCAGAGCATATGAGAATAGATAAAGGAAGCATGATAACCTGACCAAGCATTTTTTTTCAAATGGAGATATCATGAGTATATGAGTGGTGAACTTCGGGTTACCTCCCGGAAAGGCTTTGTTTAAGGTCAAAAGCAAGACATGATGCTTAGCTTAGCATACTTACCGCTGGCGGTGGATGATTAGTTTAGAATTTCCATCACGGTAGTTCCTTGGCTCTTGGTGATGTCATTGACGGTGACGCGGTCGCAAGTGGATTGCAAGTGCACACTAAATGTTGGGATTTCCCCAACAAGTAGTTGGCAAAGCGGCAAAACACGAGCGGACATATTTTCTCATGAAAGCAAACACAAGAACCAGGATGCAAGGCAAGGCGGAGCCAGGAGCCATATGGGGACTACTGAGGTGCAATGCCACAATGGCATGTACACCCAGTTGTCTCACTCCCCACTGAGCCTCGTCGGCTATATCTTTTCTTTTTTTAAGCAAGATAGGATACATGAACTAGCATCATCTATAAACCAAAGATAAGAATTTTGTACAAATGGAACATGTCATGAAGCACTTACCGACCTCCTCCACACTTGGATTTTTGTGTATCACAGGATACCCAACAAATCAAGTGTGTAGGTCTCCATTGAATTTGTTCCATTACCAAAACTTACCATTGTTGGTATTGCTGATGTAGCTCCATGTTTTTAAGCATTGCACCTTTCGTTCTTTTTCAGTTGCAACCTGTAATGGTTAGTGACCAAAAATACCCGAAGGGAACTTATCCTAAAAACATGTTCTTGCTTTTATATTTTTTTCTTAAACTTGAGAGCCCATCACTTGAAAATCCTAAGGAGGGATAGAAAAAAGGCCGAGGGCACTTGGCAGCTTAGCTGGGGGCAAGAATTGACGGTGGAAGGCACCGACTTTCTTTGAACAGAGGAGGCCTGGGGTCGGTCGACGACCTGGGTCGCCCGACCCTAGCGCGGCTCTGTTTCAGCCAAGCTTTCAAGGATTGCGCTGGATTCGCTGGCGTGAACTGATGGCAATTGAATTCGCTTCAGAAGGGCTAGGGCTAGGTCGACCGACAGATGGGGTCGGGCGATTCTGGCACAGGGCCCATTCTATTGAACCTTCGTAGCGGTATACCAGATGCAAAAGCTGTTTTGAATCTGAATGAATGTGGCGCAAGAGATGCAGCCATAGGTCGGGCGACCCATGGGGTCGGCTGACGGCCTGTTGGCACCTCTCAAGCCCAGCTAGCTCGGCTATCCTACGTGGTCCTGACTCATTAAGACTATGTATGTGTATGCAGGAGCGGGGAATCCAAAGGGATTTCAAGATAAAAGACTCCAAGTTTAAATTTCAATGCAGAAAATTGATTTGGAATTTAAACATGCAGAGATCGAAATTTAAACATGCAGAGATTGGAATTCAAACATGCAGAGATTGGAATTCAAAAATGCAATGTGAAATAAATATGAGATACATACCGATTTACTTGTCGGTGAGGGCTCGTCGGTTTACGTCCGTCGAGTGAGGACGTCTCCATCATAAATTTTGACTTTATGTAACATTTGGAGATGTTTTGTATTGCCATACCTGTTTGTCTTCTTCAGACGGGATCATGTAGGACTTGGTGTTGAGCCTTGGCCTTGGGTCCGTTCGCGTTGGTCTTCCCATGTAATGGGCTGGCATGTACCAATTTGACAGATGCTAGCCTAAGATCGAACACTGTGTCTCTCATGTTCAGCTCTGGACCGGTTTGCGAACCAAAGTGAATCGAGAACTCGCGAATCGTTCTTTTGGCAGTAGCACTTGTCATTGATGGTGTAGGATTGACTGGAGTTGCTGCCGATCAGACTATCTAGGAAGGTACGATGCAAGATCGTATTTCCCGATAATCTTGGATTGTCGATGAAGCCCATTGGCAGTTCAAGACCAGTCATACACTACCCTGTTCCACATCAAAGAGAAACAGAGCAAAGATAACCCAGCCGGAGCAGTGGTAATTAATCATGCTATTAATTGAGTACATGGGTTAACAACACTATTCAACCATTGCCGTTCCCCGGCGACGGCGCCAGAAAGCTTGTTGGTATTTCTTACATCGCAGATAAATCCGCAAGCGCACAGATACCGTTGTAGCTTTCACCCGGAAGTATTCAGGGTATCGAATCCACAGGGAAGGCAGTGGTTGACTAGAGTAGTTATCCATTGTATTCAATCATAACATTATTAATATACCAAAGTCTAGCAAGGGGTAAACATTGATAGATGGGTAGTGTGACACACAGAAGGTTTCATTGCTCATTATATGTCTAGTTAATATGAAGGTCCTAACAGAGAGCTAGGGGTTCTATGTACTTCTTGCATATGGGTTACACTCCTACAAGAGTATACTATACAAGCTTAGTAAGTGACACATGTTAGAGGGCAAATCGAGGAGTCGTGGGATCCCCTCATCCAAGGGTACTGTCACGATGTTTATCACGAAGGCCTGCAAACGCCCAAACCCGAACGGCGAGGATTACAAAGGACGGACAGGGCTGTCACCACCTGCCACCTACCTCTGAATACGTGGAGTAGGGTATCCCCAACTGTATTCCATATTCCAAACACCATGCTTGCAATACGAAATACTACTCTATTTATTGTCCAGATAAACAGAGCAACCTTGCGGTACATCGGGCCATTGCCATAACATGCATCATCTATACTAAGGTGTAAGACATACATCTTATATGATGAACACACAAGACTATAACCGCTCCCTGACCTCTTGCACGTCGCCACCTGTCCCCTCAGCCCGCGTCTCATGCTGGACTGAGCCTTTTATCTTCTTCTTTTAATGTCTTTCAATTCCGAGATTCAAAATATATAAATAATATATCCATCGGAATCGTCTCGACGAGCTTTACGCAATGGTGCGGTCCAATTAGCCATTTGAGATACTTTGTAATAATGATATATTTGGATCTTTCTCAGGCTTGTAGTGTAAATTCCTGCATGACATGTTAAAACACCAGAACTTGTGGAAATAGTTAGTAATAAACCCTATCACTAAGTTTGGTGATTACATTTGATATATTTCTTGTAGGAATTGATTGCAAAAAATTGGCATTTAAGGACCGTCAACACTGTCGTAGTAGCTTTCATCCATGAGTAAACCAGGCATCGAATCCATGGGGAACGTAAAGGGCTGTCTAATCACTAAGAATGTCTGGATCGATCGAGTGTATATAAAGGCTAGGTAGAGAGGATAACTTAGCACTAAGGCTGTGAATATAGCAAAGGGAATTCTCCTATGCTTGCTTTGGACACCGGGGTATACCAGACCTCTAGGAAATTGCCGGCAAACAACTCAACGCCGTATCCGAACGTGGAGGATTACAAAAGACGGATAGGGCTGTCACCACCTGCCGCCGACCTCTTCTAATCCGTGGGGCTACGAGGCAAACGAGGGCAGATATACACCTAAGCACTATGCCTAAGATAATATCAGCTATCCTAACCTTTATCAGAGATTAGAATACTTTACGAATAAAGCAACGAACCCACAAGCACAATAGAGAACTCAGCTTTCTATAACTCAGACTTTAGTACTAGTTGAATCTCGGATACTTACTGAGTAGCTTGCATCCATCGAGGTACAGGTGGAGGGTCACCGACACACCGAGACTCCTCCAGACTCTCCCTCACTCTCTCCCTATGTCTACTCTAGATATGAGGAGGGCTTCGCCTTGGATCTTCACTTCATCTCGATGATGTTTAGCCCTGCCCCGAGTCCAGGTATTTATAGCATGGAGAGGCGGTTTAGAGTCGGTGTGCAGCGGTTGAGACGGTCCGGAGGAGGGCCCAGGTCGGCTGACCTAGGGGGGTTGGCCGATCGTGGGATTCACCGACATCTGTGATCCACGGCACGGATGGCTTCCTAGAGGCGGTTGACAGTTGCAGGTCAAGGCGGTGGCGGTTTGGACGCGCGGCCAGGTTGGCCGACCTGGCTAGGTCGGCCGACCTGGGGTTATGGCCCCTCGGCCCCACTCAGCCAGGGACACTTCCCTGTGGGCCTCATGGTCGGTTCCCGGTGGGTATTTGCGCAGATGTGTAGGTTAATTCGGGGATGTGGGCCCATGAATCCATGTGCTTGCCACATGGCCCAATCCCATCTCTTTACTTCCACTGACTTGATCTCAACGTCTCTGATCACTTCTGAGCGTGCTTCTGTCAATGGGCTAAGGATGGACCATATTGGGCCTAGACCCAGGTCGGGCGACCTGACCCTGAGCCTCTTTTAGTCCTTCTTTTGCCATTTCATTCCTGTAAGCACATATGCACCAAAACTCATGGAATTCATTAGTAAATAACCCTTTGTCTATTTGTTTTATCATTCTTTTATATCTTTGTTGGCAATAATATTTTATCATTAAGAACCGCCAAAAATGAAGCATGAGAACATGATCAAGATATTTTCAAATGGAGATAACATGAGTATATAAATGGTGAACTTCGGGATACCTCCCGGAAGGGCTTTGTTTAAAGTCAAAAGCACGACATTCCACTTACCTTATTATACTTACCACTGGCGTCAGATGATGAGTTTAGAATTGCCATCGTGGTAGTTCCTTGGCTCTTGGCGACATTAATAACAGTGACGTGGTTGCGCGTGGATAGCATGTGTGCGCTAAATATTGAGGTGTCTCCAACAAATAGCTGGCACATATGCAAAACACGAGAATGCAACAAACACCTTTCCTCATGAAAGCATGCACAAGAACCAAGAATGCAAGGCAAGGCACAACCAGGAGGCATATGGGGACTACCAAGGTGCAACGGCACTGTGGCTTGCACACCCAGATCTCTTAATCCAACTAAGCCTTGCCGGCTATATATTTTTTGTTTTTTATGCAATCATGGTTGGAAAATAAATATGCCAACTACTTTAAAATGCATGATCAAAACAAATATGCTAGGTCATTGGAAAATCCAAATGAGGGAAAAACAAAACATGATATGCAATTTGTAAGAAACTCGAGGCCTGGCGTTTCTCAAAGCGCGAACTGATCAACCCTTTGATCTACATGACGTGGTGGGAGGCAGTTCTAATTAACCCTATTGATCGGTCTACCAACCACGTTCTGGCAATTAACTGACCCTATAGGGGCTGCATGAGTTGGACTAGGAACCCGAATAGCTAGGTGATGAAAGATTTCGCCACCCACCTAGACTAGGCACAGTGCTCGAATACAGTTCAAAACCGAGGAGCCACCCATTCAAAAAGAAGGCACAAGAGTTTGCATGCAAATGAAGTGCAACATGAATGCTTTGAAACAAAAATGATGTGCAACATGAATGTTTCGAAATGCAAGGGATAATGTTTGGTTACCTCCAGGCAGGAATTTGAGATTTTTGTAATTTTTTTAATAGCAAGAAAGGATACATGAACTAGCATCATCTATAAACCAAAGATAAAAATTTGGCATTATGGAACTTGTCATGCATTAATAGCATCTACAAACCTTCCCCACACCTGGATTTTCGTGTCGCGGGACAACAAAATCAAGTGTGCGTCAGACTCCTTTGAAATTGTTCCATCACCAAAACTTACCAAGGTATTGTAAATGATGTACCTCTCATGTTCTTAAGCATCGTAAATCCGTCGTTCTTTTCTGTGTCAACCTGTAATGGTTAGCGACCAAAAATACCCAAGGAAAAACTTAACCGAAAAACATGCTCTTGCTAGTTTTTTTTATGTGAAAGATGGATGGGTAGTGATGAAAATGAATGGTAAATATAAATGAAATGATGTGATGGTATAAATGGGGATACATGGGCGAACTCGGTTTGACACTAGTACAGCAACCGCTCCCCGGCAACGGCGCCAGAAAGCTTGTTGGTATTTTTAATGATCATAGACAAATCCGCAAGCATACGGATACCGATGTAGCTTTCACCCGAGAGTATTCCAGGGTATCGAATCCACAGGGAACATGTGTGTACTAGTGCAAAGTTAAGAACGACCAAGGACACGAGAAGTGATTTATGTGTAGAAGATAGAGAGGGTTATTTCTAGGTATTATGGATAATCAAAGGATAGCTCACGTTATTTACTGCATTACTTGCTTCAGGACGCCCAACCGTCCTAATCCGGAAAGGGATGAGAAGGGGACTAGGCAAGCCAAACAATGGTCCTACTACTCTCTAGTGCTTCTCATGTGGTGGACTACGTAGGCCGTCAGGGCTGTCACGACCTGGGGCTACCACTACAAATCCGTGGCACTAGGCACACTCCAAGGTATTCAACGGACTAGACATCCATCTGTTCAATTAAATACTATCTTAGCTTTGCAAGTACTAAGACACCTATCACAGCGAGGAGCCCACAAGTAAATAAAGTAAAGCTTGAACTTAATTAAATATTAATCCAAAAATATAGAGAAAATACCTGGATGATACTCGAACCTGAGCCGCATTCGCTGAGGTATAAGAAGAGGAGAGGAGCCGACATCCCCGGCTTTTCCTGGACTCTCGCCTCACCTCTCACCTATTCTAACACTACATTGGATCTTTGCCTTGAGCTTTGCTTCACTTCCTTGTATGTTGAGAGTGAGGAGAGGGTCTCTATTCATAGTGTGGAGAAGACTTGGAGGAGTGGAGATGCTCCATGGATTTTAGGGGAATATTCTCCCCCATTTCCTCCCCTTGTGCCACCTAGTACTGGAAACCAACCTTCCCACGTCGGTTTGCCACCTAAGACTCGCGCCAGGCCCTCATCCATGGTTTCCAGAGTTGGTAGAGGTAAGAACCGGAGAAAACCGCGCATAACTAGAAGTTTGGGTCAGAAAAACTGAGAAGAACCACGCCCTTGTTGGTCCTGCAAGTCGGGTGGAGGACAAAACCGAGAAAAACCAGAGCTACGGAGAATAAACCGATCGGTCCAGTAGAGAAACCCACGCCAGCAGGGGGAAAACCGCGCAGACCCGTGCTTTATCCCCTCGCTTCGTGCCACGTGGCCCACAAAACCGCTTCTCCCGGTCGGTTCCCGCGCCTGCGCAGGATAGCGCCCGCGCCTGTGGCTACGCGCCACGTGTCCCTGGCGGGACACCTCCCACGCCCACGCCTCGCGCGTCAGCGCGTCCGCTCGCGCTGTGGTGGGCTGGCTTGCTGACTGTTGGGCTTGGGTCGCGCCCGATACTGGGTCGTGCCTGGCTGTTGTCGCGGGTCGCTCTTGTTTGTTTATTTAATATTTTCTTCGCCTGAGCTCTGATTATTATGAATAATATATCCACCGGAATCATCTCGACGAGCTCTACGCAATGGTGTACTCCAAACAGGCTTGTGAGATACTTTATGATAATGATATGTTCAAATCTTTCTCAGGCCCATAGCGTCATTTCCTGCATAGCCACGTAAAACACCAACACTTGTAGAAATCATTAGTAATAAACCCTACCACTATGTTTAGTATTTATATTTGATGTATTTTCTACAGGAATTGACTATCAAAAGTGGTACTTAAGGACCGTCAACAGTAGTGTGCACACACGTTCCTCTGGATTCAATACCCTTGGAATACTCTTCTTTGGGAAAGGCTACAGCGGTATCTGTGCACTTGCGGATTTATTTGTGGACGCTAAGTACCCATCGGTCGCTTCGGCGTCGTTACTCTTTCGAGATGACGCTAGTAACTGCCAACAATGATAAGGCACTGGCCGATCTTCCGAGAGGTAGAGGATAAATTAGATTGGTGGAGAATTTGACATTTGTGATCTAGCTTAAAATCAGACACGATTCAAACCCTGCAACCGTTACATCACTGCTCCATTGGTTATCAACCAAGCACAACTTGATTGACCTAGCCGAAAAGGCTTTCCCTGCAAGCGAATCGAAGAACACAAGCAAGAAAATGATAAACACGTAATCTGAAATTGTAGATCTATATTAAGCGAATATGAGAGGAGTACAAGCTCTGATCAACAAAGGACTAATCACCATAGGGTTGTAGAATAAGAATGGGGGCCCTGGATCAATGTAAACGGACTTGTCACCACAGTTACAATAAATCTATCACAGATTCGATTTCGAAAACTTAACTAAACAAAAACCTAAACCCTAATGTGGCGGTGGCTATTGAATATATGCTCCAAGGGTTGACCTAAACCCCCCTGGTCACGCCCTCTTGGGCTCCAATAAGATACATGGGCCAGTGGCCCAAAAGACGGTGACCCAGCACCTTGACAGATTCTGTATGCCCAATTTTTTCTAGGCTTACCATTGACTCATATGGAAATTTGATGTGGGACCAGTTCCATTGGAAGCTGTATGAAATTATCTTTCCATCCATATAAAGAACATCCAAAATGGATTCCGTATGCGACCAGGGCGTCGATTTTAGTGCGGGCTGCTCTTGGACTCCGAGGTGGACTCGAACTTGAGTTGCTTTGGGCCTCCACCTTGGGGACTCAAACCGAATCAATTTTAGGCCTTCTTCTTTACTTGGACATACATGTTGGACTCCTCCAAAACAAATAATTATGTCCATATCCATTTTTTCATGTCCTCATCATCGTCTCATTCTTGACAAAAAGCCGTCCTCGGCGTCGATTGTACTCGAAATCGATCCTGCACAACACATAGGAGAACGGGGTTGCGAAAACAAAGGGAACCAAAATAATTCTGAGGAGGGATGTTACCATGTTTCCAATTGTGTAGTGTGTCATCTCGCATAAAAAAATAATTCTGAGGAGGGATGTTACCATGTTTCCAATTGTGTAGTGTGTCATCTCGCAAAAAAATATCAGCAAACATGTATGCTCCATTATCGAAATGCACACGATGTTTGTCAACACTATCCTGCAAAAGATTAGTACCAACAAAAGACAAAGCAGGACTAGATGGTCGTATATCAGAAAATTTAGCATCAGCAGGCATAGGTAGCAACCAACAATGCTCCCCTTCTTGGGATACAAAACTACTAGAGGAACATGTGAAATTATTTTTATTATGGCTGTCTTCTAATCGATCACAATGTTGCACAACAAAAGGAGAATTCATATTTCTACGAATGTAGACTCTATATATCATATATTATCCATTGTTGTCATATTTGCCAACAACATGATATGCATGTTTATCAAACCAAGGCAAATTAGCATATCTAAAAAGTATTCTTCCAAACAATCCCGATTACACAAAACATCAAATTCAATGTAAACCAAAGTGTGTGAGGAAGGCAACAGCTTTAGCTCATCATTGGTACTAGCAATATACTGAACATGTTTAGGTTCAGCACAAGTGTGTGGTTGCAAAACATGTAAAACTAAAGTATTATCACACAATTCATCTTTATCGCATGAAACATCAAGCAAATCATCATGTGACAGAGATAAATCAAGAGACGGTTCCACAAACAATTGCTCTATGATAGCATGGTTTGTGGAAAAATTTAGCACATTAATACTGTCGAATAGTTGGCAGATATTCGTCCGGCAAGCACCCCGCTTCGTGCGAAGATTGATCACGGTGGACAAACAGAGAGACATGGGATTTTATACTAGTTCGGGCCCTCGAGATCAAGTAATAACCCTACGTCTAGTTGCTGCTTGTATTATCTCGGCGAGTACATATTACAATGGTGTAAAAAATACCCTTGGCTGGATTGGCTAAGATTGGGAATACCCTCTACGTACAAGACCCCCCTATTTATATCCAGGGAGACATGTCTTACAAGACAAAATAGACCTAAACATAATAGGACTCTAACTATCATCGGGCCTTCCTTCTGCGATCTGGTCGTCGTGTCTTGTTCGGAGTCTTCTTCATTCGGAGTCGGTAGTCGGTAATCCTCGTGATCGGGCACCCTGGTATTATGGCCTCAACAGTAGCCCCCCGAGCTTATCTTGTTCAAAAAAGGTTGATCTAAGTAGCCTTTGGGTCTTTTTGCTCTTCAGGTGAATTTAGGATTTGCAAATATCTCGATTATCACTTGAAGATGAGAGCCAGAAAAGATCTCGAATTCTTGAATGTCAAAACCTGCATTTGAATGATAAGGTCAGAAAAAATATCAGCCATAATAATAGCGAATAAAAAACTGCTCCATCTTGGAAAGTGGAATGCCAAGGGTTGATGTAACGGCCGTCCTGCACATTAAAAACCCACTCTGCACGTCTCCCGAAACTCTAGCAGCGCACGCGGCATAAATTGCGGCTCTGCTTCGGTTCCTCGATTCTCGCACGAAGCATCGCGTCTGGGTCTTTAAATATCGAATCTCTTGGATTAATCTGCACTTGAACCTTCCTTTCTAAGCCTTCTCCCTCCCCACACCATGGGCAAGAATAAACTCAGCCGCAAGTTCAAGCTTCGTCGCCTCCTTTTTGGAGACTCTCCCCGCAGCTTCGCCGAACCGCCGTCCGACAAACCGGAGGATCCACCGGCGACGACACCACCTCCTGCTCCTCCTCAGGCTCCCCTCCTTGCTCTCCCCTGGTACAGGGACGAAGGAATCGAGGTCGAGCCACCAGAAGAAGCTGCTCCGTCGAGCATTGCCGCCGGGAAGCGCCCTGCGTCGTCTTCTCTAGCCCCGGCATCTCCCCTCTCCCTCTCCTCTGACAACGAGCCGGTACAAGGAGGGAGCGAAACTCGGCTGAAGCCGGAGCCCTCGCGCGTAGGCGCATCTTTGTCTTCTGCTCCAGCGGACACCAGCGGTGACGAGGAATTCACCCGGCGCCTCTTCGTCTCCTTGAACCGCGACCTGATCGGGATCCCCGGAGACGGAGCGCTCGTGGATCTCGTCAGCGACTCTGAAGAAGAGAACACGGTAGATGATGATCCACCGGCAGGCGTGACACCGCCCTAATCCTCGCCGATGGCATCAGCTAGGCGAAGATTATCATTTTGAATTTTTAGTTTCAGGATAGTTATCGATCTCCTGTGAAATGTATTCCATTTTGGATTAATGAAGTAATTTCACTTGAGAGGTGCAACAATAGTCCCTTTTCCTGTGTTCGAAAACTTTCGCATTAATCTATTTATGAAACTGCCTGCCCACAGAATAAAATTCCCCGAACAAGAGTTTCTTCCGAACACACCAACTAGTATTTAGCATGTTCGGGAAATTTGATCCCAACCAAATATGATCGGGTTATTTCCTCTTAAACATACCAAGTGTTCGGTCATTTAAAACTGGTAGCTTCCCAAATAAGCTAATAATCCTAAATGCATTGAATTTGACTTGCACAGTTTTTGAAACGAAGCGTGCCGCAGAGAAAGAAAAGAATCTTTTTGACCCAATAATGACTGCGGATTGCACGGCTCGAGGCCGGTTTTCTCGAGGTTCATACTCCCTCACAAAACCATAAAGCCCCCAGGCATAGCCGCCTGGACTCCATTTGGGCCTTCGTCTTCCTCGCTTGCATCTGCAAACACTCGCCATTCCTCATCTGCTTTCTGCCCTTCATCCTCTTGCTCCTCCAGCCCCTCGAACCAGCTTCTCACCGCCATGGCATCCTCACACCAATCCTCATCCGGTGGTGAGTCATCAGGAGATCAGAGCAGTGCCGCCACCGGACGGGAACTTCGCAACGAAAACACAATCTGCACCACGGACGAGTATTGGGACAAATCCACCACCACGGCAAAATAGCTGCAACGACTGGAGGACCTGGGATTGCTCCCTGATACCACCACCTTCCCTCGTCGTCATGCCAAAGGTCAGCTGTATCCAACCCCCGACACTCTTGAGTTGGTGGCCTTCTTGCAGTTCTTCCATTGCGGATTTGGGGTTTATCCATCAGATTTCTTCCACAACATCTGTGACCATTACCAGATAGAGCTTGTGCACCTCAAGCCCGGCTCTTTGACCATGCTTAGCATCTTTGCCTTTTTGTGCGAAGCTTGGTTAGGGATTAAGCCATCATTGCTTCTGTGGAGATACTTTTACACCCCGTCATTTTACAAGAAACAACTCATGATCGGGTCAATTGGATTCTCCTTGAGAGATCGGGAGACTTACATCCCCTTTCTAGTGAAAGATTGCTGGAAAGGTTATGAGCGTCATTGGTTTTACATCACCCTTCCCTAAGCCTCAGTAGCAAAAGGGAAGCATTTGATGCCCTATCTCAAGGAAGAAACCAAGGCTCTGCCAAGAGTTACTCTAGAGATGCAGAAGCACATTGATCGGATCTTGGAACTTCGCAGTGCCGGCTTGACAGCGGTTCATGTAGCAAAGATCTTCATTAGATGGAGATTCATCCCGCTCATGACTCATGACTGCTACGCCTGGACGTTCAGCGGTGACAATGATCCGAACAGGATGAAGCCTGATGGTAGGCCTTTGTTTTTCTGTTCGATAATTTTTTTGAGTTTGTTCAGTCATTTGAGATCATGACTCTTAACTAATAGTTGTCCCAGAAACAGAAGTGGCTGTACGCTTGAAGAAGATGTTGGGTGCCGGTGCCGATCTCCAGGACTGGGCAGGCGTCCCAGCACCTTACAGCACTGACAACCCTCCTCCAGAGATAAACTGCCTCTCAGAAAATTTCTTGACTTGCTTAATATTTATATGACATGACTCCTTTCCCCAAACAGGTCCCGCCTATTGTTGATGCCCCCGCACTGAGCGGAGCCATCAACGTTGAAGAAGAGGGGGAGCTACCCGTCGATCAAGGCGCCGAAGCCCCAACCAACGAATAGCCTCAACCATCGCCTGCTGTGGAGAAAGAGATCC
>CM014271.1:46617734-46647169 GCA_004135705.1 Alloteropsis semialata
AACAAAATCCTAACCCTAATGTGGTGGCAGCTACTGAATATATGCTCCAAGGGTCGACCTAGACCCCCTGGTCACGCCCCTCTTGGGCTCCAACATGATACACGGGCCAAGGGCCCAAAAGACGGTGACGCAGCACCCTGACAGATTCTGTATGCCCAATTTTTTCTAGGCTTACCATTGACTCATATGGAAATTTGATGTGGGACCAGTTCCATTGGAAGCTGTATGAAATTATCTTTCCATCCATATAAAGAACATCCAAAATGGATTCCGTATGCGACCAGGGCGTCGATTTTAGTGCGGGCTGCTCTTGGACTCCGAGGTGGACTCGAACTTGAGTTGCTTTGGGCCTCCACCTTGGGGACTCAAACCGAATCAATTTTAGGCCTTCTTCTTTACTTGGACATACATGTTGGACTCCTCCAAAACAAATAATTATGTCCATATCCATTTTTTCATGTCCTCATCATCGTCTCATTCTTGACAAAAAGCCGTCCTCGGCGTCGATTGTACTCGAAATCGATCCTGCACAACACATAGGAGAACGGGGTTGCGAAAACAAAGGGAACCAAAATAATTCTGAGGAGGGATGTTACCATGTTTCCAATTGTGTAGTGTGTCATCTCGCATAAAAAAATAATTCTGAGGAGGGATGTTACCATGTTTCCAATTGTGTAGTGTGTCATCTCGCAAAAAAATATCAGCAAACATGTATGCTCCATTATCGAAATGCACACGATGTTTGTCAACACTATCCTGCAAAAGATTAGTACCAACAAAAGACAAAGCAGGACTAGATGGTCGTATATCAGAAAATTTAGCATCAGCAGGCATAGGTAGCAACCAACAATGCTCCCCTTCTTGGGATACAAAACTACTAGAGGAACATGTGAAATTATTTTTATTATGGCTGTCTTCTAATCGATCACAATGTTGCACAACAAAAGGAGAATTCATATTTCTACGAATGTAGACTCTATATATCATATATTATCCATTGTTGTCATATTTGCCAACAACATGATATGCATGTTTATCAAACCAAGGCAAATTAGCATATCTAAAAAGTATTCTTCCAAACAATCCCGATTACACAAAACATCAAATTCAATGTAAACCAAAGTGTGTGAGGAAGGCAACAGCTTTAGCTCATCATTGGTACTAGCAATATACTGAACATGTTTAGGTTCAGCACAAGTGTGTGGTTGCAAAACATGTAAAACTAAAGTATTATCACACAATTCATCTTTATCGCATGAAACATCAAGCAAATCATCATGTGACAGAGATAAATCAAGAGACGGTTCCACAAACAATTGCTCTATGATAGCATGGTTTGTGGAAAAATTTAGCACATTAATACTGTCGAATAGTTGGCAGATATTCGTCCGGCAAGCACCCCGCTTCGTGCGAAGATTGATCACGGTGGACAAACAGAGAGACATGGGATTTTATACTAGTTCGGGCCCTCGAGATCAAGTAATAACCCTACGTCTAGTTGCTGCTTGTATTATCTCGGCGAGTACATATTACAATGGTGTAAAAAATACCCTTGGCTGGATTGGCTAAGATTGGGAATACCCTCTACGTACAAGACCCCCCTATTTATATCCAGGGAGACATGTCTTACAAGACAAAATAGACCTAAACCTAGTAGGACTCTAACTATCATCGGGCCTTCCTTCTGCGATCTGGTCGTCGTGTCTTGTTCGGAGTCTTCTTCGTTCGGAGTCGGTAGTCGGTAATCCTCGTGATCGGGCACCCTGGTATTATGGCCTCAACAGTAGCCCCCGAGCTTATCTTGTTCAGAAAAGGTTGATCTTTAAGTAGCCTTTGGGTCTTTTTGCTCTTCGGGTGATTTTGGGATATGCAAATATCTCGACAATCACTTGAAAATGAGAGCCAGAAAAGATCCCGAACTCTGAATGGAGAAACCTGCATCTGAATGATAAGGTCAGAGAAAATACCAGCCATAATAATAGCGAATAAAAAACTGCTCCATCTTGGAAAGTGGAATGCCAAGGGTTGATGTAACGGCCGTCCTGCACATTAAAAACCCACTCTGCACGTCTCCCGAAACTCTAGCAGCGCACGCGGCATAAATTGCGGCTCTGCTTCGGTTCCTCGATTCTCGCACGAAGCATCGCGTCTGGGTCTTTAAATATCGAATCTCTTGGATTAATCTGCACTTGAACCTTCCTTTCTAAGCCTTCTCCCTCCCCACACCATGGGCAAGAATAAACTCAGCCGCAAGTTCAAGCTTCGTCGCCTCCTTTTTGGAGACTCTCCCCGCAGCTTCGCCGAACCGCCGTCCGACAAACCGGAGGATCCACCGGCGACGACACCACCTCCTGCTCCTCCTCAGGCTCCCCTCCTTGCTCTCCCCTGGTACAGGGACGAAGGAATCGAGGTCGAGCCACCAGAAGAAGCTGCTCCGTCGAGCATTGCCGCCGGGAAGCGCCCTGCATCGTCTTCTCTAGCCCCGGCATCTCCCCTCTCCCTCTCCTCTGACAATGAGCCGGTACAAGGAGGGAGCGAAACTCGGCTGAAGCCGGAGCCCTCGCGCGTAGGCGCATCTTTGTCTTCTGCTCCAGCGGACACCAGCGGTGACGAGGAATTCACCCGGCGCCTCTTCGTCTCCTTGAACCGCGACCTGATCGGGATCCCCGGAGACGGAGCGCTCGTGGATCTCGTCAGCGACTCTGAAGAAGAGAACACGGTAGATGATGATCCACCGGCAGGCGTGACACCGCCCTAATCCTCGCCGATGGCATCAGCTAGGCGAAGATTATCATTTTGAATTTTTAGTTTCAGGATAGTTATCGATCTCCTGTGAAATGTATTCCATTTTGGATTAATGAAGTAATTTCACTTGAGAGGTGCAACAATAGTCCCTTTTCCTGTGTTCGAAAACTTTCGCATTAATCTATTTATGAAACTGCCTGCCCACAGAATAAAATTCCCCGAACAAGAGTTTCTTCCGAACACACCAACTAGTATTTAGCATGTTCGGGAAATTTGATCCCAACCAAATATGATCGGGTTATTTCCTCTTAAACATACCAAGTGTTCGGTCATTTAAAACTGGTAGCTTCCCAAATAAGCTAATAATCCTAAATGCATTGAATTTGACTTGCACAGTTTTTGAAACGAAGCGTGCCGCAGAGAAAGAAAAGAATCTTTTTGACCCAATAATGACTGCGGATTGCACGGCTCGAGGCCGGTTTTCTCGAGGTTCATGCTCCCTCACAAAACCATAAAGCCCCCAGGCATAGCCGCCTGGACTCCATTTGGGCCTTCGTCTTCCTCGCTTGCATCTGCAAACACTCGCCATTCCTCATCTGCTTTCTGCCCTTCATCCTCTTGCTCCTCCAGCCCCTCGAACCAGCTTCTCACCGCCATGGCATCCTCACACCAATCCTCATCCGGTGGTGAGTCATCAGGAGATCAGAGCAGTGCCGCCACCGGACGGGAACTTCGCAACGAAAACACAATCTGCACCACGGACGAGTATTGGGACAAATCCACCACCACGGCAAAATAGCTGCAACGACTGGAGGACCTGGGATTGCTCCCTGATACCACCACCTTCCCTCGTCGTCATGCCAAAGGTCAGCTGTATCCAACCCCCGACACTCTTGAGTTGGTGGCCTTCTTGCAGTTCTTCCATTGCGGATTTGGGGTTTATCCATCAGATTTCTTCCACAGCATCTGTGACCATTACCAGATAGAGCTTGTGCACCTCAAGCCGGCGCTTTGACCATGCTTAGCGTCTTTGCCTTTCTGTGTGAAGCCTGGTTAGGGATTAAGCCATCATTGCTTCTGTGGAGATACTTTTACACCCCGTCATTTTACAAGAAACAACTCATGATCGGGTCAATTGGATTCTCCTTGAGAGATCGGGAGACTTACATCCCCTTTCTAGTGAAAGATTGCTGGAAAGGTTATGAGCGTCATTGGTTTTACATCACCCTTCCCTAAGCCTCAGTAGCAAAAGGGAAGCATTTGATGCCCTATCTCAAGGAAGAAACCAAGGCTCTGCCAAGAGTTACTCTAGAGATGCAGAAGCACATTGATCGGATCTTGGAACTTCGCAGTGCCGGCTTGACAGCGGTTCATGTAGCAAAGATCTTCATTAGATGGAGATTCATCCCGCTCATGACTCATGACTGCTACGCCTGGACGTTCAGCGGTGACAATGATCCGAACAGGATGAAGCCTGATGGTAGGCCTTTGTTTTTCTGTTCGATAATTTTTCTGAGTTTGTTCAGTCATTTGAGATCATGACTCTTAACTAATAGTTGTCCCAGAAACAGAAGTGGCTGTACGCTTGAAGAAGATGTTGGGTGCCGGTGCCGATCTCCAGGACTGGGCAGGCGTCCCAGCACCTTACAGCACTGACAACCCTCCTCCAGAGATAAACTGCCTCTCAGAAAATTTCTTGACTTGCTTAATATTTATATGACATGACTCCTTTCCCCAAACAGGTCCCGCCTATTGTTGATGCCCCCGCACTGAGCGGAGCCATCAACGTTGAAGAAGAGGGGGAGCTACCCGTCGATCAAGGCGCCGAAGCCCCAACCAACGAATAGCCTCAACCATCGCCTGCTGTGGAGAAAGAGGTCCTGAGCAGCCCCAAGGCGACCGTTCCCCGAACCCGCAAGCGCTCTCGCAGCGTGAGCATGGAGAGGGTGACTCTTTTCTGGAACTCTCGGTATGCTCGGACCTAGTGAGCTGCTACCCAGTCGCGATCCACCTCGCCCTAATGCCTAGGTACCAAGCATCATCGTATTCGGGCGTTTATTTGCAGCCTTTGATCGTATAACCAAAGCTAAATGTGTTTGGGAGATTTCTCGTTAGGAAATTCGTCCGACCCCACTGCCATCAAAACCCATGTCTGGTGCCAAGCGATTCAAAGTAAGAATCCTGACATCCAAGTAAGAGCTCTAACCTACTTGGTTTATGCTTGAGTACTTCTCACAGGGAGAATATTGTTTAACCATTTTTGATTGTTCGTTCGGGACTCAGGCCTTCCAAGCCTGCAGCTTCTCCTCCCATCAGGCCATCCCCTAAAGAGAAAACTCCCGAGCCTCACTCGGTAGCCCAACCTGATGGTACAGAGAGACTATAGAGATCACAAGACCTGCCCCGACGCCCTTGGGCCCGATCATTACTTCGCTCTCGGTGGCCGAGGAGCAATGGCGTTCGTTGGACGCTCGTGCCTCTGCTGCCGAAGCGTCTATGACCAGACTGGAGGCCCAAGTTACCGTTCTCCAGTCCGAGAAGGAAGGTACCTGTTTTATGTTACCATGTCTATTTTGGGTCTTTGCCCGCAAACTTTTGCTTACACACTGCCTTTGATTCTGTAGTTAACTCCAAGAGCATTGAGGTGCTCGAGAAGAAAAACTCGGATTTGGAAGGCAGGCTTGCTGTTTGGGACAAGAATGTTGCTGATCTCACCGCCCGACTTGAAGCTTCAGAGAAGCGTAGCTCGTCCTTGGAGACCAGGCTGATCGAGGGTGCATGCGTTGCTGCGACTCACACAGTTGGGGCCTTGAAGAGCCACGTTCCTGACCTCAACATCTCGCTGCTCTCCAAAGGCTTCAAATGTTCGGCGACGGATGCTGAGGTATTGTTTGATAGCTTGGCCCCACTGGTAGAACCATTTGTCAAGAACCTTGATCTCCATTTGAGTGATTTGGAGGAATCACCTTGAACTCTGTGCTTGGATCCTATAATAGGGCAAAACTTGACGGTTTAGAGTGCGACTTTTATTTTGCGAAACATATGCTTGCATGTTTTTGCTTAAGTCTTTAGAGCTGATCGGTGTTTTTGTGAAGCTTTTTAACTGATAGCTTTGTCATAGCCAAAGATCCTGTTACCATAAGCTATTTTGGATTTGTTTAGTTGCTGAAACACGAGCGGCCTTCTGAATTGTGTAATTCCTTGTAGTCATGGTGTTCGGTAATTTAGCGCAGCCTAGCTTTCTTGATTTAAAAAGCCTGATTTTTGCGTGGTAGTAGTACCATAGTAGCCCCCGGGCTCTTTTACAGTCATGCAGGCATGCTGAAAAAGAATCTAGAAGTACTATCCATAAGAATTTCCCGATCATATGGGGAGCCCTGAGCGTTGCGCTTGGGATGCGTAGAATAGGTCTGAAAAAACTTTCAGCGTGGTAGTCCCCGGCACTTTGTTAGTATATGCAGTATGGTAACAAAGAGTAGAAACAGAATGGAAAAATAGAACCCAGCCCCCGAGCGTAAAAGCGAGGGTGAGCAAAGTGTATAGTACTTATCTCTTTTTTTTGTTGGCGCTGTAGGCGACGTGGATGACGGCTTTTATCTGCCAAACTTGATGGTCAGGCTTGAACTTGCTTGATTACCTTTGTTTAGGCTTAGAATCTGCGCAGTTGATCCATATTCCACGTGTTTGGCAGTATATCTCCATCTATCTCCGCGATCCTGTAGGCTCCTTGCCATGGAGAGGACAATTTGTTCTTGTCCTTGGTGCGTTGATATAATTTGAGCACCATGTCACCAATGCATAGGCTTCTCTTGCGAACATTAGCATCGTAGTATTGTCACAGTTTTTGTTGATACTGGGCCACTCTAAAAGCGGCTGCGTCGCGAGCCTCCTCAAGGAGGATCAGCTCATCGGCGCGTCTGTCAGGCTCTTCAGTTTCTGAAAACAATGCCATGCGTGGGGCTTGTAGTCGGATGTCGGATGGTAGAATCATCTCTGCTCCATACACCAAGAAGAAAGGTATCTGGCCTGTCGCTTGGTTCATGGTGGTCCTCATCGACCAAAGTACTATAGGAACTTTATGAATCCAACGCTTGTCGTAAGCTTGTAATCTGTTAAAGATTCTCTTCTCAATGCCCTGGAGCACAATGCCATTGGCACGCTCTACTTGCCCATTTGTCTTTGGGTGATTTACTGATGACCGATCATGCCTGATCCTGTAGTCATAGCAGAAATCAGAAAACTTTTTCTTTTAAACTGCGTTCCATTATCAGAGATTATCCTGTTCGGGACACTGAATCGTACGACAATACTCTGTAGGAATTTGACAGCTGCCTCTTTTGTGATTTTCTGAACCGGCTCGGCCTCAACCCATTTTGTGAATGTGTCAATGCCGACGAACAGAAATCAGTAGCCCCCGACAGCCCTTGGAAAGGGCCCGAGGACGTCTATTCCCCATGTGGCAAAGGGCCATGACCGGGGAATAGTGTTTAAGGCTTGCGCAGGTTTAGTTTGTTTCCGTGCGAAGAATTGGCATGCCTCACACTTCTTAGCTAACTCGCTTGTGTCTTGAAGAGCTGCAGACCAGTAGAAGCTCTGTTGGAATGCTTTCCCTGCTAGATATCGGGGAGAAGCATGTGATCCACAAATTCCTCCATGAATATCGTGGAGCAAACTAATGCCCTCGGTCCGTGTGATGCATTTGAGGAGCATTCCATTGTGGGTTATCTTGTATAATCGCCCGTCAACCAATTGATAGTTCTTGGCTTTACGATGGATTTTCTCCAATGTAGCATCATCATCCAGAATAGCTTGGTTTGTAAGGTACACCCGGATTGGATCCATCCAGTTCTCCCCGTTTCCAACTAGAGCGGCAGCTCGAGCCGTATTGACCAACATAGACTCCTTGACGGATTCATTGGTTGTAGAAACTGTGCCTTTGGCAAGCGCAGTTTTTAGGTTCAGTAATGAAACCGACACAGATGGTTTAGTAAGAACTTCAAGTAACACATTACCTGGGAGCCGTGTGCGCTCGGCAGCTGCCTTTGCTAGCTTGTTTGTGTCGCCATTGAATTCCCTTTTGACGTGTCATACTTCAAGCCCATCAAATTTGCTTTCCATCCTCCTGTATGCCTCCAAGTATTTGGCCATGACATCACTCCGTGCGCTGTACTCTTTCATGACTTGCTTTGCAGCCAACTCGGAATCCCCTTTCACGAGCAGCCTCCTAACGCCTAGAGATGCAGCTATGCAGAGTCCTGTCAAAAGCCCTTCATATTCGGCAACATTGTTAGTAGGGGTTGGATCAACAAAATTGATTTGTAATGCGTACCTGATGATGTCATTGTGTGGCAAGATCAGGACCACCCCAGCCCCCGCGCCTGCTCTGCAAAACGCTCCGTCATAGAACATGGTCCAGTGTTCGGGATTTTGGGTAGCCTCTTCGGATTTGGGGTTAGTCCACTCTGCGATGAAATCTACCAGAGCCTGCGACTTGATGGTAGTTCTGGGTATGAATTCAACGTCGTAAGCCCCCAGCTCCACAGACCATTGTGCAATCCTACCCACGACATCTCGATTATTTAAAATGTTGCCTAGGGGGTAAGTTGACACAACCTTGATCTTGTGGCTCAGAAAATAATGCTTGAGCTTCTTAGAAGTCATTAGTATAACATATAGCAATTTCTAAATTTGAGGGTACCTTGTTTTAGCGTCATGTAGCACCTCGCTTACGAAGTAAACGGGGTGTTGTGTTGTTGACTTCTCTGTTGGTCTCTCGACCACCAGAACCGTGCTGACAACAGTTGTCGCTGCTACGTATAACAGCATCTCTTCTTGCGACTGTGGCGGGACTAGTACGGGCATTTTCCATAGGTATTGCTTGAATGCCTGGAACGCCTCTTCGGGTTCGTGGAATAGATCTCAATCCACTCACGGGGGTTGGTTGTTCCGTCATACTTCTCGATGTTAGTAGGACGGAACTTTTCCGGCCACCTGACCTTACGTAGGCTTGGGGAGTACGCAAGGCATCCCCCAGTGCCCGGTCGGGTGTCACGTGGCGGAGAATCTAGATAGGACCGGTATTAGCCCTCACGTATTCGGTAATCTTGGTTGTAGTTGAGAGTTTCCTGAGCGTCACGGGCGCGACGGTTACGTTCGAGCTGCGGCCTCATGTCACGCCCCTCATGTGGGCGATAGCGGGGTTGTCCATTAACAGATCGGGAGCGAACCGGTCGGGGTTCACTGGGCCTATTTGACGGAGCTGGCGGTGCGGCAGCGGTGACCTCGAGGCGCTCCTTGGCCTTTTCCGCTGCTTCTCGAGCCTTCTTGGCGATGATGGCCATCGGGGTACCCTCAGTCATTGCCTCCATCGTTTCCAAGAGGGTTCGGATCTGCATGTTGTCCTGTTCAACTGCCCAGAATTCGGTGTTGAGATTCCGAGGAGCCAACGAAGATAGAGCCTGCTCTGTACGGGTTGGTCTGCACAAGCTGGACGACTCAGCGTCAGCTTCCCCCCCGTTCCCAGAAAGCATATTGATGCGGCGGTCTTTGGGCTGTTCCGACCCATTGCTAGATCCACTGTAGTCGAGATCTAACTGTGCAGTGCGATCAGCGATGTCCTCGGGAGTAGGCTTCGTAAAGGTGGTGTAAACTTCCCGACCGGCGCATGTGAGATCGAGATCATGGATCCCTGTCATCTTGAGCTCGTAATCGCCTTGATGCTCGAACACGAGATCCCCGAAGTGGATCTCCCGTGCAGGCACTAGATGGCTATGAGCGTAGAGATCGGAAGCGGTGGTAGAACTCCCGATGGCTTCTGACTTGACGGAACTGGGCATGTAGGGCATCGATGAACTCGACGCGTCGGCGATCCAGACTCCGTTGATGATTGGCATGATCTTTCTTCATGCAAGGGCCCCCTACCTGGCGCGCCTCTGTCGAGGTTGTACTCGGCAAATATTTGTCCGGCAAGCACCCCGCTTCGTGTGAAGATTGATCATGGTGGACGAAGAGACATGGGATTTTATACTGGTTCGGGCCCTCGAGATCGAGTAATAACCCTACGTCCAGTTGCTGCTTGTATTATTTCGTCGAGTACAGATTACAATGCGTAACAAGTACCCTTGGGTGGATTGGCTAAGTTCTCGGGATACCCTCTACGTACAAGACCCCCGCTATTTATATCCAGGGAGACGTGCCTTACAAGACAAAACAGACCTAAACCTAATAGGACTCTAACTATCATCGGGCCTTCCTTCTGCGATCTGGTCGTCGTGTCTTGTTCGGAGTCTTCTTCGTTCGGAGTCGATAGTCGGTAATCCTTGTGATCAGGCACCCTGGTATTATGGCCTCAACAAATACAATTCTCACCTTCCGTGAGTGTAGCACTATATGCACGAATTGTGTTCTCAGTAGCAATAGGTGCAATGTCCAGTGATGGTTCTGAATGTGCACATTAGGTTGTGGGCTCCTTAGTTGCATCCATGTCGTCCTCTTGCTTATGTACAACATCCTGCAAATGGTTAGTCATAGCAAGAGAAATAACAATAGAATCTTTCTCTAATTATGCACCTCATCACATGAATCCAAAATAGGAGGTGGGTTAACAAAGGCTTCTGTCATAAGAAGTTTCATATCAATCCAAGTTTGAGGTTTATCTAAAGGATCTAAAGACTCCCACCAAGATAGTGCAGAATATCTCAAAACACTAGATGCATTTTTTACCTTCCTCCTTGGACACATAAAGTGAATAGCAAAAATATTGTCTATAGCGATTTCCCACTCAATGTACTCATCAGCACCTATACCATCATAAGTAGGTGTATATGAACAACCTGTCATTGTTAGAAGACAGCAAAAGACAACACAAAAGTATTATCCCTATCAACTAGTAACTACTAGGTGGTGCTGAAGGTGGAATGCAATATCTGAAATGGCTTACCACCATCTTGCAAGTGTTTTTACCAAAGCCAACGGGACGGCACAATCTGTTGTCAAGCTTGGGTGCAACAGCTGTAAAGAGAACCTGTGCTAACAGAAGTGTATATGTGGAGCTTTGGGTAGGCACAATATGGTAGCAAGGAATAAAAATTATTCAAGTCAGAATTGCAAGACTGAAAAGTAGTCCCAGGCTAGTCTATGTCGCCGGCCTAAACTTGTCTCAGACCTAGTTGAACAAGCAACAAAAGCAACTCAGCAAAGGACTCAAAGGATGCAAGCACTTCTGAATTTTTTCTTTTATTTTTCTTTCTTGCTTTCCTTTTTTCTTTTTGGTGCGGCTTTTTCTTCACTTTTTCAGCACCTCTTTGCCTCTTACTCTTCTATTTTTTTCTTACTAAAAAGTGCAGCAACTTAAAGTTTTACAACTCAATATAACACAATGTTGCCACAAGAAATTCCAAATTAACTAGCAAAGCATGGCCATGACGACTCACTACAAACAAAGTTCTTGTCTCAATTTTTTATTCTTTTTTACCAAGCTGAATCTTTTCCTCTCTCATATGTGTACAAGAACAATTGATGGAGGAAAACAAATCTGGGAACATCACGATAAACAATTCCTCTGCAGCACTAGTACCTCTTGTAACTATGCTGCATGCAACAAACTGAACTGAAATTACAAAACAGACATAGACACAACGAACACAATGACACAGCAAGGGCCTAAAATTCAGGAAAGAAAATTGAACTGAAATATTGTGGGGCACAAAGGGGTTATAGGACAGTGGACTCCGTATGCGACATGTGAGTCGATTTTAGTGCGGGCTGCTCCTGGACTCCAAGGTGGACTCGAACTTGAGTTGCTTTGGGCCTCCACCTTGGTGACTCGAATCGAATCAACTTTAGGCCTTCTTCTTGACTTGGACATATATGTTGAACTCCTCCAAAACAAACAATTATGTCCATGTCCATTGCTGTCATGTCCTCATCATCCTCCCCTTCTTGACAAAAAGCCATCCTCTGCGTCGATTGTACTCGAAACCGATCCTGCACAACACAAAGGAGAACGGGGTTGCGAAAACAAAGGGAACCAAAATGATTCTAAGGAGGGATGTTACCATGTTTTCAATTGTGTAGTGTGTCATCTCGCATAAAAATGTCAGCAAACATGTATGCTCCATGATCGAAATGCACACGATGTTTGTCAACACTATCCTGCAAAAGATTAGTACCAAAAAAACAAAGCAGGACTAGATGGTCGTATATCAGAAAATTTAGCATCAGCAGGCATAGGTAGCAACCAACAATGCTACCCTTCTTGGGATACAAAACTATTCGAGGAACATGTGAAAATATTTTTATTATGGCTGTCCTCTAATCGATCACATTATTGCACAACAAAAGGAGAATTCATATTTCTACGATTGTAGACTCTATGTATCATATATTGTCTTTTGTTGTCATATTTTCGAACAACATGATATGTATGTTTATCAAACCAAGGCAAATCAGCATATCTAAAAAGTATCTCTTCCAAACAATCCCGATTACACAAAACATCAAATTCAATATAACCCAAAGTGTGTAAAGAAGACAACAGTTTTAGCTCATCATTGGCATTAGCAATATGCCTAACATGTTTAGGTTCAGCACAAGTGTGTGGTTGCAAAACATATAAAACTAAAGTATTATCACACAATTCATCTTTATCACTTGAAACATCAAGCAAATCATCATGTGACATAGATAAATCAAGAGACGGTTCCACTAACAATTGCTCAATGATAGCATGGTTTGTGGAAAAATTCAGCATATTAATACAATTCTCACCTTTCATGAGTGTAGCACTATATCCATGAACTGTGTTCTCAGTAGCAATAGGTGCAATGTCCAGTGATGGTTCTGAATGTGCACATGAGCTTGTGGGCTCCTCAGTTGCGTCCATGCCGTCCTCTTGCTTATGTACAACATCCTGCAAAGGGGTTATAGGATAGCGGAAATATGTTTGTAGGGTTTTTTTATGGACTATAAGTAAATGAAACAAGATGAATCTAAAGGGTACACGATAATACCTTACGGGCAACCTGAATCCTGATACCACTTGATAAATCACTGGCTAATCTTCCAAGAGGTAGAGGATAAATTCGATTAGTGGAGAACTCGACGTTGGCGATCCATTTTCAAATTAGACACGATTCGAACCCTACAGCCGTTACACCACCGCTCCGTTGGTTATCAACCAAGCACAACTTGATTGACCTCGCCGAGAAGGCTATCCCTACAAAGCAAATCGAAAAACACAAGCAAGAGAATGATAAACACGCAATCTGAAATTGCAGATTTGTATTAAGCGAATATAAGAGGAGTTCAAGTTCTGATCAACAAAGGACTAATCGCCACAGGGTTGTAGAACAAGAACGGGGGCCTGGATCACTGTAAACAGACTTTTCGCACAGTTACAATGAATCTATCACTGTTTCGACTTCAAAAACATGACTAAACAAAACCCTAAACCCTAATGTGGTGGTGGCTACTGAATATATACTCCAAGGGTTGACCTAAACCCCCTGGTAATGCCCCCTTGGGCTCCAACAAGATACATGGGGCCAATGGCCCAAAAGACAGTGATGCAGCACCCTGACAGATTCTGTACGCCCACTTGTCTCAGCAATTCCTGTCGCCTCAGTTGGAATTTTGAATGGTACCGGTCCCATTGGAACCTCTATGAAATTATCTTTTCATCCATATAAAGAACGCCCAAAAAGGACTCTGTATGCGACCTGGGCTTCAATTTTAGTGCTGGCTGCTCCTGGACACCGAGGTGGACTTGAACTTGAGTTGCTTTGGGCCTCCACCTTGGGGACTGGAACCAAATCAACTTTAGGCCTTCTTTTTGACTTGGACATACATGTTGGACTCCTCCAAAACAAACAACTATGTCCATATCCATTGTTGTCATGTCCTCATCATATGAGGACTAGGGTAGTTCTCTCATGCACGAGCGTGGTGCTCGGGCATATGACGAGAGCCTATGAATATGACTGTGCCCCGCGGTATGGAGGGATAGGAGGCAGGTGGTGACAGCCCTATCCATCCCTTGTATTCCCCCACGTTCAGCTACTGTTTAGGAGGTACATAAAGCCTTGCCACTTGCTGGCAGACTAGTGTGGTTTGGTCTCCTCGTTGTGTGCCTGGGTGCTTAAAACTAAGTCCTTTCCATGACTTATATAAACTATGATGTCTTGTATAATGCCATAGGATTATTTTGTCTTGCTCCATCTAACTTTAGGACTTTTTCTTTATTCTTCAGATTGGCTTCTTAGATGTTGTGTCGTATTACCTTGTTATTATCATTTACCCCTGTACGAACTTTGTCCAAAACTTATACCATAATGCCTTAAGTATGATTGTCTTGTAAACGCTTTATCACCTAATGCCATCCTTTGGGAAAATATAAATAACGATACCCATGAATACTCATGGGTGAAATGCTACAATAGTACTTCCATGCGCTTGCGGAAACATAACGTAATGAGATACCTGAGTCATTTCTAACTGGTGTTGCCAAGCTTAAGAAACCCGGTGGCGACGTTAAGAAATGCCAACATGCATTTCTGGCACCAATGCCGTGGATGTCAATGGTGAAAAAGAATTTACAAGATAGTCATAATTAAGGTTTATGTATAAGATATGGTCATTGCTTATACAGGCTAACTTTGTTGTGTTAACAGGGTAGTGCATGACCAGTTTCTCCCTACCGACAAACTTCATTGAAGATCCCAAGACCCTCCTGAGAAGGAATCACACTCACGCTGTTCTTCCTTAGCCCGCTCTTCCAGGAGAAGAACCAGTCGTTCCAGCACCAGTCGTTAACATCCCCATGGCTGAGAAGATGCTCCGCGAGTACTCTGCTCCATCCATGGAGAACGTGTCCAAGGGACCAGCTGCCGCCGTGGGCGGCATCTACATTGAGCCCAAGACTAGCCTAATCAACATGGTGCAGGCTAGCCCATTTTGTGGTAAGCCAATTGAGGACGCAAACGCGCATCTCTAGCACTTCCATAGCCTCTGTGACACCGTCACAATACGCTGTGTCATCAAAGACACAATCATTCTCCGTCTGTTTCCCTTCTCCCTCTTGAGGAAGGCGAAGCAGTGGTTCTATAAGGATAAGGCTACCATTGACATGTGGGACAAGTGCGCTACCGTGTTCCTCGCCAAGTTCTTCCCGTTGGGTAAAACCAACATCCTTCGCTAGAAGATCATGAGTTTCCAGTAGTCGGGGATGGAATCCTTCCCCGAGGCGTAGAGAGGCTCCAGAAGTACGTCTCTGCCTGCCCCCATCATGGTATGGAGGGCTGGCTCATCCTACAGAGTTTCTACAATGGGTTGATCACCAACTCTCATTGTCACCTCAACACTACTCCTGGAGGAGCCTTCCTCGATCTCACTCTCACACGGGATACGGCCCTGATCGAGAGGATGGTCTCCAACCAGGGGTGGAGCAAAGAATGACTCCAACCCTGTGCTTCTTGACATGCACACCATCAAGGATATGAACATGCTCACAGCAAAGTTGGACCTCCTACTAAAGAAGATGGATGACAACGCCAAGGCGAAGGAGCCCGTCTTCAACGTCGTCAACATGGCAGACTCGCAACTCAATTGCGAAGTCTGTGGGAATGAGGACCACTCGGGGAACGACTGCCACGAGACCCGTGAGCATGTGGCGTACATGAACAGCAACAACAATGGGTATCGTCCTCAAGGAGGTCATGGGTGGAACCAGTCGCGCCCACAATATCAAGGAGGTAACTATAACTCTGGTTTTTCCAACCAACCCTCCATTAAAGATATTATTTTCAGGCAAGTTAAAATTACACAAAATCTCACTAAAAAGCTTGCCTCTAACGAGAAAACCCTAGAGAGTATAAATATATAAATGGAAACTCTCTCTTCTACCTTCAAAAACTAGCTGAGTTTCAATTAAATGATTGAAACCCAATTAGCTTAGTTGGCCGCTGCTTGTCCTGTTTTTGATGAAGGGAACATCCTGGGGCAATCTGAGACTAAAGCAAGTGAACATGGTGAGTGTGAGGGTTGGTAAGACCACTCGCAGTCCACCAAATCCTAGCCCTACAGGGTAACATGCTTGAGGAAAGAAGGAACCTAGGGACAAAAAGGAAGACCCCGGATGCCTGGCAGTCCCATTCATTATCGGGGATTACAAGTTCAATCATGCTTTGTGTGACCTCAGTTCCAGCGTCAGCATGATGTCTGTCGGGGATAGACCCCCGGGGGTACCCAGAAGGAGGATTGGCCCAACCAGCAGGGGGCGGCCCAATCCGAGTGCTATTGGGCTGGTTTGTCAGACTGGGTGGCCCACCACTCGGGAGGCCCACCAGTCGGGCGAACCAGATGACTATGACGGCACGCGCGGCAAGGAAGCAGGCGGCGTATCATGCAAGAAGATCGGAGATCAAGATAAGCTAGCCAGAATTCTAGGGAAAGGTATCCGTAATCGTTATAAAATCAAATCCTTATATTTCAGGTAGGTTATGATCTCTAGCCGACTTGTAACTCAAGGCAACCGGACTATATAAGGTGCCTTGGGACCCCCCCTCCAAAACACGAGCAATCATTCAACCTAGGACAGAACCCAACTATAGAGATCCTTCAGGAACTTCATACACAATCCATACACCCAACACAGGACGTAGGGTATTACGTCATCTTGACGGCCCGAACCTGTTCAATCCTTGCGTCTTGTGTTACCATCGTCTTGTGATCCTCGATCTATCCCTCAACAAATCAACCACGTAGGCTACCCTGTGTGGACTGCCAGGTCCATAAATCCGACAGTTGGCGCACCAGGTAGGGGTTGATCGACGAGATCAATCTACAAGCTTGATGGCATCTACTTCCGCCATCATCACGCCGCATCTGCCAAGATCTCCATCACTGAAGGGGCCATGTTCTTCTTCGGATCCATGGTCTTCACCGCCGGGCCCAAGGTAGAGCTCTCCTTCAGCCGCAACGCCACCCCGGAGGAGTCCGCGCCACGACTCGACGCTACTGCAGATGGGATTGTCACCATCACCACTCCGCCACCAACGATCGCCAACAACCCGACGATTGCGACGGTTGACGCCGCCTTCCCAGTTTCCGCGGGGAGCCCTCCTCCGCTTGCACCGCCGACTGCTTTATCTACTCCGCCTCCACCACGCAGGGCTCGCGAAACACCCGCGGAACGAAGGCGGCGATGGGCCGCACGCCAGCGGGAGTTTGAAGCAGACATGGACCGAGCCATCGCCTCCATCGGCGACTGCATCGAGCTCACCGACTTCGCCCGCCAGGACATCACCTCACCGACGTGATTCCCGTTCGGGCTCAGGAACAGCGGGGTCGTGTACCAGGAAGCACTCGGTGGACGGCCGAGCGCCGACTACTCTCCTGGCGCAAGCGAGGCGGCCAACTCCATCACGATCACTCAGATCGGATCTGCCCCGAACGTCGTGACAACGCAACCTCCTCGTCGTCAGGATGCGCCGACTCCGCCTGAAGAGGAACCGTCGCCGACTTTCCCGCGAATCACGCGCGTCCTCCCCCCGAACAAGAGGATCGTGCCAGCCAAGCGGGAAACATTCGTCTCCAACATATCCGCCAATGAACCAACCGTCCAAGGAGAGGATCAAGCGCATCGTGACGCCAGGGTCATGCGCAACGACGAGAAACAGTAGCACCGCAACGCGCGACGAGATCGCCGAAACCCCAGGGCCACCCGCAACCTCAACGACGAATTCATCCAAGAAGTCGGCGGCGTAGGCATATACGCCACCCCGTCAGCTAACCTCACCGCCGCCCATCATGAGTTGGAAGGGATCCCAGAAACCCCAGAGCTCAACCGGATCAAGGCCAGGCTGACCGCCGCCGCGGGCATGATCAACGCCCAAGAGGTCGCCGCGTCTTCGTCTCGCCAGTCTAGGTCAGCTAGCCGTTGTGAAGACCACGACGTGGTTGACCAGCAGGACCTCCGCGAACAACTCCGCAACCGCGATCTCCACAGGAACCTTGACGACCGCCACCGGTGAAGGGACGTGGAAGAGCTCCGACAGCGCGCCGAGTACAACCGCGAACACGGCACCCCGGGGTTGGACCGCGACACTCGCCTGCGCCGAGAGCTGGAGGCCAATGAAGCCGCACGTCGCCGCGAGTTCGATCACAAGTACGGTCCTCCGCTCGAACAGCAGAGGCCGCCATGGGCTCGCACCCCTGAAGATTTCTCCGCTGATTCAGGGCGCGAGAACGCCGAAAACCTCAACGACTGCGACGGCTTCCCAGCGTTTACCGCCCGAGTAAGATCCATTCGAATGCCTGCTAACTTTAAACCTACAGGCATAGAAAGGTACGATGGGAAGGCGGACCCGACGATGTGGCTCCGGACGTACAACATCGCCATCCGCGCGGTGAACGGCGACCACAACTCTTGCTACTTCCCGGTCGCCATGACCAAGGTGGGGCTGAGCTGGCTTCACAGCCTCGAGCCCGACTCCATCGACAGCTGGGACACGCTCTGCCGCGAGTTCAAGAGCTATTTCCAGGGCAGCTCCATACGGCCAGGCACAGCGTGGGACCTGGGGAAGGTGAAGCAGAATCGCGGGGAAAGCCTCCGCGACTACACCGACAGATACATGGAGAACCGAAACCTGGTTCCCGACTGCTCGGAGTCTGAGATCATCCACTACTTCCTCGACGGCCTCACCGACTCGGTAGTCTTTGAGCGTCTCTGTGAGGACCTGCCAACACTACAACAAATATGGCATTTTATAACATTTCATTTTTGTCACAGAAACCTATTTTTTCGTCATATTTGATAATTTGTGACACTCGCGTGACGAAAATTCGTTCGTCATCTATACCCCGTAATAAAAGGTTTTCAATGACGAAACTGTTTTTTTTGTCATAAATTTTATGACGGTTTTTCTATCGTCACTAATTATGACGACAGATTTTCGTCATTAAAGACCTCTAAAACGTCACAATATCTTCTACGAGGATGATGTGGCAATGACGTGTCAGCACTTTTATGACGATTTGAATCTGACGTGGCAGTAGTTTTGTGACGATTTGATTAGTCACAATAATTAATGGCCCAAAAAAAGCCCATCAAAAGGTGGATCAATATGGCCTAATTTTTTCATCGAGGCCCATCAGGTGGGTCAGTTTGAGCCCATTTTTTCAATTAATGCATTGTTACACCTTAAATATAAACCAGCCATTTTTCCAATTAATACATTGTCACACCCAAAATATAAACCAATACATGTGCAAAATGCATGTCAACACAATATATTAAAAATCTCATCACATGAAATAAATTCTAATCCATACAACTTCTCATCACATACAATATAATTTAAGCAATCACCATACATTTGCCTCTTCCATTCCTACTACTACCAAAACCACTGGGAGAACACAAGCACATCACTTAATACTACAGTGCCAACAGGCCATGTCTTTGTTGCTGCTCACACCCTAGTCGGAAGGGATTCAGTACCTGTCAACAAAGGACCACAATTTTACATAGTGGAAGAAGCAGTATAATCGGATACATATATTAGTGCAACCACTGCGATGCAACACATTATATTTGCAATCTATAGAATCAAGATGCAAGAATTTGATATATCTTTTACTGTAAAGTAACCGGTAGATTTGGCCAACTACTCAACTGGATTCAAATGCAGTTACTATCACCAATTCACCATATTAAAGAATGACAAAGTAGTTTTAATTGAACATGAAGTAGTCACAATAACAACAGAAAACTACTCAACTGGATTCATGCATAAAGCTCCTTTTGTAGTGAGGATTGCAGCAACAGGTCACATGAGAATACTAGAGTTAGGACTGCGTTCTCTGCAAAAGAGCAAAGTCTGAACCCATCAATGATGAAATTCTTCCACCATGGGGACAATCATCTATTGGCCATGTGACAGGGAGCACTCACTGGTGAGAACAAAGGCAGTCGGGATCCTTCTGCAGATCACATCAGTTAGGAGAGGATACGGCTGCTGGACTTCAGCATGGCAAGGTTTTGAGATGGCGCGGACTGCAGAGAATGATTCCTTTGCCCAGTGCAGCACCTGGTGAGAACAAGTCATGTAGCTTGCAAATTTTGGTTACCATGAGAAATTGATGGAAACATTAAACAAATTTGAAACAGCACGCACAGGGGCACAAGCTCACACAGGTACATTCATTCCAGTCATCAAATTAAAAGGAAAGCTATAAGGCAAAGCTAATATACTAGCAAAATCACTAAGAATGAGAGCAGATATGAGTTACAGAGTGGTTGAGCTGGTAGGAATATAGAGAAATGAAGAAGACAGCATGCCAGTCTAGTAGCTGTACTATATTTCCACCTAAGCCGGCTTTGGTACCACAGTCCAACAGGATTCCGAACAAGCAAGTTCTTCCAAAATCACCAAAACGAGGTAGCAGCACGCCAGCACCAAACGGCTGCCTAATCCTAGTGGGGTAGTGGTGCCTCGGTCCTCTGAGGCATAATTATGCATTCAATTATGCAACTTGACAGACACCACTTAAACGAAGTTAGCAACATGCTGTGAAGAGCACAAATTGGATTTCCCTAGCTACAGCGACCCCTCAACCGAACAGCGGCGGTTGCTCCCACCTGCAATTTGCCGATCTGTTTCGTACAGCATGCTCTGCTTCCAATTCAAGAATAGGAAGGCCCCCCAAGCTCAATTCTGAGGAAGCGAGCCTTCTATGTATGGAAAAACGACCAAGCAAAGAGCTCAGATTTGTCTTAGATCCGGACAAGACTGTGCAGCAAAGATGCGCCCCAACTCAAACAGATCGTGCTAGTAGATGGAAGCCGAGCATTTGAATCTTACCATCCTGGGGGAGAAGGGGCTAGTCGGCAGCGTTGAGCGTGACGAACCAGTCCCACTCCGCATCCAGCCGGAGCATCGCGGCGGCCGCGCGGAGCGTGGCGGCGAGGCCGGAGGACCCCATCGGGGTGCCGGCGGTGGGCCTGCCGACGACATCGACGTTCCCGCCGAGCCAGGCCGCGCCACCCCACGATATGCCGAGGGGACGGGGAGGAGGGGCCCGTCGCATGCCGGCCTCCGCCGTGCCAAGGTCCTTCGCCGCCGCCGCCGCCGCGCAGGGCGCTCGCGAGCAGGGCGGGAGGGGGAGCCGTGGGGGGTTAGGGTTTCGGATTATTTATTTGGAGCAGGAATCATCTCAACCGTCGGTATCAGATGGACGGCCAAAAATGATTGGGCCGTGTAAACCGAGCCCAAAAACAGCCCAGAAATAGGTCTTTGGGCCCGTTTAAGCAAATTTAACATTTATTTTCTTTTGATGGTAGAAATGTATTAAATTCTAAGACACTAAAAATGATTTCAAATAAGAAAGTTGTCAATACAATAGTTGTAGAACTATTCGAGATCTATAACTATTGTTTTGGTCACTTTTCCATCCGAGTTAGATTGAATTATTTAAATATGAAATTTCAAAAGTTGAGAAATTCACATATTTTTTACGGTAATAAATGATTTCAAATGAAAAAGTCATGAATACCAAAATTGTACAACTCATCAAGATCTACAAACTTTATTAGCTCATTAATCCATGTGACAAAGTTTGAATAATCCAAATTTTGAATTTCAAAATTTGATAACTAAAAGCAAGATTTTGGAATACTAAATGATTTCAGCTGAAAAAGTCATGAATACCAAAGTTTCATAACTCATCAAGATCTATAATCTTTATTTAGGTTATTTTTTCATTTGAGAAAGTGGTACTATACATTGGTCATTAATCCTAGATTCACTTACATAGTTTAAGAAACTATGTTAGAGACTTGTCAAATTTGTACTACATGTTATTACTACTTTTGAAAATGACAACATGACCTAAATAAAGATTGTAGATCTTGATGAGATATGAAGCTTTGGTATTCATCACTTTTCCATTTGACATCATTTAGTGTAAAAAAATCGTGCTTGTATTTGTCATTTTTTAAAATTCAAAAATTGGATTGTTCAAACAGACTCACACGAGAAGATTTTTCAAAATAATAGCATTAATAAGTTTCATAACTTGAATGAGCATGATTTTAGAAAATTTTTTAAAAAAAATCATCGAATTTGGAGTTTTTATGAGAAAGAAACACAAATTACATGTTTTAATTCTGGATTAAAAAGAAAAAACGAATCATTCGTTGGTTCTTCAGCCAATCCAGTGGGACGCAACAATGTGGCGTGACGCGATTTGCCGAACAAGCTGCACGTGGGCTCGTCTCGAAACAGTTTGATCCAACATTTATTATATAAAATTTTTGTTTCGTAATCCCACCACAACCGCACTAATATCCTGGTGGTAAGGCATGCTCCTGCCTTCAGCGACGTCTTCGGATCGAACCCTCTGTTCGCCACAATTTTTCCGGTGGTGATTTTTTTTTTGCATTTTACCTCCGCCATCTAAGGTACATAAATTTTAAACAACCCAACCAAGGCATGAACGAAGAGGTGGTCTGGTGGTGCGTGTGCTCTATTCTAAGTCAGGGTTCCAGGTTCCAATCCCCTTTTTGCTACATTTTTTTTCTGTTTTGGTCCTTTTTATTTTCTTCTTTTGGCTTCAAAAAAATCAAAAAGAGAAAGATCACTATTCTTGTCCAATTTTTGGCAGGGCTGAAAAAAAGAAAAAGGTTTGTCCAATTTTTGGCCGGGCTGAAAAAAATAAAAAGGGAAAAAATCCATGTAGGACCCTGTTGACAATAGGGCCCATTTGTCCAAGTGGCATTGGGACCCACTCTAACCCCTCTTTTTCTTTTGGAAAATTTGTGACATTTAAGTGTTGGCCATAATGACAAAATGAAATTCGTTATGATTTTGGCGTTTGGACTAGTTTACGACGATTTCTAGTTAGTCTTAGTGACGAAAACCTCATTTTTGTCACTAAGTTATACTGCGTCACACAGAACGTCATAAAACCGACCATCATAACGACGAATAGACCTATTGTCATGAGGTATTTGTCACAAAAGGTGATATTTGTTATAGTGCAAAGACCTCCGGCGAGTTCTTCAGGCGGGTGAACAAGATGGCCAACGCCAAGGAAGCCACTCGCCTCCACTACAACAAGAGAAGCGCTCGGGACGACGATCGTCCGCCTTGCCGAGAAGATCGTCCAAGGAAGGAGGACCCACGCCGAACTCGGCCAGAACTAAGCAGAATGGGCGACTGAAAGTGCTCGGGAGATCGTACCATCGCCGCCATGGATCGCAGAGGCCCACGACCACGGACCAACTTCAGCGCCGAGTTCGAAAAGATGCTCCAATTGCCCTGCCCCATACATAGGCAGTCCAAGCACCGCATGATCGACTGCATGGGGCTCGCCGACGCCTACAAGAAGCAAGAAGGGAAGCTGCTGCCGCGTGATAACGATAAGGCGGACAAGGGAAAAGGGGCCCCCGCGAACCCAGGTTTCCCAAACGTCGAAAGGCAGGTGAACTTCATCCTCGGAGGACCACCGCAAGTGGACGACAAGCGCCGGGAGAAGGTGCGCGACAGGGAGATATTCTCCTGCTACACATCGCCGATCCAACCACGGTCAGAGCAGCCGATCACCTTCTCCAGGGAAGACCAGTGGTTTCAAATCTCCGACGTCGGCGAGTACCCCTAGTACTTAGCCGATTGTGAACAACGCCCGTCTCACCAAGGTACTCGTTGATGGCGGAAGTCGGCTCAACATCATCTTCGCCCAGACGCTGAAGGACATGGGCATCGGCCTCTATGCTTTGACCCCTTCCTTTCACCCATTTTACGGTTTGATTCCGGGCAAGGGTTCCAAACCACTCGGGCAGATATCTCTCCCTGTCACCTTTGGCGATCAGAGCAATTTCTGAACCGAGTACATCAACTTCCAGGTCGCCGACTTCACCACCGCCTATCACGCCATACTCGGGAGGCCGGCGCTCGCCAAATTCATGGCGATCCCCAACTACACGTACCTGCTGATGAAGATGCCGGCGCCGAATGGCGTCCTCTCCGACCACAGCGACGTCCACACTAGGGATGCGACAAGGAGGGGCTCCACCTCTGCACCGGCATCGAACGCAGCGTACTCCAGATGGAAGTCATCAACGATGCGAGAACATTCCAGGGAGATCCCGGCTCCATCCCCGAGTCCTCCAAAAAGAGAGTCGCGCCGACTACCATGAAGCCGGCCGAAGAAGTACGCGCCATCTCGCTTGGGCTCGCCGATTCCTCCAAAACTACCCTGATCGGATCAGGGCTCGACGCCAAATAAGAAAGCGCGCTCGTCGTCTTCCTCCGGAACAACGCCGACATATTTGCATGGACTCCATCAGACATGCCGGGTGTTCCGAGGGAGGTGGTCGAGCACTCCTTGAAGGTTAACGCGAACGCCAAACCAGTTCGCCAAAAGCTCCGACGCTTCGCGCAGGACCGCAAGGAGGCCATTAGGGTAGAGATTACAAGGCTGTTAGCTGCTGGGTTCATTAGAGAAGTCTTTTATCCCGACTGGCTTGCTAATCCAGTCCTTGTAAGAAAAAAGAATAATGAATGGAGAATGTGTGTTGATTACACGGATCTCGACCCCTTCGTCCTGCCCCGCATCGACCAAGTCGTCGACTCCACCGCCGGATGCGTACTCCTATGCTTCCTTGATTGCTACTCCGGCTACCACCAGATCGCCTTGAAAGAAGAAGACCAAGAAAAGACGTCCTTCATCACTCCGATCGGCGCTTACTGCTACACCAAGATGACGTTCGGCCTCCGCAACGCTGGCGCCACTTACCAGAGGGCCATAAACCTGACCCTGGGTACACAGATCGGTCGCAACGCCGAGGCCTACGTTGACGACATAGTAATTAAGACGAAGATCGAAGCCGAGTTCATCGCCGACCTCTCCGAGACATTCAGCAACCTCCGCAGGCTCAACTGGAAGCTAAACCCGACCAAGTGCGTCTTTGGCGTATCGAAAGGGAAACTACTCGGCTTCATCGTCAGCAACAGAGGCATCCAAGCCAATCCAGAAAAAATAGACACCATCCGGAGGATGAAACCGCCGACTGGGAAGAAAGAGATCCAAAAGCTGACTGGTTGCATGGCGGCCTTGAGTAGGTTTATCTCCCGGCTGGGGGATAAGGGCTTGCCGTTCTTCAAGATCCTCAAGAAGACCGACAGGTTTGAATGGACCCAGGAGGCGCAGCAGGCTTTCACCGACCTCAAAAACTACCTCTCCAATCCACCGGTACTCGTCGCCCCGCACAACGATGAACCACTACTCCTATACATTGCAGCCACGACTAATGTGGTGAGCACTGTGATCATCGTGGAGAGAGAAGAGGAGGGAAAGGTGCAACGCGTGCAACGACCAGTCTACTATGTAAGCGAAGTACTCAGCGAATCCAAGGCGCGCTATCCCCAGGTGCAGAAACTACTCTACGCACTGCTGATTACGTCAAGGAAACTCCGCCATTACTTTCAGGCGCATCGCATCAAGGTGGTCACGCAATTTCCACTCGGTGAAATCCTCCATAATAGGGATGTCACCGGACGAATCATCAAATGGTCCGTCGAGCTCGCCTCCTTCGTCATAGATTTCGTCCCACGCACCGCGATCAGATCACAGATCCTCGCCGACTTCATCGCCAAATGGACCGAGAGCCAGGACGCGAAGGAGGACACTAGCGAAGAACACTGGAAGATGTACTTCGACGGCTCCTTAATGATTGATGGCGGGGGCGCAGGTGTACTTTTTATCTTGCCGAAAGGGGAGCTGCTCCGATATGTCCTTCAAATACGCTTCCCCGTCACCAACAACGCCGCTGAGTACGAAGCAATCCTCCACAGGCTACGCATCGCCACCTCACTCGGAATAAAGAGGCTGCTGGTTTATGGCGACTCTGCCGTCGTTATAAACCAAGTCAACAAAGAATGGGATCGCCACAGCGAGCGCATGAATGCTTACTGTGAGGCAGTACACAAGTAGGAGGGAAAATTCTACGGAATAGAGTACCATCACGTTCCACGAGAGAACAACCTCACGACTGACGCACTCGCCAAATTGGGGTCAACCTGCGCGGAAGTACCGGGGGGGTATTCGTGCAAGGCCTCCTTAAACCCTCTGTCAAAGAGTTGGGAGACGAACCAGAGCTAGCCCCTAAACTCTGCGAGGTGATGACCATTGACGCCGAAGAAGATTGGATGGCCGAGTTCATAGATTACCTCGCCCACAACAAAGTACCCAAGGACCCCACGGAACGAAGGGTCCTGGAGCGCCGAAGCAGGAACTATGTCGTAGTAGGCAACGCCCTATACCGACGAGCTGCAACAAGCCAAGTGTTCATTAAATGCGTGACGAAAGAAGTCGGCCTCCATATCCTCGACGATATCCACTCGGGAGTCTGCGGAAGCCACACCGCCGCAGGGTCACTAGTCGGAAAAGCATACCGGGCCGGGTTCTTTTGGCCTACTACCGTCTCTGATGCCAAGGAACTCGTCCGCCGGTGCCAAGGATGCCAGTTTTTCGCCAAGCAGAAGCACCTCCCGGCCCAAGCTCTACGCACGATCCCGCCCTCATGGCCTTTCGCCTGTTGGGGATTGGACATGGTGGGACCATTTCGAGTAGCCCCAGGAGGTTACACGCACATACTCGTCGCCATCGACAAATTCTCCAAGTGGATAGAGTATAAAGCCATCATCGGAACTCCAACGTCAAAGCAAGCCGCCGCCTTTATCAAAGAAATCACGCACCGCTTCAGGGTCCCAAACAGAATCATAACCGACCTGGGAACGCAGTTCACCGCGTCTGCCTTCTGGGATTTCTGCGAGAGCAGATGCATTGACGTATACTACACCTCGGTCGCCCATCCCCGGTGCAACAGACAGGTGGAACGAGCAAACGCCATGATACTCCAAGGCCTAAAGGCGAGGATCTTCAACCCATTGAAGAAGTTCGCTGGACGATGGCACCAAGAGCTACCACAGGTCATTTGGGGACTCAGGACTCAGCCGAGTCGTGCCATGGGCCACACTACCTTCTTCCTGGTCTACGGCTCTGAGGCAATCCTCCCGATCGACATAGCCTTTGGATCACCGCGCATCGACAATTACGAGGAAGGCGAAGCAGAAGCAGCTCGCGAGGTGGATCTCGGCTCCATTGAGGAACATAGAGTTAACGCGCTCATACAACATGCGCATTCCCAGCAACAACTCCAACGCTACCATGACAAGAACGTCCAGCAACGGGACTTCAACATTGGCGACCTCGTCTTACGCCGAGTGCAATCGACAGCAGGAGCTCATAAACTCTCCGCCCCGTGGGAAGGACCGTTCATAGTGACCTAGGTCATATGTCCGGATACTTTTTGACTCCAATACGAGGATGGCACCGAAGTCCCACACCCATGGAATATAGAGCACTTACGCCGATTCTACCCATAACAAAGCTATGTATCACCAAGTTCAATAAAGATATCTTTTTTCCTTTACTTGTCCTCTTAACAGAACCACTCGGCATAACTCCATCCCGAGTAGTTCCTAACTAAATGATGCGTAACCAGGCCTGGAACGATGCCTAAGCCTTTCTACACGTGCACGGAACCCGTTCTCGACGTCATGAACTTAGGATAAGTGAAGCAAAGGGAAAAGCACATTTAAGCAAAAGAACTACTCGGGCAACCTTAAAACATAAGATGAAATCAGCAAAATTTTCTCATTTTACTCGTTTCGTAATATTTGTACATGCAAAAATCTACTCTACTCTACCCCACAACGCAGGATCCTACTCCAGCTTGAGGGCCTCACCGACCTTCTCCGCGATCGGACGAGTCTGAGCCAGTGCCTCCTCCACTTGCTCGCTTGAAGCATCCGCTGCCACCCCATCACCAACTGGTGCAAGGTCGATCCGCGGATAGAGCGTTCGAACACGCGCGAGAGCGTCGTTCGCACACACAACCGCCGACTCCTTGACTAGCTCGGCGATCCGGGCTGGCGCAGCTTGCAGTCGGGCGACAAGGGCTGTCGGCTCACCCTCTTCTGGAGCAACGGCGTCCATCAGCTCCTTCGCCGTGTTGTGGATCTCCGCCATGGTCAAGTGTGACGAGGCCAGCTCTTGCTCCAAGCCTGTTATGATTTGAGAGTTATTCTGGATAGTATACATCGCTTGAAGCATCGTCATGTCCGCACCTTTTCGGAACTCCTGCTCCCTCTTCAGCTTGCCCGCCATGACCTCCTCGGACTTCTGCAGATTCACGTTCGCAAAACGCAAGTCCTTCAGCTCCTCGAGGTGACGGGCCCTCTCCATCTCTTTCTCTGAAAAAGCAGGGAAGCACTCGGTCAGGATGGAAAGTATACGGCAAAACTCGATGGCAAAGAAAAAGCACTCAGAAAATACAAGGACAAGGCCGTACCATGAAGACTCGAGCGATGCTGCACTATGGCGTCGTTCAAGCTCTTCTGGGCAGCGTCACGCTGACGCTTGACCCGTTTGAGCTCCGCCTTCAGCTCCGCCTCACGCTCTCGCACCGACTGCACGTCACGGAGCTGCTCCAGGCGCGACTGCCGGTGCGTAGTCAACCTCTGCACCAATCAGCTGAAAGCAGAGAAGTCAGGCAAGGTACAACTAAGCACGGAAAATAAACAAAGCAGATGAGGAGACCAACCTCCACGCAGCGCCGAGATTTCAACTGCGAGCTGCAGCTCGGCAAGCACCGCCTCCTCCTCCGCCGCGTTGGCATCAGTCGCGGGGACCGTCATAGTTCCCGGGTCATCCGACTGCTTTTGGAGGATGTCTCCTTGAGCAGCGGCATCCCTGTCGGCGTGCAAGGCTGGTACCGAGGGATCCACTACAGGATTCCCAGTGCCACCACTCGGGGAAGCCTCCGCCCTTCTGGCCCCGCCTTGCACGTCCTCCGTCCCGGGCGCCACCACGTTCTCCTCCGGTGCAGGCCCGGCTGGCACCTGCTCCAATCGCGGCGCCATCGACTCCTGGGCCGAGCCTGTCGCACCAGGCACCATGCCTAAAGGTGGCGTGCCAACAGGTGTTGCCGGGGGAGAACTCGGCTTTGGCGGGGTAGCAGTCGATGATCCCGTTCCGCCGGCCGCCGCACCATCAACATCGGAGGATTTGCTGAAAAAAGCAGTAAGAATTTAAAACAAGAACTCAAAAATGATGATATGTACAAGAAGCATGAGAACCGAAGACTTACTGGGTACTTTTTACTACAACAACCCGGGGCCGCAAGATTGGGAGCTTGGACCGCCGCTGCGCCGTAGCTATCGTCAGGATTGGCCTTGTCCCCACATTGGAGACAGGCCTGGCATCCGCGGTAGCCTGGATAACGGCTTCCGCTACCATCCGCCGCTTCTCCTTCACTGACACGCCCATGGCCCGGGCGTGCTCCTGCTCTTGGAACAAGGAGTCGGACATTGCTTCGTCCTTCGCCTCTTCCTTCCTCTCCACGACGGCCGGGGAAGGTTGTCCCGGTTCGTCAACATCGGCGTTCGAACCAGCAACCGGCTGCTTGGCCGGCTGCGCAGCCGCCTTCTTCGCGGTCATCTTCCTCGAGCGCTTCCGCTTAGGAGGTGGTGCCGCATGCACCACCGCTTCCTAGACGGAGGGCCCCTCGTCGGATAGCGTGGCCGAGTCGTCGTCAACCGCCTCGCCGGCCCCAAGTCCCGCCGGCT
>CM014271.1:46653244-46680681 GCA_004135705.1 Alloteropsis semialata
CCCGCGGGAGACCGCAGCCAGGGACACGCGGCGGCAGGCCAGAGGCCCCACGCCGGTTCCGCTCACGCGGTTTCGCGTCCGCGCGCACAAGCAGGAGCCGGACCGGGCTGAGGACAGGTGGCGTTCGCAGAGTGGAGAGACGGTCGGTTTTGCGCGGTTCAGAACGTGGTTCTCGGTTTTATCCCCTAGGTCCGGTTTTGACCCGGTTTCCCTTGGTTTTGGCTACAGCCGACTTACAGATGCTGCGCAGATCCGGTTTTGCTTCGGTTTTTGACCAAATTGGCGCGGTTTTCTCCGGTTTTTGCCCCCACCGACTCCAGAACGTCGGTGGGAACGATTCTGGCGCCCCAACCGACCCAAAGTACGTCGGTTTGCTGCCAGATGTCGCGAGGGAAGGAGGGGCACCCCCTAGTTTTTAGTGGGTAATCTCCACATGCCCAAGTTTGCTCCTCCTATAAATAGAGATCCCCTCCTTCACTCCAAAACACACAGAGAAGGCACAAGATCAAGCGAAGCTCTATCCAGTTAGTAGAAATAGGTGAGAGTTGAGGTGCGAGCCGGGGAGAAGCCGGGGCTGTCGGCTTCCTCCCTTCTTCTCGTACTTCGGCGGATGCGGCTCAGGTTCGAGTAACATCCAGGTATTTTCTCTTGTATTTCTGGATTAATATTTATTTAATATAGTTCAAGCTTTACTTTATACTTGTGGGCTCCTTGCTGTGATAAGTGTCTTAGTAATTATAAAGCTAAGATAGTATTTAATTGAGTATACGTGGTGTCTAGTCTTTTGAATACCTTGGAGTGCGCCTAGTGCCACGGATTTGTAGTGGTAGCCCCAGGTGGTGACAGCCCTGACGGCCTACGTAGTCCACCACGTGAGAAGCACTAGAGTTCAGTAGGACCATTGCTTGGCTTGCTTAGTCCCCTTCGCATCCCTTTCCGGACTAGGACGGTTGGGCGTCCCGAAACAAGTAAATCGTAAACAACTTGAGCTCATCCTTAATTATCCAGAATACATAGAAATAACCCTCTCTACCTTCTACATAATGAACCCTTCTCTTGTCCTCGGTCGTTCTTAATTCTTAACTAATACACACACGTTCCCTGTGGATTCGATACCCTAGAATACTCTCGGGTGAAAGCTACAACGGTATCTGTACGCTTGCGGATTCATCTGTAATTGTTAAAATATACCAACAGTGATCCGCTGGAAGTTTGTTCCAGCAGGACTTGATCTCCGGCCGCACTCCGGTGTGGCAGGGGATTGTTGGCGCGTGGTTCCCGACGTAGAACCACTCTGACTTCCAGCCCTTGGTCGAGGTGTCGAGGGCGATGTCGAAGTACTCGTCCCTCCGGCCTTGGCGCAGCATGAATCCGGCGCCTCCCACCACGATCATCTTCTCCTCGCACGGCTGAGGCTTCAACTAGTAAAGATACCTCCACAAGTCGAAATGGGGAGTAATCCTCAGGAAGGCCTCGCACAGGTGGATGAAGATGGAGATGGCCATGATCGAGTTGGGGTTGAGATGGACGGCCTCGATCCCGTAGAAATGGAGGAGGCCTCGGAAGAAGGCCCCCGCCGGCAAACCAAACCCCGCCTCGAAGAATGGCTTGAAGAGCACCAGTTCGCCAGAAGTTCTCCGACGGGAAGGCCTCCTTGGCGCTTGGGCGCCATTCCGCCTCTGCTTGAGGCGGAAGGATACTCCGCTCCACCATCTCCTCCAGCATCTCCACGGTTACCTTCCCCCGTGCCCATGCGACCGTGGGGGAGGGGATCTTATCTGACTTGGGGAGGTCGGAGAGCTTCCTATTCTGCACCATGGCTTTGGGCACGTAATGCCTTGTTCGCATCCGCGGTGCTGCGCTCCTCGTGGTGGCAAAGTCCGCGGGGTGGATCTAGAAACGAAGAAAGGCTCTGGAGGCGGCTGAATGAGGAATGGAGAGAAGGGGGAATGGATCTCGAAACAGTGGGATTTCCCCGTCAGACCTAACCCTAGCCTTTTATGGCGCTCTACAATGCCCGAAATTACTGCAAGACGGCGCGATTAACGGAAGTAAGCGCAACGGTAAAAAGAGCCGTTGAACGCCCACGCGAACCGTTACGTCTGGAGCGTCAACGGTAAAATACGACTCCATGCACTCGGGCAAGACGAAGAAGTCGGCGTGCCGCTAAGTCTCGACCAGCACTCGGACTCGGGGGGCTGGCGCCGCATTAAAGATAGTGTGCCTCTCGGGCTCGATTGGCCTCGAACCACTCGGGAGCCAACACTGCAAAACGAATGGCGTACCGCTAAGGCTCGACCAGCACTCGGACTCGGGGGCTGGCGCCGCATTAAAGACAGTGTGCCTCTCGGGCTCGATTGTCCCCGAACCACTCGGGAGCCAACACTGCAAAACAAGTGGCGTGCCGCTAAGGCTTGACCAGCACTCGGACTCGGGGGCTGGCGCCGCATCAAAGACAGCGTGCCTCTTGGGCTCGATCAACCCCAAAACGCTCGGGGGCTGACGCTGCAAACAAGCCGTAGCGGTTGAACGAGCGCGGCCGAGCCTCTACAGCTCGGGGGCTCGCGCTGCCGACATAGAAAACGCAGAAGCCCCATTCTCAAAACAATCCACGAGAGAAATTCTTTTACAAAAAAGAAAAGCTTACAAGGTACAAAGCGAGCCGGCCACAAGCCGGTTACAAAGATCAAACACATCAACCGTCAAGGTGACGGTCTCGGGCACTCGTCCCTACGCCTAGTGCTGCATCCGAAGCAAGCTTGGCCCACATGAGCTCATCGCAAGCTCTCTTGTAGCACCACTGCAGCCGTCAACGAGGCAGCCCCTTTTGACGGTCGAGAGCGAATACCCTTGGGTACTCCTTGGTTGGCCGGAGCCTTACGCCCTGACGGTCCTAAAACCAAAGGCAAGGCAAGGAGTCAACGGAGCAGCATCCAGACGCTGATCAACACCTCAAGTACATCGCAAGCACTCTTCTAGCACCGCGCTCTTATAACTCCATGAACTTTCCCCGGTGGATGAATCCACCCGCAGGCCCCCAGCACACTCGCTACAAGGATCTTATGCATACTCTCGCCTCTAGATAGTAGCTCTGTCTCCCCGGCGAGTATTTATAGCCTCGGGCTACCAGGGAACAAGGGACTCCCCTAGCATTGTGAAACGTGTGGCTCCAGGCCACGCGTCCTCTCTCCTCTCGAGGCGCACAGGTCATTCTTATCACATTCGGTTTTGCTCGACCACGGGTGAGCCCTGTGCGTTCACGGGGGAAACTGTTCTTGTCGCTGCATGCCAGGAACGACTTTCTTTCTTGCGGCATTTGAGAAAGAGGGAATCTTCAAGAACATGGACACAAACAAAAGCTAAGTATTACTTTCGATTAAATATCTTATGATTTCGTGCCTCTCGGCTCTTCTATGTCTCCATGACTTTCGCTGACCACCTCGGTCACGTTCCGACCGCAACTCCGTAAGCTTTTGTACAAGTCGCTAAAGTACTCGGGCAGCACACGCCTTAATTCGTGAAACCTTGACTCTTCCGTACGCCTACGCTCCTACGTGTGCATGCGGCCCAGCTCCCTGCGCTACGGACTATGGCTATCAGGGATCAGGTGCATAAACGTAACAGGCTAACTACCCGTAGAAATTAATAGACTTAAAAAGCTGGAAGCAGGAATCGTTTTCATGCATCGCCGAATGTTTTTCTTCTCGGATTTGCGTTTTATTGCATCATATACTGCCGTAGCACCGTGTTTTTGCTGCAGGGTATGGACAACTACTCGGCGTGCCTCAGCCCTCATGCTCGGGGGCTGGCGGCGGGACGACTACTCGGCGTGCCTCAGCCCTCACGCTCGAGGGCTGGCGCTGGGACGACTACTCGCCGCGCTTGCCTGCCGAGTCCTCACGCTCGGGGGCTGGCGCCAGGACGACTACTCGGCATGCTTTGGCCCTCACGCTCGGGGGCTGGCGCCGGGACGACTACTCGGCGTACCTCAGCCCTCACGCTCGGGGGCTGGGCGTCGCGACGACTGCTCGGCGTGTCTCGTAGGACTCCACTGGCCCTCACGCTCGGGGGCTGGCCGCCAAAATTAACGCCGGATGATTTAGTCAGATGCTCCTCGATTAAGCCTTGAGCCGGTTCCCACGGAATCGCCTTAAGGCTCGGAGGCTATGGCCAACGGACGCACCTCGCGGCGCATCCGTTGATTGTCTGGCGACCACGACGAAGATGATCAGAACAAGGCTACAAACCCTTGGACCGATTCCTCCGGAATCGCTTCAAGGCTCGGGGGCTACGGCCAACGGACGCACCTCGCGGCGCATCCGTTGCGGACGACTCTCTTTTCTCTCCAGTATCACGCGATTTTGCTTCCAACCGCAGCAAGCTCGAAGCTCTGCCGATAGCACGATCGACCTCGCCGAGTTGTCACTCAACCACGTACTACTCGGGGGCTTGTCGGGAATAGTCCCCGGGGGTACCCAGAAGACTGATTGGCCCAACCAGCAGGGGGCGGCCCAATCCGAGTGCTATTGGGCTGGTTTGTCAGACTGGGTGGCCCACCACTCGGGAGGCCCACCAGTCGGGCGAACCAGATGACTACGACGGCGCGCACGGCAAGAAAGCAGGCTGCGTATCATGCAAGAAGATCGGAGATCAAGATAAGCTAGCTGTTGACGCGGAAAATCGGCGGTCGTATCCTCTGCGTGCAGCACAAGAAGACCAGGGAGATCTGCTTCGCTCTAGTGCCAGCCTACACTCCGTTCAGGTTCACGGCGTGCCAGTCAATTTGACCTGAAATTGACAAGGGAATAAAATAGTTAAATTACTCTTTGATTGTGCCGGCTCTATTCCAAACGGCGAAGGCACGTCGGATTTTAGCCAAGACCCAATCAGAATGTATCGGCCGATGCCAATCGGACCTCAAAATCGGACTTCATAGATGACGTCAATCGGACCAAATAATCGGACCTCAATCAGACATCGAATCGGACCTCAGAATCAGACCAATCAGGATCGGACCTTGTAACAGATCAGCCTTTGAATAATAAAAATAAAGCATAAAACATGGCCAATATGTAAATAACGGATCAGCTGTGCCTTTGAACAAGATATTAAATAATCAAAGTGTGAGCCGATACATTGTCCACCTTGTCTAGTTACCAGTTTGGTTCATCTTATCGGACCATCTAACCAGCCAATCGGACCAGAGCCTTTTCAGAGAAATCTAGCTCCGACGTAGGGAATCTAGATTTCTCCAGCTATGATCAGATTAGATAGCTAGACAGTCAAATTCAACTCATCAATCTGTCAACTAAACAAGATGCTCGCACAGGTGTTAATCAGATTAAGCAAATAAACAGATAAAACATTAACAGGATCGTTCTGATTCTAAGATATGCTACCAAATAATCAAGCGAGACCTAGCTCCGACGTAGGGAATCTAAACCACACTTAACATTCAAATAGCAATAAGGCATAACCAAAGCTTCCTTTGACTAATCAAGATGAATCTAGCTCCGACGTAGGGAATCTAGACCAAGCATGACAATCAAAGATCAATCTAAGTATATTGCGAAGATCCAGCTCCGACGTAGAGAATCTACATCAAACGCAATACTCAAAGAACAACCAGATTAAACCACAAAGCAGGATCGGACCTAGAACGATGCTGTAAGATAAATATTGCTTAAATTGGACCAAGACCGATGCTCAAAGCCGTTGAAGAAGTAGAATTGATTCACATGGCGTAGATCTAAACCAATCTAGCAACTCCAAACAAACCGCAAAAACTGCCTTTAGTAACCAAGATGAGTCTAGCTCCGACGTAGGGAATCTAGCCTAATCTTGATATCTAGCTCCGACGTAGGGAATCTAGACTTAAAGTGCAGTCCGATAAACGATAATCTGTTGGATAATCAATATTGATCTAGCTCCGACATAGGGAATCTATATCAATCTTGCTTATCCAGAGATAAATCGGTTGAACAGTATAAACGAGAAAGGGCGATGCGCCTCAATTCAAAGCCTATACTAGTTCGGTAAATTGACTAACTTACTGGTAAGCCGGAGATCAGAACTGATGCAGCCCGTCCACCAATGAGCTTCGTCGGTAACTACTACTAGGGTTTTTGGCGTGAAGCCGGGTTGTATTGATTGTGAGAATAGTTCTTTACAATGGACGAGGGTTTATATTTATACCCTGGTCATGAAGAGTCCTGATCGGACCAGACTAACTTGCAGATAAAGTAATCTAATATTTAACATAGAATGGGACAAATTCTTTACAATGGACGAGGGTTTATATTTATACCCCGGTCATAATTAGTCCTGATCGGACCAGACTAACTTGCAGATAAAGTAAACCTATTCTAAGATAGAATGGGACTTTTAATACGCCTTCTGAAAAGGAAATAGTCCCTGTTCATGCCACGCTTCCTTTTTAGCCGACGCGCCCTTCTTCTTTTATCCATCATCAGATCGGACTTCTTGTTTCATCGGACTTCTCTTCAGCATCAGCTTCCTTCCTCATTACATTCATCTTTGACCAGTCAATGGGTCCACTTTGCAGTTTCAACCTCACCACGTCACCATCTGACTCAGCATATCAGGTGCGAAAATCTGGTGTCAACACATGCCCCCCAATTTTGGGATAAAATATGTTTTATTCCAAAATTCGTATCTGTCATCATAACTTCCCCACCGATTTTCGTGCTGAAACTTTCCATTCTTGCACTGCGTGGCTCCTCGATCTTCAGGCCATGACCGTTTTCTCTTTATAAAAATTCTCACCGGCGGCCACGCTGTACACTCCTCCTTCCTCGCCAAGAACCCGCACTGCTCATCTTCTTCCTCCTTTCTCCCGAACGACCATTTGCATCTACTCAAGTCCGTAATCAAAATCCACTCAAATGGCCGAATCTTCTTCCATGGGCGTCCTCAAGTCTTCCGCATCCACCTCCTTCTCCGCTTCGGCTCCAGCAAGTTCATCAGCGGCAGCGATTTCCACCATGGCGGCCGTCATGACCTCGACAATGGCGGCAGCCTCAAGCTCGACAATGGCGGCAGCAGCAAACTCCTCAGCCTCCTCTTCATCGACTTTCTTCGCCTCAGGTTCCTCTTCGACGCCCGCAGGACCATCAGTAGGAGAATTACGTCACCCAATCCCAGAGGTACCCTACTGAATCCGATTTTACTTTCTGCCTGAAATTCGGCTTTTAAAACTTGTCCTCACTTCGCAATCTTCTTCTAGGCCATTCGCGCCCAAACCCTAATCCCTGTAGGCGATGTCCATGGGGTTTATTTTCTTGGTCCAATGGGAGATCCGGACCCGACCGAGATTATCAATCTGGAAACCCTGCGCATTCCGTTCAAAACTTCCGGACTCGACATCGAAGATTGGAAGAATGCATTCCGTTCCTGGCCGACAGTTCTTCCCGGATGGAAAGACTGGTATCTAAGAGTGTCGGCCTCCAAGTCTGCAATCTGGGATAGATTAGATATCGCCCAGTGTATTGGCCTCAGCATCGGACCCATCGCTAAAAATGAGAATCTTTTGATCGCCGCATCACACTTCTGGTCCGATGCACTGAACGCCTTCCTCTTTGGACATGGTCCGATGACCCCAACACTACTTGATGTAGTCATGCTTCTCGGCCTCAATGTCACCGGCGACAAACGCCCCTTCCGGCTTAATATCAAACTTAAACACCATTTCAAGACCAAAAACTCTGGTGGCTGGACAGGATACATGGAGAAAAATCATCGGTCCGGACCCGTGACTGACCGCGAGCATGTGGCTTTTCTGAACATGTGGTTGGACAGATTCTTCTTTTGCGGTACCACCCCTGGTCCAACGGCCAACTTCCAACACCTGGCCGAATTGCTGGTAAGCGACCATGTCATCAACCTCGGTCAGTTCCTCTTGGGAGCAGTATATAATCTGCTTCATCAAGTCGCCAAGCGCCTGAGGACCGGATCACTTATTACCAATCTTGGCGGACCATGGTGGTTCATTCAGATGTGGTTGATGCTACATCTGAGCAAGGCCGTCAAGGTAGATTTTCGAAAGAACAAATTCCCTGAATCGGAAGAGATCACCTGGCGCCGATGTACTTCGCTTGGTGAAGCTGCCATGGGTTTCCCTACTGAGAAGCTATCGGCCAAAGAATCATCCAAATACTTTACACTCCTCTACAGAGGTGTTGCTGATGATAAGGCGCTATGGTTCCTGTATGACAGTGTTGATGAATTCGAGCTGCCCTACAAATTCAAATTCAACATGATTGTAGAGGCAGATTCAGAAGCCCTGACAATTTTCCGAACTTGCATCAGTGCTCGATTTCTCCCGATCGGCCTCAGTCTGAGCAAGCCAGGGCAATCATCCTATGAATACTATCATCCAAACTTGGCCGCTCATCAGTTTGGCATTGGTCAGCTTCCACCCTACCTAATCTTGACCGATCAAGTTTTTCCAAGGGGAAAGTTGACACAGGCTTGGAATGGGATCGTCTTCTAGGGCTTGAGCCTTCTATTGATAAAACCAATCTGGACACCTTTGCAATCTGCCTTGTAGCTCATCGGACCTTCAACACATGGTGGGCCGAATGGCGTCAACACCTATTCTGCATCGCCTGCAAAACTTATGTCCGGAAGTTGCAGCCTACTTTCAAGGGCAGACCAGAGGTAATATTTGTGAACTTGCTTCCCTCCTTTACATAACTTTATTCTGTTGAACAATTCTTTGCCAGGACGTCGATCGTTCCCCTCCAACGATGACTCGATCGGGGAGACAAGTTGTCTACAGCAATATCTCGCCAGATCCGTGGATCGGCTGTGACTCTCCCACTATCGGCAAGCTTCTGTCGGCACACGGTGACAGCAGGAAAAGGAAGAAGCAGGCGTCCTCTAAAATTCCCAAACGTCCGAAGACTGCTCTGGCAAGTCCAAGAACTTCATCAACTTGATTTCTCTCTTTATTGAAATTAATCCTTTCTGTAAATTCAGGTCATCGGAGAATCTTCTGCACGCGAGCCCAGTCCGACCAAGTCTTCAAGCCTATCGGCCGAAGAAGCACCAGAATCGGACCCACAAAAACTATCAAGCCCTATTCAGATGCGATCAAGCCCAGTTCAGGAGCATTCGGGCCATACGTCTTCATCTGAGAGAACTATAACTGGGTCGCCTCGTCAATCAAGCCCGCCACCTCAAGCAGAACAAGCACAAATAGATCAGGGCCTTCAAGAAAATCAACCAGTAACTCCTCCACAGGTCCGATCATCTGATTCTACAGAAGTAACGATAATCATTGATCAATTTCTTTAATAATTGATAGCCAACTTATCTTTATTCTCCCAAATCATTCAGAATGTCTTGACGGATCTTGAGATTGCTCAAGTAAACATTCAGGGCAGTAACAACCCTTTAATCGGACCCGAGCAAGAACTAGCCTGGAAACAAGTAAGCTTTCTAGCCTGATATAATCATATCAGCTTTTTGATATTATATCTAATTATTTCTTTTGCAGGCTCAAGATACTCCTCAAACCAGCCAGACCATATCAGTCGATTTTGATCGGCTGCAAACTGAAGAGGAAGAAATCAGCTCTGGGCAAAGCTTGCTATCTACTGAGGTGAAAGCGAAGTTGCTTGATATATCTGCACTCCTTCACCAAAATATCATCGATCTTGTCTAGGATGCAGAGCCAATTCGTCAGATCATCAAAACTCTGAGAGGTCAACTTCCGTCAGACCTGGAGGAAGTATTGATTCCGGCGGCATACATTGAAGGCCACTCCTTTCCCGTGTTGCAAGCCAATCGCCGAATCAATAATCGGACTTCTCAGCAGGACTTGATCAAAGCTAGGGATGAAAAATGTGCCCAAGCTGACGAGTCAACAAAACTGATTGAAGAATTATCGGCTCGTCCTGCTTCTATCCAGTCAGAGCTTAAAAATCTTCGAGCCAGAGAACAACAATTGGAGCAGGAACTTATCCAAGTCCGATCAAGCATCCAGGCCAAGGCAAAAGAGCTTGACGACATTCCAGCTTTGAAGTCAAAGGCTGAAGAGGACTACAAGATCCACATCAAGGCCGCCAAAGAAATTCATAAATCAATCAAGCCTGTAGAAGGGAACGCTGAAGCTGATGCCAAGATCATCGCTGATGTTGACAAGATCCGTCAGACTGCTCTTGATTTGATAGTTAAATACCTGCAGCCTTGAACACTGAGATTTGTCTGCCTCACCAAGTAGTCTGATACATTGTAGCCTGCTCCGCCATCGAGCGGCTTAATGATATAATATACTCTTCTTTTGTTGTACATAATCCTTAAGGCGATGCATGTTACATCGGCTCTTATTTTTCTTGAGATGATTTTTCATCGGCTTCCAAGCCTGACGCGTAGCATCGGCTTTACAAATTTACCCAAATGCTAGGGTAGTACCATTGGATAAGTAAACTCGAATCTTGCCCCCCAGGACGAAATAATAATCAGGCCGATTCAATTTACAAGAAGAACCATCGAAGACATATTTGAAATAACTGATCAACCACATCAATTTCCATGATTTGTTTTTTCAACATCATCAACACCAGATCCAATGTCTATCTCTTCAAATTCATCGGCCGACGTAAACCCAAATCCTAACTTACCGAATTCACTTAGGTCTTCAAAATCTTCTATACAATCGGCCATTTAAAATAAAGTCTTAGAGCCGACTGCTTGGATCGGCTGTAGTCCTTGATCGGACACCTTGAGGAAGTCTCCATCCCATGTTTTTCCTGACAGGCATTCAATTCCTTCGAACTCCCAAATCGTTGACTCAGCTGTAGCAATGCTAACTGAATCATCAGCCGGGACGATCTCCACATTATTGCCCTGCCATTGAATCAAACACTGGTGCATTGTGGATGGGATGCAACAATTGGCATGAATCCAATCTCGCCCGAGGAGCATGCTGTAAGAACCTTGGCCATCAATCACAAAGAAAGTAGTCGGCAATGTCTTGCTGCCGATGGTCAATTCCACATGAATTGCCCCCCGAGGTTCTGAAACATTACCGCCAAAGTCCTTGAGTGTCATATTTGTCTTGATCAGATCATCGATCCCTTTACCCAGCTTGCGAAACGTGGAATAAGGCATGAGATTGACTGCAGCTCCTCCATCAACCAGCATCTTGGTCATCGGCTTCCCATCAACGTATCCCTTGATGTATAGAGGCTTCAGGTGCCGATATCCGTTTGCATTTGGCTTCTCAAAGATAGCCTTCTCTGAATCAAGAACCAAGCATGCAACGGCTTCTTCCAGCTCATAATCGGCCTCATCATCATTCTGTTCATCAGGAGCAGCAAAATCAAAAGGCAACATCAAAACCATGTTTACCGGGGCCGATGCGCTTGCTTCATCATCATTGGCCATCTTAGCGCGCCAAACTTTCTCTTTGGCTAACTCTTGCTCCTGAATCTGCTCATGATAGCACAACCTCTGAACACGTCTCTTTTTGGACCTAGAAATTCCTGATGGGCACCACTGTCCAGGCTTCATTTGAGGTTCTTTAACCCGATTCCGAACTGGAGCCTTTTCTTCCATTTTTTCAGGGCCAAGAGCATCAACCTGGCCTTCGATATTTTTATGGCCATGAGCATCAACTCGGCCTTCATATCCTTGATGATGATCATCAATCCTAACGCCGATCCGTTCATGAACTGATCGTCGACCTCTCTTGAAAGCTCTGTATTCCTCATACTGGAGGCTGCATTCAGGACAATCTGCTTTGGATGGTAATCTGAGTTTCTCATTCCAGCAGAACACGAAGAAAGGACATCTCCAGTGACCATCATCTTGATCGTAGTGCTCATAGGTCTGAGGTCTGTCCATATGCCAATCGGACCTATCATCGTACCAGCGTCGTCCATCGGGCCTATCATCATATCGGCGTCGGCCATCGGACCTGGCATCAAATCGGCGTCGGCCATCAAACTCTTCATCAAGCCGCCTTGCTTGATACTCGCGCCTCCGACGTCGTCGTTCCTCGCGTTCTTCCCACGCTCGGGCTGCTGCCTGCTGCCTCTTGTACTTGTTAATCAGCATTTGGGAGGTTACGCGTGGCCGATATCCACCAGGAGCACTAGATTCACGTCCAAATGCCTGATGATTCCTCTGCAGCTCTTCAACAGTAACTTGAACTGCAGGATCAACGGCACCAGAACTCTTGGCGTGGTCCGATGTAAGCACTTTAAACTTCCCCTTCTCATCAGCATCAACCATATTAATGGAAAAGGAGAAATCAGCAAAGTTATTAGGAAAGGGATGACCGTCGATCTTCATGGCTTTCTTGTTGTCTTCAAATTTGATCTTGCCAGATTCTATAGCCAATTGGATCTCCCTCCTGAACACCTTGCATTCATTCGTCTCGTGAGAAGTCGAGTTGTGCCACTTGCAATATTTGCGTTTCTTCAACTCATCGGCCGATGGAATAGAATGATTTGGAGAAAGTTGGATAAGCTTCTCACTGAGCAGTAAATCAAAAATCTTATCGGCCTTCGTTATATCAAATCCAAACTTCTCAGAGTTCTGCTTGATCCATGGAAGCGATACCGGCTTCTTGGATTTGGTCCATTCAGCTATGTTGACATCAGCCTCCCCTTCAGAATCAGAGAGATAAGATACTTGCTTAGAAAACTTTATACGCTTCATCTCTTGATATCGGACCTCATGGGCTGACACCTTCTGAACCAGTTGTCCCAATGTCTCAAACTCCTGAGCAGAAAACTTTTCTTTGATCGGCGCGAGTAAACCTTGGAATGCAAGCTCGGCCAACTGTATATCAGACAGCTTCAAACTATAGCATCGATTCCTGGTATCACGGAACCGTTGAATATACTCCTTGACGGTCTCATTGTTTCTCTGCCTGACAGCAATCAAATCGGAAATCTTCATCTCGTTGAGACCAGAAAAGAAGTATTTATGAAACTGCTTCTCCATATCGGACCATCCTGTGACTGATCCTGCTGGCAACGACGTAAACCAAGTAAACGCCGGCCCTGACAGTGACAGAGGGAAAAATCTGAGCCTGAGTCCCTCCTCTGAAGCAGCTTCACCACATTGAGCCAGGAATCGGCTGACATGCTCAATGGTGGTCATATCATCCTGCCCGGAGAATTTGGAAAAATCTGGCACTCTGTAACGTGGAGGAAGTGGCACTGCATCAAAGTAAGACGGGTACGGGTGCCGATACAACCTCGCTTCATCTTTAGGCTTCAAACCGAATTGATTCTGGATCACCTCGGCTATTTTCTGTGACCAATCGGACTGTTGATTTCCAGGTGGCATCCCATCAGCTATATCCATCACATAATTATTGTAATCACCGATCATACGCCGATGTGTAGGGATCTCTGCGCGTAATTTTGCAGCTGCAGGTTGCTTCTCTCCTTCGTTCAGAGTCCTAGCATATTTTTCACCATGCGGGCCGACAATAGATCCATTGGCCATCAATAGAAAACCATTGGCCAGTTCAATCGGAGGTGGTGGAGCAATCGAAATCTGTGGAACAACAGTCATTGCATTATCTTCAGTTTCTTTGCCTTTTCCTGACCCTGATGTTCCCACAGAACCTGGTATAAACACTGGACCTTTCAAGCAAATAGCATCATCCACCGCCTTCTTGATGAGATTATCTAAAGAATTCACCAAAGTGCCTGACTGGTTAATCAATGCATGATGAACAGCTTGGTGAATCATCTCTGTCATGTTGACCTGGTACTCCCGAGCATCAGTTGTTTTCTTGATTAGTTCTGGATCTGGGAGAGGACCTTTGAGTATAGGTCCTGAACGATTTCGTCCAAATTGGCCAAGGCAGAGCTTCTCAAACGCATCAATCTGGGCCTGAACTGCATCTAATTGAGCTTTAGACAGATCGGCCTTTGTAATTGGAATGGCCGTCTCAGGCGTCTTGTTCTTGTCATTCTTAGCCTTCTCAGCAGCTTCTTTTTCAGCAGCAAGTCTTGCTGCAGTTTCTTGTTCAGCATCAGACGACGACATCTTGGAATTTGCTTCTCGTGTCCCACTGGGCGTGCCAAAAATGTGTTGACGCGGAAAATCGGCGGTCGTATCCTCCGCGTGCAGCACAAGAAGACCAGGGAGATCTGCTTCGCTCCAGTGCCAGCCTACACTCCGTTCAGGTTCGCGGCGTGCCAGTCAATTTGACCTGAAATTGACAAGGGAATAAAACAATTAAATTACTCTTTGATTGTGCCGGCTCTATTCCAAACGGCGAAGGCACGTCGGATTTTAGCCAAGACCCAATCAGAATGTATCGGCCGATGCCAATCGGACCTCAAAATCGGACTTCATAGATGACGTCAATAGGACCAAATAATCGGACCTCAATCAGACATCGAATCGGACCTCAGAATCGGACCAATCAGGATCGGACCTTGTAACAGATCAACCTTTGAATAATAAAAATAAAGCATAAAACATGGCCAATATGTAAATAACGGATCAGCTGTGCCTTTGAACAAGATATTAAATAATCAAAGTGTGAGCCAATACATTGTCCACCTTGCCTAGTTACCAGTTTGGTTCGTCTTATCGGACCATCTAACCTGCCAATCGGACCAGAGCCTTTTCAGAGAAATCTAGCTCCGACGTAGGGAATCTAGATTTCTCCAGCTATGATCAGATTAGATAGCTAGACAGTCAAATTCAACTCATCAATCTGTCAACTAAACAAGATGCTCGCACAGGTGTTAATCAGATTAAGCAAATAAACAGATAAAACATTAACAGGATCGTTCTGATTCTAAGATATGCTACCAAATAATCAAGCGAGACCTAGCTCCGACGTAGGAATCTAAACCACACTTAACATTCAAATAGCAATAAGGCATAACCAAAGCTTCCTTTGACTAATCAAGATGAATCTAGCTCCGACGTAGGGAATCTAGACCAAAGCATGACAATCAAAGATCAATCTAAGTATATTGCGAAGATCCAGCTCCGACGTAGGGAATCTACATCAAACGCAATACTCAAAGAACAACCAGATTAAACCACAAAGCAGGATCGGACCTAGAACGATGCTGTAAGATAAATATTGCTTAAATTGGACCAAGACCGATGCTCAAAGCCATTGAAGAAGTAGAATTGATTCACATGGCGTAGATCTAAACCAATCTAGCAACTCCAAACAAACCGCAAAAACTGCCTTTAGTAACCAAGATGAGTCTAGCTCCGACGTAGGGAATCTAGCCTAATCTTGATATCTAGCTCCGACGTAGGGAATCTAGACTTAAAGTGCAGTCCGATAAACGATAATCTGTTGGATAATCAATATTGATCTAGCTCCGACGTAGGGAATCTATATCAATCTTGCTTATCCAGAGATAAATCGGTTGAACAGTATAAACGAGAAAGGGCGATGCGCCTCAATTCAAAGCCTATACTAGTTCGGTAAATTGACTAACTTACTGGTAAGCCGGAGATCAGAACTGATGCAGCCCGTCCACCAATGAGCTTCGTCGGTAACTACTACTAGGGTTTTTGGCGTGAAGCCGGGTTGTATTGATTGTGAGAATAGTTTTTACAATGGACGAGGGTTTATATTTATACCCCGGTCATAATGAGTCCTGATCGAACCAGACTAACTTGCAGATAAAGTAAACCTATTCTAAGATAGAATGGGATTTTTAATATGCCTTCTGAAAAGGAAATAGTCCCCGTTCATGCCACGCTTCCTTTTTAGCCGACGCGCCCTTCTTCTTTTATCCATCATCAGATCGGACTTCTTGTTTCATCGGACTTCTCTTCAGCATCAGCTTCCTTCCTCGTTACATTCATCTTTGACCAGTCAATGGGTCCACTTTGCAGTTTCAACCTCACCACGTCACCATCTGACTCAGCATATCAGGTGCGAAAATCTGGTGTCAACACTAGCCGGAATTCTAGGGAAAGATATCTGTAATCGTTATAGGATCGAATCCTTATATTTCGGGTAGGTTATGATCTCTAGCCGACTTGTAACTCAAGGCAACCGGACTATATAAGGTGCCTTGGGACCCCCCTCCAAAACACGAGCAATCATTCAACCTAGGACAGAACCCAACTACGGAGATCCTTCAGGAACTTCATACACAGTAATCCATACACCCAACACAGGACGTAGGGTATTACGTCATCTCGACAGCCCGAACCTGTTCAATCCTTGCGTCTTGTGTTACCATCGTCTTGTGATCCTCGATCTGTCCCTCAATAAATCAACCACGTAGGCTACCCTGTGTGGACTGCCGGGTCCATAAATCCGACAATGTCCGAAGCTGTCCTAAACAAAATTTACCTCAAGAATCTTCGCCCCACGACAATTGTCCCTCAACTAGCAGACTCATCCATCCGCTATCCGGTGGGAGTTGCGGAGAACGTACCAATGAAGGTCAGGGGACAAACCATCCCTGTTGACTTCACAGTGCTCGACATGGATGTGATGAAGGATTCGTCACTCATCCGCTATCCCAGATTGATGTGGGAGCCAAAGAAATCCATTTCAACATCAACGGGCACAAAGGAGAAGTTCGCGTTTTGCGCCAAGCAAGAGCAATGCTCCATGGTCAAAATAAAGGATCGGGGGAACAAGCAAGGCACAAAGAAGGCCAGGTCACACCACAACCCCCACAAATGGACAGCCTCATAAAATTCATGATCACCTTCTGGGAAATGGAGGAGAAAAGGAACAAGGGTCACCCAGGGCTCTGGAAGAACCAAAAATCGAAGAAGAAGAAGACTTCAGCCCCAAGTGCACACCGACTCCTCCCACACTACCTGCTAAGCCCAAGAAGATCAAGCAGGTGTGGAGAGTCAAGACATCCGCGCCCGCGCCCACTCCTCCGAGCCTTGACGTATAACATTAATCGATGCGACGAGAGTTTGGCCGCTAGATTTAAAACAACGAGTCCTTGCTGTTGGTAGTTCTTACGTCACAAATAAATTCGCAAGCGTACGGAGTACTGTAGTAGCTTTCACCTGTGAGTTTTCAAGGGTATCGTAATCCACAGGGAATGTGCGTACTAGACTCCTCGCTAGTTCATCCAAGGACAACAAGAGTTTGATAGGCGAGGGTAGAGAGGATCGCTATGGCTTAAGAGTTTCTAGATAGATAAGCTCAGCCTTCACTTGCTTACTTTAGGGGAATGCTTGTTGGTATTTCTTACATCACAAATAAATCGCAAGTGTACAGAGTATCGTTGCAGCTTTCACCCGTGAGTATTCAAGGGTATCGTAATACACAGGGAACGTGCGTACTAGACTCCTCGCTAGTTCATCCAAGGACAACAAGAGTTTGATAGTCGAGGGAAGAGAGGATCACTATGGCTTAAGAGTATCTAGATAGATAAGCTCAACCTTCACTTGCTTACTTCGGGCACTGGTTTATCCCTGGTCTGCCAAGGGCCTCCAGCCAACAGCTCTACGCCGAACTCGGACAGGGAGGAGTACAAAGGACGGACAGGGCTGTCACCACTAGCCTCCTACCTCTCAATACTATGGGGCACGAAGGAAACGAAGGCAACCTCTAGTCTAGACACCATGTCTACGCTAGCGATTACTACACTAGCGCTCCAGAAGAACTAGAGCATCCGTCACAAGGATGAACAACGGACCCGCAAGCAAGTAAAGAATGGAACCTGTTTAACCAAGAGACTCACCACCATAGACGATCATGAACACTTACTTAAGAAAGAAGCATGTGTCGAGGTACAAGACCGAGGAAGGGCGTCGACAGGCCAGCGCTTCCCCGGGCTACCCCCTCTCTCTATCAATATTTTCTAAGTACTAGAAAGGTGGAACTACGCCTTGGAGTGGAGGTGATCTTCTCCTCTTATGTGTTCTTGTGAGGGCGGTTCGGATGATCCAAGGATGGTAACCTGCGTTGGCGCCAAGAGGGAAGCGCGGGAGAGCTTCCCGCCGAAAATGGGCGCGAACGGGGATTTCCCGGGGTCGGCCGAACCCCTGTTTCCTCCCCCCTGGACGCCCTTTCGCCCGACATTTGGTAGGTTTATCCTTCGAATATTCCCTGGGTGCATGCAGGGGTTTGACCAGGTTGTGACTGTCATGTGAGCCCTTTATCCCTTGTGCTTGTACGGGGTCTGTTCGTCGGTGTGTCAAGCACATTTTCCCTCATTGTGCACCTATTCTTATCTTTTCATAACATTACCACCAAAATTCATGGAATTAGTTATTAATAATCCTTACTACTATGTTTTGTGTTTGTTATTGTATTAATTATTGGTATAGTCTATGGTCAAATATGGAATTTAAGGACCGTCAACAACTCCCCCACACTGAGCCGTTTGCTCATCCTCGAGTAAAGGATAAGGACTAAGGTGGAGCATCTCCTCATTCTGGAATGATGCCTACATATAAGTTATTCCAAGCCTGACAAATACCGAAAGCATTACCTCTGGGATAAGGGGGATGTAAACAGAAAAGGAGGGTGTCTTGTGGCCTGGAAAAATGCATGTCTGTCTAAATCACAAGGTGGCCTTGGTATTATTGACCTCAGAACGCAAAATACAGCACTTCTGCTTAAATATATGCACAAATTTTATAACAGGGAAGATTTACCTTGGGTAAAGCTCACCTGGCAATGTTTCTACAGGAGGCTGATTGTGCCACATGTTAAAACACCTTCAGGGTCCTTCTGGTGGAGGGATGTTATGTCTATGTCTGATCATTTTCGTATGATTGCGTCTTGCAAGGTCAATGATGGATCAACAGTCATGTTTTGGAAGGATCTTTGGGATCTTGGTGTCTTGCAATGGCAATTCCCGCAGTTGTTCTCTTTTGTGAGAAATCAAAATATTTTAGTTGCTCGCTTCTTATCTCAGGATGCATACCAGAACTATCATACTCCCCTCTCGACTGTTGCATCAAACCAACTACAGGATCTCAGTGTCCTTATTCAGAATCTTGTGTCTGATGGCAGCAATGCAGACAGATGGTCTTATATTTGGAATTCACAAGACTTCTACTCAAAAAAGGCTTACGAGGCTCTAAAAGGTACTGCACAGGTATCCCCAGTATACATTTGGATGTGGAAGTCTTGTGTTCAAGGAAAGCATAAATTCTTCTTTTGGTTACTGCTACGGGACCGCCTCAATACAAGAAACCTTTTAAGAAGGAAGAACATGGTGCTGCAAGATTATACATGTGTTTTATGCGCTGGCCATGCTGAGGAAACATTGGCCCATCTTTTCTTTCTCTGCCCATTTAGTGTACAATGTTGGCAGTTCATTGGTATAAATTGGAACCTCTCCTTGCTAGTCACCAATATGTTAACCTCAACCTCACAGCTTTTTGGAAGGAAAATTTTCAGAGAAATAGTGATAACTGCCTGCTAGAGTATTTGGGTGCACAGAAATTCCATTATCTTCGACGGTGGCTTCTTCTCTTTTGCAAGATGGAAGCTTTTCTTCAGGGATGAATTACTTAAAATTACACATAGGGCGAAACCTTCCCTGAAGCAGGAGCTGTTTGATTGGATTTGTAATAACACTTAATTTTTCTCCTTTTAGTTAGGGTCTTTCTTTGGGCCTATGGCCTTGTATTCTATACATACTCCTTTTGAAAATATATATAAAAAAATCCAGTAGGGGACCCCCTGCTGTTCGGTCAAAAAAAGTTATTCCAAGCCTCACCCATACCTGTGAACTTTTGAAGTGTCTACCATACCATCTTGGGTGGTTGAGAAATGGAACAGGTCAAACTCAAGTCACCTTAACTTCTCATGCTTAGATAACTTGGGGTTTTGAAAAATTTTCAAATAAAACATAGCTTGCTCCTCAAGTGATTCTCTCAGATCACTCAATGTGTATGAATCCTTACCAAGGCATTGGTTTTTCCTCTTTTCATTCTACCATGAACAAGACTTTTTGTGGAGCTCAGGGTAGGGAATGAAAAAGAAGCATACTTGTATTGCATATGTTGCTAAGTCAAAGAGCGAATCCAAGGAGAAGCCATACAATCTGACCAAGATGTGCAAGTGTGTGGAATTTGGTGGACATTTTGTTTGAACCCCTTTTTATATGAATCTCTCTTTGCATTTATTTGTTTTGGATATGGGCTATCTTTCTTTCTTTTCTTTTGCTTGGACTTTCGTGAGTCCAATTTTCTTTCAGCTCATGCTTTTGAGCATGTACTTATTATTGTTTTTTTTCTTATTTTTGCATAGCCCATATCATTTTTGTAAAGATGATTAGAGAGAGTCATACTGCATATGGAGTATTTATTTGATGGATGGATGTCATGTTTTTGCGTGACTTCCACTGTAGAAGTCAGCATGTATATATGTGGAGTGTACGTGGTCTTGATCATGAGAGTATGAAAAGTTTCTCAATGCAAGAACAAGTGGCATATTTATATAAGGTTTTAAACCAGATCAACATATGGCTTTGGTAGGAATTTATCAAATCATTGAGGAGCCAAGCTATTATTTTAAGTTTTGTAAGAAAATTCCCAAGTACTTTGCTAGGAGAAGCAAGGTTCCTTTCATCGTACATATCTCACTCATCAACCACTTAAATGACCCGCTTTCCTTATGATAAATTGTTCACAAGCAATAGGAATATATGCGAGGAATAAAGAATATGCAAGCCAACCATAGGAAAAACATGATCAACATGAGGAGATTGCAAGGTTCATTGAGTTTAATTTTGTAGTGCAAGGTTAAATTCATTTAAACTCAAGAACATAGGGAGTTTGAGGGGTGTGTTGCACAAACCATCATTTAGGAAGAAGAGGAAGACAAAGGGAGTCAGAGGTGGTTTGGCTGAACAAGAGGTTCGACTGTCCTCTCTGGAAGTCCATCCATCTTGCTCTTTCGCATGCTGGACCGTCTATGTTGTGCAATCCGCTTTTGGGAGATCTTGAATGTGTTGTTCACTTGGCAAGCTTGAGAGATCTCCCCCTACACTTATTCTTGTACCTGTTTTTATTCAACAAAAAGAATAAAGGTTGAAACAAACAAGGACTCTACTGGTTTAAACACCGCATAGTCTAAATTTTATTGGAGACGCATCAAAATTTCTTTTTGTTATTGTAGACATGATTTTATTTTAGGATTTGTTTTTGAGAGACTTTTATTGCAGAAGGGTTTTGCATCTTTTTTCAAACTTTTATTGTTCACCATATTTTACTTTAAGCATAGCTCACGCAAGGCTAAGTTAAAATTGCATGAACATAAACAAAGGGGCATTTTGACAGTATCCTCACAGTGCACCTTGAAAGGTGATCTGTGCCTCCTTTGCATGTTGTGCAATTTTTGTCGAAGTACATCCCAGACCTGGGCTTATCTCCAATGGGGATTGAACTTGAGGACTTACCTGTCGATTTGAAATCTTCACTGCAAGGGTTAGTCCATGAAAGAGATATGCATCCAATGCCTATGAAAGTATTACTTTAGGTTTATTAATCAAATTTGACACCATGTATAATTTGACTAATGAAGGCTTTTTAACCCAAGCACAATGCTTAATTTAAAAAGCCTTTGGATGCATCTTGTGTGAGACATCCAAACCAGGGCATATAGAAAAAATAGAGAAAGGAGGCTGTTGACACCAGATTTTCACACATGATATGCTGAGTCAGATGGTGACGTGGTGAGGTTGAAACTGCACAGTAGGCCCATTGAATGGTCAAACAGATGATGCTGAAGAGGGGAGCCGATGCGGAATAGAAGTCCGATGAAGAGAGGGAGTCCGATCTAATGATGAATGAGAAAATGTGCATCGGCTAAAAAGGGAAGCGTGGCATGAGCGGGGACTATTTCCTTTTCAGAAGGCTTATTAAAAGTCCCATTCTATGTTAAATATTAGATTACTTTATCTGCAAGTTAGTCTGGTCCGATCAGGACTCTTCATGACCAGGGTATAAATATAAACCCTCGTCCATTGTAAAGAACTATTCTCACAATCAATACAACCCGGCTTCACGCCAAACCCTTAGGAGTAGGAGTAGATACCGACGAACTCATTGGTGGACGGGCTGCATCAGTTCCTGACCTCCGGCTTACCAGTAAGATTGTCAACTTATCGAACTAGTTTAAGCTTTGAATTGAGGCGCATCGCCCTTTCTCGTTTATACTGTTCAACCGATTTATCTTTGGATAATCAAGAATAATCTAGATTCCCTACGTCGGAGCTAGATCATTATTGATTATTCAACAGTTAATCATTTATCGAGTTACACTTTAAGTCTTGAGATCAATCTAGATTCCCTACGTCGGAGTTAGATTTATCTCTAGATCATCAAGATTAGTCTAGATTCCCTACGTCGGAGCTAGGTTAATCTTGGTTATTTAAAGGTAGCTTTTGCAGTTGCTTGAAGTTTCTAGATTGATTTAGATCAGCGCCATGTGAATTAATCTGTTTCTTCAAGAACTTTGAGCATTGATTTTAGTCCGATTTGAGCAATACTTATCTTACAGCATCGTTCTAGGCCCGATTCATGTTTTGTGGTTTAATCTGGTTGTTCTTTGAGTATTGTGTTTGGTTTAGATTCCCTACGTCGGAGCTGAACCCTCGCAATATAATAAGATTGATCTTTGATTGTCATGCTTGGTTTAGATTCCCTACGTCGGAGCTAGATTCATCTTGATTAGTCGAAGGAAGCTTAGATTATACCTGATTGTTATTCGAATATTAGGCTTGATTTAGATTCCCTACGTCGGAGCTAGATCTTTCTTGATTATTCGATAGCATACCTTAGAATCAGAACGATCCTGTTACTGTTTTACTGCTTATTTGCTTAATCTGATTAACACCTTTGCGAGCATCTTGTTTAGTTATTGGATTGATAAATTGAATTTGATTATTTAGCTATCTGATCTGATTATTGTTGAAGTAAGTTCGCTGCATCCATCTGTGAAACCGTGTCGAAACAGTTTTGGTCCAATTGGCTAGTTAGATGGTCCGATAAGATAGATCAAATCGGTAACTAAGCAAGATGAACAATGTATCGGCTCACACTTTGATTATTTAATATCTTGCTCAAAGGCATAGCTGATCCGTTACTTACATATCGGCCATGTTTTACGTTTTATTTCATTATTTAAAGGCTGATCTGTCACAAGGTCCGATCCTGATTGGTCCGATTCTGAGGTCCGATTAGATGACTGATTGAGGTCCGATTATATTGGTCCGATTGAAGCTGTCTATGAAGTCCGATTTTAAGGTCCGATTGGCATCAGCCGATGCAAGTCTGATTGGGTCTTGGCTGAAATCCAACGTGCCTCTGCCGTTTGGAATAGAGCCGGCACAATCAAAGAGTAAATTAACTATTTTATCCCCTTGTCAATTTCAGGTCAAATTGACTGGCACGCCGCGAACCTAAACAAAGTGTAGGCTGGCACTGGAGTGAAGTAGATCTCCCTGTCTTCTTGTGTTGACCGCTGAAGATACGATCGCCGATTTTCTGCGTCAACACATTTTTGGCACGCCTGGTGGGATACGAGAGGCAAATTCAAGATGTCGTCGTCTGATGCTGAAAAAGAAACTGCAGCAAAACTTGCTGCTGAGAAAGAAGCTGCTGAAAAAGCCAAGGCTGACAAAAACAAGGTTCCTAACACACCTATTCCAGTTACAAAGGCCGATCCGTCTAAAGCTCAATTAGATGCAGTTCAGGCCCAGATTGATGCATTTGAGAAGCTCTGCCTTGGCCAATTTGGGTGTAATCGTTCAGGACCTATACTCAAAGGCGCTCTCCCAGATCCAGAATTAATCAAGAAGACAACTGATGCTCGGGAGTACCATGTCAACATGACAGAGATGATTCACCAAGCTGTTCATCATGCATTGGTCAACCAGTCAGGCACTTTGGTGAATTCTTTAGATAATCTCATCAAGAAGGTGGTGGATGATTCCATTTGTTTGAAAGGCCCAGTTTTTATAGCAGATTCTGCAGGGGCATCAGGATCAGGAAAAAGCAAGGAAACTGAAGATAATGCTATGACCGTTGCTCCACAAAATCCAACGATTCCACCACCTATTCAGCTGGCCAATGGTTTCCTGTTGATGGCCGATGGAACGATTGTTGGCCCGCATGGTGAAAAATATGCTAGGACTCTGAACGAAGAAGAAAAACAACCTGCAGCTGCAAGGCTACGTGTAGAGATTCCTCCACATCAGCGTATGGTCAGTGATTACAACAATTACATGACGGATATGAATCAAGCTGGTGGAATGCCACTCGGAGGACAGGAGTCCGATTGGTCACGAAAAATAGCCGAGGTGATTCAAAATCAATTCGGCTTGAAGCCTAAAGATGTAGCGAGGTTGTATCGGCACCCATACCCATCCTATTTTGATGCAGTGCCACTTCCTCCACGTTACAGAGTGCCAGATTTTTCAAAATTCTCCGGGCAGGATGATATGACCACCATCGAGCATGTGAGCCTATTCTTGGCTCAATGTGGTGAGGCTGCTTCTGAAGAGGGACTCAGACTTAGATTCTTCCCTCTGTCATTATCAGGGCCAGCGTTTACTTGGTTTACATCGTTGCCAGCAGGATCGGTCACAGGATGGTCCGATATGGAAAAACAGTTCCATAAATACTTCTTTTCTGGTCTCAATGAGATGAAGATTTCTGATTTGATTGCTGTCAGGCAAAGGAATAGCGAGTCCATTAAGGAGTATGTTCAACGGTTCTGTGAAATCAGGAATCGATGCTATAGTTTGAAGCTATCTGATATGCAGTTGGCTGAGCTTGCATTCCAGGGTTTGCTCGCGCCAATCAAGGAGAGGTTTTCGGCTCAGGAGTTTGAGACGCTGGGACAACTGGTGCAGAAGGTGTCAGCCCATGATGTCCGATATCAAGAGATGAAGCGCACAAAGTTTTCCAAACAAGTATCTTATCTTTCTGATTCTGAAGAAGAGGCTGATATCAACATAGCTGAATGGACCAAGTCTAAAAAGCCAGTATCATTACCATGGAGCAAACAGAACCCTGAGAAGTTTGGTTTTGATATAACAAAGGCCGATAAGATTTTTGATTTGCTGCTCAGTGAAAAGCTTATCCAACTTTCTGCAAATCATTCTATTCCATCGGCCGATGAGTTGAAGAAGCGCAAATATTGCAAATGGCACAATTCAACTTCTCATGAGACAAATGAATGCAAGGTGTTCAGGAGGGAGATCCAATTGGATATTGAATCTGGCAAGATCAAATTTGAAGACAACAAGAAAGCCATGAAGATCGACGGTCATCCTTTTCCTAATAACTTTGTTGATTTCTCCTTTTCTATTAATATGGTTGATGCTGATGAGAAGGGGAAGTTCAAGGTGCTTACATCGGATCACGCCAAGAGTTCTGGTGCCGTTGATCCTGCAGTTCAAGTCACTGTTGAAGAGCTGCGGAGGAATCATCAGGCATTTGGGCGTGAATCTAATGCTCCTGGAGGATATCGGCCACGTGTGACTTCCCAGATGCTGATTAACAAGTACAAAAGGCAGCAGGCAGCAGCTCGAGCATGGGAAGAACGCGAGGAACGACGGCGTCAGAGGCGCGAATATCAGGCGAGGCGGTTTGATGATGGGTTTGATGATCGGCGCCGATACGATGACAGGTCCGATAATCAACGCCGATATGACGATAGGTCCGATGGCCGATGCCGATTTAATGACAGGTCTGATGGAAGACACTGTATGATGATAGGTCCGATTGGCATATGGATAGACGTCAGACCTATGAGCAGTGCGATCAAGATGATGGTCATTGGAGATGTCCTTTCTTTGTGTTCTGCTGGAACGAAAAGCTCAGATTGCCGTCCAAAGCAGATTGTCCTGAATGCAGTCTCCAGTATGAAGAATACAGGGTTTTCAAGAGAAGTCGACGATCAGTTCATGAACGGATCGGCGTCAGGATTGATGATCATCATCGAGAAGACGAAGGCCGAGATGACACTCATGGCCCTGAAAAAATGAAAGAAAAAGCTCCAGTTCGGGATCGGACCAGAGAACCTCAAATAAAGCCTGGACAGTGGTGCCCATCAGGAATCTCTAGGTCCGAAAAGAGACGTGTTCAACGGTTGCGTTATCATGAACAAATTTAGGAGCAAGAGTTAGCCAAGGAGAAAGTTTGGCGCATTAAGATGGCCAATGATGATGACGCAAGCATATCAGCCCCGGTAAACATGGTTTTGATGTTGCCTTTTGATTTTGCTGCCCCTGATGAACAGAATGATGATGAGGCCGATTATGAGTTAGAAGAAGCCACCGTATGCTTAGTTCTTGATTCAGAGAAGGCTATCTTTGAGAAACGAAATGCGAATGGATATCGGCACCTGAAGCCTCTGTACATCAAGGGATACGTTGATGGGAAACCGATGACCAAGATGCTTGTTGATGGAGGAGCTGCCGTCAATCTCATGCCCTATTCCACATTCCGTAAATTGGGCAAGGGGATTGATGATCTAATCAAGACGAACATGACGCTCAAAGATTTCGGCGGTAATGTTTCAGAGCCTCGGGGGGCAATTCATGTGGAGTTAACCATCGGCAGCAAGACATTGCCGACCACATTCTTTGTGATTGATGGACAAGGTTCCTACAGCATGCTCCTCGGGCGAGATTGGATTCATGCCAACTGCTGTATCCCATCCACAATGCATCAATGTTTGATTCAGTGGCAAGGCAATAATGTAGAGATTGTCCCAGCTGATGATTCGGTTAGCATTGCAACAGCCGAGTCAACGATTTGGGAGTTTGAAGGGATTGAATGCCTATCAGGAAAAACATGGGATGGTGACTTCCTCAAGGTGTCCGATCAAGGATTACAGCCGATCCAAGCAGTCGGCTCTGAGACTTTATTTTAAATGGCCGATTGTATAGAAGATTTTGAAGACCGAAGTGAATTCGGTAAGTTAGGATTTGGATTTACGTCGGCCGACGAATTAGAAGAGATAGATATAGGATCTGGTGATAGACCAAGGCCGACGTATATCAGTGCTAAATTGGATCCCGAGTATAAGCAAGAGTTAATAAAACTTTTGAAAGAATATTCTGATTGTTTTACTTAGGAATATTATGAAATGCCAGGTTTAAGCCGTAGTATTGTTGAACATCGGCTGCCCATCAAACCAGGATATCGGCCACACAAGCAGTACACAAGGAGGTTTAAGGCTGAGATGTATGAACTAATTAAGGCCGAAATAACGAAGCTATTTGAAGCTAAGTTTATCAGGCCATGTCGATACGCTGAGTGGGTATCCAATATAGTTCCTGTTTATAAGAAAAATGGAAAGCTACGTGTTTGCATTGATTACAGGAACTTGAACAAGGCAACCCCGAAGGATGAGTATCCGATGTCGGTGGCTGATATGCTTGTCGATGCAGCATCAGGCCATAAAGTGATGAGTTTCCTGGATGGTAATTCTGGTTATAATCAGATTTTCATGG
>CM014271.1:46680713-46739893 GCA_004135705.1 Alloteropsis semialata
AGAAGGAATTGCAGAGTTTGATTGGAAAAATCAATTTCCTGAGGAGGTTTATATCAAATCTATCAGTCCGATTGGAATCATTTACTCCTCTGTTGAAGCTGAAGGATGAAGAAGAGTTGGTGTGGGAACCTAAACATCAAAAGGCATTGGATGAAATCAAACAATATTTAGCATATCCGCCAGTTCTTATTCCACCACAAAAGGATAAGCCGTACAAGCTTTATTTATCGGCTTTTAATCATGCAATCGGCTCTGTTTTGATTCAAGAGGTTGATGGGAAAGAACGAGTTATATTCTATTTAAGCCGAAGATTACTGGATCCTGAAACTCGTTATTCATATGTGGAGAAGCTTTGCCTTTGTTTGTATTTTTCTTGTACAAAATTAAGGCATTATTTGCTGTCGGCCGAATGCACTGTGATCTGCAGGGAGGATGTGATTAAATATATGTTATCAATGCCAATCATGAAAGGGAGAATTGGCAAGTGGGTTTTTGCTCTGACGGAATTTGATCTTAGATATGAATCGGCCAAAGCAGTAAAAGGGCAGATAATGGCTGATTTAGTTGCTGATCATTGTGAACCTAACATTGATACTGTTGAGCAATGCACTACGGAGTTTGATGTGTTTGGTCCGATGAAAAAGGCCGATGTGGTCGACGCAGTTCCTTGGACTATATTCTTTGATGGTTCTTCTTGCAATGATGGTTGCGGAATCGGCTTGATTATTATTTCGCCTCGGGGGGCAAGGTTTGAATTTGCTTTTCCAATTGAAAAATGCACAAATAATCAAGCGGAATATGAAGCATTGATGAAAGGTCTCCAGATTCTTAAAGAAATCGGTGCTCAGTTTGTTGAGGTATTTGGAGATTCTTTGTTGATTATTAATCAGTTGCTCAGCAAGTATGATTGCAAGATGGATGCTTTATTATCTTACTTTGAGAAGTGCCGAGATTTGATTGATCAGTTCGCCCTGGTAACTCTTAAGCATGTTCCAAGACATCATAACGAGGAAGCGAATCGGCTGGCGCAAAAAGCGTCTGGCTATCGGCCTATGTCCGATGTGATGGTACAGGAGATACCAGAAGGAGATTGGAGGAAAGAAATCATTGAATATTTGAAGGATCCTTCTGTCAAGACTTCTAGGAAGATACGCTACAAATCGATCAGACATGTCTTGGTTGAAGGAGTGCTTTATTTTCGCTCGATTGATGGAGTCTTATTGAGATATATCGGACCTGAAGAAGCCAAAGTCTTGATGGGAGAAATTCATGAAGGTGTTTGCGGAGCTCATCAATCGGCGTTCAAGATGAAATGGATGATCAGGAAAAATGGGTATTATTGGCCGACGATTCTGGAAGATTGCTTTGAATATTATAAAGGATGTCAAGAGTGTCAAAGATATGGAAATATTCAGAGGGCTCCAGCATCAGCTATGAATCCTGTCATCAAGCCATGGCCGTTTAGAGGTTGGGGAATTGACCTGATCGGCCAGATTTTTCCACATTCAAGCAAGGGGCATAAATTCATATTAGTGGCAACAGATTATTTCACCAAGTGGGTTGAAGCTATTCCTTTGAGGGAAGTGAAGTCCCAAAATGTTATTGAATTCGTTAGAGAGCACATTGTCTACCGATTTGGAATCCCGCAGACAATCACGACAGATCAAGGTACAATGTTTACGTCAGACGAGTTCAAAAATTTTGCTGCTGATATGGGTATCAAGCTTCTTAATTCATTACCATATTATGCACAAGCCAATGGTCAAGCTGAAGCCTCCAATAAAAGTTTGATCAAGTTGATTGATAGAAAAATTGAAGAATACCCAAGAAAATGGCATATTGTGCTTCCTGAAGCTCTATGGGCATATCGAATGGCTTGTCATGGGTCGATCAAGGTTTCTCCATATGAACTGGTTTATGGGCATGAAGCCATTCTTCCATGGGAAATTCGTGCTGGGTCAAGACGTATCGAGCTTCAGAATAAATTAAAGGCCGGCGAATACATGGAACTCATGAACAGTGAATCCGATGACTTGATTGTTCGTCGGCTGCGCGCTTTGGAGAACATCGAAGCTAACAAGCTCAGAGTTGCAAGGCATTATGATAAGAAAGTTAAGGGGAAAGAATTCAAAGAGGGCGATCTCGTATGGAAAGTTATTTTTCCGATTGGTTCTAAGGATCCCAAATATGGCAAATGGTCCCGAACTGGGAGGGACCTTATCGAGTTGTCCGATGTATTCCTGGCAATGCTTATATTCTACAAACGCTTCAAGGAGAAGAGTTTCCTAAGGCATTAAATGGGAAATATTTGAAGAAGTACTACCCTAGCATTTGGGTAAATTCGTGAAGCTGATGCTACGCATCAGGCTTGGAAGCCGATGGAAAAATCGCCTCAAGAACAAAATAAGAGCCGATGCGACATACATCGCCTTAAGGGTTATATACAACAAAAGAAAAGTATATTACATCATCAAGCCACTCGATGGCAGAGCAGGCTACTGGAAAAGGGATTGCATATATATTCATATATTTCTCATACAAGGGGATTTCAGAAGACAGAAAGATCTAATAGGCGCCGATGTACTTTGTTCATCATTGCCAGAATAAATCTAGAAGGAAAAGGGCAAGAGAAAGCATAAAATTAAGAAGGCATCCTCTTCCTTGAGACATATTCTTAAACAGCTCGGCTCATTCAAGAAATCCGCAAGTTTGAGGAGATATACTCTGGAAGCAGTCCCTTGAAGAGCTCACCGGCGGACCGGTGGCTTTGCCCCTATCCTGAAGAGGGCATCCCATTAAACCCCTCTGAAAAACCTTCCCCTCGGTAAACCGTGAGGAAACCTCACGAGGATTCTCCTAGCAGAGGTTCCACCAGGATTTACTGCAGGATCAGAAAAGGGGGGGAGTACCCTATGCTATTTCACGAGAATTCTTCTAGCAGAAGAGGAAGAAGGGGTTGGCTCCTGTGTTGAAGAAAAGAAGTTTGTGTTCTGTCATGAATATTGGCTGCACCATGGCGAAAGAGTGGTGGAGGAAGGAAAACCCGAGGCAGGTATTTATAGCCGGCGATTGATGAAGGAATTAAAGGAAAAGTGGGAATCTGAAAGATGCTCGCTGAAACTGTCCAAATAAAGAACAGTATTCTCATGAAGATGTCATTGATTCAGTGCTGATTAAAAAGGGGCGTCTTTTGAGGAACTACATTGAAGGGTCGTTTCGTCTGAGTCAATAAAAATGGGTACCCGTGACATAAGGTGCAGGATTCCATATATTATTCGTTGTCAGAAGAAGGTGGGTAATGCAGATCCTTGGCAGTGGCTACCGATGGAAATTTTTTAAGGAAAGAAGGTTGTGATCCGAGAATCGAGGAATCGCACAGTGCAGAGATGGAAAGTTTCGGCACAAAAATCGGTGAAGGGGTTATGATGACAGATACGAATTTTGGAACAAAATGATATTTTATTCCAAAATTGGGGGGCATGTGTTGACACCAGATTTTCGCACATGATATGCTGAGTCAGATGGTGACGTGGTGAGGTTGAAACTGCACAGTAGGCCCATTGAATGGTCAAACAGATGATGCCGAAGAGAGGAGCCAATGCGGAATAGAAGTCCGATGAAGAGAGGGAGTCCGATCTAATGATGAATGAGAAAATGTGCATCGGCTAAAAGGGGAAGCGTAGCATGAGCGGGGACTATTTCCTTTTCAGAAAGCTTATTAAAAGTCCCATTCTTTGTTAAATATTAGATTACTTTATCTGCAAGTTAGTCTGGTCCGATCAGGACTCTTCATGACCAGGGTATAAATATAAACCCTCGTCCATTGTAAAGAACTATTCTCACAATCAATACAACCCGGCTTCACGCCAAACCCTTAGGAGTAGGAGTAGATACCGACGAACTCATTGGTGGACGGGCTGCATCAGTTCCTGACCTCCGGCTCACCAGTAAGATTGTCAACTTATCGAACTAGTTTAAGCTTTGAATTGAGGCGCATCGCCCTTTCTCGTTTATACTGTTCAACCGATTTATCTTTGGATAATCAAGAATAATCTAGATTCCCTACGTCGGAGCTAGATCATTATTGATTATTCAACAGTTAATTGTTTATCGAGTTACACTTTAAGTCTTGAGATCAATCTAGATTCCCTACGTCGGAGCTAGATTTATCTCTAGATCATCAAGATTAGTCTAGATTCCCTACGTCGGAGCTAGGTTAATCTTGGTTATTTAAAGGTAGCTTTTGCGGTTGCTTGAAGTTTCTAGATTGATTTAGATCTGCGCCATGTGAATTAATCTGTTTCTTCAACAACTTTGAGCATTGGTTTTTGTCCAATTTGAGCAATACTTATCTTACAGCATCGTTCTAGGTCCGATTCATGTTTTGTGGTTTAATCTGGTTGTTCTTTGAGTATTGTGTTTGGTTTAGATTCCCTACGTCGGAGCTGAACCCTCGCAATATAATAAGATTGATCTTTGATTATCATGCTTGGTTTAGATTCCCTACGTCGGAGCTAGATTCATCTTGATTAGTCAAAGGAAGCTTAGATTATACCTGATTGTTATTCGAATATTAGGCTTGATTTAGATTCCCTACGTCGGAGCTAGATCTTTCTTGATTATTCGATAGCATACCTTAGAATCAGAACGATCCTGTTACTGTTTTACTGCTTATTTGCTTAATCTGATTAACACCTTTGCGAGCATCTTGTTTAGTTATTGGATTGATAAATTGAATTTGATTATTTAGCTATCTGATCTGATTATTGCTGAAGTAAGTTCGCTGCATCCGTCTGTGAAACCGTGTCGAAACAGCTTTGGTCCAATTGGCTAGTTAGATGGTCCGATAAGATAGATCAAATCGGTAACTAAGCAAGATGAACAATGTATCGGCTCACACTTTGATTATTTAATATCTTGCTCAAAGGCATAACTGATCCGTTACTTACATATCGGCCATGTTTTACGTTTTATTTCATTATTTAAAGGCTGATCTGTCACAAGGTCCGATCCTGATTGGTCCGATTCTGAGGTCCGATTAGATGACTGATTGAGGTCCGATTATATTGGTCCGATTGAAGCTGTCTATGAAGTCCGATTTTAAGGTCCGATTGGCATCGGCCGATGCAAGTCTGATTGGGTCTTGGCTGAAATCCAACGTGCCTCTGCCGTTTGGAATAGAGCCGGCACAATCAAAGAGTAAATTAACTATTTTATCCCCTTGTCAATTTTAGGTCAAATTGACTGGCACGCCGTGAACCTGAACAAAGTGTAGGCTGGCACTGGAGTGAAGTAGATCTCCCTGGTCTTCTTGTGTTGACCGCTGAAGATACGATCGCCGATTTTCCGCGTCAACAGAGGCATGAACTTTGAATGATCAAGTTACGTGCCCATGGAGATAAAATGAGTAAATGGTTGGTGAACTTTGCTTTGCCTTGTACATACCTAAGTGAGCTTACCGACAGCATCTGAGGATGGATGATTGCGAATTGCTGTAGCGGTTGCGTGGTCACATATGTTCGTTGATGACTTCTTGGTTCTGTGAACTTGTAGCGGAGGAAGGAACCACGCCAACTCAGGTGAGTGGTATGCATGCCTCGTGTATGGGAATCATGTGCCAGGGAGGCATGATCCATTTGCTCAGTGTTGCACGATTCGAAGTCGTGGAGTACGTCCCCTTTCATGCATGTGAGAGCATGCTAAACGGAGTGAAGCAATGAAAGCCTAGAAAAGAAGAGGAGGGTTCCTCTTTCTTGTATGTGCACATGAGATGCTGGAGCGCAGTTGTGCAGAGCCAGGAATGGATGAAGACAAAGCCGAGGCTAACACGCACGCGCGAGAGCGAGGATAGTTAGAGCCTAGCTGCAAAATGATTTCTACTATGGTGATGTGGCATTCGCCGACTCTCCCAATCTCGTCTTCTCTTTGTTTTCATTTTGGTTATATCTCTTTTTTCATAATAATTTTTCTTGTCTCTCTCTTTTTTCATTTTTCTTTTTCTTTTTTTATTTTGATTTTTTCTCTTTTTTTCAGCAAGGTGGAACTAAAACCAAGACAGTGTTTAGTGTGATTGGAACATGTAGCAGTTGCCCACCGACTTCCCCCACACTTGGATTTTTGTGTCTCAAACACCAAGATGCAAGTGTGTATTGTCGGATTCGCCTTCAGAGTGTGTTCCATTCCCAAAGAGTATAGTTGATGTAGTTCCCATGTTTTCAAGCGTCGCATGACCCTCAACCTAAAATGGTTAGTGACCAGAAATACCCAAAGGTGCATAGTTTGCTGGAAACATGTTCTTGCTCTTATTATTTGAAATAAAGCTTTCTTATGTTTTTTATGATAATCCAGGCTATCTCCCGGCAGTGCTTTTTTATGGTCACAAGCTCGACCATGATGACTTCCTATTGCAGCCATGAATGGTGGTGGAGTTGCCAGCTTCACCACCGATCGTTGATTCATCATTGAAGTTCAAGCTGCAAGGTTAGTGCCTCAATGCTACTACGAGATCTGCAAAATTTATGATAAACAAAGGCATCCACAACCATCCTTCTAAACAATTTAGAAACGAGGACTGCAAGGTGGTTGTCATCCACGTAGTGGTTCGTGGCACAAGATGCAATGGACTCTGGGGACTCCTGAAGTGAGCATGAATCCTGGAAGATTTCGATAGAGATGTTTTCATGCACATTCATGGGATAATGTTCTTCATCCTTCAGAGTCGGTGCATCGGGGATGTCCATGGCCTCAAGGTTCTCCTTTTCAAGAGATTCATTGTTCAAGAGCGAGCCAGAGGGACAAAACTCGATCGAGGCTGATGATGGTCGTTCGGTTTCAAGGAGATAGGAAGTAGGTTCCAATGAAATGAACGGTGACACAAACATCACCTCCTCGAACGGGTTATGCTTGGGATGCAGCTTTGCCCCTAAAATTTCTGGGCACGAGATAGGAGTGGTGACAACCATTTTCCCAAACTCTTCTTTGAGGCTCCCTTGAGATTCTCCTTCTTGGAGGACTCCTTCCAAAGGGTCGCCTATGAGAAGATCAAAATCGAGGATGGCAAAGATGTGGCAGTCTATGTGCACCTCAGTTTTGTCTGCCTTGATTGGCACAGCCCTTGCAATCCCATGACATTCAAAGATAAGTCCAGAAGGACTTCTAAAAAGTTTATCGATTGGGGCGAGAGTTATGTCACCCAAGAGAGTTTCTACAAGAAATTCAGACATGATACTAGACCCGACAGTTGGGTTGTGAAGGGCATCTACAACGGTTCCCCTTATAGAACAAGGCATGGTCGTGGAAGGTGAAAGAATCTGAATTGCTTCGAAAGAACATTTCACTTCCATTAGCCATTCCTTTGGTGCTTCCTTTTTGGTTACGTTGGGGAAAGCCTCCTTGAGTGGATTTGAAGAAGGAGATGGAGGAGGTGTCGTACCCTTTTTGTACCAAATATAGTTCGAGTTATTCCCATAGTCCTTGAATTTTATCGGCAAGTCCAAAGGTAGAATTTCTTCTTCCTCTAGAACTTGAGGCTAGGGAGAGGTTTCAATTGCAGGATCTGGGATCGAGGAATGTTAATGCTCTGATCCAACTATCGAGGAATCCTTAAAACTCGACTCGTCTTCCTCCCAGGAGTGTTTGGCATTAGAACGGAGGAAGCACTTTCTAGAGGTTGCCCGATCAAGAGATCGAAGTCATGGACTTCGAACACATGGAAATCAAGGGCGACTTCTGCATTCTTGTGCCAAATTGGCACATTTGTTATGATCCCAAACCCACCTATGATGAAACCTGAGGAGCTCACAAAGGTTTTGTTGGTTGGTGCTAAGGGCTCGTTGCCTAAGAAGGCAAATGCGAAGGATTCGGATATAATGTTAGCACAAACATTGAGATTATAAAGAACATCAACCATGGTTCCTTGAATTGTGCATTGAATGGTTGAGGAAGGAGAGCTAATCCAAATTTCTTCAAAAGAAAGCTTTTCTTCCTTTATCCATTCGTTGCTCAAGAGGTCCTCTTTGAGAGGTTCAGGAACTGGTGGTTTTGAGGTATTTTCAGAGTCTTTAAAAACACTATCCTCGAATGTAAAGGGGAATTCTAGAGGTTGAGTTTCCTCTTCCTCCTTCATTTTGGGTTCGGGGGAAGTTTCTAGGGTTGAAACTCGGTAGGTTAGCAAGAGGGGAGCGGAGTCAACCTGAGAGGCTTCCTCGGTGCTTGGGGTACCATCTACTGGGATAGGCTGCATGAAGGAGTAGTTTTTTAGAATGCGATCTAGAAGTTGTACTCTCTCGGCTATGGTTTTGTGCATAAAGGACCCTCCAGCAGTGACATCAAGCTGTAGAGCAGACTCCTTGCTAAGTCCTAGCCAGAAATGCTGAAGCAGCATGTGGCTAGAAATAGACAAGTCTGGGCCGGTGCGAGTAAGCTCAGAAAATCTGGCCCAAACTGCACCTATGTGCTCTTTCTCATCTTGGCGAAATCCGAGAATTTCATGTCACTAGCTAGCGATACGGGGGCAAGGCAAAAACTGTCTCTAAGCTTTTCCCAATCCCTATTCGCCTTGCCTATGTTATGGGTGTACCATTGCTTCGCCCTATCCTAAAGGGGAAAAGGGAACAATTTCCACCGTAGCGTTTCCTATGCCATGCCTAAAATGTTCAGGCACACGCACTTGCTCGAATTTGCATAAGTGGCGATAAGAATTTTCATCCTCAAAACCAAAGAAAGGTTGATCCTGAACCATGGCTATAAAGCCTAGGCGGAGTTCACAACCGAAAGCTGTTAATGGCTTTGAAGAAGGTGGTGGCTCAAAGAACTCGCCCTTCGGAGCAGAGAGTTGAAAAGTCAAAAGTGGTTGCTCCATGGTGATAAAAGGATAAAAGAAAGAGAAAGATAAAATAAAGGATACGAGGACGAACTAGGTTCAAAGATAATACGACAACCGTTCCCCGGCAACGGCGCAAGAAAGCTTGTTGGTATTTCTTACGTCACGAATAAATCCGCAAGCATATGGAGTACCGTTGTAGCTTTCACCAGTGAGTATTCAAGGGTATCATATCCACAGGGAACATGCGTACTAGTATTTTACTTGTTCGTCCAAGGACAACAAGAGTGGGTAGCGAGGGTAGAGAGGATTCCTATGGCTTAAGAGTCTTTGGCTAAGATAGATTCAACCTTCACTTGCTTACTTTGGTCACTGGTTTAGCCCTGGTCTGCCAAGGGCCTCCAGCCAACAGCTCTATGCAGAACTCGTACAGGGAGGAGTACAAAGGACGGACAGGGCTATCACCACCTGCCCCCTACCTCTCAATACTATGGGACACGAGGCAAACAAAGGCAACCTCTAGTCTAGACACCACATCTACGCTAGTGATTACTGCTCTAGCGCTCCAGAAGAACTAGAGCATCCGTCACAAGGACGAATGACGAACCCACAAGCAAGTAAAGAATGAAACCTATTTAACCAAGAGACTCACCACCATAGACGATCACAAACACTTACTTAAGAAAGAAGCATCCGACGAGGTACAAGACCGAGGAAGGGCACCGATAGGCCGGCGCTTCCCTGGGCTACCCCCTCACTCTCTCCCTATTTTCTAAGTACTAGAGAGGTGGAACTACGCCCTAGAGTGGAGGTGCTCTTCTCCTCTTGTGTGTTGTTGTGAATGGAGGGGCTCTCCTTCTCCTTATATAGGTGCTAGAGGGCGGTTCTGGGGGCTCCAAGGATGGTAACTTGCGTTGGCGCCAAGGGGGGAGCGCGGGAGAGCTTCTAGCCAAAAATTGGCGCGAATGTGGGTTTCCCTTGGTCAGCCAAACCCCTGGTTCCTCACCCTGGACGCCCTTTCGCCCAGCATCTAGTGGGTTTATCCTCCGAATATTCCCTGGGTGCATGCAGGGGTTTGACCAGGTTGTGACTGTCATGTGGGCCCTTTATCCCTTGTGCTTGTATGGGGTCTGTTCGTCGGTGTGTCAAGCACGTTTTCCCTCATTGTGCACCTGTTCTTATCATTTCATAACACTGCACCAAAACTCATGGAATTAGTAATAATCCTTACTACTATTTTTGGTGTTTGTTATTGTAGTAATTATTTTTATAGTTGATGGTCAGATATGGCATTTAAGGACCGTCAACACTTGCCAAAGGTAAATTTGTAGTTACCCCATTTTTTGAATTTTTCTTAATAGTTAAAAACTTACATATTTTTCATCCTAAATTTTCATGTGTAAATAATGCCCGCATAATAAAATTTCACTTTAAACAATTGAATTAATTAAAAACCTTGCATGAAATGTAATAATTTGTAAACTCAAAATATAATATTCTTTCTCCTAACCCCCTGCGGAAGTTCTCTATCTTCAAACACCAAGCATACAGAGTCAAGAGAGTCATTGAAAGCAGCAGAAAGAGAGGTAGTTCGGCCCATGCCGAGTTCGGCCAAACCACGGGTCGGCCGACCTTTGCCCAGGCTAGCCCATCGCCAATGGCTACTAGCCATTGCCCTCTCTTCTTCTCCCGACCATTTGGGCTCCTGGCTCTATAAATAGAGCCCGGGAGGACCTCTTCTCCCTCAAACTCTCTCTTCTCAATATCCTATCTCACTTTTGCTCATGCTCTCGCTCTCACGCTCACACTCACACTCGCTCGCGCAAGTGCGCTGCGCCCTATTGTCGTCATCTTGCCCGATCTCTCCACAGCTCGTGTCCACAAGTCATTCATTTCACTTTGCACTAACGTAACCCATGCGCTAGTGTTTTTGTTCTTGTCAATATCAAGGGAATCGGCCAGAGACCCTACGGCGCACTCAAAAAGGTGGCGGGTTCAAGTTCCAACCGCTCTCACGGGAGTGGAAGCACCCCTCCCTCTGGAGGCTACATGCCTAGCTCCATGCACGAGGGTGAGGGTGCACAACACGAGGCACAATCGGAGCCGCAAGCTGTTGACGTCCAAAAAGTCAGGCGTTGACTTTCGAAAATTAACACTGTGGCCTGGAAGATTTGCCTCACTTCAGCGCAGGTCCAAAATCTAGAGGTTCGCGGCGTGCCAGTCAATTTGACCTGAAATTGACAAGGTAGATTTTAATCAGTAAACAACAAGGAACTCATCGGCCAAAGCCCTGATTCATCCCAACGGATCGGATCAACATGAACGGAAGTCCGATTTGAGAACATAAACCATCGGCTATGAGTCCGATTTGTGAAGATGTAACATATATTAAAACAGACCATCAGCTATGAAAACTGAATCGTGAAGATACAGCGTTAGATTAAACCATCAACCATGAATGCCGAATCGGAGATAGTTCTAATTTAAACTTATTCTCTAATATACATCTTTCCAAAGGCGATAAATAAACTAATTCTCGTGTCACTAACAATCGGATCGATTTCGAGACAGCGTTGCTAGCAGGGCACCAATTAATCTATTTATTCCGATAGATCAATTTATATCAAACAACTTATTTAAATCAAATCTATTTGTAACTTGCAAATTAGATCTAAATCAGCTATATAAACAAAAAGAACAGATCTATTATGAGGCCTGAATTATGATAAAACAGAATAGATCTTCTCTGATAGATGTAAGCCGATAGGATAAAACAGCAAGATACGATAAAGGGTGAGCGATCTAAACGAAGAAGGGCGATACGCCTCAATCTAAAGCCTAGAACGACTCGATAAATTGGTGAATTAATTAAACGAAGAAGGGCGATACGCCTCAATCTAAAGCTTAGATTAACTCGATAAGGGTGTCGGACTTACAGACAAACCGGAGGTCAAGATGATGCAGCCCTGCTTGCTGAAGAACTCGACGAAAAGGGTTTGGGTGGCACATTAGGCCAAAAGTTGTGTTTGATTGAATGGTTGTGTGAACATTTTTTACAATGGAGCAGGGTTTATATTTATACCCTAGAAATCTAGCTAAACCTTGCCGGCTACGACAATATCTCTAATCTATTTAAAGCAATCTAATCTTAAACTACTAGATCTATTACAAATCTTAACGCACAATCAGGCCCTGAAGAAGCTTCCAGACGCGCCTCCCCTTAGAAGTCGTACGTGCTCCGGCCTTTTCCTTCGTGTCCGATCAGGACTCCTATCGGACGTCTTCCAATCGGAATCGGAGGCTGATTCAGAATCGGACTCGGCCTCTACGTCAACTCCGTCGCACACAACTCCAGCCGAGTCAAAATCTGGTGTCAACACATGCCCCCCAATTTTGGGATAAAATATTATTTTGTTCCAAAATTCTCTGAGCAATGATGACCCTGGCAGCAAACAGCTTATGGAAACCCGCACCCTTCATTGTTGCAACCCTCAAATCCCGTGCGGATTCGGCGCCGTGGCCTTCGGGCGGTTCCTTCTCCCATAAGCCTATAAATGCAGACCCGAAGCGTCGTCTCCCCAAGCGCATCTGCTATTGCGTTCGCTCGTCCGCCATTGCCACCTCCATAACTCTCATCCGGCGACCCTGTGATCTTCAAGCCTCAACTTTTTGCCGCGAATCAGGTAAGGAACTCTTCCGCATATGATTCATACCACGCATCTGTGATTTACTGCATTCTTCTGCAATCCCTTAGGTCTTCCCCTCTTTATATTACTGTTCATTGTAGATCCATTTCCTTCCATCAATGGCGGCTCCTCTTGACAAGGCGGATAATGATCAAGTTCCTGAGGTAAAAAAAAAATCACCCAAAAATCTCTATTTAAATCTCTACATTTTCCTTTCCAGAACTATCTATAAGCCCCCATCTTCGTGTTTATTATTTTATCTCTCCGATTGTAGCATCTTAAGAACAACCTGGTCATCCCTGTCTCCCATGTTGAAGCTGGGTACTATCTCGGTCCGATGGGTGATACCGATCCGACGAACCTGATAAATATGAAATCGGAGAGACTCCCCTTCAAGGATCGGATCTACAAGTTACCGATTGGGCTGGCTCCTTCCGATCATGGCCAGGCAGTATCCCAGGATGGAGAAATTGGTTTCTCAGAATGCAAACTGCCAAGTCTGCTTTTTGGGATGAGAAAGACATCGGCCAATGCCTCACACTCTCTCTTGCTGACATGGTCAAGGACGAGAACCTACTGGCCGCTTCCTCCCTTTCTGGTCCGATGCCTTAAATGCTTTCATATTCGGTCATGGTCCAATGATGCCAACACTTATGGATGTGCATATGCTGAACGGCCTCAACAGCATCAACGCCACGAACCCAAGAAGGCTGTCCAATGAACTGAATTACAAACCAGTAGGCACAGGCTCCAAGAGCTGGAAGAAATATGTCGCCGATCACTGCAAAACCGGCACAATCGGAGATAGGGAACATGCAGCTTTCCTTAACATGTGGTTGGAAAGATTTGTATTCTGTGGGCCAACCCTTGGTGCTACCTCCAATATGAAGCAATCGCAGAAGCACTGTCTCGCGGCGAAGCAGTCCCCTTTGGCCGTCACCTTCTCGGAGCTGTCTATCATCTTCTCCACTAGGTATTGGCCAGACTGTTAGACGGCCAAGCAGTTGGTCATATCGGAGGCCCCTGGTGGTTTATTCAGCTATGGTTACAAACACAGTTCCGATCTGCTTTTGGATATAATTTCAAAGAACACCAATTTCCAAACTATTATGCAGAAGAAGAAGATGCAACCAATCGCCGATGCATGTCATTTGGAGAAGCAGCATCAGTCTGCCCTGGATCAAGGCTCGAATCAAAGGACATGGCCACGTACTTTGAAAGTTTTTACCATGGGATCGCATCGGAGCGCTTCAGCTACTTTGCTTACGGTGATCCCAATCGTGACTATGAACTGCCCCTATTCAACATTCAGAATGAGCTGGCGTCGATCATGCATGTCCTCAAGTCTTTCATCACACCAACTATTCTAGGCAGCAACATCGCGTTTGGCCGTAAGACCACATCATATGAATTTTACGATCCATCGGTGGCAGCTCGTCAGTTGGGCTTTGGTCAACTCCCGATCGGTCTTTACTTCTCCGATAAAATCAAGCACAGAGAATCGGTTTCATCGTCCCTGGAGATGGATAGGATTTTATCTCTCGCCCCCTAAGCCAATTTTGAAATACCAGAATGGCTGTGCACCAGTTTCTCATCCAGGCTCTTCAGAAATTGGTGGAAAGAATTGCGTCTTCACATATTCAGACTTTCGGCCATCACGTATTGCACACTCATTGATTCCGATTTTGAGGCCATAGAAAATCCTGTAAGTCTTTGAAATCTCCCCACTTCATCCATTTTAATCTAAATGAACTCTTCATAATTTGAATTCCATTCACCTAACAGCCAGTTGAAGAGAACGCACCAGCAGTGAGCAACAGCGGAAGGCCGATCCAATATTTTATCAAGACCCCAAATCCAAGAATCGGCTCTACCGCTCCAACCTTGAAGGACATCATGGATGGCAAGGGCAAGAGGAAGACTGCTCCCACCAAAGTTCCTGCACCAAAGAAACCGAAGAAAAGCCAAGTTGTACAATCTTCTTATCCTTCCGATTCTCTTTTCCGATTCCGATTCACACCTTAATCGAATAATCTTTTTATACATCCTCCCGGAAAAATCCTTGGCCAATCGACTTCCAAAGACGCCGAAGAGACTGCACAAAAGGCCGCTGAGGGTGCAAGGATGCTACTTGATGCAATATCGGTAATAATCCGATTTCTCTTAGCTCATACTCTTTCGCAAATTAAATCGGCAATAACACTGTCTCTTTCCCTTTTTTTAGCAAACAAATATCCAATTGCCCGATCCTCAACCAGCTCCAATTCAAAATATACAAGCAGAATCAGCCCATCAGGTAAATTTGATCCAATTCATATTATCTTTAAACATAAATGTTTGAACTGACCAATCCTATCATAGACTCCTGATCTGCAAACTATCATCGATGAGCCAAGTACGACTGTCCAATCGGAGGTAATGCCTGAGCAACAGACTGAAGAAAATGTTCACTCGGAGGCCATCCCCGGGCAGCAGATCGGAGAGTCGGCTACAAACGTTCAATCGGAGGCCATCCCCGAGCAGCAGATCGGAGAATCGGCTATAAATGTTCAATCGGAGGCCATTCCTGAACAACCAGCAATAATAACCCCACCAGCATCTTCTTCGATTGAACCAGCCCAGACTCTTCAAATAGCTGCTGCTGAAACGAGCACTGCCCAGCCTCAAGTAATCCCCGATTACGTCCGGGAGGGTCAATTTAAACTGGTACCAATTCATCTCCTTGTGTCAATATTAATTTTTTAATTACATTTTATTGACATTCTATTTCAGGCACACGATCCATCGGCAATGAGCTTCACATCGTTCGACTTGGATGCCGCCATCGGAGAGGAAGAAGTCAGTTCCGCGCAATCGTCTTCTACCATCTCCGATGAGGCCAAGGCAAAACTTCAAGAAATGCTGAATCATTTGAACAAAAGCATTGCCATCCTTGTGGAAGACGCCGAGCCGATTCGCCAAATTTACAAGGAACTGAAGGGTCAGCTGCCATCGGAGCTGGAAAATGCTATCATCCCGGCCGCCTTTATCGAGGGTCATCAACCCCAAGTCTTCGCTGCTCACCACAGAATATCAGAGCGGCTGACCCAACAAGATTTGATCAAGAAACGTGATGATGGCAAAGATGAGCTGAAAACCATGCAAGCCCAGATCAAGACCCTTGAAGCCAAACCAACACAGCTAGAGAATCGGATGAAGCATCTCAAAGGCGTCGAAGCCGAACTGCTCAAACGGCTCGAAGAAACGCGCAAGGAAATGTCGGAGACCCAAGACGAGCTCAACCAAATTCCAGCTTCCATCAAATCGGCGCAGGAAAATTTGAACAAACGCCTCGAAGAAGTTCGCTAGATTCACAAAAGCATCAAGAACATTCCAGGCTCCGATGTGGAAGACTTAGAAGAAATTCAAAAAATCGATAGCATCCGATTGAGCGCGATTAAAGCAATCCACAAATTCCTGTAATAATTAAACTTCTTTAGCTGTATCACTCCGATGACAGTGGTCATTGATGAACCTGGGTGATTCCGACGATGTCGATCGTTGATGAACATTTATTTTGTGTAAATATTTTTGCCCTTAAGGCGATACGTATCGTATCGGCTATCTTAGACGATATTGCTTAAAATATCAGCTTTTAAGAATCGATCCAAATACTTGCATAATACTTCTTCAAATATTTACCGTTAAGCGCTTTGAAAAACTCTTCTCCTTCCAATGTTTCCAAAATATACGCATTCCCTGGAACACACCGATTCACACGATACGGACCCTCCCAATTAGGCGACCATTTTCCAAACTTCGAACTTTTAGTCCCTATCGGCAAAATCGGCTTCCAAACCAATTCTCCTTCGATGAATGCTTTTGGCTTAACCTTTTTGTCATAATATCTGGCAATACGCATTTTATTATTCTCAATATTCTCCAATGCTCTCAATCGGGTTTCAGCCAAATCATCCAACTCAAAATTCATCAAACTTTTATATTCATCGGCAGTCAAGTTTCCTTGTTCCGATATTCGTCTCGATCCGATTTTAGTCTCCCAAGGCAAAACAGCCTCATGTCCATAAACCAAATGATATGGAGACAGTTTAGTAGACCCGTGACACGCCATCCGATATGCCCATAATGACTCGGTCAACGTGAGATGCCATCGCCTTGGATACTCATCAATCTTTCGCTTGATGATTTTGATAATACTCTTATTTGAGGCTTCTGCTTGACCATTGGCTTGTGCATAATAAGGAGAAGAATTTAACAATTTAACGCCCATACTGGCAGCAAAATCTTGAAATTCATTAGACATAAACATAGTTCCTTGATCGGTCGTGATAGTTTGAGGAATACCAAACCGATATATAATATGTTCTTTAACGAACTCCACCATATTCTTAGAATCGGCGACCTTTAAAGGAATCGCTTCAACCCACTTAGTGAAATAATCAGTTGCCACCAGTATGAATTTATGACCCTTGCTCGATGATGGATAAATATGTCCGATCAAGTCAATTCCCCATCTTCGAAAAGGCCATGGCTTGATAATCGGATTCATGGCTGACGCGGGCGCTTTCTGCACATTTCCAAATTTCTGGCATTCTTGGCAACCTTTATAATATTCAAAACAATCTTCCAGAATCGTTGGCCAGAAACAACCTGTCTTTCGAATAATCCATTTCATTTTATAAGCCGATTGATGTGCACCACAAACTCCTTCATGCACTTCATCCATCATATCTTTGGATTCCGATTTACTCAAACATCGGAGCAAGACACCATCAATCGTCTTATAATATAATTGATCATCAAGTAAAACATATTTAACAGCCATGTACCTTAACTTTCTGGAAACCTTTTGTGATGGATCTTTAAGATAATTTATAATTTCATACCTCCAATCCCCGATCTCTGGCTCATTTGTCATGATCTCATGAAAACGCCGATATCCAGAAGCAGCTTGTGCCAAATTATTAGCTTCCTGATTTTGAACCTTGGGGATATATTCAATATTAACCATCACAAATTCCTTCAACAATAATCGCCATTCATCAAAATATTTAATCAAAACATCATCCTTACATTCATATTTACCGATTAATTGAAAAATCACCAACTGGGAGTCTCCAAAAATCTCAACGGCTTCAGCTCCGATTTCCAATAACAATTTTAATCCTTTAAGCAGTTCTTCATACTCAACTCGATTGTTGGTAAAACTTGGATCCATCGGATAACTGAATTCAAAATTTGCCCCCCGAGGCGAAACAATAACGATTCCGATGCCACATCCCTGGCCACACGAAGATCCATCAAAGAATAATGTCCAAGGCGTCGGATCGACCAATTTAACTTCATCTCCGATGTGCTGTGTTACGAAATCGGCCATTACTTGTCCTTTAACCGCCTTAGCCGATTCGTATTTTAAATCAAACTCCAATAATGCTAATATCCACTTTTCGATTCTTCCTTTCAACATCGGCATGGACAACATATATTTAACCACATCGGTCTTACAAACGATTGTGACTCAGAAGATAATAAATAATGTCTCAACTTAGTGCATGAAAAATACAGGCATAAGCATAATTTTTCAACTGGTAAATATCTTATTTCTGCATCAATTAACTTCCAACTCAAATAATAAACCACTCTTTCTTTTCCTTCAAATTCTTGTATAAGAACAGACCCGATCGACAATTCATCGGTCGACAAATATAATCAGAATGGCTTATCTCTCTGATGTGGAATCAAAACTGGCGGTGTCATCATATATTGCTTTATTTCATCAAATGCCTTTTGTTGATCCTTTCCCCAGACGAATTCTTCATCGGCTTTTAATTTCAGCAGCGGGGAAAAAGGACGAATTCTTCCAGACAAATTTGAAATAAATCTTCTGACAAAGTTAATCTTACCGATTAACGACTGGAGACTCATCTTATCGGTGGGCGGCTTAGCATCTCTTATAGCCTTCATGCTTTTCTGTCCGACTTCAATTCCCTTTTCATGCACCATGAAACCCAAAAATTGTCCGGCCGATACTCCAAACGCACACTTGTTAGGATTCATCTTCAAACCATGCTTCCTTGTACATTCAAGAGTCTCTCGCAAATCGGCCAGATGCTGTTTATATCTATCGGACTTCATAACTACATCATCAATATAAATTTCAACAATCCTGCTGATCAACTTGTGAAATATATAATTCATTGCCCTTTGATATGTAGCGCCAGCATTTTTTAAACCAAACGTCGTCACGACCCACTCGTATAATCCAAGTGCACCAGGACATCGGAATGCAGTTTTAGGAATATCCTCTTCCGCCATAAAAATTTGATTATATCCTGCATTACCATCCATAAAACTAATCACCTTATGTCCTGAAGCTGCATCAACCAACATATCGGCAATCGGCATCGGATACCCATCCATCGAAGTCGCCTTGTTAAGATTCCTGAAATCGACACAAACTCGCAACTTCCCATTTTTCTTGAAAACGGGAACGATATTAGATATCCATTCAGCATATCGGCAAGGTTGAATAAATTTAGCTTCATATAACCGAGTTATTTTGGCTTTTATCTCTTGGTCTAATTCGGGTTTAAATCGTCTCGGCGCTTGTTTAAAAGGCCGATACCCTGGCTTAATCGGAAGCCGATGTTCAACAATAGATCGGCTTAAACCTGGCATCTCATAGTATTCCCAAGAAAAACAATCACGATACTCTCTTAATAACTTTATTAATTCTTGTTTAAACTCAGGATCCAACTTTGCCCTTACATATGTCGGCCGAGGTCTATCTCCTAAACCTATATCTATTTCCTCTCACTCATCGGCCGACATAAACCCTTGACCAAGTTTACCCTCATCTTCAATAAAATCATCCATTAATACAAACTCTCAGAGCCGACTGCTAGAATCGGCTTTAGACCATCATCGGACACTTGGATAAAATTGCCTTCCCAATTCCTGCCGATAAGCATTCAATCCCTTCAAACTCCCAGACCGTTAAATCGGCGGTGGCGACGCTGGCCGATTCATCGGCTTGGACAGTTTCAATGTGATCTCCATGCCATTGAATAAGACACTGATGCATGGTAGATGGCACACAGCAATTGGCGTGAATCCAGTCATGACCCAGGAGCAAACTGTAAGACCCTTTACAGTCGATGACGAAGAATGTAGTAGGCAAAGTTTTGTTCCCGATCGTCAATTCAACGTTTAATGCCCACCGAGCCGGTGATGGATTTCCGCCAAAATCTTTAAGCATCATATCGGTCTTGATCAAATCGTCGGGCCCTTTGCCAAGCTTCCGACATGTAGTATAAGGCATCAAATTTACAGCAGCTCCCCCATCAACAAGCATTTTAGTCATCGGCTTACCATCAACATATCCTTTGACATATAAAGGCCTCAAGTGCCGATACTTCTCATCAACTGGCTTGTCAAATACAGCTTGTTGTGGTTGTAGAATCAACTGTGCCATAGCTTCTTCAACTTCATTAGCCTCATCATCAGTTGAACTCGCATTGTATTCAGCAGGCAGCACAAAAACCATGTTCACCGACGCTGATGGCCCCTCTTCATCACGTTTAGGCTTAGCTTTCCAGACCTTGGAATTATCATCTTTTTGACGCTTCTCCTTCAGTAATTCCTTGAATCGAAGACGCTGAACCCTTCTCTTATGAGTCTTGGTCAAACCATCAGGACACCACTGCGGATTGACTCCTGGACGTAGGTCCGATTTGACTTCCTTCTCCGATTCCTGCGCGTCTTCTGGCTCTTGAATAACTTCCTTTTTCCTGTACACCAGACGATCATACACAGAAAGACGGTATGCTTTATAATTTAGGCGATCATCATACTTTCGGCGATCATTGTCCCATCGGTCATAGCACCGATTTTCATACTCACGCCGATTATGGTATTCACGCCAATCTTCGCGTTCTTGCTGATAAGCCACCTCATCATGCCAGCTGCATTGACGTCCAAAGTCTAATCGGTCATGCACAGATTGACGCTTCCTTTTTGAATCTCTATAGCTTTCATATTGATCGCTGCACTCTGGACAATCATAGATTGATGGAAGCCTTAACTTTTCATTCCAACAGAACCTGAAGAACGGACATCCCCAATGATCTTCATTATCAAATCTATTTGCTAGAGGACTCCGATCCCTTTCCTGTTGGTGCATATATTTATCGATGAGTTGCCCCGATGTAACCCTAGGTTTTTCGCCGCGTCGGTGATCATCCCGATATTGCTGATGACTCCGATTTTGCACGTCATCGGCCGTTACTTGGCAATCTGGGTCAACAGCTCCCGATTTCTTCGCATTCTCCGACGTGAGGACTTTGGCTTTCATCTTTCTGTCAGATGCTCCGATTTCAACCATATTCTGAGGAAATGGGTGGCCATCAAGATTCATCGGTTTCTTGCCAGTTTCAACTTTAATGATCCCTCTCTCAATTGCTGATTGAATCTCATTGCGGAACACTTTACAATTGTTGGTATGATGAGAAACTGAATTATGCCATTTGCACTATTTCTTTTTCCTTAATTCTCTGGCAGAAGGAATCGTACCATTTGGTGATAGCCTGATTTGTTTTTCTGCTAGCAATAAATCAAATATTTTATCGGCTTTTGTAATATCGAAACTGTACCTTTCTGGCTCGACCTTTACCCATGGACAGGCGACGGAATTCTTGTTCTTGGTCCATTCAGCCAAATCGACTTCAGCTTCCTCCCCATCGGAGTCATATTCAATATTGGCAATTTTCCTCTGGAACTTCTCTCTCCGATAGTCATTGCCACGTCCTTCATGCTGAGAGAGCTTTTGAATCATGTGTCCCAAGCCCTCAAAATCTTGACTTGTATATCGGTCTCTGACCTAAGGCAACAAATCTTGGAATGCCAAATCGACCAAATGTCCTTCCGATAAATTCAACGAGTAACATCAGCTTCGCACATCTCTGAATCTTTGGACAAACTCACTAACCGATTCACCGTTTCTCTGTCGGAGTGCTGTCAGATCGGACAATCTGGTCTCTTGTACTCCCATGAAGAAATAGGCATGAAACTGTTTTTCCAAATCGGCCCAACTACTAATAGAATTCAGTGGTAATGATGAAAACCACGAAAAGGCCGATCCAGAAAGCGACATAGGAAACAACTTAACTTTCAATGGATCAATCGATGCAACTTCACCACACTGAATTGTGTATCGGCTGATATGCTCAATGGTGGTAACATCTCCTTGTCCAGAAAATTTATAAAAATCCGAAATCCTGAATCGGGCTGGCATAGGCAATGTATCGAACCAGTCCGGATACGGCTTCCGATACAGATAAGATTGACCCTTGGGCTTCAGACCAAACTGATTCTTCATGACGTCAGCAATCTTATCTGCCCAATCCTCCTGAGTGTAGTTTCCTTGACTAATCGGAGCACGACTCATTATGGCGGGTGTCTCATTAGGTCCAATCGACGGCTCCCGATTGTCAGTTCCTTTGTTCTTGGGTGGATTTTCAGTATTGAAGAAAACAGGATATACCATCTTGCCATCAACCACAGGAATTCGGCTGCCAAACTGGTCAATATGCTGAGTTCCGCCGTATTCCTTTGTCTTCCGATTCCTCTTCCTGTTCCTTTTCTTCACCTCCTTCTACCGCCTTAGCTTTTGCCTTTTTTTATCTTGGGAGTCTCATAACACTCAGGGTGAGTTTCTGGTGATGTAGACGAAGTGAATTGCGTCATCTTCTTCTTGAGATCCTTAATTGCCGAAGCAGCTCCAGTATCAAAGTAAGCAGGTCCCTTCTGAACATCCTTCAATATAGCTCCATCCAGCAATTGAGCAATCAACCCCACCACTGTATTAACCAATATTCCAGATTGGTTAATCATAGCATGACTCAGACCAGCATCCACATAATCTTGGAAGAATTTCCTCTCCTCGGCCGTGATCCGATCAAACGCTTCCTGGGGAACAGGAAACTGATTTTTCTTGATCACTGCATTGCGAGTTTTGCTGAATGAGTCTAGGCACAAGTTCTTGAATTCTTCAATTTGTGCTTCCACGAGTTTCTTCTGCTCGTCACTGAGATCCTCCATCGTGATCGTAGGGATCGCAGCTGCTTTGTCTCCAGGTGCCATCGCAGAAGCTTTCTGGTCCCACTGGGTGTGCCAAAATGTGTTGACGTCCAAAAAGTTAGGCGTTGACTTTCGGAAATTAACACTGTGGCCTGGAAGATTTGCTTCACTTCAATGCAGGTCCAAAATCTCGAGGCTCGCGACGTGCCAGTCAATTTGACCTGAAATTGACAAGGTAGATTTTAATCAGTAAACAACAAGGAACTCATCGGCCAAAGCCCCGATTCGTCCCAACGGATCGGATCAACATGAACGGAAGTCCGATTTGAGAACATAAACCATCGGCTATGAGTCCGATTTGTGAAGATGTAACATATATTAAAACAGACCATCGGCTATGAAAACCGAATCGTGAAGATACAGTGCTAGATTAAACCATCAACCATGAAGGCCGAATCGGAGATAGATCTAATTTAAATTTATTCTCAAATATACATCTTTCCAAAGGCGATAAATAAACTAATTCTCGTGTCACTAACAATCGGATCGATTTCGAGACAGCGTTGCTAGCAGGGCACCAATTAATCTATTTATTCTGATAGATCAATTTATATCAAACAACTTATTTAAATCAAATCTATTTGTAACTTGCAAATTAGATCTAAATCAGCTATATAAACAAAAAGAATAGATATATTATGAGGCCTGAATTATGATAAAACAGAATAGATCTTCTCTGATAGATGTAAGCCGATAGGATAAAACAGCAAGATACGATAAAGGGTGAGTGATCTAAACGAAGAAGGGCGATATGCCTCAATCTAAAGCCTAGAACGACTCGATAAATTGGTGAATTAACTAAACGAAGAAGGGCGATACGCCTCAATCTAAAGCTTAGATTAACTCGATAAGGGTGTCGGACTTACAGACAAACCGGAGGTCAAGATGATGCAGCCCTGCTTGCTGAAGAACTCGACGAAAAGGGTTTGGGTGGCACGTTAGGCCGAAAGTTGTGTTTGATTGAATGGTTGTGTGAACATTTTTTACAATGGCGCAGGGTTTATATTTATACCCTAGAAATCTAGCTAAAGCTTGCCGGCTACGACAATATCTCTGATCTATTTAAACAATCTAATCTTAAACTACTAGATCTATTACAAATCTTAACGCGCAATCAGGCCCTGAAGAAGCTTCCAGATGCGCCTCCCCTTAGAAGTCATACATGCTCCGGCCTTTTCCTTCGTGTCCGATCAGGACTCCTATTGGACGTCTTCCAATCGGAATCGGAGGCTGATTCAGAATCGGACTCGGCCTCTACGTCAACTGCGTCGCGCACAACTCCAGCCGAGTCAAAATCTGGTGTCAACACAAGCCATGGAAGTGGATCCTGAGATTGACCTCAGTGTCCAACTAGAGATGCAAGCCTATGCACTCATCGTGGACCGAGTCTTCGCTCATACATGAGCCTTCGACGCGGTCCTCCTTGAGTGCAGAGGTATGGATGTCGATTTTGCCACCATTTGGCGTGCTATTGGATGGGATTTCTTCGTTCCTAAATCGGAGGAAGGTTCGTGCCTCCTCACCATCCAATTCCTTTTCACCTTGCTTGAGTTAGACGATGGAATTGCTTTTTAATTCTTCGGGAAGGAATTTCATCTCATTTGGAAGAATTTAAGTCTACTTCTTGGTTTTCATAAGAGGTGCGCGATTGAGTTCGAGCATGCTCTCCATGGTTTTAATCATCATTCTTTTTGGGAGAGCATCTCGGGTCAATCTGTGATAGGTAAATTTATGCCTCGCTGCAACGATATCTATAATCCAACTTTGAGGCTTATTCATAAGTGACTTGATGTTTTGCTTTTTTCTAGGGGTGATGTTAGGCCTGTGCATAATGATGAGCTTAAGTTTTTATATGCCATGGTCAAGAAAATTCGTTTATCTCCTATTTAGCCTATGATTACACAAAGGTAAGAAAATTTTAAAATGTCTGGTCCTATCGAGTGCACATCCTTGATCACTAGAATTGCTTCGAAGCTCGGGGTACTAGATGATTTGAACATCTCATAAATTCCCATTCCCCGAGTCTTCATCAACGAAGCATATCTAGTGCAAGGACACACTGTCAAGCATGATGTGCACTAGAACATTATTTTCTTCTTCCCTGGCTATACAAATGAATTCCGGTTACCTAACCTGGATCTTCACTTGTATAAGTATTGGGAGCCAACCATCCCTCTTGCCCAACAAGAGGAACCACGCAGGAGCAGCAGCAAGTTGACACGGAGCCAATCATGGTAGGAGGCGTCATCATCTCACCTACCAGCAGCTGCACCACCACAGTATCCACCACCTCAGTACCAGCCACCGCACTCCCAGCACGTCACTTAGCAGATGTACCAGGCGAGGTGGATTCTGGCAGGATAGATGCTGGAGTACGTACCCGGGTATCAGTATAGCTGGGATCAGGCCCCGCACCCCTATGAGGCTGGAGGGTCAGGCTGGCATAGCCCAGGCAGCGCCGACTGGGAGCACAGCAACTTCATCATTCCCTCTACTTCTAGCTCTAGTGGGCCGCCACCACTCTCCGATGGGCGTCGCTTCTACTCCCCGCCACCACGCACCGGATAGACGAGCTCGATGTCCGGACAGGTGAGATCCAAAACACAGTTACTGCTATTGTCCACGAGACGGGGGCATGGCAGCAGCAAACGAACAAGTAGCCCGACAGCATCACAGCTATATTGCAGATAGACTAGAACGAGCAGAGAGCCTACTGGCTGTCGCAGGGTTACAATGCCAGACCATGAGCTTCATACCAGCTTGGGGAAGGACCCGACATGATGGTAACGTAGTATCTTGCACTGTACATATTCAATTCAATAAAAAATGATGAAACATGGTAAATGAACAAAAATATTTGCTATCTTTTTGTATGTCTAGTAAGCATATTTAGTCTTCCTTGTTCAAATGATGAATAGATGCTCTGCTTTATTTCCTTTACGTACCTATTTTCAATCGAGCATTCTCCTAAGTTTTGAGTTTGTTGGCTAAGATTTATCCTTTGAGCTTGAAACTTGTGGGTTGCAAGTGCTAGATCCAAGTCAAATGGTGCATTAATTTCACTAAGCGGGCCCTTTTAGGATGTTGTAAAAACTGGTGAAGAAATGCTCCGAAACTCAAACAGACAATATTTTTTGTCTAACGGAGTGGTAACATCCGGTGCGAAAAACTCAACATGCATTTCAAACACACAAAATGGTGCATTAATTGCACTGAGCGGGCTCGTTTTGGTATGTTGTAAAAACTGGTGAAGAAATGCTCCAAAACTCAAACAGACAATCTTTTTTGGTCTAACAGAGTGGAGTGGAAACATCCGGTGCGAAAAACTCAACATGCATTTCGGACACACAAAATGATGCATTAATGCACGAAGCGGGCCCGTTTCGAGATGTTGTAAAAACTGGTGATGAAACGGTCCGAAACTTAAACAGACATGGTTTTTGGTCTAACGGAGTGGAGTGGAAACATCCAGTGCAAAAAACGAGATATGCATTTTAGATGCACAAAAAGGAGCATTAATTGCACTAAGCGGGCTCGTTTCGGGATGTTGCAAAAACTGGTGACGAAATGGCCCGAAACTCATATAGACATGGTTTTTGGTCCAACGGACTAGAGTAGAAACATCCGGTGTGAAAAACACAACATGCAGTTCGAACGCACAAAATGGTGCAATGGTTGCACTAAGCGGGCCCGTTTCAGGATGTTGTAAAAACTTGTGACAAAATGGTCCAAAACTCAAACAGACATGGTTTTTGGTCTAATGGAGTGGAGTTGAAACATCCGGTGTGAAAAACTTAACATGCATTTCGGATGCACAAAATGGTGCATTAATTGCACTAAGCAGGTCCGTTTTGGGATGTTGTAAAAACTGGTGAAGAAATGGTCCGAAACTCAAACAGACATGGTTTTTGGTCTAAAGAAGTGGAGTGGACACATTCGGTGCGAGAAACTTAACATGCATTTCGGACGCACAAAATGGTGCATTAATTGCACTAAGCGGGCCCGTTTCGGAAGGTTGTAAAAACTGGTGACAAAACGGTCTGATACTCAAACTGACATGGTTTTTGACTAACAGAGTATAGTGGAATCATCCGTAGCAAAAAAAACTCAACATGCATTTCAGATGCAAAAAATGGTGCATTAATTACACTAAGCGGGCCCGTTTCGGTATGTTGTAAAAACTGGTGAAGAAATGCTCCAAAACTCAAACAGACAATATTTTTGGTCTAACGGAGTGGAGTGGAAACATCTGGTGTGAAAAACTCAACATACATTTTGGACACACAAAATGGTGCATTAATGTACAAAGTGGGCCCGTTTTGGGATGTTGTAAAAACTGGTGACGAAACGGTCCGAAACTTAAGCAGACATGGTTTTTGGTCTAACGGAATGGAGTGGAAACATCAGGTGCGAAAAACAAAACATGCATTTCCGAAGCACAAAATGGTGCATTAATTGCACTAAGCGGGCCCGTTTCTGGATATTGGAAAAACTGGTGACAAAATGGTCCGAAACGCAAGCAGACATTGTTTTTGGTCTAACCGGAGTGGAGGGGAAACATCCGGTGTCAAAAACTCAACAAGCATTTCGGACGCACAAAATGGAGCATTAATTGCACTAAGCGGGCCCATTTCAGGATGTTGTAAAAACTGGTGACGAAATGGCCCAAAACTCAAACAAACATGGTTTTTGGTCTAATGGACTGGAGCGGAAACATTCGGTGCGAAAACACAACATGCAGTTCGGACGCACAAAATGGTGCAATGATTGCACTAAGCGGGACCGTTTCGGGATGTTGTAAAAACTAGCGACAAAATGGTCCAAAACTCAAACTGACATGGTTTTTGGTGTAACGGAGTGGAGTCAAAACATCCTGATAAGGTGCTGGCCGATCTTCCGAGAGGTAGATGATAAGTTCGATTGGTGGAGAACTCGACGTTGGCGATCCGGCTTCAAATCAACACGATTCGAACCCTGCAACCGTTACACCACTGCTCCGTTGGTTATCAACCAAGCACAACTTGATTGACCTCGCCGAGAAGGCTTTTCCCTGCAAGCGAATCGAAGAACACAAGCAAGAAAGTAAAGCGCACAATCTGAATTTGCAGATCTGTATGAAGCAAAAAACAATGGTGTTCAAGCTCTGATCAACAAAGGAATAATCGCCACAGGGTTGTAGAACAAGAACGGGGGCCCTGGATTACTGTAAACGGACTTGTCGCCACAGTTACAATGAATCTATCACAGTTTCGACTTCGAAAACTTGACTAAACCAAACCTAAAGTGGCAGCGGCTGCTGAGTTCAATACCCTCAAGGGGCGTGCTAGGGTTGGGGGCGGCCAGGGGGGGCGCCCACAACCTGGACTTAAGGCCCGACACGATACAAAGGCCTGACATGGCCCAAAAAGGTGATGCAGCACCTTATCGTGGTCACACAGAATGTTCCCGAAGGATCTGGAGCTGGGACCAGACCCAAAACGACGGCGTCGTCGTTCTCTTTCCAACGCATCAAAGATCACCTCGTTTCGATGTCATATGAAGGAGATATCACTGAATCCGTGCAGGGGTGTCAGCTGAATCCGAGGCGAACGTGACAGCTGAGCTGGGGACGAATTGCATCTTCGAAAAGACCATAACGCTTGTATGTTCAGCATGGCGATGTCCTCATCATCCTCCCCTTCTTGAATTGGAGTCGTCCTCGGCTCCTGCCCATCACCAAACTCCTGCAAAAAGTTAGTGACAAGCGGACGCAACGCACAAGATATAGTATCATGGTAAACACTAACATCTTGACAAAGCATAGTGTAACAAGGTGCATCATGATTATCACATAACTCAGCAGTAGCAGAAGTTGTAGCAAGAAAAGCACCTCCTTTTAATTTAATTCCATTGTTTTTAGCAAGGTCTAATGGAGGTTTATTCTTGCATTAGCATGGTTCCTAATATCCGCAGGAGATAAAGGAAGCAACATAAATTTCTTGGCCTTATGCATGAAAGTGTATGTATTAGTTCTATCTTGGTGTGAAGCATCAGTATCAAATTCTCATGGATGGCCTAATAAAATAGAACAAGCTTGCATTGGAACAACATCAAAATCAGCAGAATCATGATATGAACCCATGGAAAAGTTGATGCGTGCTGATCTAGTTACCTTTGTCTTACCACTATTGTTGAACCATTGGAGCTTGTATGGATGCGGATGTTGTCGTGTGGTCAAGCCAAGCTTCTCGACCAGATCTAAACTAACCAAGTTGTTGCAGCTCCCACCATCAATTATGGTGAGGACACGGTAGTCCTTGACGATGAAAAACATGTGGAACAAATTGTGGCGTTGAAGCTTCATCTCTTCCTCTTGTCCCACACGTGAACTCAATACACGCTGCAAAAGAATACTTTTGAATCCCGCCGTTGCAGCTGTAGAATCAATTTGAATGGTCTCTCCTTCACCATCTGTATCTGCATCAAGGTTAACAGCTAGAGCCAATTCATCTTCAACATCACTAGAACTTACATATCCACCATCAGCAGTTGCAATGTAGGCATGTTTACTGGGGCAATCCTTCATGATATGTCCCATTCCCTTGCAGCGGTGGAACACGATATTGGAAGAGCGGCTTGTAGTAGCACCAGGTGAATCACCTTTCCTCTGTGCCCGAAACTGCGAGGGAGGCAAAGGCGACAAACTACTCACATCGAAAACTGGTGTAGTGGCTGTCGGTGTTGCTTGTAGCTTAGCAACATGGGTCTTGGACTTGTCGTTTGCCGGACGTGGTGAAAAGGTCCGAAAAGTGTTGGAACTGAAAGATTGCTGGTGGCTTCGTCCCTGTACTTCCCTTTCAGCTTTAAGAGCAAGATGATACAATTGTCCAAAACGAGTCCAATCTTTGTAATCAAGAATATCCTGGATTTCACGATTTAAACCACCAAAGAATCTAGCACAAGTATCCATATCATGTTCATGAATATCACAACATGCTAAACTAATAATAAGCTCCTGATAATATACACTTTTAGTACCTTGAGTCAAAGTTTGCAATTTTAATCTCAAGTCACGCTGATAATAAGGAGGAACAAAACGAGATTTCATACGTCATTTCAAAGCAGTCCAATTCTGGGGTATAACATTTGGTTGATTAGCAGTGTAAAGATCATTCCACCAGAATAAAGCAAAACTAGTAAACTCACTAGTAGCAAGTCTAACTCTATGCTCTTCAGGAACTAAATGAGAATTAAATTTCTGTTCAACAGCAAGTTCCCAATCTAAATATGCTTCAGGATCAGCATTACTAGCAAAAGGAATCATGGTAAATTTAGCTTTAGCAAAAGGATCATTATTACCACGATTGTTACCTCCCATGCTGTGACGGTTGCGACGAAGGCGATCCCTGTCACGGTCATCCCTAGGAAGTTCCTCTTCCTCTTCATCGTCTTCATGTGCATCCTCAGGAGGAGAAGGAGGACGGCGTTGCTCAGGAGGGGGTCGTCGTTCAACATGTTCCACCCGTGTGACCAGATTTGTAATGTTGCGCATTATCTCATCAAATCTTCCGGTCATGTAGGTGCGCTCATCAGCAAGAAGCCTCGTGAGTTCATCCTTGCCCACACAATCCTTGAAATCAGTTGGAGACTCTACCCCTGACATGGTTAGAAGACAGGAAAAGACAACACAAAAGTATTATCCCTATCAACTAACAGCGACTATATGGTGGTGGTGGTGGAAAGTGGAAAGCAATATCTCAAGCGGCTTACCACCGTCTTGCAAATGTTCTTACCAAAGCCAACAGGGCGGCACAATCTGTAGTCAAGCTTGGGTGTAACAGCTGCAAGGAGAACCTGTGCTGAAAGAAGTATATGTGGAGCTTTGGGCAGGCACAATATAGTAGCAAGGATTAGCAAATTTCGAAAGCAGAATAGCAAAGTTCAATAAGTATCCAAAGCACAAGTCACAATTGCTGGCTAAGACGCGTTCCTAGACGGAGCACAACAAGTTGGAACAAAGAACGATGGAAAAAGCTCAAAGAACAAACTCAATGGCAGTTGTGTAATTGTTGTACAAAGATTGCCAAAAAGGCACTAGTAGGAATCACAGTTGTTTTTTATTTTCTTTTTTCTTTTATTTTTTTGATATTTTTCTCACAATGAGGAACACCAGAAAAGGAGCCACACAAAATTGGAGCTCAAACAGAGATCAGATGTGGTCTACAGAATTTCTGGAACTATCACAAAAATCCCTAAAACAGCTTGTGAATTTCAAAACTATTTTTTCGTTGCCAAGCTGCTATAAAAAAATGAGCCAAAACGGAGCACCGAGCGAAAAGTTATGCCTGTTTTACTGAAGGTATCTCAAGTTATGGTTTTGAAGCGGCAAAACTCGGCAGAAAACACAGCGGCGGCTAGGGCAAAGCTTCCCTATCCGATCATGGCTGAGCAAAGCTTCTCAGCAATGAAAACTAAGGGCAATGTCTTCCCTGGTATGCAGCAAGCAATAGGTATTCGCCAGATGAAACAAGATCAGGTATGCGATGCAAAAGGCGATCAAAGCGGCTTGCAACCTATCTAGGGTTTGCGCGGCGAGAATTCACACAAGGCGGCTAGCGAGGGCAAGTCGAGTAATGGGGTGGATTGGCTTGTAATCTGGGTAAAGGTGGAGTAGGACAGTGGCGGAAACAAACACACAGCGATGGGCGATTGAACTACGACGACGAACACAACCTAAACCAGCAATAAGACTCGACCACGGACACAAACTCAACAAAGCAAATCTGAAAACGAAATTGCAAGGCTAAACAGGCAGTAGGATAGCGAAAAGTAAATATTTTTAGGGCTTTTTGTGGACTATAGGGGATGAACACGACTGAATCTAAAGGGCACACGATAATACCTCACGGGCAACCTGAAATCTGATACCACTTGATAAGGTGCTGGCCGATCTTCCGAGAGGTAGATGATAAGTTCGATTGGTGGAGAACTCGACGTTGGCGATCCGGCTTCAAATCAACATGATTCGAGCCCTACAAGCATTACACCACTGCTCCGTTGGTTATCAACCAAGCACAACTTGATTGACCTCGCCGAGAAGGCTTTTCCCTGCAAGCGAATCGAAGAACACAAGCAAGAAAGTAAAGCACGCAATCTGAAATTGCAGATCTGTATGAAGCGAAAAACAATGGTGTTCAAGCTCTGATCAACAAAGGACTAATCGCCACAGGGTTGTAGAACAAGAACGGGGGCCCTGGATTACTGTAAACGGACTTGTCGCCACAGTTACAATGAATCTATCACAGTTTTGACTTCGAAAACTTGACTAAACAAAACCCAAACCTAAAGTGGCGGCAGCCGCTGAGTTTAATAACCTCAAGGGGCGAGCTAGGGTTGGGGGCGGCCAGAGGGGGCGCCAAATACCTGGGCTTAAGGCCCAACACGATACAAAGGCCCGACATGGCCCAAAAAGGTGACACAGCATCTTGTCGTGGTCACACAGAATGTTCCACGAACGATCTGGAGCTGGGACCAGTCCCAAAACGACGGCGTCGTCATTCTCTTTCCAACGCATCAAAGATCACCTCGTTTCGATGTCGTATGAAGGAGATATCGCCGAAACCGTGCAGGGGTGTCAGCTGAATCCGAGGCGAACGTGACAGCTAAGCTGGGGACGAATTGCATCTTGGAGAAGACCATAACGCTTGTATGTTTAGCATGGCGATGTCCTCATCACATCCGCTCCGAAAAACTTGACATGTATTTCGGACGCTCAAAATGGTGCATTAATTGCACTAAGCGGGCCCGTTTCGGGGTGTTGTAAAAACTGGTGAAGAAATAGTCCGAATCTCAAAGAGACATGGTTTTTGGTCTAACAAACTGGAGTGGAAACTTCCGGTGCGAAAAACACGACATGCATTTTGGACGCACAAAATGGTGTATTAATTGCAATAGGCTGGCCCATTTCGGGATGTTGTAAAAACTGGTGAGGAAATGGTCCAAAACTCAAACAGACATAGTTTTTGGTCTAAAGTAGTGGAGTGGAAACTTTCGGTGCGAGAAACTTAACATGCATTTTGGACGCACAAAATGGTGCATTAATTGCACTAAGTGGGCCTGTTTCGGAAGGTTGTAAAAACTGGTGACAAAACGGTCCAATACTCAAACTGACATGGTTTTTGACTACCGGAGTATAGTGGAATCATCTGTAGCAAAAAAACTCAACAAGCATTTCGGACGCATAAAATGGTAAATTATTTGCACTAAGCGGGCCCATGTTTCGGTATGTTGTAAAAACTAGTGAAGAAATGCTTCGAAACTCAAACAGACAATATTTTTGGTCTAACGGAGTGGAGTGGAAACAACCGGTGCGAAAAACTCAACATACATTTCGGACGCACAAAATGGTGCGTTAATGCACAAAGCGAGCCCGTTTCGGGATGTTGTAAAAACTGGTGACGAAGCGGTCCGAAACTTAAACAGACATGGCTTTTGGTCTAACGGAGTGGAGTGGAGACATCCGGTGCGAAAAACAAAACATGCATTTCAGACGCACAAAATGGTGCATTAATTGCACTACGTGGGCCCGTTTCGGGATATTGGAAAAACTGGTGACGAAATGGTCCGAAACGCAAGCAGACAATGTTTTTGGTCTAACCGGAGTGGAGGGGAAACATCCGGTGGCAAAAACTCAACTAGCATTTCGGACGCACAAAATGGAGCATTAATTGCACTAAGCGGGCCCGTATCAGCATGTTGTAAAAACTGGTGACGAAATGGCCCAAAACTCAAACAAACATGGTTTTTGGTCTAATGGACTGGAGTGGAAACATCCGGTGTGAAAACTCAACATGCAGTTCAGACACACAAAATAGTGCAATGATTGCACGAAGTGGGACTGTTTCGGGATGTTGTAAAAACTAGTCACAAAATGGTCCAAAACTCAAACACATATGGTTTTTGGTGTAACGGATTGGAGTCAAAACATCCGCTCCGAAATACTCGACAAGTATTTCGGACGCACAAAATGGTGCATTAATTGCACTAAGCGGGCCCGTTTCGGGATGTTGTAAAAACTGGTGAAGAAATGGTCCGAATCTCAAAGAGACATGGTTTTTGGTCTAATGAACTGGTGTGGAAATATCCAGTGCGAAAAACACGACATGCATTTCGGACGCACAAAATGGTGCATTAATTGCAATAAGCTGGCCCGTTTCGGGATGTTGTAAAAACTGGTGACGAAATGGTCTGAAACTCAAATAGACATGGTTTTTGGTCTAACGGAGTATAGTGGAAACATCCGTAGCGAAAAACTCAACATGCATTTTGGACGCACAAAATGGTGCATTAATTTCACTAAGCGAACCCGTTTTGGGATGTTGTAAAAACAGGTGGAAATGCTTCGAAACTCAAACAGACAATATTTTTTGTCTAAGGAGTGGAGTGGAAACATCCGGTGCGAAAAATTCAACATGCATTTCGAACACACAAAATGGTGCACTAATTGCACTGAGCGGGCCCGTTGCGGTATGTTATAAAAACTGGTGAAGAAATGCTCCAAAACTTAAACAGACAATATTTTTGGTCTGACGGAGTGGAGTGGAAACATCCGGTGCGAAAAACTCAACATACATTTCGGACGCACAAAATGGTGCATTAATGCACTAAGTGGGCCCGTTTCGGGATGTTGTAAAAACTGGTGACGAAACGGTTCGAAACATAAATAGACATGGTTTTTGGTCTGAAGAAGTGGAGTGGAAACTTTCGGTGCGAGAAACTTAACATGCATTTCGGATGCACAAAATGGTGCATTAATTGCACTAAGCGGGCCCGTTTTGGAAGGTTGTAAAAACTGGTGACAAAACGGTCCGATACTCAAACTGACATGGTTTTGACTAACGGAGTATAGTGGAGTCATCCGTAGAAAAAAAAAAGTCAACATGCATTTCAGACGTATAAAATGGTGCATTAATTGCATTAAGCGGGCCTATTTCGGTATGTTGTAAAAACTGGTGAAGAAATGCTCCAAAACTCAAACAGACAATATTTTTGGTCTAACGGAGTGGAGTGGAAACATCCGGTGCGAAAAACTCAACATACATTTCGGACACACAAAATGGTGCATTAATGCACAAAGCGAGTCCGTTTCGGGATGTTGTAAAAGCTGGTGACGAAACGGTCCGAAACTTAAACAGACATGGTTTTTGGTCTAACGGAGTGGAGTGGAAACATCCGGTGCGAAAAAACACAGTATGCAATTCAGACGCACAAAATGGTGCATTAATTGCACTAAGTGGGCCCGTTTCAGGATATTGGAAAAACCGGTGACGAAATGGGCCGAAACTCAAGCAGACAATGTTTTTGGTCTAACCGGAGTGGAGAGGAAACATCCGGTGTTAAAAACTCAACATGCATTTTGGACGCACAAAATGGTGCATTAATTGCACTAAGCGGGCCCGTTTTGGGATGTTGTACAAACTGGTGACGAAATGGCCTGAAACTCAAACAGACATGGTTTTTGGTATAACAAAATGGAGTGGAAACATCCGGTGCGAAAAAACACAGTTTGCAATTCAGACGCACAAAATGGTGCAATGATTGCACTAAGCGGGACCGTTTCGGGATATTGTAAAAATTGTGACAAAATGGTCCAAAACTCAAACAGACATATTTTTTGGTGTTACGGAGTGGACTCAAAACATCCGCTCTGAAAACTTAACATGTACTTCGGACGCACAAAATGGTGCATTAATTGCACTAAGCGGGCCCATTTTGGGACGTTGCAAAAACTGGTGAACCAATGGTCTGATACTCAAAGAGACATGGTTTTTGGTCTAATGAACTGGAGAGGAAACATCAGGTGCGAAAACTCAACATGCATTTCGGATGCACAAAATGGTGCATTAATTGCACTGAGCGGGCCCGTTTCGGTATGTTGTAAAAACTAGTGAAGAAATGCTCCAAAACTCAAACAGACAATATTTTTGGTCTAACGGTGTGGAGGGGAAACATCTGGTGCGAAAAACTCAACATGCATTTTGGACGCACAAAATGGTGCATTAATGAACTAAGTGGGCCTGTTTCGGGATATCGTAAAAACTGGTGAAGAAACGGTCCGAAACTTAAATAGACATGGTTTTTGGTCTAACAGAGCGGAGTGGAAACATCTGGTTTGAAAAATAAAACATGCATTTCGGACGCACAAAATGGTGCACTAATTGCACTAAGCGGGCCGTGTCGGGATATTGGAAAAACCACTGACGAAATGGTTCGAAACTCAAGCAGACATTGTTTTTGGTCAAACCGGAGTGGAAGGGAAACATCCGGTGTCAAAATCTCAACATGCATTTCGAACGCACAAAATGGTGCATTAATTGCACTAAGCGGGCCCATTTCGAGATGTTGTAAAAACTGGTGACGAAATGGCCCGAAACTCAAACAGACATGGTTTTTGGTCTAACGGACTGGAGTGGAAACATCAGGTGCGTAAAACACAACATGCAGTTCGGACGCACAAAATGGTGCAATGATTGCACTAAGCGGGACCGTTTCAGGATGTTGTAAACTAGTGACAAAATGGTCCAAACTCAAACATACATGTTTTTTGGTGTAACGGAGTGGAGTCAAAACATCCGCACCAAAAAACTTAACATGTATTTCGGACGCACAAAATGGTGCATTAATTGCACTAAGCGGGCCCGTTTCGGGATGTTGTAAAAACTGGTTAACAAATGGTCCAAAACTCATAGAGACATGGTTTTTGGTCTAACGAAATGGAGTGGAAACATCCGGTGCGAAAAACTCGACATGCATTTCGGATGCACAAAATGGTGCATTAATTGCACGAAGCTGGCCCGTTTCGGGATGTTATAAAAACTGGTGACGAAATGGTCCGAAACTCAAATAGACATGGTTTTTGGTCTAACGAAATATAGTGGAAACATCCATAGCAAAAAACTCAACATGCATTTGGATGCACAAAATGGTGCATTAATTTCACTAAGCGGGCCCGTTTTGGAACGTTGTAAAAACTGGTGAAGAAATGCTCTGAAACTCAAACAGACAATATTTTTTGTCTAATGGAGTGAAGTGGAAACATCCGGTGCAAAAAACTCAACATGCATTTTGAACACACAAAATGGTGCATTAATTGCACTGAGCGGGTCTGTTTCGGTATGCTGTAAAAACTTGGGAAGAAATGCTCCTAAATTCAAACAGACAATATTTTGGTTCTAACGGAGTGGAGTGGAAATATCCGGTGCGAAAAACTCAACATGCATTTTGGGCGCACAAAATGGTGCATTAATGCACTAAGCGGGCCCATTTCTGTAAAAACTGGTGACGAAACGGTCCAAAACTTAAACAGACATGGTTTTTGGTCTAACAAAGTGGAGTGGAAACATCCGGTGCGAAAAATGAAATATGCATTTCGGACGCACAAAATGGTGCATTAATTGCACTAAGCGGGCCCGTTTCGGGATATTGGAAAAACCGGTGACGAAATGGTCCGAAACTTAAGCAGACATTGTTTTTGGTCTAACAGGAGTGGAGGGGAAACATCTGGTGTCAAAAACTCAACATGCATTACGGACGCACAAAATGGTGCATTAATTGCACTAAACGGGCCCGTTTTGAGATGTTGTAAAAACCGGTGACGAAATGGCCCGGAACTTAAACAGACATGGTTTTTGGTCTAACGGAGTGGAGTGGAAACATCCGGTCCGAAAAACGAAACATGCATTTCGGACGGACAAAATGGTGCATTAATTGCACTAAGCGGGCCCGTTTCGGGATATTGGAAAAACCGGTGACGAAATGGTCCAAAACTCAAGCAGACATTGTTTTTGGTCTAACCGGAGCGGAGGGGAAACATCCGGTGTTAAAAACTCAACATACATTTTAGATGCAGAAAATGGTGCATTAATTGCACTGAGCAGGCCCGTTTTGGGATGTTGTAAAAACTGGTGAAGAAATGCTCCAAAACTCAAACAGACAATAATTTTGGCCTAACGGAGTGGAGTGGAAACATCCGGTGTGAAAAACTCAACATGCATTTCGGACGCATAAAATGGTGCATTAATGCACTAAGCGGGCCCGTTTCGGGATGTTGTAAAAACTGGTGACGAAATGGTCCGAAACTTAAACAGACATGGTTTTTGGTCTAACGGAGTGGGGTGGAAACATCTGGTGCGTAAAACACAACATGCAGTTCGGACGCACAAAATGGTGCAATGATTGCACTAAGCGGGACCGTTTCAGGATGTTGTAAACTAGTGACAAAATGGTCCAAACTCAAACATACATGTTTTTTGGTGTAACGGAGTGGAGTCAAAACATCCGCACCAAAAAACTTAACATGTATTTCGGACGCACAAAATGGTGCATTAATTGCACTAAGCGGGCCCGTTTCGGGATGTTGTAAAAACTGGTGAACAAATGGTCCGAAACTCATAGAGACATGGTTTTTGGTCTAACGAAATGGAGTGGAAACATCCGATGCGAAAAACTCGACATGCATTTCGGACGCACAAAATGGTGCATTAATTGCACGAAGCTGGCTCGTTTCGGGATGTTTTAAAAACTGGTGACGAAATGGTCCGAAACTCAAATAGACATGGCTTTTGGTCTAACGGAGTATAGTGGAAACATCCATAGCGAAAAACTCAACATGCATTTTGGACGCACAAAATGGTGCATTAATTTCACTAAGCGGGCCCGTTTTGGGATGTTGTAAAAACTGGTGAAGAAATGCTCTGGATCTCAAACAGACAATATTTTTTGTCTAATGGAGTGGAGTGGAAACATCCGGTGCAAAAAACTCAACATGCATTTTGAACACACAAAATGGTGCATTAATTGCACTAAGCGGGTCCGTTTTGGTACGTTGTAAAAACTTGGGAAGAAATGCTCCTAAACTCAAACAGACAATATTTTTGGTCTAACGGAGTGGAGTGGAAATATCCGGAGCGAGAAACTCAACATGCTATTTGGGCGCACAAAATGGTGCATTAATGCACTAAGCAGGCCCATTTCTGTAAAAACTGGTGACGAAACTGTCCAAAACTTAAACAGACATGGATTTTGGTCTAACGGAGTGGAGTGGAAACATCCGGTACGAAAAATGAAACATGCATTTCGGACGCACAAAATGGTGCATTAATTGCACTAAGCGGGCCCGTTTCGGGATATTGGAAAAACCGGTGACGAAATGGTCTGAAACTCAAGCAGACATTGCTTTTGGTCTAACAGGAGTGGAGGGGAAACATCCGGTGTCAAAAACTCAACATGCATTACGGATGCACAAAATGGTGCATTAATTGCACTAAACGGGCCCGTTTTGAGATGTTGTAAAAACTGGTGACGAAATGGCCCGAACTTAAACAGACATGGTTTTTGGTCTAACGGAGTGGAGTGGAAACATCCGGTCCGAAAAACGAAACATGCATTTCGGACGGACAAAATGGTGCTTTAATTGCACTAAGCGGGCCCGTTTCGGGATATTGGAAAAACCGGTGACGAAATGGTCCAAAACTCAAGCAGACATTGTTTTTGGTCTAACCGGAGCGGAGGGGAAACATCCGGTGTTAAAAACTCAACATGCATTTTAGATGCAGAAAATGGTGCATTAATTGCACTGAGCAGGCCCGTTTCGGGATGTTGTAAAAACTGGTGAAGAAATGCTCCAAAACTCAAACAGACAATAATTTTGGCCTAACGGAGTGGAGTGGAAACATCCGGCGTGAAAAACTCAACATGCATTTCGGACGCATAAAATGGTGCATTAATGCACTAAGCGGGCCCGTTTCGGAATGTTGTAAAAACTGGTGACGAAATGGTCCGAAACTTAAACAGACATGGTTTTTGGTCTAACGGAGTGGAGTGGAAACATTCGGTGCGAAAAAATCAACATGCATTTCGGACGCACAAAATGGTGCATTAATTGCACTTAGCGGGCCCGTTTCGGAATGTTTTAAAAACTGGTGAAGAAATGGTCCGAAACTCAGACAGACATGGTTTTTGGTCTAACGAAGTGGAGTCGAAACATCTGGTGTGGTGGTGGAACAAGGGTTTGGGTGCAGCACTCTCTCTAAGTCGTTCTAGCTCTCAACCGCTCATGATGAGGAAAGGCTAAAAGCCCCATAGGTGCTAAGGTAAAAAGGTTAAATTAATCTTTGCCAACCTATTCAATACATGGAATGCTTTCTTGTTGAAAAACCATCTTCTTGGGAAGTAAGAAATTATGATCCAATATTTCTAACTCTCCAACGCTCTGCTCGGGACGAGCACAGGTCTTAGCTTGGGGGAGTTTGTTGGCGCTTGTTAAGTCATGATTATCTTGTGTCGCCAACATGCTGGAATAAAATAAATTAGCCATGATCCCTAGTATTTGGTTTCAAATTACACCGTTCCACATGTACCTGAAGTTTATTTGTATGCAGGAGTTTTATAGGGAAAGAAGGACGTGACAGGGTCTCCTAGGCCGTCGCCCGACCTGACCAGGTCGGCTGACCCAAGCCCAGACCATCTAGGCCCCAGCTTCGGCCATGCAGAGAAAACACAAACCATGATACCAGATGCCGTTGATTCAAGATAAGAGTGCATCCTAGGGTGACACAAGAAGATAAGGAGGTGGCATGGATTGATGGGCCCACAACGAAATCAAGAGTCACTCAAGGAATCCGTACCCATCTACTCTGGCCATCAGGGCCCACAAGCCAGTCACCCTGAGAAGGATGACGATGAGGGGAGCCAGGACCAGGTCGGCCGACCTGGGCATGTCGGCCGACCCAGTCCAGCGTCCGTTGCGCCCCTCCCTTCTCTCACGCATCTGCAACACCTCAAGGACAAGATCTACACCGTGGACATCTTCAGTCGGTTCATCGGAGGGTCGGGCGAGGTCCTCAGATCGGCCGACCCAGGGGTGGGCCCACTCGGCCTCAACCGCCTTGTACCGCCCTGAACCGCCTCCCAATGCTATAAATAGATGCCAGCGCCCTCTGTTCAGAACACACCAAAAGGAAGAGCTCCATTTGCTACAAGTTTTAGTCTTAGTTAGTTGTGAAGTAGTCTTAGGAGTCGATCTTCTACGGGCTTCCGAACGAGTGTTGGTAAGCCTAGAGCTTAGTTATCTTGTATCTTTTGCTTACTTGTAAGACTTTGAGCTTTAATGGAATTACTATCTTGCTTATGTTATTTGGCTTATTGCCTTTTTTGTTCATTATATAAGTTTTATGTCTTGCATCTTAGTATAGCTGACGCATGTTATGGCAATGGCTCAATGAATCGTATGATTGTTCTTTACCTTTCTGTACAATTGGTAGAGACGTGTTTCATATTACAAACATGGTGTTTGGGGTATGGAATACCACTGGGGATACCCTTACCCCACGTATTGAAGAGGTAGCCCCCGGGTGGTGATAGCCCAGGCTGGCCCTTGTAATCCTCGCTGTCCGAGTTTGGGCGTTTGCAGGCCTTTGTGATAAACATCGTGACAGTACCTTTGGATGAGGGGAGTTCACGACTCCTCGATTTGCCCTCTATCATGTGTCCCTTACTAAGCTTGTATAGTGTACACTTGTAATGTATGTGACTCATTCGTGAGAAGTAAACAGAATCCCTTGTTCTTTCCTAGGATCTTCATATTAACTAGACTTGTTTATTTTTAGCAATGAAACCTTCTGTGTGTCAACTTACCCATCTTTATCAATCATTTACCCCTGCTCTAGTCTTGGTTTATTAACGGTGATATAATTAATGCATTGGAGAACACATATCTTTGCCACACTCTTTCCATGAGGAAATAAATACAATACTCTTGAATACTCCCGGGTGAAATGCTATAACATACTTCTGTGCGCTTGCAGAATCTCTGTAACGTTAAGATTTACAATAAGGCATCTCTAGTGCCATCACTAATCTAGTGGTGACGCTACGGAATGTCAACAGTGTTGTAGTTACGTAGTATAGTAATGCTTCATTGTGTGTTAACAAAGATTGAGACAATCTTCTAGATACATTTACAAAACATTTCTAGTAATTTATAAAAATAAAAAATATTTCAGAATTAAGGAAACCTGTACACAATTTTTTTTGTGAAATATGTTTGTGTAGTAAGCAGGATTTGAACCCAAGATCTCTCGCTTCACACATAGCTTCCTTACCATCTCACCTACACAATGAATGTGGCTTACATGAGACATATTTTACTTTTGAGTTCACCAATGAGGAACCCTTTAGTGCACTTATTTGATACGCTTTATGACGTGCCATCTCTAACTTCGTATCATTTTGAAACGTTTTTGTAATCGTGTCAAAAAGCATCTTTACATGATTATAAATGTTGTCTGATACGGTTTGAAATGTATCTAGACTATAATGACACTTTAAAGCGTGTCTAACTGTATGTCATCTTGAGATGCTTTCAATAGCGTGATAAAAATGTCTTTATAAGACTAATAACGTTGTAAGCATGTCTAATATCATGACATCTTGATATGTTGTCAAAATCGTGTCAAAAAGCATGTTTATGCACCAGTGTAAAGACACTTTACACCAGCGTTACTACTATAATGTAGCTATAAGGGGTGTTTTCTAGTAATGCCTAACCCACTCCCAAGCTGTGGGCACATTCTCCTCATAACTGGAGGATCCTCACTTATCTTCGAACCAAAAAACAAAGAAAGAATTACTTTCACCAAGTCAATAACATCTCAGTCGACAGACCTTACAAGATGTCCGAATGTTCTCATATGCCAATTGCCTTCACCGAAGAAGATTTGAAGCTCAGAAACTTCCCACACAATGATGCCATGTCAATCGAAGTCAATATTGCTGGCTAGACAATAGGAAAGGTACTGATAGATATAGGCAGCTCTGCAGATATCATTCTAGCAAAAACATTGAGGTCTATGACAAACATCAACCCTGATAACTTGGAACCATCAGATACGCCTCTAGTTGGCTTCGGGGGGAAGCATACACCAACATTGGGGAAAATAACATTGCCAGTATCTTCTGGTGACACCTCAAATGCAAGAACTGAATACATCACCTTTGACATCGTTGACATATTCTTTGATTACAATATTATCTTTGGCAGAGGAGTCATAAATGCCTTCGACATCATCATAAGGCAAGCATTCTTATGCATGAAAATGCCAGCACTCAAAGGGGTCATCACTGTTTATGGTGATCAGAAAGAAGCAAGGAATATTGAATATGCCAGCACTCCAGGGCAGCGCAATGTCCACTTGCTCGAAGAAAAAGAATAGTATGAAAATGCAAGAAGCAGTAGAAATGAAGCAGGTGCAGCTACAGCCCGATGTTTTTGACAGAAAGGTGATTATTGGTTCTGATCTTGAGCAAGAAGAGGAGGAGCGACTCATTGAATTTTTGAGAAATAACAAAGATGTCTTCGCATGGTCAAGCAAAGACCTGCTAGGCATTGACAAAAGCGTAATCGAACACAAGCTCGCAATTAGCCCAGACATGAGACCGAAAAAGCAAAAACTCAGAAAGATGTCCGATGAAAAAGTGAATGCAGTCAAAGCCGAAGTGCAGAGATTGCTCGATGCCAACGTAATCCGAGAAGTGAAATATCCCAAGTGGCTAGCTAACACTGTGCTAGTAAAAAGGAAAAATGGCAAGTGGATAATGTGCATTGACTTCACTAACCTCAATAAGGCATGCCCAAAAGATGATTTCCTACTTCCAAGAATTGACAAAATCATTGATCAAGCCGTAGCAAGTGAGATTATGTCTCTCCTAGATTGCTTCTCTGGCTATCATCAAATCTGGATGAAGAAAGATGACGAAGAAAAAACCAACTTCATCACACCATTCGGCACTTTCTGCTTCATCAGAATGCCTGAAGGGCTTCGCAATGCCGGTAGCACCTTCTATCGCATGTCCACCACTGTATTCAAAGAAGAATTATTCAAAACAATAGTGGCATATGTTGATGACATCTTGGTGAAGAGTGTAAAAAGACAAGATCATATCTCAGATCTGGTAGTTGCCTTCGCAAGAATGATGGAAGCGGGGCTCAAACATAACCCAGAGAAGTGTGTCTTCGGTGTGACCAAGGGACATGGTCTACTTGAAGCTACAGCCCTATGTACAGACCTCTGTTGCTACGAGATCAGGCAACAAACTTAGCTTCAAGTTCTTTGGGCCATTCAAAGTGTTGGAGAAGATCGGTTCAGTCGCTTACAAGCTTCTTCTACCTCCTGGTTCTTGGATTCACCCAGTCTTCCACGTGTCTCAGTTGAAACAGGTGATCGGTCCTTCCACTATCTTCTCTGATATTCCTAATGTTCATAGGAGTCTGCAGGTTCCTGAACAAGTGCTGCAGCAAAGATTGATCGTGCGAGGTGCAGATTTTGTTGCCCAGGCGCTCATCAAGTGGTCCAGTCTACCTAAAGAGTTGGCTACATGGGAAGATGTGGAAGCGCTTCGTCAATGGTTCCCAGCTGCTCCGGCTAGGGTGCAAGCCGGTACCCAAGGAGGGGGCATGTCGGGACCGCTGTTCCTCATCCGGCACGGCATTCTGCCTAGCCTGAAGCTCCTGAACAGAAGACCCGACGGATCCGCAGGCCCAATACAAAAGTATCTGGCCCACAATGGGTCTGTAATACTTGTGAGGCCTCGGCCCACGTCGAGTTGAGCATATAGGGAGAGAGAGCAGAACCCTAGAGGCATCAAACTTGTAACACAAACACTCTGTTTTCTGTTCCCCATCAAGGACGGCACGCCGCCGGACCTGCTCTGCTCAAACTCGTCTCCAATTCCTTCTTCCCCTCTCCAATTCCCCTCCAATTCCTCTTCTCTGGACCTAGCTGCTAACACACGGGTGCCACACGCGTAGCAATGATGGCTCGATCGCATTTCTGCGCGAGCTAGCCTGTGGTGACGCCATCGGCCGTCACGCCACCTACCCGCCACGCCGAAAAAAGAGAAGAGGAGCAGACAATCCATGCGAATGCGATTGCGCAGACGAGAAGTCATGCGATGCTGCGTGGCTTCATTCTCTTGGGGTGGCGAGCTCGGCTCCACGAGGATGGGCAATGCGCCAGCGAAAGACGACGAGCTCGGCCCAGCACGCTAGCGGAGGATGGCGAGGGTGTGGAGGACGGCGATCCTTGCTCGATGCATTCGGAGGAAGAAGATAAGGTTGAAGATGACTAAGCTGTGTGTCCCACAGGTAAGTGGCAGGAGAGAGGAAGTGATGGCTAACCTGAAGGAGAAAGGGGTACCATGGTCATTTTACCACCTCGTGCCACATCGGAGAGGAGCTGGAGTGTGACTGTGGCAAGCCACATCAGTGAAAATGGAGAATATATAGCAACATCTGAAATATACTGGCAAAAATGTAGGAGCCATTATAAGAGTGGCAACTGAAGGAGGGCCGACCGTAAAAGTGGCACCAATCATGGATGCTAGCATCCGTGAACAGCTAGCTCCGGCTGCTCACGGTTGCTAGCTGTCAGCTGACTTTTCGTCCACGGCTACAATCTTTACCTTTTTCTAAAGCAAGGATTGTTTCAGTGGTCCGTCCTCAATTTGCAAATAAATACCTGAGTTTTCAGTGATTCAACCCACAGCCCACATTGCCTATTGAAGTTTTTGCAAAACTGTCCCTGATTTTTTCTGGAATCAACCCGCAATCCACGGTTACTATTGAAAATTTGAAGTAAGTTTTTCAAAAGCCCCCATAATGTTTCATGGAATGAACCAGCAGTCCTGACGTTCTATGAAAAAAAATGTCTGGGAAGCTGTAAAAAATTGCAGTACCTTGATTCGAACCTAAGGCATACCATTTGAATCGGAGGCATTTCTGCTAGTTACTTATAAAAAAGGTTGCTACAAATCGTCGTATTAGATCAATCGAAATCAGCGCATTATGTAGGATTTTGGTTTGCCATTGCTGTCACCCGATCATGGCTGATACATGCTGATACACAATCTTTCTTTTTTTTTTGAGCCAATCATGCTGATACACAATCTGATGAGAACATGACACTTTCGCATACAACCATACGTCCAAAATATAAGGTGAGCTCGTTCCTATATATTATTTTTAATTATTTTAAGAATAGATTGCTACCTAATATAATTATTATAATTAGGAACCATGGAGATGATGAAAAAAAATTCTTAAAGAGAGGTTTATTGGCGGAGGGGACCAGCAAAGTGCGTCCAATCCTTGTAGAGGCCCAAAACATATCGAGTTTGAGCCCATTTCGGAGTCCACGAGTAGTCTGCACCAAAATCGACGCCCAGACCGCATCCGAAGTCCGTTTTAGACATTCTATATATGGTTGGAAAGGAAATTTCATAACGCTTCCAATGGCACTAGTTTCATATCGAAACTCTATTGAAGTCAATAGGAATCATCAAAACAATTGGACATCTAGAATCTGTCAGGGTGCTGCGCCACCGTCTTTTGGGCCGTTGGCCTGTGTATCTTATTGGAGCCCAATAGGGGCGCGTCCAGGGGGTCCCCCACGACCCTAACCTCTATATTTCAGTAGCTGCTGCCCAAGTTAGGGTTTGAGTTTTGCTTAGATTGATCTGTCATTGAAGATGTTGCCGTTTATCAGTTTGTAAAACCCCACATTCGAGTGCTTAATCCAAGGACTTATGCAATTGAGTTGTGTTCTTCCTTGCCCTTGTTTGTGTTCTTAATACGCATGCAGAGGATAGCCTTCTTGGCGAGGTCAATCAGGCTGCGCACGGTTGATAACCAGAGGAAAAGTGGTGCTGCGATTGTGGGGTTTGGGTCGTGCTGATCGAAAGCCGGATCGTTTGTGTTTCTACTCCACCAAATCAAGATTTATCCTCACCTGACGGAAGATTGGACACCCTAGTTGACATCAAGTGGTAATCAGAGACTCAGGTATCACCGTTAGGCTTACCCTAGTTTAGTTCCATCAATTTCGCCTTCATCCCATAGTCCACCAAAAAGGTCTAGAAAAATATTTGTGTTCATATTGTTTTTTCCCCATCCGATAACTCGTTTTAGCCGCTGCAATTTTTTTCTTTTCAGTTTGCTTTTCTGAATTTTGTCCTTTGCTGTGGCATTATGTTCATTGTGTCTAGGTCTTGTTCTTGGTCTAGAGTAAAGTCAAATTGGAGTCATATGTTCCTGTTTTTGGAGGGCACAACAATTATTGAAGAACAATTTTTTTTGTGCGTGAGTAGTAAAAATACAGAGATAAAATTAGTCTATCAGTTTGAGTCTTTGACCTAAGATCTGTACGTTGTGCATGCTGCAATTTAATTCCAACTACATATCCAATCTACCTTGTGCATCATTGTTTGATTGACAAACAAAGGCAATTGTATTTAATCTGGAGTTGTTGATAGCTGTGTTATATCCTACGGCACATTCTGGTATAAGAGAAAAGAAAAGACTAAAAAGAGGCAAAGGTGCAAAGAAAAAGCCGCACCAAAAAGAAAGAAAAAAAATAAGAAAAGCAGCAAAAGAAAAGGAAAGAAAAAATTCAGAAGTGCTTGCATCCTTTGAGTCCTTTGCTGAGTTGTATTTGTTGCTTGCTTGATCTAGGTCTGAAACAAGTTTAGGCCGGCGACATAGAGTAGCTTGGGACTAATTTTCAGTTTTGCAATTTCTGAATTGAAGTATTGCTAATCCTTGCTACTAAATATTGCCTCCCAAGCTCCACATATATTCTTCTGATTAGTACAGGTTCGAACCTTGCAATTATGGTTTCACGCCCTCTTGGTAAGTATCACAAACCAGCCACCAGTTGTACCATTCTTTGCATTGCTTTGGTAAGAGCCTTGTAAGGGCATGGTAAGATGTTTGAGAGTGGGTGACTTTACTACAAAACCACATCCTAGTAGATTATAGGAATATATACTTTCGTGTGTTTTCTTGTTTTCCACTAACAATGGCAAGTTACACAACTTATGGGGATAAAATAAAGATGTTGCATGATGGCCATTCAAACATTGGAGCACCAAACCATGTGAGGCAAGGTAAAACTCAATTTTGTATTCCTTCTTTTGATGGTGATTGCAACTATTCTGAATATGCTAAATGGGAGCTAAAGGTGGAGAATGAATTGTTTTCTATGCATCATTATCTGAAAAAGAACGTATTAGAGCTATCACTAGCTCTTTCACAGGATCTGCTTTAATTTGGTGGGAGTTTATTTGTGAAAATAGGGAGACACCTAAAACATGGATGATGTTAAAACCACTTTTGAGAGATGACTATGTTCCTACATATTACTCTATTTTGTGTGAAGATCTTCAACGTCTCAAACAAGGTAGAAAATCAGTGCAATCATATTTTGAAAACTTGCAAGATTTAATGTTATGTTGTGAAATAGATGAATGTGAAGAAGCAACTGAAAATAGATTCTTGCATGGGCTTTGACCTAAAATTCAGAATATTCTTGTACACTTCTCTTTCACAATTATTTGATCTTGCTTGTATGGTTGAAACAAGACTTTTTGGTAATAACAATGTTAAATTACATGTACCTATTTGCCAAGATGAGGTGTAGTCTTTAGGGGAGGACAGCGATGTGGTACCCCCTTTTTCTCCCTAACCTTTTGCAGGACATTCAATCAAACAAGGATGAGGAGAAGCATGATGACATTGCCTCATGTGAACATTCAGGACCTTCATGTCATGATGCACCTTCTACTACCGCTGCACATGAGAGCAAAGGTAATGCACATGGTGCTACACTCATGGAAGGTGAGAATTATCTTGATGTGCTAAATTTTTCCACCAATCATGCTAACATTGAGCAACTATCGGTAGAACCTTTATTTACTTTACCTTTGTCACAAAATGATTTGCTTGCTATTCCTTGTGATAATGAAGAGTTGTGTGTAAATAATTCATTTATTCCTATGCCACAACTAGTCCATACTAATGATACCCATGCTTTGGAGTCATATGCTTGCGCTGAAAATAAAATGTTTATACCAATTACTTGTGCAAATGATGAACAAAAATTGCTATCTTCATTAAATACTTTGGGTTATATTGAATTTGATGTTCTATGTAATCTAAATTGTTTAGAGGAGAGACTTATTGCAAATTTTGAGTTGCCATGCTTAACTAGGAATACATATCACTTCATTGGTAAATATAATTGTAAAGGAGAATATATGGTCCATCAAGTTTATATTTTTTCAAATCTGAAATCTTCTCTAGTTGGACGATAATGTGATCAATTAGAGGACTACATTAACATTAATCTATCACATCCAGTTGCTCTAGTTTTGTTCTAAAGAATTAAGTTCGCTTTCAAGAAAGGGAGCATAGTTGGTTGTTGACTTTGCCATCTTCTACCACTACAGTCAAACCGAGGACGGTTTGCTTTCAAGAAAGGGAGAATGATGAGAACATGACACCTTCGCATACACATGCATCCAAAATATAAGGTGAGCTCGTTCCTATGTATTATTTTTAGTTATTTTGAGAATAGATTGCTACCTAATATAATTATTATAATTAGGAACCATGGAGATGATGAAAAATGCTTAAAGGGAGGTTCATTGGTGGAGGAGACCAGCAAGGGCGTCCAACCCAAGTGGAAGCCCAAAATATATCGAGTTCGAGCCTGTTTCAGAGTCTACGAGTAGTCTGCACCAAAATCGACGCCCAGGCCGCATCTGGAATCCGTTTTAGATGTTCTATATATGGTTAGAAAGGAAATTTTATAATGCTTCCAATGACACCAGTTTCACGTCAAAATTCCATCGGAGTCAATGAAAATCATCAAAACAATTAGACATCCAAAATCTATCAGGGTGCTGCGCCACCGTCTTTTGGGCCATTGGCCCGTGTATCTTATTGGAGCCCAATAGGGGCGTGTCCAGGGTGTCCCCATGACCCTAACCTCTATATTTCAGTAGCCGCCACCAAAGTTAGGGTTTGGGTTTTGCTTAGACTGATCTGTCGTTGAACAGTTGCCGTTTATCGGTTTGTGAAACCCCACATTCGAGTGCTTAATCCAAGGACTTTTTCAATTGAGTTGCGTTCTTCCTTGCCCTTGCTTGTGTTCTTGATTCGCATGCAGAGGATAGCCTTCTTGGCGAGGTCAATCGGGCTGCGCACGGTTGATAACCAGAGGAGAAGTGGTGCTGCGATTGCTGGATTCGGGTCGTGCTGATCGAAAGCCGGATCGTTTGTGTTTCTACTCCACCAAATCAAGATTTATCCTTACCTGACGGAAGATCGGGTCGTGCTGATCGGAAGCCGGATCGTTTGTGTTTCTACTCCACCAAATCAAGATTTATCCTCACCTGACGGACGATCGGGCACCCTAGTTCACATCACAGTCTATGCTGATACATGCGCTCAACAAAACAATGCATATTCATGATTCATGCAAAGAATCAAACAAACTATTAAGTTACTTGTATAAATACATCACTTTTACACGGTTACATTTTGTGCAATCTTTACTCTTGAAAGCCTTCACTCATCAGACCAGGATTGCTAGCTACATACAAAATTTAGCTATAGCATAAGGGAAATAGATTAGTGTGAGAGCTCCTTCCCAAACAGCCCAGCGATTGCTCGGCCAGGATCTTCTTGCGTCAGTAGGGATTCTCCTACCAAAACCTGATAACATGAGTAGCAACAAATCAATGTCTGTATTACGTAAATATCAATCCAGGGAGACAAATCAATGCCTTCGCTTCTTATCCAAAAACTCTAAACTGCATTCATATGTCCAAACATGAAGAGCATTCTAACATTTAATATACTTTTTTTGAGAAAAAGTTAATGACTTATAGAGAACTTACAGCAGAAACACCAGCATCCCGCACGGCTGCCACATCATAAGGTGTAAACAAGCCGGACTCGCTCACAACCTGAAGAAACATATTCATTAAACTTCGGTACGTATAAGCCCATTGTGATCAATTTATAATTTAGAATTAGACAACTGATTAATTCTCAGTGCCAGTAACAAGGGACTACGCAGTCAATGATTTTCTTGTGAATTCCAAATTCACAGTTCTGCTCAATGCATAAGAAAGTGTTATGAAATAGTATCGTCTCACTTTTTGATTCTCATCATATCTAGTAATGTTGGCATCAAAAGCAAATTAAATGATCTGGAATAATAATACATCGAGGTAAAACAATCCTGTCAAATTAGGATCATAAAAATTTGTTGTGTAACTTTTGAGTTGTAATTAGTGCGTCACTTTGTAGGCAGATTTTGTATAAAGTACAATGATTGGAACACAAAATGTGTAGGCAAAACTATCCACTGAAACACGGCGATTGTGTCAAATTGGGAATACAGGAAGTTTTAAATTGCATAGAAATAAAGACCAACCTGTATTTGCTTCTTCCTAATGACGTCACCACGTTTAGCCAACAACATGTTTGTGGTCGCAGTATCGACTTCAAATGTCCCTGCAACATAATTATATAAGTAAATCTCAGCTTGCTACTGTATCAACAGAGGATAGTTGTAACAACATCGCAAACAAAATTGGCTCAACGAAATTAGTGTAACTGTGTAACCTATGTTATATGTACGAACTGACAGAGAATATATATATAGTACATACCTAGACTGCGATTGTTGATGCCAATAAGTTGAACACCATCTATCTTCAATACCCGATCCAACTCCCTCTCATCATGGACCTAATATACAAGTTAAGATTAGTATTTCTCCTTAAAATTTTTATGTTTAGTACAGCAAAGGAAAAGGTAACTGGACAAGACACGCTGAAAGAGAAGCTTGTGACTAAACCTCAACAAGAGCTGTCATTCCGAGACTCCTGCAAACACGAAGCATGTACTTGATGTCAAGGTCTGGTAGCACGGCAGCAATCAGAAGAATCGCATCGGCGCCTTTGGAACGCGCGTAGTAGATCTGCCACATGTCAATGACAAAGTCCTTGCAGAGTAGAGGACACTGCATTCACACAAGAACCATATGCAAAGACCGAGTCAAGAGAGACAGAAGAAAATTCAACTCTTGAATCTTGATCGAGATATCGTGGTGGCTTACGTTCACACCAGAATTGCGCACGGTCTCCAGATTCTCAAAGCTCCCCTGGAAGAACATCCACAAGATCGGAAATGTCAGAGACTGTAGTGAATTTTGTCACTAAAAGCACACAAGTCGCAAATGCCAAACCAGAAAGTGCTTCTCGTCAGTCAGGATGCTCACGCAGGCTGCCCCATTCTTCTCATAGGCTTGCGCAATCTCGACCTGCCAAGAATTTATTTGCATAATTGTTCAGAGTCCATCTTCAGAGATGCGGAGGTTCAGTTCAGTTCAGTTCTACAAGAAAGAAGCCGCCTGTGACTCACCGGGTTGAAGTTCTCCCTGAGCAGGCCCTTGCTGGGCGACGCCTTCTTGACCTCTGTGATGAGCGCGGGGAGGTCGTTGCGGCGGGACGCGGCGTCGAGCGCCCCGATGAAATCCCTGGGCGGCGGCGCGTACTCGGCGGATTCCATCACCTTCTGGAGCGGTGTCTTGGCCTTCCTCTGGGACACCTCGACCTCCTTGTCCCAGATGATCTGCTCGAGGATGTTGCGCGGGATGAGCCTGTCGACGCCGACGCCCTCGGAGGGGTACCTTGGGCGGCAGCGGCGGCGGATGCGGATGCCCTGCGCGGCGGCGATGGCGTTGATGGACTTGCCGCTCTCCCACTGGATCACCTCCTCCGAGTTGAACATCTCGTCGTGCAGCTTGAACGACGACAGGACCGAGCCCTGTCCCATGGATCAAATGAGAAATTGAGAATGCTACGGATCGGTACAGAAAACCAGAAGAAGCATCGGCGGCAACAAAGATGTCACATGCATCTCCAAGAAATGGGAGGCCAGAAAACTCCATCCAAGACAACAGGGCAAAAGATCAGAAAGACGGACGGCGGGTCTAAGCAGGGAACCGTACCCCGGTGGCGCTGCAGATGACGGCGCGCGCGGCGGGGCTGGCCCCGGCGACATCGGTGCGGAGGATGACGTTCCGTGGGGACGAGGAAAGCGGCGAGAAGACATTGGCCGGGACAGATGCCCTGGCAGCCGAGGCGGCGGCGAGGATGGAGGACTCCATTGGTGACGTGGTGCGACGAGGCGAACCGGAGGTCGAGATGCAATGCAAGAGAGCTGAGCGCCGCGGTGGCTGGTCCGGTTTTGCCTCCATGCCCGTGGAGGGCATTTATAGGCGCCGTCAGCGGCGGAGCAGACCCGGCGCTCACCCGTGCTGGCTGCTACTGTGCTGTTTCATTTCCTAAGCTGCGTATATCCTCCAGCGAGCAACCAGTCAATATTTCCTTCCCTGTTTGGAATGCAGGATTTTTTCCCTGTTTCTGTGTTTTTCCTGTGAAATTGAACTGTTTCCTGTGAAATTCCTGCACAATTCCTACGAAATTCCTGTGTTCCAAACAAGGCCTAAGTTATTAATTACATTGGGTCATGGATGCATCTAGACATCTTAAGCTCAGTCTAGTGTTGTTAAATTATATTAAATAATCTACACGTCATTCTGGTTTATCTACGGTGATAATAAGGGGGGGAGAGGGTGAGAGAAAAAAATCGGGAAGGCACGTAGTAGACGCTCAAGCTATTTTTGGCATAACCTTATCCAAAAATATGAAAATTAAATATAATGTTCACAAGACAGATGGACAGGGTAGGGGTGAAACTTGGTCATCGTTCAGTAAATAAAGAAACTTGTGTTGACAAGATCGACATGAGAAAGTAAAAAAGTTGAAAATTTATAATAGGATTTTGTTGACATGGTCGATATATATGATCTACATGACGGCCGTACTACTAATTGTCGATTGTGATTTATCTAAGACCACCAGACATATATGGAAAAACACACGCAGCCAAGCGGAAAAGAAAACGTGCTTGCATTGCACGCAGAGATGGACGGGCTTTCTTATACGCATTTTATTTGGACAACTTGCATGATGGGATGTGGCGATAGACTGGCCTACCTATCAGGCTGTCACGATTTTGCCCCTTTGGGAAAAGGGATAAACAATTCGTGCCCGGCCACATCAAAGTGAAGATTTATGCACGTATTTTTATATAAATTATTTGAATGGGAACATTATTATCTTGAAGGAGAATTCGGAGTATTAATATCTCGCGCTATTATGGACCTATACTGTTTTGCATGAGCTGGTACATGTGCTCCAGCAGGAATGGAAATCATATCCAATTAAAGATCCCAAAGATAAGATTTGAAGTCTGAACCGTTACGTTGTAGTCCATCGTCTGAGCAATTTCACATGGTATATCATTAATATGGTCTATGGAGGTAGATTGTGAGATAACGGGTGCTCCAATATTTATTGTAGCTAGATTAGTTGCTTGAATAACAATACATTTCTCATTGGTAAATGAGGAATAATGATGCCATATATCTTCGTTAAAGCATGTCTTTCGAAAAATTAGTCGGAGAAGCCAGGAATATCAAAAAGCTGTTTGCACACCTCTTGTTTACCAGGTGCCTGAAAAATAAAAAGCTTTCAAACGATAGTCAAAGAAATTGTCCTCAACTGAGTTGTTTTGAAATAGGGCTATAATTATACATATTCGGGTGTTTATGAAGAATCCGCGGCGGATTCCGAGCTTAGAAGAGAGGGATTTGGGAGGGTGTGGGCGAGCGGAGGCAATGGATGGCCAGAGGAGGGGGCTCGTTTCCGTGGAACTAGTCATGGAGCTTCGGGAGATGCAAGAAGATGACGAATTGGTGAGATATGACAATGAGGACCAAAACTTAGGAATTTAGTTGCGTTCACGAACCAATTCAATGCAAAAGTTTAAACTGATAGAATTGGCTATCTAAAGTGATAATATACACCTCCGGCCATAAAAGTTGTTTGGCATGCAAACTATAGCACATCAAGCTTTGCTAACTAGAGGTAGTAACGAAATAGAAACCTTCCGTAGTATATAATTATGTAAAAGTTATGGAAAGTTAATGTTATTTGTTACCGAGGCTCATAAGGGAAATAAATTGGTATTCAAATCGTGCGATATCTGATACTCATAGAATTACATCATTGTTTTGTACAGTACACATATCACGCTGCGCCACATATATAGACCAACATATGTATGTCCATTTCATCTAGAGCCTTCAGTCTAACATGCCTCCTCGTTCCCATGTACTCCCTTCGTCCTGAAATAGAAGACATTATAGTTTTGTTCTAAGTCAAACTAAATAAACTTTGACCAACTTTATAGAGAATAATAATAATATTTATGACATCCAATGAGTATCAATAGACTCATTGTGAAATATATTTTTATATTTTACTTATTTGATTTGCTAAATGTTAATATTTTTCTCTATAAATTTGGTCAATTTTTCAAAAGTTTGACTTAGAACAAACACAGAATGCTCTTTATTGTAGGACGGAGCGAGTACATTACAGTGCCGCACATTTTTCTTGTGAAATATTCTTGGTGTTCTACTATACACGGGCACAAGTCAGACGTATGACAACAGGTTAGTACAAAATAGTGCCATCAGTTTCTATTGCTTCACGTCCGTACTGAAAACGGCTTCATTGCCCCGTGAACCTTCTTGTTAGTTTTTATTTGCTGGTTAACCTTCTTTGTTAGCTGATGAGAAAACCTAAAGCAAATAGAGAACAAAAGCTGCACACAAAACTAATTATTGCTGCGGTTCTTAACAAAAACCAATGATAGTGAACCAACTGGACGACAATCTTCCACAAGCCCCCACCTGAACTTGTCTACCCCCGCCACCACCAGACAACACACAAGGTGGATAGATTGCATCCATATTCTTCTCCTGTTTCAGCTACAGAGTCAAGGATCGCCAGGACGGTTCGCATAGACGACCAGCCCTAGAAATGAATTGTTCATCTTTCAGGGGCCAAAGTAAAACCGATTAAATATTTTGTATTTCAAGAGGTATCTACACGAGGTCATGCATCCCTGCTACCTCACATACACTACACTATTTCTTGATGACTAGATGAAGGGTGCTATTTTTGTGTATTCCTCTCTCCAAACTTTGGATTGCATATTTGGCACTTTAAACGACTTTGAATAAAAATGTTATCAACGACAAACTCGTAGGATCTCATAGAGCTCTACAACTTTTAGTATTTAGAGCTTGTCCCCATCCATGGCCATTTAAAATATTCAAAAAGTAAAACTTAAAAATAAGAAAAATGAAAAAGTTGTCAACTAAAAAGTTTTAGATCTTGTCAAGTTCTATAGTTTTATTATATACATTCATCCAATTTATATGAAAAATTATGAATTTATTTGGGTGTCAACTATTTCCAAAGCCGGCCATCTTCAGCAATTAGGCCTAGAAATCGATTTTAGGACTGTTGACATAAGAAACCACCCGAAAAAATGCTTCTATTTTCAGAATGGATCATGCCGATTGCAAGACTCACTACCAGAGAACCCTCCATCCGCCACCCCTCATAGGTCACGGATGGATCGGACCCGGTACCAATGCTTGCATCGGTACTGGGTCCTACGGTCAATAATTTTGCGCGCTCATTGGTACCGGGTGGTGGCACCAACCGGTACCTATATGGCCACATTGGTACCGGTTGGTGCCACCACCCGGTACCAATGAGCCTCGGGACCTTTGGTACCGGTTGGTGACACCGACCGGTACCAAAGTGACCCCCTTTGGTACCGGATGGTACCACCAACCGGTACCAAAAGGGCCCTGCGTATAAAGGGGCCTTCTTCCTCCCCCAGTCCGAGCCATGGCTCATTTCTTCATCCTCCATTGAGCTCGGGTTGGAGGAGCTCATGCCCAAAATTTTTATAACTTTTGAAGATTTTGCAAACCAAGTCCGCTAGAAGGTTAGCAACTTCATCCTCTCTCTTTTGACGGTTAGTATGGTCTTTTTCATGCTCTATGTTTTGAGTAATTTGTGTTTTGTGGAATGGATTGAAATAAGAGATTTTGGATTTAATCTTCATTTTTATTATGAATTCGTAATAGAGAATCACTATATAGTTAATTGTTGCATGTGTAGAGATGATGCACAAATTTTTAGACATTATTTAGATTTTTAGATTATTTGTAGAAACTTTAAATGATTTTCATATTTATGCTTATTATGATTTTTAGATATTATAAATGATATTCATATTTAAGGTTATTAGGATTTTTAGAGATTACAAATGATATTCATATTTAGGCTTATTACGAACTTTAGAATTACATCTTTTTAGAGGCTTCAAATGATATTGATATTTAGGGCAATTAGAATTTTTTGAGATTATAAATGATATTCTTATTTAGTTAGATTTTAAATTCAATTTTACTTGTCATGGTTGTCAATATCTTGAACTAAAACAATTCAACTCTAGGCATGCCTATGATGATATCAAATTTTACCTAGTTTTCTAGCTGGGTAACATATGATGACCTTGAGCTTGAGCTTGTATTGTATAGTTATGCTTCTCATGGTTGTCATCAAACCATGAGACACATCCATGCCCCAGCAACGGATCGGTTGTGATGGTTGGGCTGGGTGTGTCTCATGGTTCCATGCCTACCATGAACCAATTTTTTTTAACACCTGTAATGTTTCTTATGCTCCAAGTTCAAGGTCAAATGAAAGACAATATATATGAGGTAAATCACTCCAATTTTTTTTGAAGATGAGCAAAAGTAAGACGTTGATGATTTTGGAATGTGGTTGTCGGCCATCATGCCCTTGGTTTGTTGCAGGTTTTGGAAACCTCCCGATGCAGAGGAGGTGCTGTCGAAATTTTTAGAGATTATAAAAGATATTCTTGTTAAGGATTATTACGACCTTTAGAAATACATCTTTTTGGTGGCATCAAATGATGTTGATATTTAGGGTTATTAGGATTTTTAGAGATTATAAATGATATTCTTATTTAGGTTTATTACGAACTTTAGAAATTCATATTAGGGGCTGAATTTTTCATTGTAATTTGTGAATAGATGAATCGGCAATGGATGTACAACGCGGATAGATGCTCATCTGACTTCATTAATGGCGTTCATCAATTTCTCGATGCGGCAGAGGCTAACTCGACCTCGGGTTTTATACGCTGTCCATGCAAGGTTTGTGAGAATGAGAAGGATTATCACATCTTCAAGAAGGTGGTTCACACACACTTGCTTAGGAGTGGTTTCATGCCTAACTATATCTGTTGGACTAAACACGGCGAAGCGGGGATATTCTTTGAAGAAGGTGATGACAACATCCCGGACTTTGCACAATACGGTGCCTTTGCAGATGATACAACAATGGGTGAGGGTGAAGCAGTTGCAGAAGATGAGGATGATGACGCCTTAGGTGGCATGATCTGTGATGAAGAGAGACTATGAAAGTGCGAAAGAGCGGGAGAAGATGAAGCGTTTGTTGGAGGACCACAAAACATTGTTGTACCCAGATTGCAAAGAGGACCAGAAAAAGTTGGGTACCACACTGAAACTGTTGCAATGGAAGGCAACTAATGGCTTGTCTGACAAAGGTTTTGGAGAGATATTGAAAATGATAAAGAAGATGTTTTCAAAGGGCAACACATTGCCTGAAACAACCTACGAAGTAAGAAAAATCATTTGCCCTCTAGGACTGGAAGTACAAAAGATACACGCATGTCCCAATGATTGTGTCCTTTATCGGGGCAAGGCGTACGAATCTTTGGATGCCTGTCCGGTTTGCAATTGTTCGCGGTATAAAATCAGGCGAGACGACCCTGGTGATGTTGAGGGAGAGCCCCCCAAGAAGAGAGTCCCTGCCAAGGTGTTGTGGTATTTCCCTATAATACAATGTCTGAAACGCTTGTTCAGAAACAAAGAGCATGCTAAATTGATGCGGTGGCACAAAGAGGATCGAAGGGAAGACAATATGTTGAGACACCCCGCTGATGGGTCGCAATGGAGAAAAATCGACAGAGCGTTCCCAGACTTCGCAGAAGATGCAAGCAACTTAAGATTTGGTTTGAGTATGGATGGCATGAACCCTTTCGGTGATATGAGCAGTAGCCACAGCACTTGGCCCGTGACTCTTTGTATGTACAACCTTCCTCCGTGGATGTGCATGAAGCGGAAGTTCATTATGATGCCAGTGCTAATCCAAGGGCCAAAGTAGCCTGGCAACGACATTGATGTGTATCTAAGGCCACTGATTGAGGACCTTTTGTTGTTATGGGGCAAAGATGGTGTAAAGGCATGGGATGAGCACAAGCAAGAGGATTTTAACTTACGAGCATTACTGTTCGTGACCATCAATGATTGGCCTGCACTTGGTAACCTATCGGGGCAGTCAAACAAGGGATAAAAAGCATGCACACATTGCCTAGAACACACCGACTGCATTTACCTGAAACATTGTAGAAAGTGTGTGTGTATGGGCCATCGTCGATTCCTTTCTAAGAAACATCCGCTAAGAAAGAAAGGAAAGCATTTTGAGGAGGAAACTCGTAGCAAACCAAGGCATCGGGACAGAAAATATGTATTTGCTATTGTAAAAGATGTGAAGGTGGTCTTTGGAAAGGGACCTGGCAGCCAGCCAGTGGCAAGTGAAAATGG